>CM076849.1:140544950-141144950 GCA_039519185.1 Astragalus membranaceus | reverse complement strand
ATCCAAGCTTAGTGAAGAACCTAGTTAGCAAAGAGTAATCTAAGGACAAAGTTAAGTTTGGATAACCAAAGGGTTAGTCAAGTTTTCATTAAAAATTGAGAGTTGTTTTAAAAGCTAAGTTTGGGGGAGCATCGGTTATGTTAAGGCTAGGAACAAAAGATGATAAATTGGTCTTTGCAAAATAAAAAAATAAAATGAATGTGGTCTTGAAAAAAGTTGCAAAATATCTTAAATAAATTGCTGAGCTGTTCCAAAAAGCATAAAAAAAATGCAAATAAGGAGCTCAGTAATGAAGATAGCATCTAGTTTTAATCATTAAAATCTAGCGCTGCAGCGTCTACGGACTTTGAAGCGCTACAGCGACTGATCACCAGACCAAAAGTTTATGCACTGACCAATATTCTGAAAAATGCCTAATTAAAGCCCTTTGCTGTGCTTTGAAGCCCCTCAGATCTTGTGTGAAATTGTTATTCCACTCTTCTTTTTGAAAACATTCTTTGGACAGGAACTGGCGCAGGAAGGGGATCCTGGCGCCCAGCAACACAGAAACTGGCGCAGGAAGTGGATCCTGGCGCCCAGTGACACAGCAACACAGGAACTGGCGCAGGAAGGGGATCCTGGTGCCCAGCAACACAGCAACACAGAAACTGGCGCAGGAAGGGGATCCTGGCGCCCAGTGAAACAGCAACACAGAAACTGGCGCAGGAAGGGGATCCTGCCGCCCAGCAACACAGAAAACTGGCGCAGGCAGAAACTAGCGCCCAGGGGAGGGGATCCCAGTGACATTTCAGAATACGCAACTTAGCAACCAAAACTCAGCACCAATGACATCCAGACAACATAACTACACGGAAACACAACTTAGGAGCGCAACACGGGCAACCAAAATTTGGCGCCCTTGGCGCCCAAGTACAGGGAACCTGCGCCCATGGCGCCCCTGCGCCAGGACAGCAACACAGAATGCAACATGCGCCCAGGAGGGCGCCCAGACAGCAACACCAATGCGCCCAGAAAGGCGCCCAGACCCAGAATTTCAGCAACAACACATGACAATGGGAACAACAATGGCGCCCATGGCGCCTAGGACTTGAACAACGACACAACCAAATTTATCAAACACCTCATGTACGACCATGACCACATCAAAACACCAATTTCTTAATAAACCATCATCAAATACACATTTTATCAAGCACCTAACGTGCACTCCAATTACCTTATACAACTAACAAGTCAAATACCTTTCAACAAGCACCTAGTATGCATCAAATCATCATCAATACGTTCTTACATAACAAACAACATCAATTCACTCGAAAATCACAACCAAGAGTGACATAGATCCTAACCCCACATACATCCCATTATAAACCCTATTATAAAGCAAGACCCACCCTTACCTTATATTAGGAGAGCACCGAATCCCTTGAATCAAGTCACCTACAGTAACCTCAGCAACACAGCTCCTCTCTTCCCTTGGATTATGCGAACCCCTCTTCTCCTCTCCCCTTGGGTGTGCGCTAAACCTCTTCTCCTCTCCTCTCTCTATTTTTGCGACTTCTCTCTCTTCTTCGCAACTCTTCCTTTCTTTTTCCTCTCCCTATGCGAAATGCACTAACCCTCACTAACACTCCCCTCATGCGCCTACACCTTGGGCTTGGATCGCGGGCTTCCTTCAGCTTAAGCCCGATCACTAACTCCATCCCCTAATATTTATTTACCCACCCCTTAATCAAATGCTAATATAATTACACCAAATAAATAAATAAATAAATAAATAATTGAATAGCTAAATATTTAATTAAATAATTTAATTAAATATTTTGGCGTTACAATACAAGCTGGAATCTTTCTCTCACATCTCTGGTACAAGGTGCACTCCTCCCAGGGTTAAGCTTGGATAGATGTAGCTCTCTGAGATCTTGAACAAGCTTTCCTAGCTTTGGGAGTTTCTTTTGGGTTCCTTGAGGCTGGCTCGGTCCTTCCAGTTGCAACTTTTCTTGCACCAGTGCCATACGATCTGCCACCGTAGACCCTCTAGGGTGTGACTCCAATCGGTCGAAAACAAAAACCTTCTTTTCTGGGGGAGCCTCCTGCTTGGGAACCCATGTGTACTTCTTCTCTCCTTTCCCTCAGTCACTCCCTGAGAAGGAGACCATGCCGATGTTCATGTTGGGGAAAGGATTAGTATCAATACTCATCTCTTGTGTCCCCTTGTCGGCCATTCTGAACCTCCCCTTATTTATGGCCTCTTGAATGGCTCAGCGGAAGATAATGCAATTCGAAGTATCATGATTGAATGAATTGTGCTACTTGCAGTAACTCTTCCTTTTTATTTCTTCAAGAGGGAGTATCTTATGGTCGTCGAGGAGCTTAATCTGTTTATATTTGAGGAGATAATCAAATATTTGATCGGCCTTAGAGATGTCAAAGGAGTACTCAACCTTGCTCTCTGCCTCTTCCTTCTCCTTTCCCTTAACAGGTTTAAGAGTAGGATAGAGGTATGTTTTACCTTTGACAATCTCAGCCACCAAGTTGTCAGCCGTGTAATCGGCTGATTCATCTTAATCTGAGTCCTCGGCCACATCAACTACCGATACCAACTGAGGCCCTCGACCCTTTGTAGCTCTCTTCCTTTCTCTCTCTTGTATGAATTGTTCAATCTGTATTTCCCTGGAAGCCAAGCCACTGAGGTCACTACAAGCTTGTCCCACAAGATTTTACTTCAATTGAGGGTGCATTCCAGAGATGGCCATGGAATTAAGTTGTGATTTTGGAAAGGGTACTGAGCACTTTCCGGCCATCTTTCTGAATCTTTCAATGCAGTCTGTCACAGCCACATCCACCTTCTGCTGTAAATTCATGAGATCGACAGCCGTAACTTCAGGCTGTGGCCAATAAAATCTGTCATTGAAGCACCTTTCCATGTATGCCCAGGTCTGTATAGAATCAAGTGGGAGAGAGGAATACCATGTGAAGGCAGTCCCTGTCAAGGACAAAGGAAACAGTTGCAACTTATGGAACTCATTCTGGTTTCTTTCCCCACAGTAGTAGACTTACCATCATCCCCGGAGGCACCAATCCTCTGGGAAGAGGCACCAAACTGTCCACCCACTCGGGGTAAGGCTTCCTGTATACTGGCCTGTCGAGTGATTTCAACTGAACACCGAAGGACTTCTTGATGGTGTCAGCTATCAAATTAGGATCCAGGAGTTGGGACCCCAGTGGTCTTTCAGGTGGAGGCGTTGGTCGCCACAGTGTATCTGGGGGACCCTACGCCCCTGGCTGTGGTGGTACCTGAGGTGGAGCGTCTGTCCATGGCTGCCCAGGAACTACTTGGGCCAGGTTAACAAGGCCAGTTCCTAGTACAGATGCTTGCATGCCTCAGTGAGGTGGAAGTTGATTCCATGGCTGCTCGACCGGGGCAACTGTGACACCCTTTACCACGAAAGTATTTATAAGTGAAAAAGTACGAAAAACAATTAAATTTGTTTTTCAAATAAAACTAAAAATTCATTTTTTTGAAATGGTTTTCGCAAGTAAAAGATGCCGTCCAACTCTTTAAATCATATATAAACGATCATAATAATATTAAAGAATAAGGCGATAAAACATTTTTGTTAATACAATAATAAAATGACTTGAAATATAATATTGAAAATACAACCCCAAATCCTGATGTCACGTGATCAGAGCAATAAGTCTTTAACCAATTAAATAAGACACAAAATATCATTAACGTGAAGTATCATTCTGCAGGTTGCTGGGTGATCCGCAATGATCACATCTCCACCGCTACACGATAGTAGAAGTCTACTCCAACACCACCTGGAATTCAATCTAAAGAGTGGTGCACGGGTGAGAAAGAGCGTCCAAACCATATAAGGGATATAAGACCGAAACTAAAACAGCAAAGGAAACCGCAATCCATCAAATCAATATCAAACAGTCACTCTCAAAAGAGTGACCAACACAACATGTTCATACAGCAAGATGTCACAAGTGAAGCCACAAAGGGGTCGTACGTAAAAAGTCAGGGGTCACATCACACCGTTAAAATCACCACGGTATATACGACAAACATAACCTGTATGCTCAATTAATCATCAACAACAACAACAACAACAACAACAACAACAACAACAACAACAATAACAATAACAATAGGACCGGGATACCTTGTCCGAACGGAATACCTTGCCCGATAATGCCCTACGGCAAACAGCAACAATAGGTTCGGGATACCTTGCCCGAACGGGATACCTTGCCCGATAACACCCTACGACGAACAACAATAGGACCGGGATACCTTGCCCGAACGGGATACCTTGCCCGATAATGCCCTACAAGAAAACAACATGACCGGAATAGCCCGAACGAGATACCTTGCCCGATAATGCCTTGAAGAACACCCAAGAGAGGACTATGAAGACCGGGATACCTTGCCCGATAATGCCCTACTAACAACAACAACAACGACTGCGACGACGACAACAACAAGATGGATACACATGCACCTAATCAGACGCGATATCGCACAACGACAACAACGACGACAACGAGAACAACGATGACAACAACAACAACAACAACAACAAAAACAATGCCTGTCATCATCACCATCCTTTGAGGTATGGCTCGCCCATACTGTGATGAGTCCTTGCCCATACTACGACAAGGTTCCTCCTATATAATTTCAACTATTGAGATATGGCTCGCCCATACTGCGATGAGTCCTTGCCCATACTACGACAAGGTTCCTCTTACAATCATCAACTTTTAAGGTATGGTTCGCCCATACTACGATGAGTCCCTGCCCATGCTGCGACAAGGTGCGTTTAACAAATCTCGATCACGAAGATACTGCTTGTCCATACTGCAACGAGTTCTTGCCCATGCTGCGACAAGATTCTTCAACATGAATTAGCTTGCTAATCATCGACGAATGATGACTTGCCCATTATGCGACAAGTCTCCGATAACAATACCCATAAAGCCAACCAGCAGTCACCACAAACACGAATGTCAAGTCATTTAATAACCTTAGCGATTCCAAGTTAGTCTTGGCTACATCAATCTATGCTAATATTTTTGTCTAAGTCTCAAACAACAACAACTTCTTATTATATAGAATTACATGTTATTCTAGTCTATTATCACATTAGACATAGCTCATCCTACCACTTTTATAACTAAGTGATTTACCAATCTACTCATATTAGAATCATCCAATAAACTCGACCTATTGACTACAACCATCCAAATAATAAAATTACAGTCATCCAAATAATTTAGTTACAGACATCCATATCATTTGGTTACAATCATCAAAATCAAATAATTCACAGACACCTAAATCAGTCATAATAATTACAGTTATCCAAATTGAATAATTGAATAAGTTAAATAAATACGAACAAAAATTGGAATAGTGATAATCAATACTATTCTAGTCCTATCCCCTATTCCCCATATAGAATAGAAACCCTTTCCCCCCGTACCTGATATCAAAGTGTATTTCATTTAATGTTAATAAAACAAACACATACTAAAAGAACAAATGCACGAAAATGGGGGTGTTACAGCAACACCCATCTGTGTCTGTATATAGGAACCCGCCGGGTAGGTACTGAGTGCTCTGGGGTACGGCTGACTAGGAGGTAGGCTTGTCGGTCCAGGTGGGCTCTGGGCCCATGGCTACTGACTCGGGCAATACCCACTGATCCTACCATTCCCTGATTTCGGGGCGAAGACTTGCCCTCCTGCCATCCATAGGATGGTCCTTGCGGAAAACCCACTGAGCCTACTGCCTCGGGCGGTCTTTTGGCCAATTGCACTTGTCTCTGCTGAAGAGATGTCGTATTAGTGACATTCGCCAAAAACTTCCCCCCAGTGTTGGCAGTGGCAAAAGTACCAGGCTGAGGAATTACATGAGTAGGACATACATGATGGGAGAACACCTGTTGAGGCACAGTCAAACTCCCACTCGGTGGAAACTGATGCATGCCTCCCATAGAAGTATAAGAGGATGCCTACTGAGGTCCAACAGGGTTGGCGTATGGCAGGGATTGATGCGTGCCTCCGAGAGAAGTAGGATGTCCTCCCTGTGATTGGCCCGGGAAAATGGGGTTAGTAGCGCTGCTACCTTGCGTTGCATTCCTTTGTTCCAATTCTTTGGCCTGTTGCACCTCATTGTGCACCATAGGTTTAACTATGTCAGCCAATTGTTGGGACACTTGGTACATTATATCGTGTATCCCGATAACTATCTGTTGCCAAATGAATGATGTAGTCATCACCACGGGCTCGTCCCCTTGGTGGAGTGGTTCACTCGATTTAGTAGTAACCGAAGCAATAGTATTATTCCCTGAAGCACCTACTGGCTCCATTGTTTTGCCTTTGGCAGCAGTTGCCTTGTTTGATGTAAAAGGTGACTCCATGCTTAAGTTCTTACCAGAGCGTAAGTGCATACGCCAATGCTAATCCAGTCCGGGCGAATCAAACACAATGGTCTGTTTACCCGTTCTAGTCCCACCGGGCGTGCCAATTTGTTGTTCCGTGTCAAACTCTTAGGTCCTAGTCGTGGGTTCGGCCAGAGGTTTGAACAAGTGTTTTGATTCCTCTGTTCTTCAAGCGATTGTGCCAAGGAGGGAACTCTTCTCCTTGACTGTGGGTATCCTGACTCCTCTAGAAAGGGCCATGTTGGGTGAGGGGGACTGCGAGGCTTGGATTATACTACTGGCTAATTCATAAAAATAAAGATAAAAAATGCGATAAAGAAGATAGATAAAAATAAACGTAGAGTTCTGGTTTGATTGATGTGTGTCTATTCAGTACAATTGCTCTCCTATTTATATACACCGGCCCTCGTCGGCCACTAACACATCCAATATTTGCCTACCGTTGGATCAATCTAAGATCAATGACTATCATCGTTCCTAAGCCCTAAGGAGGCGAAGTAACCACCCACGATCTCACTAGCACGGTTAGTGGGGTGAACTCCCTCACTCCGCTCTTCAAGGCTTTTCTCCTTCACTTGATATTTTAGCTGCTCCCACGTTCCGTCTTCGTTCCTCTTTCTTACTTGCCTTTCAAGCAAACCTGCCTTACCTCGGCCACTTGGCTTACTAAGCTAGCCTTTGTCCTCGAACGACAACTCAGGCATCCGAGCCCACCTTGGCCGTGGCACTCTATAGTCTGAGGCTTTGCTCTCCCCCGGCCTTGCTTATTGGTCCTCGGGCTGACCCCTTCCTCGGAGAGTTGTCTTGTGATATGCCCCGAGGGCTTCTCTTGCGTTCTTTTCTTTGGCAAATATCTCTCAAATATTTTTCTAGTGGCCTGCCTCAACACTCCAATTCTACTCCCTTCCTTCACTCAACCATCGGCCTGTGACCTAGTTATTTTTGGGTGTTAACACACCGTTCATTTTTTTAATCAGGGTGGAACTCAACCGATACAATAGAGAGAAGAAGGAAACGGTACGCTTCGAATACAATGTATGTAACAACCATATTTTTATCGTCACTAAAATACGAGATGCCATACATTAATTTATTCGTTCAGATGTTCGTAAATCTCATTTGGCAAAATGCCTAAGAGTCAATTTCCAAATACATTTATCGATCCCATAATCAACAAAGAATCATGAGCCCTTCAAATAAATCAACTTTCGCAATAATCAATATAGATTCGCAAAGAGTATATGTGTATATACATGGATGACTCATCCCATACTAACTTGTGTTCATGGGCCCGAAACTGCTTCAATTAATCAACTCTCCAAATACCCAACGCGTTTAACTGGTGAGTGAGAGAAAGAGAGAGAGATATTTGATTGCTTACTAACTAACACCATCATTCACCTTCTTACACCCGCCGTAAACCTTCACCCACCGCAACCAACTTTTCGTTGCAACCAACACTTCACCCGCCACACTCAACCCTAAACCTGTTGCAACCAAATTTTAACCCGTCGAACACAGCAAAACCCAAACCACTGCCTTCATCAACCCACAACTGCCGAACACATCAAAACCAGATTCTCCCCTGTACCACTATCACCAGTATTCACATAATTTAGCCCAACCCAAATCACGTAATCTGATCGTTTATCAACCATCATACCGGTGGTCTCTATTTTCATCATTAGTATTTGTTTCCGAGGAGTTCAATGGTTCTATCGTGGTTCTGGATTTCAACACTTTATTTGCAACATCTGTTATGATTCTGTTTCTGGTTCCTGTCTGCCGGTGATTGATGAAGATGATTGGGTTCGACGGTTGTGTCTTAGTCACTGATCTCGCTTCAATTAGCTAAGTTTTGTCTTTTTTTCTTTTAAATCTTTTTTATAATTTTATTTTTATTATGTCCTGGTTTGGTTGGGTTCTTTTTTATGTTTAATTGTCGTTAGTGAGATGAGAGAGAGAGAGGTCAGGGTGAGAGGGAGAGAGTTTGAAGGAGGGGCATGAGGAGATCGGTGGTAGGGGTGGGTGGGTGATCGTAGGAGGATGCAGTGGAGTGAAAGGGAAAAAGGAAGGAGGATAGTGCGAGAAGATGGAGTTGGCTTTGGCAGAGAACGTTCGGGCGCTTACGGTCACAGGCAAGGACGTCAGGTGGGGTCTGATTTTTGGCGGGATGCGAGTCTTCGACGGAGAGGTTTAGATATAAGAGAAGGGGTTGAACGGAGGTATAATGATAGGGTAGGGATGTCAGAAGGTGAGGAAGGTTGGCAAGTCATCTCTGGGGGTAGAAGAGAAGGAGTAGGTAGAGGTCATTAGAGGATTATGAAGACGGATTTGGCAATTGCATCTAAAGTTGGAACTGATGGAGTTTTGACCTGTTTCTTCATCTCTAATATTCCTGATCATTATCGGGCTAAAGATCTCTTAGTCGTTTTCAAGACATATGGGGAGGCTCGAGAAGTTTTTCTTCCTCCTGGAAGGGACAAGAATGGCAGGAGGTTTGGGTTCGTTCGATTCCAAGCTGTCAAAGATTCGAGTCGCTTTGCTGTAAAGCTTGATAATATTTTCCTTGAAAAAATGAAGTTGTGTGTGACGAAGAGGCGTTTTCTACTAAGGCTGATGGTGGGATCTCGGGTAGCGCCTCAAAAATTTGGTCTAAGGCTTCAAATTCAAACTCTCAGGTTCACAACCAGGAGGTTACCGCTAAAAAGAATGTGTTGGATGCTTGTGATTCTTTTTCTCATGTGAGTGACTCTTTTTTCCTTTTTGGGTCAGTTCAAATAATGAAGGCACAAGATGGAGTGTAAGGTCGATTTGGTGTTGATGCTATCGCTATGTCCAATGATAATGTTATCCAGACGGTTCATGGGCTTCTGGGTTCTGCATCATAGGGCCACTGCCGAGAAGGTTTGGAATATGGCACCCATGTTGGGGGTGGATGGGGATTGCCCTGATTCGGTTTACGTTGATTTAATTGATGATGAGGAAGTTAGGGATCAGGTAGCTAAGGAACAGAGGGAGAAAGAAAAGGGTATTTTATGAATATTGTTTCCTTAAATGTTAGAGGGATGGGTGATAGCGCCAAGTGGAGACAGATGGCTTCTCTCATCAGAAGAGGTAATTTTGATATTCTTTGTATCGAAGAAACTAAGAGGGAGGCGTTAGATGATGTTATGATTTGTAGTCTATGGGGCCATCAAAGTTGTGAGTGGATTGCGAAGCCTTCAGTGGGTACCTCTGGAGGGGGGGGGGGTATTCTTTTGTCGTGGAAAACCGGTTTATTTAAGGTTAAAAGGTGCTTAAGTGGTTCTGGTTTTGTGGGTTTGTGTTGTTTGTGGCAGAACTCGTTATTATATGTGGTGAATGTTTACGCTCCGAGATCGACTGTTGGGAAAAGGGAGGTGTGGGTCGCAATTTTGGCTGTGAAACATCAGGGTGATCAAGGTGATTGGTGCGTAGTGGGAGACTTTATCGCAGTTTCGTCTTTGGATGAATGTCAAGGTACTAGCGAGCATCTGTGTAGGGTGGACATGACAGAGTTCAATTCTTTTATATTTGACATGGAGCATGTCGATGTCCCTTTATATGGGAAGCAGTTTACTTGGTTTTGTTCAGATGGCTTGTGTAGAAGTAGGTTGGACCGGTTTTTAGTTTATGATGATTTGATTTCTTCTAGGAAGAGTAATGGCCAATGGGTGGGCGATAGAGATATATCCAATCATTGCCCTATATGGTTGCTGCGATCATCCAAGGATTGGGGTCCAAAGCCTTTTCGTGTTTTTAATGGTTGGTTAGATCACCCTGATTTCAAAGGTTTAGTGGAGCAATGGTGGAATGAGTTTTCTGTGAGGGGCAAAAAGGGGTATGATATTAAAGAGAAACTCAAATTGTTGAAAGCTATGCTCAAGGTTTGGAATAAGGAGGTGTTTGGTCAGTTGGATCTTAGTATTAGCAATTGTGTATCTGATATGAACGAGCTTGATCAGGTTATTGCAGAGGGGGGTGCGTTGGAAGATGTGGCTAAGTTGAAGGAGATATCCTCATCTTTTTGGAAGCAGTTACATATCAAAGAGAGTTTGATCAAACAAAAATCTAGAGCCAATTGGATCAGAGAAGGGGATCATAATTCTAAGTTTTTTCATGCATGCATCAAGAATCGTAATAGAGCTAATCAGATTGTTTCTTTGAATAAGGATGCGAGAAAATTGGAGGAGGTCGAGGAGGTGAAGCAGGAAGTCAAAAGATTTTTTTGAAGCTAGTTATGTTGAGGATCAGTTTCAAAGACCAATTCTTGGGGGTATTGGGTTTGGTAAGATCAGTGAGGAAGAGAACTGTCATCTCATTGCTCCTTTCACGGAGGAGAAGGTGAAAGAGGAAGTGTGGGGTTGTGATGAGAATGAAAGTCTAGGGCCGGATGGCTTCAATATTAATTTCATTAAAGACTGCTAGGAGGTGGTGAAGGGGGACATCTTGGATACTAATGCTGTGATGACCAAAGCCATCGCGACTTCGTTCCTTGCTCTTATTCCCAAGAAGGAGAATCCTCAAGATCTTAAGCAATATCGCCCAATTTATCTCATTGGTTGCATTTATAAAATCTTGGCTAAAGTGTTAGCTAGTAGACTGAAAAAGGTTTTGCCTGGGGTTATTTCTCCTTGTCAATCAGCGTTTATTTCAGGCCGAAAGTTTTTGGATGGGGTGTTGGTTGTTAATGAGCTGGTAGATCTGGCGAAGCGGAGAAAAGATGAGTGTATGTTGTTTAAAGTTGACTTTGAAAAGGCTTATGATTCTATTTCTTGGGGCTTTCTTGAGTACATGATGGGTCGAATGGGTTTTGGTTCAAAGTGGATTAAATCTTGTCTTCACAACTCTTCAATGTCTGTTCTTGTCAATGGGAGTCCAACTGAGGATTTTAAGATGCATAGGGGTCTTAAGCAAGGCGGTCCCTTATCTCCTTAAGTTTTTCTCATCGTTGTTGAGGGTTTAACCGGAATGGTCCAGAAAGCTGTTGTTGCGCCCGAAAAAGTCCCCGAGGGAGAACCTTCCTCGTTCACAACTTTTCCTAAGACAATGAAGCTGCCACCAATATTTATTAAGGAAAATATTAGGAAAACCTTTTTTGGAAAGCGATTGGTCTTGCGAAACTAGAGATTAGGGTTCGGGGGTCGGTTACGCGCAGGGAAGGTGTTAGCACCCCGCACGTCCTCTCTACTGAGAGGGAACCTTTAATTAAATGTGTGGTTTTAGTGTGTTGACTTGAAAATACTTAATTTTTCCTCTCTACTTCTTATTGAGAAATTCTTAATGAAAATCTTTATTTATTATGAAAAAAGGGGGAAAAAAGGGTTTTTAAGAAAAACGCTTGACGGGACATGGCCCGCTCCTACGTATCTCCCGGTGCGATGGAGAACTCAAAGCTACGTAGTTCTTCTTTGTCCTGAAAAATGTTTTTGTCTTTTACCTTTTTAGTGAGTTTTCGAAATAGGACGAGCATTTTGTGAATGATTAAACTAACCAAGGTTATGGGTAATTACCGCTAAGTACTCTTGAAAATGAGAGTCACTACCGCCAGTCAGACGAACAAAGGCTCTGATTGACTATTAGTAGCGACTCGTTTTTATTATCTTTTTTGAAAGTGATTTTCGAAAGAGATTGATTTGCACGATGATCAAACTAACAAAGGTTATGATGGATCATCATTTATTATTCTTTTGGGAAAAAGACATCGCCGCCAATGGCTAGACGAACAAAGGTTCTGGTTAGCCACTAGCGACCATGGGTTGAAAACGATTTTAGAAAGGAAAAGGTTTTTGTTCTGAAAATGATCTTGGCTTGCAAAAGTGATTCTTTTTTGTTATGAAAATAACTCTTTTCTTTTTGTTATGCAAATGCTAAACTTTTTATGATTGCGCTTGACGAGAATGTGACTCGCTCCTACGTATCCGAAATGGGAATCAAAGCGACGTAGTTCTAACGAGCCTTGAAAGTGAAAGCCTTTTTGCTTTGGTTTTGAAAAGTGAGGGGCGCTCATGATGATCAAACTAACAAAGGTTATGGGTGATCATCACTAACACTTGCTATGACTTTTGATGCTTAGGAAAATATCTTTTGAAATTGAAAGCATTCATGATAATCAAACTAACAAGGTTATGGGTGATTATCACTAGTAGCTTATGCATATGAAAACATCCTTTTTTGAAATTTAGGCTCTTAGGACAACCAAACTAACAAAGGTTATGGGTGATTGTCACTAGTCACCATTTTCATGCTAGGCCATTTAGAAAAGAAAGCAATGAATGCAAATCGAAGATGCTAGGCGAGAACCATACTCAAATATTTCTACAAAACGCAAGGGAATCTAAATGCACATCTAGTGGAAGATGCAATGTGAGGAATTGACCTATCTAAGTGTTGATGATATTCTTATATGAGAGTGGACAATGAAATTGTTAGCTTAAGGAAAAGAGTTGCCTCAATCATGATCATAGGCGAGCATAAGCAAGCAAATTATTTAGCAACCAAAGTATCAAAGAATGTTGAATCACTTTGGTCAATCCTCACACTTAAGATTAAGTGCACAAGTGTGAATCACCTTGCCAATCATCAACAAAAACAAGTTTATTAAAGCAAACCCAAACCCTAATTTTTTTAAAACCTAGGAGCATACATACCCTAAATCAACTATTATTCATCCCCAAATCATGAAATAAACAAAAAGCATTCAAGAACCCTAAACCTAGGCCCATGGCCGAATGTAGTTATGCTTGAAATAGGTTTCTTATTTTGTGAAAATTATGCAAACATGAGTGAATATGCAAGGGAATGTGAGAAAACACAACAACAACTAGTAAATCACATTTTTATGAGAGTATGCGAAATCAACATGCCATAAAACCACATTTTATTTCAAGGATTAAGATCAACACAAATCAACATTTATTAAAGGGTGAGAAGTACCATAAGCACCCCAAGCCTCCCTAAGTGCTTGTCAAAGTGCTTATGACACCTCTCACCAACAACAATCAACAATATGAGAATATGAAGATGATAGGATGAATGCTTTTTATATTTTTGAGGAAATACTCAAAGATGATGCAAGGTTTTAAGGATTACCTTAGCTTTGAGCTAGAAAGTGAGATGAGAAGATGAAGCTAGACACAAATCAACAAAACTCCAATATCCTTCAAAGAAGTACCTACTTGATGATGATGCTTGGACTTTGAGTGGGAAATGGGGGAGTATGTGAAAGAGGGATGCAAATGAGGTGAGTTGTTTGTTAGGGTTTTTTGGTGTAGGAGAAAATGGGAAGGTTTCTTTGAGATGAAAGAAAAAACAAGAGGAAATGAGGGAAAGGAGAGGGGCTACGAATTTCTTCCTCCTTTTGGAGAGGAGAGAAGTGAGTTGTTCTTATTCAGATCCTTGGGAGGCCAAAGATCTAATGGGTTTAAGGTTGTGAGAGGGAAATAAAGAAATTAGTGTGTATTTAGTGGTGTAGAGAGAAAGAAGGTAAAAATATGTTGTGTATTGAATGTTATTGGACTCAAAGGTGTGCTTGTCATGATGAAAGGCTTTTTTTGTGATGTTCACTTGATGGGGCTGAAGTGAAGGGTGTAACAGCCCAGGTCCACCGCAGCGGCCACCCCGGTCCCACTGTTACCTCACGGTCTTTTCTACCCCCCTTGTAGAATTTTTGCCTTCCGTGGGAATCGAACCTTGCACCTGAGGCATAAGTGCAAGTTAAACCCCCTTCCCACTACCAATTGAGCGCGCGCTCAATTGGTAGTGGGAAGGGGGTTTAACTTGCACTTATGCCTCAGGTGCAAGGTTCGATTCCCACGGAAGGCAAAAATTCTACAAGGGGGGTAGAAAAGACCGTGAGGTAACAGTGGGACCGGGGTGGCCGCTGCGGTGGACCTGGGCTGTTACATAAAAAAAGCGCTCAATTGGTAGTGGGAAGGGGGTTTAACTTGCACTTATGCCTCAGGTGCAAGGTTCGATTCCCACGGAAGGCAAAAACTCTACAAGAGGGGTAGAGAAGACCGTGAGGTAACAGTGGGACCGGGGTGGCCGCTGCGGTGGACCTGGGCTGTTACAAAGGGAGGCGTGGAGCATGAGGATGGAGTGAAGGAGGTGAAGAAATTAGTGTGTATTTGGTGATGTAGAGAGAAGGAAGGTAAAAATATGTTGTGTATTGAATGTTATTGGACTCAAAGGTGTGCTTGTCATGATGAATGGCTTTTTTGTGATGTGCAGTTGATGGGGCTGAAGTGAAGGGAGGCGTTGAGCATGAGGATGGAGTGAAGGAGGTGAAGAAATTAGTGTGTATTTACTGGTGTAGAGAGAAGGAAGGTAAAAATATGTTGTGTATTGAATGTTATTGGACTCAAAGGTGTGCTTGTCATGATGAAAGGCTTTTTTTGTGATGTGCACTTGATGGGGCTGAAGTGAAGGGCATGAGGGTGGAGTGAGGGAGGTTGTTTGCTTGTGAAATTGGTGCTTACTTTGGCCAAAAATGGATAAAAGCAAAAAGCACCTAAAAGGAATTAGCCCTAATTCTAAAAATACCATAAGCATCCAATATTATTTTGTTATTCATTTTTTTTTTATTTTGATTTCAGATTTCTATTTTTAATTATACATATTTTTGAGCCTTTTTGAAAGTGAGAGAAAAAAAAACCGTTATAATTGACCAAAATACCCTTTTTGGCTCTAAAACCCTAATTTGCCCGAAAAATGCGTTCCAACCCTAAAAACGATTTCAAGAACCTTGGAATGCCTTCTAGGATCCGAAATGTAGTGCATAAGGCTCTTCGCTCTTCAATTTATTTATTTTTTGGAAAATTAGGGTTTTGACCTAAGCCGGACAAAATTGGGGTATGACAGCTGTGAGTGCAGGATGTTTTTGAGTTTCAAGTACATAATAGTGTCAGCTATTTGATGCTTCAATTCGCGGATGACACTATTTTAGTCGGCAAGGTTACCTGGAATAATTTATGGTGTACAAAGTCTATATTCAGAATTTTTAAATTGGTCTCGGGCTGAAGGTGAACTTTCATAAGAGTTGTCTTTTTGGTATTAATCTACAGGCAGATTTTTTGGAGGCAACTGCAACTTTCTTGTCCTGTAGCACCGCTAATATTCCTTTCAAATTTTTGGGTATTCCGATGGGAGCCAATCCTAGAAGAAGATATACTTGGGTTTCGATTATTGATAAGGTGAGAAAGAGACTGTCATCGTGGAGTGGCCATTTTTTGTCTATTGGGGGTAGAGTAACTCTCATTAATTCGGTCCTTAATAGTATTTCGCTGTATATGTTCTCTTTTTTCAAGGTTCCCAAGATTGTTATTCAAGAGCTTGTTAAGATTCAGAGGGGTTCCCTATGGGGAGGTAATAGAGAGGGTCGTCCTGTGTATTGGGTGTCATGGGACAAGGTTTGTAGACCTAAGAAGGAAGGTGGTTTGGGGGTGAAGAATCTGGAAGCATTCAATGTGGCTCTCATGTGCAAGTGGAAGTGGAGATGTATTAATGACAATAGAACAAGATGGTGGCAATTGCTTTCCCATCGTTATGGTGACTTGAGGCATACTTTCATAAGGGCTATCTCGCATAGAGGGGGTGCTAAGAACTCTTTACGGTGGGGGGACTTATTACTTTTGGAAGAAGGTAATCCTTCGTGGAATGACGCCTTTGATTCTGCGCTTAATTCTATGTTAGGGAAGGAGAATTGGATTTCTTTTTGGAGTCATAAGTGGGCTAGTAATGAGTCTTTTAAGGAATTGTTCCCTAGTCTTTTTGAAGTAGCAAAGCTTAAACATGGTAGCATTCTGGAGCATGGCTATTGGCTTGACAACATTTGGTGTTGGAATTTAGAGTGGAGTCGCGGTTTGTCAGCAGAGGAGAGGGTTGATTAGGACTTGCTATTGGACACTCTTCTCCAGTTTCATCCTGACGATTCATTACAAGATTGTTGGAAGTGGAGGCTTGGAAATCTCCATTCTTTTTCTGTTAAATCTTGTTATGTGCTTCTGTTGAATTTGATGCATCATGATAGGTTGGATAGCGATATCCAGAGTGCTCTTATTGATATATGTGGCAGCTTTCTATTCCCACTATGGTGGGAGTGTTTGGATGGCGATTGTTATTGGGGAGACTTCCAACTCGTGATAATCTTATTTCTAAGGGCATTATTAATGACCCTCATGGGGCGTTGCCCTTTTTGTTTTGAGCAGAATGAGTCGATTTCCCATTTATTTTTCTTGTGCATGTGTTCCAGGGTAGTTTGGATTGCAGTTTAGAATTGGTCGGGAATGGTGACGGTAGATACTTTAGTAGGCGTCGAGAACTTCCGGGCTCATGGCTTGCAAATGAATCGATGAAGGCGTGCAGATTGAAATATATGATTTGGATGGTTGTATCTTGGGTATTTGGTTCCATCGGAACCATATTCTTTTCAAAGGTCTTGTTTTTAATCCGCGTGTGGTTGTTAATCATGTTAAGTCCTTAACATGGACCTGGTTAGTATCGAAGCCCGCAATTCTACTTTTAAGATATCTGATTGGTGGGGTAATCCTTTGGATTGTATGAAACTTAGTGTAAATGAATTATTGCCTCTTTCTTCCTGGGATACTATTTATCCTCCTTGGGTCTTTTCCCATGGGGTTTTGGCCCAGCGAGGTTTTAATGAGACCCCTTGTAGATGTAACGGTTGGCGTGCCCGTTCGCACCCCCTTTTATAAAATTTATTTGCTTATAAAAAGAAACCTCTTCAAATTAAATTTGCGTACAACCTAATGAGATTCAACATTAAGCACTTAAAAGTTAGAAAGTTCTCATAAACAAAATTGAGTACTACTAATAGATCTCCGAAATGGGACATAAACACTACAACCAAAACCCAACATCAAAAGACTATGAAGCCTTCTCTAGGAACCCTGTCTTCAAGCATTATACCAACTTACCTCAAAACCACAAATTTTGAAAGGGCTCGTTCATTCACCGAAATCTCACCTATTCACTCATACGATATCTTTTAGTGTTTTGAATTGACGCAAACCTAAATGGAATCCAATTACATTTTGTAGGGGTCGACCTCTCAACAAAAAGATAGATGAAGATGCAAATGGGTCAAGGACTTGAGGTCATGACTCCTCAATCCAAGTACGTTCAACAAATCCATCACTTAATATAGTTAGTATGTTATAATACATAGGTAGTTATTCTCTCTCGGATTAGTCAAGGGTACATATACAATCTTGATCAGTTCTGATGACTAAGAAAATCGTAAGATCATCATAAATCACCACAACCAATCAAATATCAAGAAATGGTATAAAGAAACCCATTCAACATGTTCCAATTACTATGGTTAGAGTAGGGTTGAAATGTTTCTTTGAATGAGTTAAAAAAACAATTAAATATATTTTCATTAGCTTTCCGGTGGATTCAAGAACACCTGGGTTCCCAGATCAAAAGTTATGAATAAAACAAGTTGGAATGCTGCAAAAATATGCTGCCATACCGAAATCAACACGGGTGTCGGTGTTGGACAACACGGCCCGTGTTGGCTTAAAAGTAGTCAGTTTTGCTCTTTTTTATTATTATTTTAACTCTAATCCAACTACTTCTAACCTACCCTAACCGTCAATAAGTCACATTAAACACAATAAAGTACCCAATTGCAACATATACAAGCAACATTAAAGCATATATTCTCTCAATTTGTATGTACGTTCTAACACGTTTGCAACATGACATGTGATTCAGAATCAACCAAACCGCAACACACAATCATCCAAATACACATTTGACACTTAGCAAATTTCCCATGCAACTAACAAAAGGGTGTAAGTAAACATTGATACTTAAAACCGTAGAAAAAACAAAAGGAGAGGGAATGAAGAACTCACTTCGAAATACACTCTTCTTAACAACAACTAGGTGGTTCTCCCCAAAAGCCAAGATGAACTGCCAAAACTCGATTTTCAAAAACGCTGATTCTCATACCCTAGATTGAATGTTCTTCTACCCAAACACCCACATGAAAGCTCCACAACTTCCATTTAAGTTCCAAACACCACATGCAAATAGAGTGAAATGGGAATCAGCTGATTATTATTGGGAGGAGAATGGAAATGGGGTATAACACATAAAGAAATGGAATCAGCTGATTCTTTTCCCCTATTAGACGAGCTTCGAGCTCTTATGGATGAGTCTTATACCCCACATTAGACGAGTTTGTGTTATATCTCTCTTCTTGCATGTGGTGTTATAAACGGATGGGTATAATCTCTCTTTATGTGAGCTCTTATGTGGGGTATAATCTACTGGGTTCCAAAAACTGTAATAAACGGATGGGTTATTTCTCTCTTCTTTATGTTTCTATGTTTGAAGTAAGAGTAAGGTGAGGGTGGTAAGTATTATTTCCTTCTCTTATAATGGTTTCAGAAGGTGTGTAGAGTGTTTGGGCTAAATGGGTTGGGCCAAGTATAACATCTTGTTGTGGTGTTCTAGTCACTTAAAAATTAGAAGAAAATTATCGCAAATAAAATAAATAGTTTGCCACTTGTAATTGAGAGTTTGGAAACAAATACCATTATAAATTTAAATAAAATATGACAAATTATAACACCTGAAAAGTTCAACAATATACACAAATTTTACAAAATTGCGCATCTCCTAAAGGTCCTCAAAGTAACAAATCCATCTAGTATCAACGAACTCTTCACGTCTTCATGTCCTCTATGATGTGAATCTCAGTCTCTGAAAACAACACTCCAATGAGAGATGAAATCTCAGTGAATAATGCACACAATTTTAAAAAAAATATTGTTCTCAGCCGACACGGTAACCGAAAAAATTGATCATGGTACCCGCGTTCTTCAAAAACAGTTTTTAAAATAATATAGGTGATTTAAATAATTTTTCACAGCAATTTTATAGTATATAGTAATCATTTTAAACTCAGTCACTCAACCAACAAACCAACAGTATTTCACTACCATAAAAATAAACTAAGTCAATCACATATTTATCTTGAGAAAAATAAATGAATCAACGGCGGGTACTAGACCTATTTGTAAGGAGCATCAACTTGTCTAATGTGGGGTATAAGACTCATCCGTAAGAGCTCGAAGCTCGTCTAATAGGGGAAAAGGCTTATCCACGTGGAGCTCGAAGCTCGTCTAATATGGAGTTTCAAACCCATCCGTTTAGAGCACCAGCTCGTCTAATGTGGGGTACCCATCCATATGAAGCTCGAAGCTCGTCTCATTTGGGGTCCTAGACCCATCTATGTGGAGCACATGTGGGGTTCAAGATTCATCTATATGGAGCACCAACTCGTCTAATATGGGGTCCCAGACTCATCCAAGTGGAGCTCGAAGCTCGTTTAATATAGGGTTCCAGACCCATCCATGTGGAACTCGAAGCTCGTCTAATATGGGATACATGACTCATCCATGTGGGGCTCGAAGCCCATCTCAAACACATACAACATAAAAATGTATCTTGTCACAATTATTTTGAAATACTACAAATAAGATACCGAATATTTGAGCATTATCCTCAATAAAATAAATCATCCAAATAACCCTTATTCAGACAATCAAAACACAGCCAAAAATTGATAAATCATCATGTCAAAAACTTTATATAGAGAAATCTCATAATTTATACTTCTATTTCCCAAAACTTTTAATTTAATAGAGTTAGACTTTTACAAAATTAAATTACATCACAATAATTATTATCAAAAAAATTCTGACACTTTCACAGGTTCACAAAATAATATACTATAGAATAGTTGAATGGGCGTGATTGCTCACCTCTGAAGTAAAAGAGAAAATCTACTATGTTCGTTACTGTAAGTGATTATAATGCCACTTCCACTCTCTATGTTTTTCTCATTGAGGTTCACCGCTGAAACGTATCTCTGTTTACAATCCCATTTTTTCTAAGCAAAAGAATTTTCTAAACTATATCTTAAATATCATAAAACCAAGTTCTCATTATAAACAGAATAGAAAGCTATATTCATCGTTATTATGAAACTTATATTGGATAGCTTAAGAACACACCTGTTTAATTAACTTTGAGTTGATAA
Organism: Astragalus membranaceus; assembly: GCA_039519185.1. Classification (NCBI taxonomy): domain Eukaryota; kingdom Viridiplantae; phylum Streptophyta; class Magnoliopsida; order Fabales; family Fabaceae; genus Astragalus; species Astragalus membranaceus. The sequence continues at coordinate 141,124,388 of CM076849.1, read as the reverse complement.
ATTACTATCTTATAGTTTTAAAGTCTTACTATTTCTAGTTTAAAATTTTGGGATGTTACATTTCTCTCCACTTTGAAATTTCATCCCCGACATTTTTTGCACCAAAGGAAACTTATTAGAAACAACATAATGCACTGCGCCAGAATTGTAAATAGAAGGTGCACCATTTAGAAACGCTTCCAATAAAGCGCTACTTAAAAGAAAATGTGGACCCTCTTTGGTAGCGCTTAGTTTTAAAGGGCTAGTCAAAAGAAAATGTTCATATATATATATATATATATATATATATATATATATATATATATATATATATATATATATACATATATATGCGAGTTTAGGAATTTGGTAGGATCTTCCGTTTCGTGTTACGATCCCACGAGTTACGATCTTGCAACCCCTCTCCGTTCCTGGGTAGGATCTCGGGTTTGACTACCTTGAGAATGACAAGGTGTACAAACATGTTACTTTGCTTCCCCACACAGAGGTATTTGTCAAGTTATTTCTGTTCTATTGCATTTTGGTTTGAACTTCTCCTAGTTTTTGAGTTAAGTATTGGATTCTCTTAAAAAAAATTTATCTTCATTCGTTTATTTGAAGGAAGGGCACTAGCATATAAGAATTCGGTTTATTTTTTCACTCACTGCAGGACTATAGGCAGCAAAAACCCTCTCCAGAGCTTGCTACAAAAACCCTCACTGGAATTATAATTGTTGTGAGTTCATTCCACCATTTATTCTATTCACAAGTTCACTTAGTGGTTGTGAATAAGTTGAGCAGCCATCTCTGAAGTATGCACTGCTTTTGAAGTGAAGTATGCACTGCATTTGAAGTACTTTGTCAAGTCTTCTATTTTTTATGATATACTAATAACACTAACACTAATAACACTAAGATCATTTCATTTCATTTCATTTAGTTGTATATAACAATTGATTGATTGGTACGAGGAGGAGGGAGAAATGAATTACAAGGATATAAATTTTTAAAATACAATTATATTGCACAAGATAACTTGTAATTCAGTTGTTATTGTTGTTGTTGTTGTTGTCTCTATTGATTTGGATTGTGATTTTGTTGTTTTTGTAAATTCTGAAACTTTGATTGAGAAAACAGAGAGAATATCTTTTAAGTGCCTATGATATGGGCCCGATATGTTTGGTTTCTCCAATCCTAAAGTGTCAAACTTATACATGTGTGCTGCTTCGCCAATTCTAATCTTTATGTTTATGCAGTTTCAATAATGAGTTTGTATCAAAGCTTATGATTCCCTTGCAGATAAAAATGGAGGAATTGATGTTGTTATCACAGACTTATTGCTAACTTTATTGCTAGGACTGGGGCAGCAGCATGACCATCAAGTAACTATATTGCTTCAAATAATGGTAAATGTAATATTCATATTTGATATGTATATGTGATGTGACCATTGTATTCTTGATAATAAGTAAAAATATATTTTAGTGTATTCAAAGGAGGTTGGTTTCCCTTATTAAGGTTTTAAGATGGAGTGTGCTTCTTATTTCCTACATTGCTTTACAGGACATGGACAATATTGCTTCTGCTCCTGAAAAGGTGTTAATGGCAGGGGGTTACCTCATCTTGGAGAGACCCAATGCAAGCCTTATCCTCGGTACAAATGCTTGCTTTTATGCTAAGGTCAAAACCCCTCTACGCTGAAATTAAACCTGATAGTTGGATATATGGGTTCATTATTTTTTCCCTCATACAGTTTATTTATCGTTTTGTGCCTCCTATTCACATTTGATATGTTATATGTCATTGCTTGCTTTTCCTTCAGGTTTGGATAAATGTCAGATTAACTTCTCCAGCTCTCCAGAGAAGCCTTGTACAAAATAGAGTTACAAAATCTCACCATCCAAACTCTTTCCTCAAGGTAGGTTTTTCATTTGTGTCAAACTCATTCACATTGTTAATAGTGCTCTTTGTAGTTTCTCATTGTTAATAGCTTGATATAGTTAGGTTAGGCTTATATCAATCCCAATAGAAGATAAATGAGCTTAATTTGATTAATTGATTAGTCACAAGTATACACTAACTTCACTAGCTACATTTCTATTTCTTCCATTGTTAGTTGGCCTTGTCAATTATATATATATATATATATATATATATGGTAAAATACGGTGTATACCGATGTTATTATTTTTTGACGAAGTACGGTGTATACCGATGGTGTATACCGATGTTATTATTTGTTGATGAAGTACGGTGTATACCGATGTTAATTTCCCCTTTTATGAAGAACGGTGTATACCGATGTTAATATTTTTTGACGAAGTGGTATACCGATGTTAATTTCCCCTTCTATAAAGTACGGTGTATACCAATGTTATTTTAAGCTTCGGGGTATACCAAGAATATTATTCTACGCTTTGACATAGAACGGTGTTTACCGATGTTATCGATGGCCGAGGCAGCCACAACCCTGAAGGGCGAGTTCGATCTGGGCCGAGTCCCGGTAAACTGCCCCGAAGGCGACATGTGTTACGTGATCAAAGTAAATACGAACGCACAAGTTGGCCGAGGTTGCCACCACCCTAAGGGGCGAGTTCGATTTGGGCTGAGTCCCGGTAAACTGCCCCGAAGGCGACGTCCACCACTTGAGCAAATTAGAACGCAAGTGCATAATTTTAACGAACAAAGAGTAAAACGCAGCCGAGGTAAATAAAACCGAAATTGCGGGCAGTTAAATTAAGTAAACATTACAAGTCACCCCGGATACGGCCGGATCCTCGAGTTCAAAAATATTACAAGCCAAAACTCCGGTTACGCCCTGAACCCGGGACATTCCTCGCCACCGGTTCCACCCGGAACCCAAAAAATTCACCTACAGGAAAGGTACTTCTACTCGCAAATCAGGCATGGGACGGGCGCGGGTAAAAAATTTCGCGCTCCTCGGAGCCGGGTTTGACCTTGACAATCTTCCATCCCTCCACAGCGTGATCCACGCTCAGACCTCCTAGTCTAGAGACAGGGAAGAGTGAATCAAGGTAGTAAATCCCCTTTATTACCTTTGGCCTGGTTCTCAGCCTCTGCCCTCTAGAATTTGGAAACATCGACCAGATGCCGGAACAGCCTGGCGGCAGCTTCCACCGGGTGGACCCGGGAATCCTCTAGATGCTTTTTCAGAAACTCATCGTCTATCGAGATACTAGAAGATCTCGAAGCTTTGTGTTTCCCATGACGGCTTTTCTTCGAAGCTCGGGGAGAACCACCCTGGCTAGTCTGCACCCGTTTCCCTGGGGCCTGTGAAGGGGAGGCATGATCTTCCTGCGACGAAGGTCATAGCCTTTTCCGATGTTGAAGGTCGGCGGACCGGTCTTCAGCAGTTGCAACACTGGCTACAGTAACAGTGTTGATAGGAACGGCGTGCATGGGCACATTCCGATGAGGAGTTGGTTGGGGATATTGTTGGACACCGGCTTTCCTCTACGAGATTGCTTTCAGGCGGGCAAATTTATCAGTTCCCATGCTATCTGCGAGATAAAGAAAAGAAGGAATGTTAAGGGAAGTGACCTCAAAAGAGAAAAAAAGACAGTTAAAATCAAAGACATTATCGACTGTCAAAACCTACCAAGCACGGCTAACACTTGGGACCTAGAGCCCGCCCCGACCAGCCTTGCTACGTCGATGCCGAACTTCTTTGGATCCCGGTAGGGAATCAGATCGGCAAAATTGGTCAGGATCGCCAGGGACTCCTGGTCTATGGGATTAAGCCTGCTTAAGCTGACTGTGTAAGCGTGAGGTCGCTGATTGAAATGGGAGAGAGACCACCCTATTTGAAACTTGGTGGACTCTAGGGATTCCCCATCCCCACCGTAATTGCCGACATACCTCACGGCCTCCTCATTCACAGGCTCAACAAAGAGTCGGAATAGGGCATAAAAATTTTGAGGCCCCTCCTAGCCCGGAAGCTCACGTGTTCCCATCGATCCTTAGTCCCATCCTCGCGCCTCCTGTTAATCTCGAAGAGGTAGAAGAACAGATCGGAGGAGATAGGCCTCTCTAGGTGAATGCACATCAGCTCGAAGGCCCGCAGAAAGGCCTGTGTGTTGGGATGATGCTGGGAGGGGGCGAGGCTCATAATCCCCAATATCTCTTGCTGAAAAGCGGTGAAAGGGGGGGTGATCTTCATATCAAAGATCGTCACTCCGTACATGACGAATTTCAAAACTTTTGGCTAAACAGCTACATGTTGACCCTCGGTCATTCCTTCCACGTTCCATATATGATCTCTTTTCCTAGAGATCTGGTTGACAATGTGGCTCAAGTCGTCTCCGGTCCGGTAAACAGACTGAGTCTCCCTCAACGCTTCCGACACCCAAGAGTACTCCTGAGGAACATTCAGAGGTAGCACTAGGGGAATGTCAACCGGCCCAACGCCGGTGCTGGGGTATTGCTGGGAGTCACCCTCTTCACGAACGGGATCCCCGTTGTGGTCGGGCCCATCTTCGTTATTGCGGCTTTCAGCAACCTCTGTCCACAACCAAGTCGGAACCCGACCTGACGACCCCCCACTCAGTATTAATAAATACGGGTTTTAGGAGGTCCTGACTACAGCCTAAAGTGAGAAGCGGACAAATAAAAGAAGGGGACTAACCTCACAAGATTGGAAGCTCGCCGACACTTGATCTGATTGCGTTCTTCGACGATCTCGCTGAGACTCACCGCGGAACTCTGAATCGGTGGCTTGATAAACGAAACGCTAAGAGACGAGATTAAGATCGGAGGTAAGAGCAATTCGCAGAAATCAGTGCAAGTGATGGAGGGCCCCTCCCACATTTATAGGGAACTGAGGGCCTCAAAGTGGGCCTGGGCCAAAGCTACGCGACCCATCACTAGCCCCTATAGTAGGCGCGTCGATCCAAGTGCCAATATTACTCCAATCACCCTTAAACGACGCGTCCCATCAATGACAGGCGTGGAAATCGATGCGTCGCTGTGAATGGAACGCCTCGAGTCAATCGGTCCACCTTCGCAAACCGTTCCGAGGCTGAGGGAAAAAGCTCGAGCAAGCACAGGCCCGGTCTCGGAAGCTCGCCGCTTGTAATGGGAATCGGTGCGTCGTTGTGAATGGAACGCCTCGAGTCACTCGGTCCACTTTCGCAAACCGTTCCGAGGCTGAGGGAAAAAGCCCGAGCAAGCACAGGCCCGGTCTCGGAAGCTCGCCGTTTGTAATTAAATGCCCGAAACACATGGCCACTTAGAGAGATTCTAAACTCGCCCGTCGGAAAACCAGCGCAGCCTAGGTCTCTCGCGTTCGGAGGCTGGGGGCAAAACGCTAACAGAAGTAAAAGCCCGACCATGAAAGCCCTTCGCGGTCTTCTAAATGACAAGTCTAGCCCGCCCCAAGGCGACCCGACTTGGGGGGCAACTGTTACAGATTGGGCCTTTAGTGGCCAATCTGCCTAAGGCCCAAACACCAAAGGCCAAATCCATCATCCAACGGTGGAGATCTAAGACCTAGATCCAATGGTCCCCTTTTATCCAAAAAACCTATAAATAAACATTCAATGCTAGCCTTAAAGGAACAGACTGTTTCACCAAATTCTGACCTGTACTTGACTATTTACCTGACTTGAGCGTCGGAGTGTCTTTGCAGGTACCAACCACCCCGGATTGGAGCTCAACTCGGACTGACCAGGAACGCGACTACCAACTACCTCGGATCGGACTTGGTATCTAGTATCGGATACCCGTCCAGAGGTACGGTACAGAACAAAATATATCTAAAGTGATATTTGTGGACCAATACATGCACCGTAACACCCGAGTTTTTTTATAAGTATACTTTGGTGATATATTATTATTTTATAATTGTTATTTATTTATGAAGGTGGCATACTAGTTTTAGGTATTAATTTTTTTCTTGTCAAAGGTATTAAAAAAATTAAAACAAAGAAATTGACAAGAAAGAGAAGTGGGCGTAGAGCCCATGGATTGAAGGCCTTTTTTTAAAAAAATGTTGGCCACAACACCCATTTTCCTCCGCACACGTCCTCTTGATTTGCTTTTATTTTAAAGGATTAAACATGTTTTTGGTCCCTATAAAATTTGGGTTTTTTGGTTATAGTCCTTCAAAGAATATTCACCAATTTTTGTCTATAAAATTTGGGTTTTTTTTGCTTTTAGTCCTTCAAAAAATACTCACCAACTTATGATTTTTAATAGCGCTTTTTTGACTTTTTATAAGCGTTATTAAAATATTTGAAGCGCTATTAAAATTAATGAGGGACTAGAAGCAAAAAGCCTAAATTTCATAATGGACCAAACTCATGAAACATGATAGGATGATATTCCAGTGAATTCCTCGTACTACACCTCACCATAACTCATATGATGTCTATTAGTTAATTACCATTGATGCACCCCAATATGATACTAATTGAAATCAAACAGGGGACCCAAATCCTTTCTGAATGAGCCTTAGCCTTGAGACTTTCCTCTCAATCTAAGTACGACTCTTATCTTTCTTTTATCCAATACATAGATAGTTATCTCCAGTTTGTCAATATCATACAAACCATGAATTATCATTGTATACATATAACATATAGAATTGAGATGCAATATCGTGTACTCATCATTATCCTTTAAAATCCATAAGTTGCACATAAACAATCTATCATACCTAGCAACCAATCATCGTACAAATGACTAAATTATCACACAACATTTCATTGAATTAAGATTGAATTAGGTCAAGTTTTCATCAAAAGAACGAGCAAAAATATGAATAAAACAATGTCATCCAGAAGGTGGTACGTTCCGGGCCTCCACACAGAAGCCATTTTTCGACAACTTTTACCACAGCCAGAGCGTGGTAGAGTCCATGCAAAAGAAACACGGTCTTTGCTAGTGTGCAAGGACAGATTTAAACAGTTTTTCAGTTCTTCTTCTACTTATGCAACTCAACTTATCTCAATTCTTAATTAACATAATAAACCATGTAACTTCACACCAATTCACACATTCAATCACGTTTTCATCAAGTGTTCCTAGGCATTTAAAGTCATGAAAAATAGTTCACAAGTAAAGGGAATTCTTGTGGATCAATGCACATATTGTTTAACACAGATTTCAGAAATTTCAATCAACATTCACATAACATAAATCACGTTAAGTCACTACTAGAATTTTCGTCATTTCCTGCGGAAATTGACTAAAAATTCGCAGGAAACGGGTTTCCTGCGGAATTTTCAGTGGATTATGATTCCCAGTTATTTCATTCGTGGATAATTGTTTCCTGCGGATTTCTGAATCGGCAGGAAAATGCCGCAGGAAATTCCTCCGGAAATTCTGCAGAAAGTCCGCAGAAATTCCGCAGGAAGATCCGCAGGAAATTCCGCAGGAAATTGAAATTTTCCGCCAAAAATTCCGCAGGAAAGGAAGATCCACAAGAATTCCACTTGAAAGCTAAAAACAGACAATTTATAGCCCCACAATTTATAAGCTTCACAAGCTACTAAAATAAATAAACAGCAACAAAGCTTAAATGAACACCAGCTATATATATATATATATATATATATATATATATATATCCAATTACTCAATATGAAACTCTCTTGTACAAAACAGGATATATCAACAGGCCATATAGTGTGATGGTTACATGCCAAAGACCCTAAAGCTTAAAATTACAATTTCACTTAATTGCTACTGCTGCTAATTTTTTTATGATTCATCATCCATGTTGAGTGCTATACTAGAAGTCTCTCTCCTTCCCTCTACAAATCATACTATATCTGGTCACTAACTTCATCACTATCTTCAACAACCTCATCACTATCTTCAACCTCATCACTATCTTCATATGGGGGCGATGAAAGTGGACGAGAAGAAGATGCGGCAAACCCAAGATGCCGCATTAATGCTGCTACCTGATCTGTTCTCATTTCTGATTTGATGTCTTCTTTCATTTTTAATTTCTCTTCTTCTTGTCGATGTAAGGATGCATTTAACTGCTGAACCATACTCCTCAAAGAGGCGATTTCTTCTGAATTATCCGCTGAACCCCAGTGATCAAAAACTGACAACATTAGGCAACATCAGTAAACCCCAGTGATCATAATTAAGTTTCGATGAACAACCCTGAACAATAAGGAATACCATGTAAAAGTTAGCTGCTATGAAGTTAGGCAGCACATTCCCCTGGAGCTTGTAACATGCATTCACCATCTGAGCAAGTGGAGCAGAATAATCCTTGCAAGAAAGACAACCTTTGTCATTGAAACAAATAATTTCAAAAATCTGCAGGAAATTCCGAGAAATAAGTTCATGCCTATGCAATGCTATATGTGAACTTAAGAGAAATAATAATTCTGAATACTCCAATCACCTCCTGGGAAGTTAATTTGTCGAGATACATGATAATGGATCTCAATGAAATCCCATGTGCTGCAATCATCACATTCTTTCCAGATAAAAATTGGGGCTCAATCTGCAGCATTTATATCAATGGATCAGTTCCAAATCTAAGTCGTATGATGATGCATATATCATGATACATAATACTTCCTCTCCACCACAAATAGGCTTGAAGCTAAATGTATCCTATAAACCATTAAAAAACTTGAGAATCAATAACTTTAGAAAAATAATTACCACGTGGAAGCAGTAGAATCTAAACTTCTAAAATTGAATTGAATGTAACTTAGTTCACCTGTGAACAGTATTTTAGCATGTAAATAAGCAAGACCTGACAAAATTTGTTGAGTATAACTACGAATAGTCAGTTCACTAAGCCTGGGAAGTTTATATATGGAACATCTAGTTACATACCCCATCTAGCTACACACAAGCATTATAGGAGATTGCAAATCAAAGAAAGAGACTACACACAGTAAAGAGGAAATTGAACATTTGACTTGTGAGAACCCAAACCTATTGAAGCAGAGGATGAAATACGAAAGAACTGATGAGCAGAGCATCCAATGATAAGAAGAAAGTCGCTTTAGCACAAATTCAACCGCAAACAGTCGATCTAGCGCAAAGGAACTGATGAGCAGAGCATCCTATGAATAAAATTGATCCAAACCCTAAACCTGCAATCAACCAAATCAATCGATCTAGCGCAAAGGAAAATCGTTAAATGAACTGAAAGATAGGGAGAGAGATAAACCCCTTGCTGGCGATTTGCTTCGACAGAGATTGAAATTTGATCCAAAACCCTAAACCTGCGATCAACCAAAAACAACCGATTTAGGGTAGAGACGTTAAGTAGGGAGAGTGAGAGATGCGAGAGATAGGGAGATTGTAATTTCTGTGGCGAACGGGATGCGAGAGACAGGAGAGCGATATGTGAGAGATAGGGAGAGTGAGATGCGAGAGATCTGAATATGTGAGAGATAGGATTTAGGATTTGTAATTTCTATTTATTAAATTTTAATACTACTATTTTTAGGAGATGTTTTACTGTCAGCTAAGTGAAGTTAAAATTTTTATAAAAAAAAACTTTCCTGCGGATAATGGTTCTTAGGAAAACTCGCAAGAAACCCAAAACTTTCATGCGAATTTACCTGCGAACTAAATGTTCGCAGCAACGCTTCTAAATATCTCTATGTTGGCAGAAAATTTCTCAGGAAATACCTGCGGAAAATTTTCGCAGGAAATTCCGCAGGTAATGTCGAGATTTGTAGTAGTGAGTGTTCCTATACCAACATGATGCATTATCTTTTCGTGAGCCTTTTCGGCCCATAAGAACTCCATAGTTAAGCGTGCTTGACTTAGAGTAGAAGTGGGATTGGTGACCTTCTGGGAAGTTTCCTAGAAAGCATGCAAGTGAGGACAACGCATGCTGAAAAGATACGTGTTGGTTTGTGGGGGCAGATGATAGTTCTAAAAGCAGTTTGGGATGTTACACCCTTCTTCTGACAGCATCTCAATTTCTCCCTAAGTTTGAATGACTCTAAGGTAGCTCCAAATCACCAACTCCAAAAATCTAGCTTGGAAGTTTCTCTACCCACAAGCTATCCTTAGAACTTCAATGATAACTCTCAAGCTTACATGCAACTTGAAATGGAGGTCACAAGGTGGTGATTTCCGTATCTCTGCTTTTGGGACTTGAATGTGTTTATGTTCAATTTGTGAGTGATAATATGGTGAGGATAAGAAGGATTATGCAAGTTGAATAATGGAAGAACAATGTTGGGGTGGAGAAGGAAGAAAATGTTTCAACTCTCACTCAGTCTCTTTTCTTTCTCTCATCGAGTTCTCCCCCCTTCTCACTTCTCTCTTACTTTCTTCTCTCTAAAATCCATGTGATTACACTTGATGCCTTTGTGATTACCAAGTATAATATATAAGGTGAAAATGACTGTTTGAATCCTTCATAGATTATTCGTTTCTGATAGAAGATATGGGTGCTATGAGTGATTGATCGGATTTTTGAAATCTAATGGTGTTGTATGCATTAGTTTACTAATTTTTGACCTCCTGAATCTAATAATGTGTGATGCTTGGTGTAACTGTGATTGGTTCTAGGTGAACTTGGTTACCGGCTATGATCCTTATAGGAAATAGTTACGACTAGATTATAGGACATGTAACCCCTAGCTGTATGATGATACCTTTGGCCCTAGAATACTTACGGATGTTGATGTTGATGATGAATACGATGATTATAACCGTGTTTTCTCGTTTAAGGAACCTTGTCTCAGTATGGGCAAGGACTCGTCGCAGTATGGGCGAGTCGTACCTTAGTAGTTGAAATTTGTAGTAGGAATCTTGTCGCAGTATGGCCAAGGACTCGTCGCAGTACGGGTGAGCCTTACCTCAATGGTTGATAGTGATGATCATGATAATGATGATGGGTGGGGTGGTAATAAAACAATTTGGGGAGTAGTAATAGAGACGGCCACGACCCGGCATTGCATGTAGCACAGTTTTAGAATGAAAAAATGATATTTTTTTTATATTGAGAAATAAAATAAATTATGACTGTAGCCTTTTTAAAGGAATAAATGGTTTTTTATTTGTAATTTTAAAATAACGAGTTTATATAGTTTATTTTTCTCAAAACCTTTCGCAACTACTTTTTACTACACAACGTTTGCGAAAATGAATACTCAAGAAGTTTCACAAATAACTCAATTTATTCGATTATCCAATTATGAAAATATGCGTACATAAAGTTGCTGAATTTATATCTCATTCTTATGAAGAGTTTCATCAGTCTAATGATGATGAAAAATTAATATTGAACATGTTTACATATAAAATATACTTGCACTAGTGGAAAAAAGACATTTAGCGTCGGTTAAATTGGACATTTAGCGTCGGTTATCGCCCGACGATAAATTGACCGACGCTAAATGTCACATTTAGCATCGGGTGCTCAGATAACCGATGCTAAATGTCACATTAAAAACTATTTCAGACGTCTAAAAATGACATTTAGCGTCGGTTGTTTGAAACAACCGATGCTAAATGTCTCAAAGGGGACTTTTAGCGTCGGTTGTTTCAAACAACCGATGCTAAATGTCAGTTTTGGAGACATTTAGCATCGGTTGTTTCAAACAACCGACGCTACAAGTCCACCTGTGAGACATTTAGCATCGGTTGTTTAAAACCACCGACGCTAAATGTCCCCTTTGAGACATTTAGCATCGGTTCTTTCAAACAACCGACGCTAAATGTCTCTAAACGTCATCAGAAAATGACTTTAGCATCGGTTGTTTCAAACAACCGACGCTAAATGTCTCTAAACGTCCTTAAAAAATGACATTTAGCATCGGTTATTTCAAACAATCGATGGTAAATGTCATTTTACACATTTTAGTTTCCTTCGTTTTTGATCATACCGTTTACTATTTACATTAGCAGAAAACCTGCAGATTGCATCACAGACATACACAAAACCAGCTTCACATTTCTAATACCTCAGTACATTTCTAATACCAAATTGTTGACATTACACAAAACCAGCTTCACATACAGTTCTAATACAATATGCAGTCACAATTCTAATACATTACACAAAGACTTTCAATATAAACAGAGAATAGATTGAACAAGTTTAAAGAATGCTAAACAATGTATCCTTTTGCTCCGTACTGATCTTCATATAGAATTTTTCCCAAAGCTGACGGACCTTAAGAAGCTCCTCTTCGATGTATGCCTTTGAGTCATCAAATACCTACAAGTTTAAAAATTACTCAAACAAATTTTATTCAATCATTCTATAATTCTAAATAAATGTGTAAAGTATAATTTTAACCAAAAATTTATACCTGCTCCCAATTATCAACAACACCAGCATTCACAATGGTCAGCATAAACTTCATCACATAATAGCCACAATGAAAACCATTCTGTTGTGTTGGCATCTACACAAATGAATTAACAAAGTTAGCCATATATATATATATATATATATATATATATATATATATATATATATATATATATATATATATATATATATATATCATATATGAATTCACTCCAAATTAAATCAACTCAATATTTTAAATTACTTACTGTAGGGTACAACCACGTGGGGGCAGATGTAGAAACCTTTGACAGCTCTAATAACATAATGTAAAAGTATTTATAAAATTTCAACCCAACTTAAGTTCAAATACTACAATCTAAACCAAGATAAAAAATACAAACTTACTTGTGACATGGATTTTTTTGACCATCTGTATCCCCACTACCAAAGACATATGTTCTGGTGAGAGTTGTCTTGAACTGTTTCCAACAAATATTGATATGAGACATCCAAGTCTTCTTGAGTTCATTACTCTCGGGAACATCAAATGTTAGCAGTACATCATCCCAAGCAATCTTTTTTGTCTCGTCATCAACATCATTCCACTTCATTGGCAATATGCTTATCTTTGTTCGTGCAACCACCCCTAAATAGGTCTTGAATTTGTTAGCATACGGACCAATAAGATCGCCTTTACTATCAATATCCACTCTGTATTTTTGACCATCTGGGCACCTAGAAGTGAATTTTTTTAATGATGTTGGACGTCTGGTATTCTTTTTTTGGAGGATCACTGAAATCATCCATGACAGCTGTTTAAACAAAAGAAACAAAATGTAACACCCTGGTATTTTTATTTGTTAAAAACACCCAAGTGCACATTAAACATACATCAGAGATATTATTTCCTGTTCAGACACTGAATACCATTATAAATTTTTCGCTGAATAAAACAAAAGTCTTATATACACACAAGACCATAACCTGTCAGCAACTATGGTAGTCAGAGTCATACAAGAAAGCGGAATGAAAGACAAACATGACACTAATGTCATAGCGTTGTGATACATGGACAACAGAAGAAAAATAAACTTAAACTTAAAACTAAGTCATCATCCATCTCTCGGGGCCACCTACTCGTGCCTCTGAGTTTTCTTCTGTCCCTGTTTATCTGTAAAACAACAACATTTAAACAGTGAGATACAATCTCAGTGAGTTCTACCGATACCCCTACTAACACTCTCGGCTAGTTTAAAAACATTTTATTAACTCAACACGGCACCGACTGCGTGACCGCTACATCCCGGTGAACCGCATTATTTTACACATAGCATTCCACCGGCTGCGTGACCGCTACATCCCGGGGAATCTGCTATAACTCAGTACGACACCGCTGACGCGAACGCTGCAAGCCGGTATATCAAAACGCGATATATTTTCCAATTAACGGTTTTTAAGTCAATACGGCATCGGCCGCGCGAACGCTCCATCCGATGAACCGCATAAAACAATCACACAAAAACAGATTACCGCTGACGCGAACGCTGCAAGCCGGTAACCTGTTAACTCAGTACGACACCGCTGACGCGAACGCTGCAAGCCGGTATCGCACTATAAACAACATAACACCGCTGACGCGAACGCTGCAAGCCGGTGAACCCCCCTACCAATAGTACATTCTCCTATTGGCATGGAGCCTAGGTAAGAGGATCATGACTCCCTCCCCCTAGTATGTTACAACATAGGGTCGTCACCCAACTCGATATATAAACATATATTTACAGTACTATGAACCCACGGTCCATCAAATCAGACAATCAATGAAACACTTAATCCACATTTTCTTTTTATAAAAAAACCAAGTTCACACTCGCACTCTAGTTGACCGCTTTTCGACACAATTTTCCATATTAAAAACAATTCATTTTGCCTTAAAAATAGAATATTCAGTTAGGCCTCTGAATAAGCTTTCCAACGCATCTTAGAACACCTCAATCGGGTTCCCGGATCAAAAGATATCGCGAAAACAAAATCAGTGAAAAACAGTTGAAAATCTGCAAAACGTCGCGACGCGAACTGCTACCGTCGCGACGCGAAAATCGACAGAAACATTTTGCGTGACAAAACTGTGTTTGGTCGCGACGCGATGCCCTGCGGGTCGCGACGCGATGGGGGTCTGTCTGGTGCAGGACTTTGCGATTTTCGCGAAATCCGCTATTCCGCTCAATTCCGATTTTTATTCCGATCGAAAACAGATTTTACAACCAGTAAAATGAATCCAATACAAACCACACAATCAATCAATCCAATCCAAAAACTCAATCAAAACGAATTTTACCAAAATACGACATATTTCGAAATAACGGTTTTTGACCCGAAAGTTCTCGAACGATTCTCGTTCCGACCGAAAACAGATTTGACGACTATAAAAACAGTCTCAATCAGTTTTGACGATTCTCGTTCCGACCGAAAACAGATTTGACGATTCTCGTTCCGACCGAAAACAGATTTGACGACTATAAAAACAGTCTCGACCGAAAACAGTTTTTGACCCGAAATTTCGTTAAGTCTTTCATCTGACTAACCGAGAATCGACATTCTCAGAAAGATCTTAAGTTGCTGGAGCACAATCTTGAATTAACGAAATGAGGGTAGAAAATCTTCCCAAGTTGCCACGTCAATCCTCAAGCATGTTGGACCAATACTCTAGAACGCTTCTAAGATTACAGTCCGAACTCTCTTGCTACCAATTAACACGAGAAACTTCTCTTTCGCCTACAAAGGCTGGGCACCACATTTGAAAAACACTTCTGAAGCTTCATTCCAATTATCCTCTCTTGCGCCTCAACTTTGATTAATCTAAATCAAATGGTCTAATACCAGACACTTGATAGAAATATATGTTGAAAATGAGATCCACGAACTGGTACTCCTCGATAGAGGTAAAAACAAACACGATTCCCTCGAAGGGTGTAAACACGCTCACAACAAATCTTCAAAAATCTATTACAGTTCCCATACACATTGGCAAATGTGATGGAAAGTCATTTGTGAAACTTCTTGACTCGCCCCAAATACTTCGAGATAACGCTCTTCACAAAGATGGAATGAGGGTTTTACCACAACTCTGACCATAATGCCGAAATAGACCGTGGGGACCTCAATAAACTTGAAAACAATGAAATTTATCTTAGTTGTTCTCAAAACAACTTCCCAACAGAACTCAAAACTCATTTCCCTCTATTGCAACTTTCTCACGAGATTCTTACCAATAACGCACCCGATTACTTTCCTCATAGTCGATAGCATTGAGAGCTTCCCCTCAACCTAAGTAATCCTCCAAGGATCTTCTTCCTCTATCAAATTTTATTAGCTTCTTCTTTCGTTCTCAAAATTAATCTCAGCATGCGGGTTTTCACAAAAATGATTTCTCAAAACTACTCTACCGCACGCCAAGTTTCACCTTGGAAATTTCAGACTCTCGCAAGCAGGTCCTTCAATTAATTCCTTTGCTGGTTGTCCGCAATGTGAAAAACAGTCAGCTGTTACTTCACTTTGTTCTTTAGGTATTCCTCAGCCAGCTTAGATACCTTACTATTCAAACGATCTTAGAATTAAATGAGTTGATTCGGTTAACCGATCCACAACTACCCAAATGGAGTCGTTACCGGTTTGGGACATTGGCAACGCCATTACAAAATCCATGGAAATGTCCTCCCATTTCTAAACGGGTACTACAAGCGGCCGTAACAGACCAACGGGCTTCTGATGTTCTATCTTAACCTTTTGACAAGTTAAGCATTGTAACACAAATTCAGCAATCTCTAACTTCATCGCCGGGCACACAGACTCTATTCTTGAAACAAAACACTATCAGTGGTAAAATCTGGAAATAATCTTCGTGATTGTAGTTTCACATCAATTTCCTGTGCTAAGCGCATCAATTATAACATTGGCCCCTCCCTGTGGCACTTCAACTTGAAGTCGCAATCAATACACAATCTCGTAATACCAACCTTCTTTTGAACAGCAACACTGGACACTCCAAGGAAGCGCACTCGGTCGAATGAACTTATTTGGTATCAACTCTTTAAGTTGGGATTTCAATTTTTGATAATTCCAAAGGAGACACTCAGTAAGGAACTCTAGAGGTTGACCCGGAATCAAGGCTACAGAGACTTTTACTTTCCGCTACGGAGGCACGGAAGAAACTTCATCCAAAAAGAAAAACATACAGAAATTCAATCACTATCTGAATGGACGGCAACCCTAAACCCGGAAAGATGTCGTACTTCTCATAGGCAACCAAATATACTCTACCACAAGATTTCTGTCTCCTATGACAAGTAGACAATTTTTGGCACTATGCTTTGAGTTATAAAACAATGAGTTGCACCCAAATTCTAAAGTATATTGACAGAGTTATTGAAAAGGGACCTCATACCTCTCTGCAGATTGTCATTAGGTGCGGTAGTCCGAGCATCCAAAGTGTTGACTCATCCCTGACCAGGAGCATTTGGTGCTCCTCGGAAATTCTTCCTTGCTGGGCACTTATTTGCATAGTGACCCTCTTCATTACAAGCATAGCATCTATCAGGCTTCGGCGGACACTCGCCACGGTGGTGCCTCCCACACCTTGTACAATTCTTCCTCTTTGGTGAGTCGAACAATTGTACCTGCTTTCCTTTATAATCATCCTCCTTGCCAAAGTCATGCTTGGGACCCATTTGAGAACTAGATGACCCAGTGCTCTTTCTATTTTGATGGAATGCCTTTCTGCTTGCATACAACCTTGACAAATCACTTTCGGCGATATAGGCTTGTTGTACCATGGCTGCATAGTTGGTCCTCGGAAAAGAACTGAGACTCTGAGCAATATCCTCTCTCAACCCATATTTGTACCTGTCAGTTTTCCATCGGTCATTGGGGGCATATCCAGCTAAACCGAAGAATTGATACAACTCTTCGAATTTAGCCGTGTATTGGCCCACGTTCAAGCCTCCTTGTGTAAGAGCCAAAAACTCATTTTCCTTATCCAACCTCATAGCCGTGGGGAAGAATTGTTCCAAAAATGATGTTCGGAAATTTTCCCAAGTCGGGGGAGTTCCCATTGTCTCCATCATGGCCCTAGCATTTGTCCACCAGTTATTGGCCTCTCCCTTCAACATATGGGATGCCAATCTCAATTTATCTTCATCGGTCACTTCCATTGTTACAAAGATCTTTTCAATGTCATCCAGCCAATGTTGAGCTCTCATGACATCCGGCCCACCTCTAAACTCGGAGGGTTTCATTTTCAGGAACTCAGTGAAAATTCTCCTTGTGTTCATTTGTGGCCCTGGAGCTTGATGCTGCTGAGCATTTTGTTGTAGGATTTGTTGCTGCTGATGCATAAGCATCATGTCTTGCATCATTTTCTGCTGGTTCTCAATGACATTCTGCATCCACTCAAAATTTGGATCAACAGGAGGAGGAACGCCTCTACCTCTTCTAGCCATGATTCTGCGAAATATGCACAAAGTATTAAGTTGATCAAGCTCAATGTCTAATAGCATACTAAGAAAATCACGACTGGAAAAAGCAAAGACCCTATAAGCTAAGTCCGACTAGGTCGAACCGCTCTGATACCAACTGTAACACCCTGGTATTTTTATTTGTTAAAAACACCCAAGTGCACATTAAACATACATCAGAGATATTATTTCCTGTTCAGACACTGAATACCATTATAAATTTTTCGCTGAATAAAACAAAAGTCTTATATACACACAAGACCATAACCTGTCAGCAACTATGGTAGTCAGAGTCATACAAGAAAGCGGAATGAAAGACAAACATGACACTAATGTCATAGCGTTGTGATACATGGACAACAGAAGAAAAATAAACTTAAACTTAAAACTAAGTCATCATCCATCTCTCGGGGCCACCTACTCGTGCCTCTGAGTTTTCTTCTGTCCCTGTTTATCTGTAAAACAACAACATTTAAACAGTGAGATACAATCTCAGTGAGTTCTACCGATACCCCTACTAACACTCTCGGCTAGTTTAAAAACATTTTATTAACTCAACACGGCACCGACTGCGTGACCGCTACATCCCGGTGAACCGCATTATTTTACACATAGCATTCCACCGGCTGCGTGACCGCTACATCACGGGGAATCTGCTATAACTCAGTACGACACCGCTGACGCGAACGCTGCAAGCCGGTATATCAAAACGCGATATATTTTCCAATTAACGGTTTTTAAGTCAATACGGCATCGGCCGCGCGAACGCTCCATCCGATGAACCGCATAAAACAATCACACAAAAACAGATTACCGCTGACGCGAACGCTGCAAGCCGGTAACCTGTTAACTCAGTACGACACCGCTGACGCGAACGCTGCAAGCCGGTATCGCACTATAAACAACATAACACCGCTGACGCGAACGCTGCAAGCCGGTGAACCCCCCTACCAATAGTACATTCTCCTATTGGCATGGAGCCTAGGTAAGAGGATCATGACTCCCTCCCCCTAGTATGTTACAACATAGGGTCGTCACCCAACTCGATATATAAACATATATTTACAGTACTATGAACCCACGGTCCATCAAATCAGACAATCAATGAAACACTTAATCCACATTTTCTTTTTATAAAAAAACCAAGTTCACACTCGCACTCTAGTTGACCGCTTTTCGACACAATTTTCCATATTAAAAACAATTCATTTTGCCTTAAAAATAGAATATTCAGTTAGGCCTCTGAATAAGCTTTCCAACGCATCTTAGAACACCTCAATCGGGTTCCCGGATCAAAAGATATCGCGAAAACAAAATCAGTGAAAAACAGTTGAAAATCTGCAAAACGTCGCGACGCGAACTGCTACCGTCGCGACGCGAAAATCGACAGAAACATTTTGCGTGACAAAACTGTGTTTGGTCGCGACGCGATGCCCTGCGGGTCGCGACGCGATGGGGGTCTGTCTGGTGCAGGACTTTGCGATTTTCGCGAAATCCGCTATTCCGCTCAATTCCGATTTTTATTCCGATCGAAAACAGATTTTACAACCAGTAAAATGAATCCAATACAAACCACACAATCAATCAATCCAATCCAAAAACTCAATCAAAACGAATTTTACCAAAATACGACATATTTCGAAATAACGGTTTTTGACCCGAAAGTTCTCGAACGATTCTCGTTCCGACCGAAAACAGATTTGACGACTATAAAAACAGTCTCAATCAAAGTCACACAATCAAACAAATCAATCAAAAACTCATTGTAATCGAATTGTATCAAAACGCGACATATTTTCAAATAACGGTTTTCAACCCAAAATCTCTCAACTCGATTATCAATTAATATTCCAGTCCAGCGAAAGCGATAAAACAGTTTATCAATTAATTCGAAAAACAAAAATCCTAAGCGTGAGTAAAACTCACCCTTGAAGCGTGTGCCAACACCGAGACTTCAAAATCGCCGAGACTTCGCCAAATCACCGAGTAGCCACACGAACGCTCCCCGCTCCGGCGACACCCAATCCGCTTCCAAAGCTTCCCACTCGATCACGAAACCACTTTGACCGAAATACCGATTTCCCGAAATTCCCCATGAATACTATTCATCATCTTCCCCAACTTCAAACCACTATTCAACAAAAACCCCAATTTTGATTTCTCAAATCTCACCCAATCAAACCTTTATTCTTTCACCCCAAGCTAGTACCCAAGCCTCCATTCGAACTCCCCCAGCCTTCAAACCGCTTTATTGACGAAGATAGCTCTCAAAAACGCCACCTTGAGCTTCAAACCGAAAATGGCAAATTCGTGTAGAGTGAGTTGATGATGAAGATGTTGGTACCAAATCGAAGAGGAAGTAACGCTGAGCATTTTTCGTGTTGGACGGAAGTCGTTTTGATGAGCCTAACCTTCCGCTTTTTCCTCTTCTTCTTCCTCTCTTCCTCTTTCTCCTTTTCTCTTCTTTTCTCCCTTTTCCTTCTCTGCTTCTCTTCTTTCCTTCTTTCTCTCTTTCTTTTAATTTTTCTTTTCTTCCCTCACATACACATACATACACGTATACTTATATATTTATTTAATATATAATTGGTAACGCGGTCAAATTACCACATTGATCTAAATCTCTTATTTCGATTCCGAAACTTCCTTGATCCGTATTATCCGGTTAACGATCCGATGACAACCAATAAATAATTTTAGCACTCGATAAATTTACCAGTCAAGTACTAAATTAATTCAATTGGGTTAACATCCAAGTAATTCGGTTAATTATTTTGAGGATGTTACACAAAATATATCAGTCATTATTTCAAATCCGTTCTTTTCATTCAAAGTACATCATCCATGATAGCTGTTTAAACAAAGGAAACAAAGGAAACAATAGAACTTTTCATTCATGTTAGCTGTTTAAACAAAGGAAACAAAGGAAACAATACAACTTTGGAGAAATACACTGGAAGAAATTGGAAAACATACTTCTCTCGGTTACAAAATCTGTCACATGCTCAAAAGGAAATAATAGAAAGAAACCATCATTGTTACTAAGTTCAAAATTACAATTTCATAGGTTAAAAAAAACAAATCTAAACTCCTTCGTATAAAATTCCTTCATTATGATCATTGCGAGTGGCATGTTCATCGTCAACTTCATTGTCATCAACTGAAGTCGGCACTTGTGTTAACAAACAAGGTGTTTCAGAAATTGCAAGACTTGAATCTTCATTTTCATCACTGCCTATTTTTCCTTGTAGGACAACTGACCACTTTTTGTTAGAAGGATCTTTGACATAGAAAACTTGTTTTGCTTGGTCAGCCATGATGAAGGGTTCATCATTATAACTTACCTTGTCAAGGTCCACTAGTGTAAATCCCATTTCGTCAGTACGTACACCACTATTGTTGTTAACCCACTTACATTTAAAAAGAGGCAATATAAATTTACAGTAATCGAGCACCCAAATCTCTTCAATGACACCAAAGTAAGCAATGGATGCGAGTACAGGATTTGTATCCTTTGAACTAGAGAAGTGCATCGAGGAATCCATGACCATAACTCCACTATTTTGCATGGTGTTTTGTCATCTTTAGACTTTGTGTAAAAGGAAAACTTATTTATGTCTTACCCGCTCCAACATACGACATTAAAGTGAGGGTCATGTGCTAACCATCTCAAAGTCTCAGAGGCACTCGCATCTTTCTTAATCTCTGATTTAAACCAATCTATGAATGTGTTGTTATGCTCGTTCAATAACAATATTTCTTTCATTCGAGGGTTTTTGGCCTTTACTCTCTCTTTATGGAGAGACAAGTAAGGTAATAACTCATCTGTATTATTCAAAACATACAAATGTGCTTGAAGCACATCAGCTTAGCCCATGCATTTAGTGGTTATACCATGTGTACATTTACCTTGACCTCTCCCTGCATAATGAGACTTTGGTAGTCCCACAGATTTTGCTTCTGACAAGTAGTCAGAACAAAACTCAACCGCTTCTTCTGTGACGTACCTTTCGACAATGGATGCTTCAGGACGATATTGGTTCTTCACATACCCTTTCAAGATCTTCATGTATCGCTCGATTGGGTACATCAACCTTGAATAAACAGGGCCGCATAATCTAATCTCCCTAACCAGATGAACAATTAAATGAACCATGATATCAAAGAATGAGGGAGGAAAAAACATCTCCAATTGACACAAGATAATAGCAGCCTCATTTTCCAACGTGTCCAATTTTTGAGGGTCGATGACTTTAGCACATATACTATTGAAGAATAAGCACAACCTAGTTATGGTATATCAGACATCTTTCGGTAAGATGCCACGAATTGCCACAGGTAGCAGTTGTTGCATCAAGACATGGCAGTCGTGAGACTTCAAGCCAACTAATTTGAGATCTTTCATTGAAACAAGTCGCTTTACATTTGACGAGTAACCATCTGGGACTTTGATTCCCCATAGACACTCGCAAAAGCTCATTTTCTCTTTCCTTGATAAGGTATAACATGCTGGAGGTAAATATGTGCCTTTACCTCGTTCCACTGGATGTAATTGTTCTCTTATGTCCATCTCACACAAATCTAGACGAGAATTTATACCATCCTTTATCCCTTGAACGTTGATAAGCGTCCCGATGACAATATCACAAACGTTTTTCTCGACGTGCATAACATCAAGACAATGTCTTACATCAAGATTGGACCAATACGGAAGATCAAAGAACACCGACCTCTTCTTCCACTTGCTTTTTCCCTTAGGCTGCTTCTGCTTTTTGCCGAATACAACTTTTATGTCCTTAACCACTTGAAAGACTTCTTCTCCAGTCAAGGCATTCAGAGCAATGTCATTTTCCGAGCACCCATTAAAAGCTTTTTTCAACTTACGATATCTGTGATTAGCTTTGAGAAATTTCTGATGCCCAAGGTAGACAGTCTTCCTTCCATATTTGAGTTGATGGTGACACGTGTCTTCTGCACAGATAGGACAACCTTTATGCCCTTTGACACTATACCCAGACAAGTTTCCGTATGCAGGAAAGTCATTGATCGTGCAAAATAACATGGCTCGCAGCTTGAAAGTTTCATTAGAATACCCGTCAAACACATCCACGCCTTCATCCCACATTTTTCTCAAGTCTTCAATCAATGGACTAAGGTAAACATCTATGTCATTACCAGGTTGTCTCGGGCCAGAAATCATCATGGATAGCATCACATATTTGTGCTTCATGCACAACCATGGAGATAAGTTGTAAATTAAAAGGAGAACAGGCCACGAGCTATGATTCGTACTTAAGTTACCATATGGATTCATCCCATCTGAAGCAAGTGCGAGCCTAAGATTTCTTGACTCAGTGCCAAAATCTGAATACAAATTATCAATTTTCTTCCATTGCAAAGAATCAGCTGGATGGCGAAGCTGCCCATCACATTTCCTCTCATCTGCATGCCATCTAATGCTCTTCGCGTCATTTGCATTAGCAAACAAGCGTTTGAACCTAGGTATTATTGGAAGATACCATAAAACCTTCACAGGGGAACACTTTGTGTTGTTGTCGTCACAATTAGATTCACCCGACTTCACTTTGTAGCGCGACCAACCACAAGTAGGACAGTTATGCAACTTCTCAAAGTCTTTCCGATACAATATGCAGTCATTGGGACATGCATGTATTTTCTGATACTCCACACCCATCGGACATAATATCTTCTTTGCATCATACGTTCGTTTTGGCAATGTGTTACCTATGGGAAGCATGTCTTCCAACAGCTCAAGTAATTCGGTGAATCCCTTATCAGTCCACCCATTTATCGCCTTCAGATTGATCAATTTTTACGACGCAGACAACCAGGTGTATTTTGTGCAACCTAAATACAAAGGTTGATCTTTGTCTTTGCACAAATTATCATATTCATCTGCTCGCTTAAAAGATTCAGGACCAATGTCACGTATCATGTCCTCCATTCGATCATCCATATCTTCATCGACTTTCTCACTTTTGGACACACTTGGGTTGCCGGTTGATTCACCATGCCATATCCATGTGGTATAACTGGGTAAGATCCCATAAACAAAGAGATGATCTCGTATTACACCTGGTGGTTGTGGGGTTCGATTCACACAATTACAACAAGGACATGAATAAGTTACATCAACTTCGGGAACATCAGTTTTGGGAGCATCAATTTTGCGAAGATTTGCTTGAGCCGAGTTTATAAACTCTTCGACTCCTTTCGCATACTCATCACTCAGACGATTACTTTGTATCCAACTATGATCCATGGCTACGCTTCAAATAATCAACCAAGTATTAATTGTTAAAACAAAATCAAACTATCACATCAAACCAAGATAGTAAAAATAAATTCATAAATCAAAACAAGTAAAAATATAGCTCATTGAGAAATGGGCCAGAAAAAAGGTTTCCAATTAAGTATCTAAGTAAAACAATAAAGAGAAGTAAATTTATAGAACTCATCATTCATTGATGATTAATCAAAATCACAAATTATAGTAAATAAAATCCCATCTCACATAACTTGAATGTTCCCCAGGAATCCTTCTAACTAAGAATCAATGTATTATATTTATGTAATTATAAAAAAAGTTTCCATTTTGGGGAAATCATAAAATCACATTAGTTAGAAATAAAGAATATTGCTGAAAGAGTTTAGATGAAGACTTACTGTGATGTCGAGACTAGGACTCCAAATCTGTTATTATGTATCAAAGAAATCAACTTTAAAGCAAGGAGACCAATATGTGCACCTGAAATAGTATTCATTCATCTTAGTACAAAAACTCTAACTGTCATAGACCAATAGGGCACACAGCAACCAACAGAGAGAGAGAGAGAGAGAGAGAGAGAGAGAGAGAGAGAGAGAGAGAGAGAGAGAGAGAGTAACATCCCCTATTTTTACTATTTTAATTATATTAGCATGGAATTATTTTTGGTGATTAATTATGTTTGTTAAAAATAAAATATTATGGAAATAAATTGTTTGATTGATTAAGTATAAGTTTTATGTGTGATTGATAATTAATTAAAGTTAAGTTAAAATAATTAGTATGGAAAGGAGTCATATGGAATGGAGTTAGTAAGTGAGGGGCAGCATTGTCCTTTCCCTATACCCCATATTTAAAACCCTTTCAGCTGAGCTCAATACAAGAGAACCACACTTCATTGTTTTTAGAAAATTCTGAAATGGAGAAGTTGAGAGGGGAGAGGGCGTGAGGGAGTGAGGAAGGGAAGAGGAGAGAGTTTCTCAAAAGATTCATGCTTGTTCAATCCATTGCCATCATCTTGATCAGTTCATCTCCCTCTACCTATTGATAGTCAAGTCGAAATCATATCCCTCCTCTACCCCAAGTTACCATTGTTGACCAACAAAGCTTAACTTAGCTAAATCTGAACCCAACCTCTTGCATGTTTAATTAGGAAGCTGCTAGGAGGGTTGCATGGGGAGTCAAGGTAGAATATCAGTAGCTCATAGTGTTGTGTTCGGGTTTTAGTTGCTGTCCAAGCATTCCGTGTAGCTGAATCAGTCCGGGGAGCGATTCCGGGGACTGTTCGTGTAGTTCTCTCGTTCGTGACCGAAGTAGATTTCGGATTGTGTGGTTGTCGCCGCTAAAAAGGCGAGTTCTATACTCACTAGGGATTGTGTAACATCCTCAAAATAATTAATCGAATTATTTGGATGTAAACCCAACTGAATTAATTTGGTACTTAATTGGTAAAATTATTGAGTGCTAAAATTAATTATTGGCTGTCACAGGGTCGTCAACCGGATAATACGGATCAAGGAAGTTTCGGATTCGAAATAAGGAATTTGGGTCAATATGGTAATTGGACCACGCCACCACTTATTTATTAATAAAATAAATATGTGTGTGTGTGTGTTAATTAAAAGAAAGAATAAAGAGAGGAAAGAGAGAAGGATTACACGCAGAGAAGAAAAGAAGAGGAAAAGAAGAAGAGAAAGAAGAAGAGGAAAAGAAGAAGAGAAAGGAAGAAGAGGAGTTAAGCCCACAGCCCCAAAATTCATCATCTTCATCATCTCACTCTCCTCATCATAACCCAAGACCTAGGTAAGATTCCATCCGATTTTCTCCCCCTTTTGTAACCTACGAATTTTAGGGATTTTGAGGGAGGAAATTGTTGAATAATTGGATTCAATGATGAAATTGATGGTTGGGTTATGTTTAGGAACAAAGCTAGGAGCGGATTGAACGCGATTGGGAGCTCGAAACGAAGTTAGGAGCGGTTCGGTGTTGATTGGGTTCGATTCGGTGATTTTGACATATCGGTGATTTCGACTCGGCAACGACTCTCGCTTCAAGGGTGAGTTTTACTCACGTTTAGGCTTATTCCGTTTTGAAATAAATTGTGTGATTTGTTTTCGAAAGATTTTGAGTCGAAAACGTTATTTTGAAATATATTGCGTTTTAACGAAATTCGTAATCGTTGAGTTTTTGATTGAATTGCTTGATTGTTTGATGTTGATTGGACTGGTATATTGTCTGGCATTGTCTGTTTTTGAGTTAGGAATCGATCGGGGCGAGTTTCGGATCGATCGGAAAGCAAAATTTCACAAAACAGGGCATTTTGGCAATGCTGTCAAACGCGCACGACCCGTGCGTCTCAGGCACACGACCCGTGCGCCTGGTTCGGGTTCAGTGATGAAAAATTGTCTAACAGGGCGCACGACCCGTGCGTCCTGGGGCACGACCCGTGCGCCTAGTCCTGCCCAAAATTTTCAAAGTGCCCTAAACGATTCCGTTTCGATTCCAATCCTTTCCTAATCCTTTCCTAACCCTTATATAATGATATTAGGCTTATGATGCCATGATTTTGGGTGTGTTACAAAGGGTTTTATAAAACGCTTTTGATGTCTAAATCGTTTCGAAAAACCGAATAATAGTATGCGTGTGCGGATACGTTTTATTGATAACAAATGGACTATGAGTCCTGTGTGGTAAAGAAAAATTTAATGAACTAAATGTTCATAGTGTTGTAGATATATGTTTATATATATCGAGTTGGGTGACGACCCATGTGTAACATACTAGGCGGGGCAGTCATGATCCCCTTCCCTAGGCTCCATGCCAATAGGAGAATGTACTATTGGTAGGGGGTTCACCGGGATTAGCGATGTTCCGCAGTCGGTGTTATGTTAAAGATTATTGTGCGATACACCGGGATTAGCAATGTTCTGCAGTCGGTGCCGCACTATGTTGTTGTACGATACACCGGGATTAGCAATGTTCTGCAGTCGGTGCCGTACTTTGTTTATTTTGCGACATACCGGGAGTAGCAATGTTTTGCAGTCGGTGTCGTGTTAATCTATAAAAGAACTAATAACTGAACCGAGAGAGTTAGCAGGGGTCTCGGTAGAACTCACTGAGATTGTATCTCACTGTTTAAATGTTGTTGTTTTACAGATAAACAGGGACAGAAGAAAACTCAGAGGCACGAGTAGGTGGCCCCGAGAGCTGGACGATGACTTAGTTTTACGTTTAAGTTTATTCCCCTTCTGTCGTCTATGTATCACAATACTATGACATTAGTATTATGTTATCTTTCATTCCGCTTTCTTGTATGACTCTGACTACCATAGTTGCTGACAGGTTATGGTCTTGTTTGTATATAAGACTGTTTTGTTTTATTCAGCGAAAAATTATAATGGTATTCAGTGTCTGAACAGGAAATAATATCTCTGATGTATGTTTAATGTGCACTTGGGTGTTTTTAACAAATAAAAATACCAGGGTGTTACAGTTGGTATCAGAGCGGTTCGACCTAGTCGGACTTAGCTGTTAGGGTCTTTACTCTTTCCAGTTGTGATTTTCTTAGTATGCTATTAGACATTGAGCTTGATCAACTTAATACTTTGTGCATATTTCGCAGAATCATGGCTAGAAGAGGTAGAGGCGTTCCTCCTCCTGTTGATCCAAATTTTGAGTGGATGCAGAATGTAATTGAGAACCAGCAGAAAATGATGCAAGACATGATGCTTATGCATCAGCAGCAACAAATCCTACAGCAAAATGCTCAGCAGCATCAAGCTCCAGAGCCACAAGTGAACCCAAGGAGAATTTTCACAGAGTTCCTGAAAATGAAGCCCTCCGAGTTTAGAGGTGGGCCGGATGTCATGAGAGCACAACATTGGCTGGATGACATTGAAAAGATCTTTGTAACAATGCAAGTGACCGATGAAGACAAGTTGAGGTTGGCATCCCATATGTTGAAGGGAGAGGCCAATAACTGGTGGACTAATGCTAGGGCCATGATGGAGACAATGGGAACTCCCCCGACTTGGGACAATTTCCGAACATCATTTTTAGATCAATTCTTCCCCACGGCTATGAGGTTGGATAAGGAAAATGAGTTTTTGACTTTTACACAAGGAGGCTTGACCGTGGGCCAATACACGGCTAAATTTGAAGAGTTGTATCAATTCTTCGGTTTAGCTGGATATGCCCCAAGTGACCAATGGAAAACTGACAGGTACAAATATGGGTTGAGAGAGGATATTGCTCAAAGTCTTAGTTCTTTTCCGAGAACCAACTATGCAGCCATGGTACAACAAGCTTATATCGCCGAAAGTGATTTGTCGAGGTTGTATGCAAGCAGAAAGGCATTCCATCAGAGCAAGAGGAACACTGGGTCATCTAGTTCTCCGATGGGTCCCAAGCATGACTCGGGCAAGAGTGGTAATTATAAAGGAAAGCAGGTGCAAACGGCCGATCAAATGAAGTTTAGGAATTGTTTTAAGTGCGGAAGGTATCACCACGGCAGTTGTGCACAACGATCCGATAGATGCTATGTTTGTAATGAGGAAGGTCACTATGCAAATCAGTGCCCAACAAAGAAGAACTCCCAAAGGGCACCAAACGCTCCTGGTCAGGGGCGGATCAACACACTCGATGCTCGAACCATCACACCTACGGATAATCTTCTAAGGGGTACGGGATCTCTTTTTAATAATTCAGTCAATATTTTATATGATTCTGGTGCAACTCACTGTTTTATCTCGCAAGCATGTGTGGATCGGTTGGGATTAGCATTGTCTGAGCTATCCGAACCGATAACTATTTTAACTGCTGCCAAGGGTCGTGTCCAGACCCAATCATTATGTGAAAACTGCCTACTTGTCATAGGCGACAGACAGTTTGTTGTAAAATTTATTTGCTTGCCTATGAGAAGCATGGATATTGTTCTGGGTATGAATTGGATGGCTGAAAATCATGTAACAATCAACTGTGCCGATCGAACTATTAGCTTCGCCTCCGAATCCGTAGGATTGACACAGGCAGATTCTGAAGCGACGATCTCTTACACCGAAGCAAGCCAGTCATTATTCCAAGGTGCGGAAGCTATTCTTATTATGTTGTCTGCATCTACTGAAATGGGTTTAGATTTGTCATCTGTGCAAGTGGTAAATGAATTTCTAGATGTCTTTCCAGAAGAAGTTTCATCCTTACCTCCTGACCGAGAGGTAGAATTCTCAATAGAATTGATTCCTGGTACAGGGTCAATCTCTATTGCTCCTTATAGAATGTCTCCTATAGAGTTGAAGGAACTGAAGTCTCAACTTGAGGAATTAATATCGAAAAGGTTTATCCGACCGAGTGCTTCTCCATGGGGTGCTCCGGTGTTGCTAGTCAAAAAGAAAGATGGTAGCATGAGATTGTGCATAGATTATCGACAACTCAACAAAGTGACGATTAAGAATAAGTATCCATTGCCAAGGATAGACGATTTGCTCGACCAACTTCGGGGTGCCGTGGTATTTTCAAAAATTGATCTAAGGTCGGGCTATCATCAAATAAAGGTACGAGCCTTAGATATTCCGAAGACAGCTTTCCGTACGAGGTATGGACATTACGAGTTCGTAGTGATGCCCTTCGGTTTGACTAATGCTCCAGCGGTATTCATGGATTACATGAACCGAGTGTTTCACACGTACCTTGATCAGTTTGTAGTAGTTTTCATTGATGATATCTTGGTGTACTCTAAAACCATTGAGGACCATGTTCAACATCTCCGCATTGTTCTAAACGTACTCCGAGAAAAGAAATTGTATGCCAAGCCGTCGAAGTGTGACTTCTGGATGCCGGAAGTGAAATTTTTGGGACACGTGATTTCCCAATCGGGAGTTGCGGTGGATCCCAGTAAAGTAGAAGCGGTATTGAACTGGGAACGACCAACATCTGTCACCGAAATAAGAAGTTTCTTGGGTCTAGCCGGTTACTACAGGAGGTTTATCCAAGGTTTTTCACAATTGGTTCTTCCACTTACTCGGTTGACTCGCAAGGCCCAACCGTTTATATGGAATGCCGATTGTGAGGAATGTTTCCAAGAGTTGAAGGTTAGGTTGACTTCTGCTCCAATCCTAATTCTTCCAGACCCATCTTTGGATTTTCAAATTTACAGCGATGCTTCTGGGAAGGGTTTGGGGTGTGTTCTCATGCAGAACCAACAAGTTGTAGCTTATGCCTCCAGACAGTTGAAGACTCATGAAGAGAATTATCCGACTCATGATCTAGAGCTGGCAGCTATTGTGTACGCACTAAAGATTTGGAGACATTACCTGTACGGGTCTCGTTTCGAAGTCTTTAGTGATCATAAAAGCTTGAAATATTTGTTCGATCAGAAGGAGCTGAATAACAGACAAAGAAGGTGGGTGGAATTTCTGAAGGATTATGACTTCGAATTGAAGTATCATCCGGGAAAAGCTAATGTTGTGGCTGATGCACTAAGTAGGAAATCCATTCACATAGCAGGGTTAATGATGCATGAAATGGAATTGTTGGAGTCTTTCCGGGACTTAAATTTGGATTCAAAGCCAAAAAGGAACCGGTTGGTGTTGAGCCACATGAGGATCTCTAGTTCCATAAGGGATTCTATTCGCTTAGCACAAGAAATCGATGTGAAGCTACAATCACAGAAAGTGTTGCCAGACTTTACCGAAGATAGTGATGGAGTTATTTGTTTCAACGGTAGGATCTGTGTGCCTGACGATGAGAGTATTAAAAAGCAAGTGCTAGAGGAAGCACACCGAAGTTTATTTTCTGTACATCCTGGATCCACCAAGATGTATAGAGATTTAAAACAAATGTATTGGTGGCCGGGAATGAAGTTAGAAATTGCTGAATTCGTATCACAATGCTTAACTTGTCAAAAAGTTAAGATAGAACATCAGAAGCCTGCTGGTCTGCTACGGTCACTAGACGTGCCAGAGTGGAAATGGGAAGACATTTCTATGGATTTTGTAATGGTGTTGCCAAAGTCTCAAGCCGGTAACGACTCCATTTGGGTAGTTGTGGATCGGTTAACCAAATCAGCTCATTTTATTCCAGTCCGTTCGAGCAGTAAAGTATCCAAGTTAGCTGAAGTGTATTTGAAGAACATAGTAAGGTTACATGGGGTTCCTACCAGTATAGTGTCGGATCGAGATCCGAAATTCACTTCTCGATTTTGGAAAGCTCTGAATGAAGCATTGGGAACTAAAGTACTTCTTAGTACCGCATATCACCCGCAGACTGATGGGCAGACCGAGAGGACTATCCAGACATTAGAGGATATGCTTCGGGCTTCGGTACTTGATAACGGGAAGAAATGGGAGGATCATCTTCCATTGGTAGAATTCTCTTACAACAACAGTTATCATTCCAGTATCGGGATGGCGCCTTTTGAAGCCTTGTATGGTAGGAAATGCAGGACTCCATTGTGTTGGTGGGAAGTAGGAGAGAACCGATTGTTAGGACCCGAGGTGATTCAAGACACTACTGAAAAGATCCGCCAGATCAAGGAAAGAATGAAAGCCGCTCAAAGTAGGCAAAAGAGCTATGCTGATAAAAGAAGAAGGCCGTTGGAATTTGAGTCGGGCGATCATGTGTTTTTGAGATTATCACCAACAATTGGCACAGGTAGGGCATTACGGGTGAAGAAACTCAGTCCTCGGTATATTGGACCTTTCCAGATTATCGAACGAATAGGGCCTCTTGCATACCGTATTGCTTTGCCTCCACCATTGTCAAATTTGCATGATGTATTCCATGTGTCTCAGCTGCGGAAGTACATTCCCGATCCAAGCCAACCGTTAGATTTTGAAACGATTGATCTTCGACCGGACTTGTCCTTCCAACCTAATCCGAATTACATCATGGAACGTGGCGAGAGGACGCTACGGACAAAGTCAATTCCCATTGTCAAAGTGGTCTGGGATGGTTTTTCCGTCGAGGAAGCTACTTGGGAGTTGGAGGACGATATGCGGACTCGGTATCCGTATTTGTTCTCTTGAGGTATGTTGTGTCTAATTTTGAGGACAAAATTCTTTCAAGTTGGGGAGAATGTAACATCCTCAAAATAATTAATCGAATTATTTGGATGTAAACCCAACTGAATTAATTTGGTACTTAATTGGTAAAATTATTGAGTGCTAAAATTAATTATTGGCTGTCACAGGGTCGTCAACCGGATAATACGGATCAAGGAAGTTTCGGATTCGAAATAAGGAATTTGGGTCAATATGGTAATTGGACCACGCCACCACTTATTTATTAATAAAATAAATATGTGTGTGTGTGTGTGTTAATTAAAAGAAAGAATAAAGAGAGGAAAGAGAGAAGGATTACACGCAGAGAAGAAAAGAAGAGGAAAAGAAGAAGAGAAAGAAGAAGAGGAAAAGAAGAAGAGAAAGGAAGAAGAGGAGTTAAGCCCACAGCCCCAAAATTCATCATCTTCATCATCTCACTCTCCTCATCATAACCCAAGACCTAGGTAAGATTCCATCCGATTTTCTCCCCCTTTTGTAACCTACGAATTTTAGGGATTTTGAGGGAGGAAATTGTTGAATAATTGGATTCAATGATGAAATTGATGGTTGGGTTATGTTTAGGAACAAAGCTAGGAGCGGATTGAACGCGATTGGGAGCTCGAAACGAAGTTAGGAGCGGTTCGGTGTTGATTGGGTTCGATTCGGTGATTTTGACATATCGGTGATTTCGACTCGGCAACGACTCTCGCTTCAAGGGTGAGTTTTACTCACGTTTAGGCTTATTCCGTTTTGAAATAAATTGTGTGATTTGTTTTCGAAAGATTTTGAGTCGAAAACGTTATTTTGAAATATATTGCGTTTTAACGAAATTCGTAATCGTTGAGTTTTTGATTGAATTGCTTGATTGTTTGATGTTGATTGGACTGGTATATTGTCTGGCATTGTCTGTTTTTGAGTTAGGAATCGATCGGGGCGAGTTTCGGATCGATCGGAAAGCAAAATTTCACAAAACAGGGCATTTTGGCAATGCTGTCAAACGCGCACGACCCGTGCGTCTCAGGCACACGACCCGTGCGCCTGGTTCGGGTTCAGTGATGAAAAATTGTCTAACAGGGCGCACGACCCGTGCGTCCTGGGGCACGACCCGTGCGCCTAGTCCTGCCCAAAATTTTCAAAGTGCCCTAAACGATTCCGTTTCGATTCCAATCCTTTCCTAATCCTTTCCTAACCCTTATATAATGATATTAGGCTTATGATGCCATGATTTTGGGTGTGTTACAAAGGGTTTTATAAAACGCTTTTGATGTCTAAATCGTTTCGAAAAACCGAATAATAGTATGCGTGTGCGGATACGTTTTATTGATAACAAATGGACTATGAGTCCTGTGTGGTAAAGAAAAATTTAATGAACTAAATGTTCATAGTGTTGTAGATATATGTTTATATATATCGAGTTGGGTGACGACCCATGTGTAACATACTAGGCGGGGCAGTCATGATCCCCTTCCCTAGGCTCCATGCCAATAGGAGAATGTACTATTGGTAGGGGGTTCACCGGGATTAGCGATGTTCCGCAGTCGGTGTTATGTTAAAGATTATTGTGCGATACACCGGGATTAGCAATGTTCTGCAGTCGGTGCCGCACTATGTTGTTGTACGATACACCGGGATTAGCAATGTTCTGCAGTCGGTGCCGTACTTTGTTTATTTTGCGACATACCGGGAGTAGCAATGTTTTGCAGTCGGTGTCGTGTTAATCTATAAAAGAACTAATAACTGAACCGAGAGAGTTAGCAGGGGTCTCGGTAGAACTCACTGAGATTGTATCTCACTGTTTAAATGTTGTTGTTTTACAGATAAACAGGGACAGAAGAAAACTCAGAGGCACGAGTAGGTGGCCCCGAGAGCTGGACGATGACTTAGTTTTACGTTT
The DNA here is from genome assembly GCA_039519185.1 of Astragalus membranaceus. Taxonomy (NCBI): domain Eukaryota; kingdom Viridiplantae; phylum Streptophyta; class Magnoliopsida; order Fabales; family Fabaceae; genus Astragalus; species Astragalus membranaceus. Next base: position 141,090,418 of record CM076849.1, on the reverse strand, counting down.
AAGTTTATTCCCCTTCTGTCGTCTATGTATCACAATACTATGACATTAGTATTATGTTATCTTTCATTCCGCTTTCTTGTATGACTCTGACTACCATAGTTGCTGACAGGTTATGGTCTTGTTTGTATATAAGACTGTTTTGTTTTATTCAGCGAAAAATTATAATGGTATTCAGTGTCTGAACAGGAAATAATATCTCTGATGTATGTTTAATGTGCACTTGGGTGTTTTTAACAAATAAAAATACCAGGGTGTTACAGATTGAATTTCGTGTGTATGTATTCTGAATCGAGTCACGCGTTTTATGAAAACCGATATTGAACCATTTTATAAAAAACATCGTCTGAATCGTTGAATTGTGAGATGTGTTGAGTTGATTATGAATGGTTGTTATGATTGATGATTGATTGTTGATTTGGATGTGTGAGTTATGTGGTTGCTATGACTGTTTGAATATATGACTAAGTTCAGAGGTGAATCGGGATGGATACGGGAACGATCAGAATGGACAAGAAAACAAGAAAACTGACTTTTCAGAAATACTGGTAGCCATGCACGGATCGTGCGCCCCTGGGCACGGATCGTGCGTGTGGTTCTGTTACTCAAGGTTATTTTTGTGAAAATGCGCACGGATCGTGCGCCAAGTCGCACGGATCGTGCGTCCCCTTCTGATGCCCAAATTTGAAATACGTCCTAAGCTATTCCGATTGGTCCTAAGTCCCTTCTAATCTACTCCTCAAGGTTTCCCAAGGATGGAAACATATTAGTATCGTGAAATCAAGTACGGTCAAAGTAATTTTACGTTATGTTCATGTCTTTGCTTATGTGATGGCCCGATGTGGTATTTATGAGATCGATTATGACTAAGTTAGGTTATCATAATGTTGAGTATGGGCGATACATTATGATGTGGACTAGGTAATGGATAATTATAAGTTAAGTTAACAACGTTAGTAATTCCGTGTGAGACCACCTAATGACAAGATCATGTTAAGTATAAGATTAGGTTAAGATTAAGACCATTGTTATACAAGCTCATTGTCATGTTCACAGATCATTGTTCACCGTTCATTGTTCAAAGTATATTAAAATATATACATCAGGTTAGGGTGACGACCCTATGTTAGTTTAGTGTGCTAGGGGAGGGGAAGTCATGAGCCCTATGAACCTAGGCCCCATGAGGTTTGCCCACTAGCGATTAGTGGATTGGGTTCACCGGGAACTTATTTTGCCAAGTGACCGGTGACATGCTAAAAATCATTGTTCATTGTTCATGTGTTGCCTCTTGTAACTGCTTATGAGGGTTATGAGGACAACGTTCATGTTAGCCACATAGTCTAATATTAAGACTATGAATTATGAATCAAGAATAACAAATCAAGCATAATTGAACCGAGAGGGATAGTAAGGGGTCTCGATGGAACTCACTGAGACAAGTTGTCTCACCCAATCCATGTTGTTGTTTTTCAGAATTGCAGCCTAAGTTGAAGATGATGAGGCATGGTCATGGAGACGCTTGAGAAGTTGCTGACGCTTTTGTTGGTTTTGTCATTTTATGTATCTCTGTATTTCAGTTCCCTTTGTATCTTAAGACTATTTGATTGTACGACTTATGTCCTTCAAGTTGTAAATCGCTTCCGCAGACTTTCGGTTTTTGAGTATTGAACACTAGTTGAGGGTGTAAGGACCGACTTTATTTATATTCTGTTCAGTTATGTAAGTACGTTTGATGAGTAATTCATCGAAGTTTAGTATGTGTTCAATATTTTGAAAGGAAAGTCACTCTGATGTATGCCAGTAGTGCATTTCGGTAGTTTCTACAAGTTAGAAATTATCGGGGTGTTACAGAGAGAGAAAACCATTCCGAACTACAAGTAACCACATTAGCAGACATACCAATTTACAAGTATATAAAGAATTAGTTTGCAATGTAGTTCTTAGCTCTTAATCACTAAGTTCTTGCTGCCCTTAATGTTAAATGATTATGTGGCTTGAAAACCATTTTTATGTTATTTCCTTTTTTTATATTATTATTGTTGAAGGGTAGTGGCACTGGCAATTGCAAAGTGAGAATGAGTGCAAGTAGTATGGTAGCAGAAGCAATATGGAAGGAAATTGAATCTACACATACACTGACTGATGATCAACTTTCTATTTTGCATTTCTTATTTGGCAAGAACTTTGAGGGAGCTACTAGAAAAGTTGATCAAAGAGGTGTCAAGAGGATTTCTGGTCACCCCACCCTAAGACAAACAAGTGACAAGCCAATACATATAACAAAACCAATTATCATTAACTTATCAACACTAAAAGGGTATATGATAAACTAAAAATTTCACCAATCCTAAACCCTCATTTTGCAAACTCCAAATAATAATAATAATAATAATAATAATAATAATAATAATAATAAGTGTTATTGAAGAGCTGTTTTATGAACACAGAACTCATAAAATTTGGACTCCATAAGTTAGGCAAATGAACAAACATATTATGGTGTGCACATGTGAAACAAGCTGAAAAAGCTACTCAGCTAAAAAACGACATGAATGAATCAGATAGGAAAGGTAGCTACCTAGTAGACAAAAACCCAAGTAGGGCAACCGGCGACGGAGGGAGGGAAAGAGAGCGTTGAGTGCGTTGAGGTCCGGCAATGTCATTCTCCTTCTTTCGTTCACTTCTATTCAGAGAGAAAGAGAGTGTTGAGTGCGTTGAGGTTCGCGAAGGAGAGTACCAGCGAATTAGGGAAACCAGCAACATCCTTCTCCTTCTTTCGTTCACTTCTGTTCAGAGAGAAAGAGAGCGTTTACTGCATTAAGGTTCGCAAAGGAGGGAGGGAGGGAGGGAGAAGAAGAGAGCGACAGAGGGAGGCAGCGACGTTTACAGTGAGCGTTTCAGAGAGAGCGAGAGTGTTTACAGTGAGCTAGTTTCAGAGAGAGCGAGAGAGTGTTCAGAGAGAGCGAGAGGTGCGAAGGAATGGGAAAAAAGTAGAAGGATTCAGACTTTTAGCGTCGGTTGTTTTAAACAACCGATGCTAAAGGTCTCACGCAAATACACTTTTAGCATCGGTTGTTTAAACAACCGATGCTAAAAGTCTGACGCATATACTTATAGCATCGGCTCTTTAAACAACCGATGCTAAAGGTCTCACGCAAATACACTTTTAGCATCGGTTGTTTAAACAACCGATGCTAAAAGTATGACGCATATACTTTTAGCATCGGTTGTTTAAACAACCGATGCTAAATGTATGACGCATATACTTTTAGCATTGGTTGTTTAAACAACCGATGCTAAATGTAGGCGCGGAAACTAAAAACTTTAATTTAATTACAAATTTGCCACTGCGTCTACATTTAGCGTCGGTTGTTCAAACAACCGATGCTAAATGATGCTTTTTAATGTCTACTTTCCACTAGTGTTGCAAGATCATTCATTGAGCATCAAAAGTTAAATGTTAGACTATTATTTACATTAGAACTTTCAATTTCTATTTAAGAAATGAAATATTGCAACTAATTACATGTATTCGCATCGAGCCAAAAATCATCACAAGTTCTCCTCTTTACAAATAGTTTTTTTTGTTAGAAACCTAATATTTCCCATCTAAAATTTTGGTTTTTGTTGTGTATGTTCCAATTGCTCCATACAACACATTAAGATGGTTCTTAATAGAAGTTTGCGAATTCATGCTAGTTATGAATCTCCATGTAATAAAATATCTCGAACAATCAATGAGTTTTAATATATCTGAGCTTGTGTTTTATTATTCTGATGAATAAGTTTTCTCAAAATTAGAGAGAGAGAGAGAGAATAAAAAACTAAAAAAGATGATTTGATGGGATGAATTAGCACTATCTCTTAATAATCCTCGTACAAAACAATGTGAACTAAAAGATCGAAAGATTATTCAGTTGCAAAGCATAACAAAATAGTTGCCAAAGGGTGACTAAATCAATATATACAAGTTGTTAATTCACCATTCAAAAATGTCTCAACCAAGCATGAAATGTGGTAGCCCTACGGTTCCAAAGATAGAAATCCCCAAATAAGGAAAGGAGTTACTTAGAAAGATAACCCAAATAAGAATACAAAAACTCAAAAAGTGTAATTAGAAATTATTCATAATTTAGTTCCACAAGAAACTGATCCGTTCCCAAAAAATCTTGAAAATGAAAGGATCTCAATAAACTAATATGAATGAAGTACGAGGAAACCTAAATGAAGTCAATGTTGACAATGTTTTTTTGGATATACTATAGCGCTAAATTTGACAAATAATAAAGATCATTAAACAGACCCTGCAGAGAATCCTATACAAAATAAAGATTGGCCAAAATAGGAAAACACAATTGAAGTAGAATTAAATTTGTTTTTAAAAATGATTTTTTCGAGGTGTGGTTCATACACCAGAGAATGCGAATCTAGTTAAATACTATTCATTTTTTGTATGAAAAGAAAATCAAAATGGTGAAATAATGAGATTTAAAATCTGACTTATTGTTCAAGAGTATTCGCACAAACCTAGCATTCTTTTCGTAAACATATTCATTATGCATGTAGACGTATTCACTTTTAATTAGATTCCATAATTATTTATTTTTGAGACGCATTGATTGGAATCGAGAGAAGATTTCTCAGTTAAATAGAATCCCTCAGTGCATATTCTAAATTTATTCAATATATTTTAATGCAAATATTTAAAAATAAATTTTTGATGATTGTTGTTTATGTTGGTGACATAAATAGTATCAGAACTCCTAAAGAGCTTATGAAAGCTAATTGCTTAAAGCTTTTGAGATGAAATAAATTGGAAGGACAAAGATTTGTTTGAGATTACAAAATTTTCAAAGAATTAAATTTTGGTGCATAAAGAGCTTATATAGAAAAGGTGCTAAAACGTTTTTACGTGAAAAAATCACATCCATTGTGCACTTCAATAGATGTAAGGTGGTTAGATGTGAACAAATATCCTTTTTAAACCCCGAAAAATGGATGTGGAACAAATATCATTAGTAAGATATCCTTTCAAGTAGGTGTTTGCTGGTGTTTTTAGCAAACAATCACTGGTTTTATTAGAAATGTTTGTGAGATTAAACCAGAAATCTCCAAAGCAATTGCCTTTAAACACCGCAGTTTGTCAACAAATATATTTTAAAAGGGAGACAATTCACCATGAAAATGAAAATCAAAGAAAAAGAAGTAATAAAATGGAACGCAGAAATGTAAAATGACTTGTATTGAAAGTAATAAATTGCATTAAATGTAAAGAGAATGGTGCACAAATTCACATACGTTGTACAATAATTCTTTTACTCTGTTTTCGCTGTGACTTGGAAGTTAGAGTTTCAGAACTGTGTGTTTGGTATAATAATTTGCCACCCTGATTTCTCTGTAGAAACTACTATTTATACAGAAAATAATGACTGAAATATAAACTGCTATGGACACGTGGCTACGTCTCAATAACCAGTGGTGGACTTCGTGCCACGTTCGATGCCACATACTGCCTACGTTGTATTAACCGTAATCTTGAAATTCGACACAACTGTTTGCCAATAACTGCTTGACGAAGTCCTGAATACACTGTCCTGTCGAAAACTCTTCCCTGTCGAAATGGTGAAGACTTCTTCTGTCGAAAACATGCTGAAATGACTTAAATGTCACTTTTTCTTTCCGAAGGCATTATGAATGATCTTTAATGAAGAGTCAAACCCTATTAATTAACCACTCAACAGCTTTGTCGAAAATCTAGGTTAACAAATTGCCCCCCCAAAAATATTTTTTCGACGGTACAAGTGTTAAGGAAGAAAAAGAATATTTTTGAAGATTTCGAAACGTCACCTCCAACAACTTTGCATTAAATGGTGATAGGCAAAAATGATCATGACCTTACGCAGATAAAGCGCACCGTTTCATTGGGCCACGTCATTTGGTTGGTAGACCACGTCTTTTCAGAACCTCAAACGTGCGAAGCGTCGTAACTGTGCAACCGTTGCACTTCTAATGTATAAATACGTTTCACTTCATCTTCTTCATTCTCACGCTCCCTTTGAACCTTAAACTCTGAAAATTTCTCAGCTAACCTTGCCTCTTCACGAAAGCTTCAAACTTTTTCATCGTTTCGACATCTCCACTAAGAACACAACCTTCTTTGTTCGTTATTTACACAAATGGCTTCTTCCAGCGCTCAACCTCAAGAACAAACAGTTGCTGTGCAAGGCTTTGAAGGTTTCGTTGACGAACCTTCACCAACTTGGTTTAAACAGATACTTATTCCAGCTGGTAAGCCTTTTACCCATGCTTATTTAGGTCCTCTTCCTGACCCCATAGAAAGCGAAGAAGTTAAAACAATTTTTCCTAGTCACCGTAAACTTCAACCCAGAATTTTTGAAGAAACTCCTTTTCATTTGGAATTTCTGAAAAACCCCAACAGAGTATTTAGATCCGCTCCTAAGGTAGAACAAGGTGATTACATCGCATGGCTTGATAAGGTTCAAAACCAAAAGGAAGCCATTTGGCAAGAACAGGGGATCTTTGACATTATCCAACTCTCGAAATATGGACCCAGATACGACAGCACTATGATTCTAGCAGCATTGCAATTCTGGGATATATCCACTCATAGTCTCCATCTAAAGTGTGGCATGTTATCTCCCACTCTGTTGGATGTGGCTGCCATTACTGGTTTGAAACCACTGGGTGAAACCTTTGACCCTAAACTGGCCACCAACGACTATGGCTTTTCATTTAACAACCCTACCTTTAGTGCTTATATTGCTGATCATCATGATACCGAGAATGCTGAAGTGTCTGATTCGGAACATATAGCTTTTCTTACCTTATGGTTGTCATTCTTTGTCTTTTGCTCCCGTTCCCTCCAAGTAGCAAAAGTTTTCGTTCCTTTGGCCATTCAACTCCATAAAGCCAAGAATATCAATTTAGCGAAATTGGTTTTAGGAAATCTCTATCAGCATCTTGATGGTGCTGCCCTCGAATTGAAAGAAGGCGAACCAACTGACAAACTGCTCATTGCTGGTCCTATGTGGCTTATGCAACTTTGACTCTTAGCCACTTTTGAATCAAGGCTGAACTTGTTTATTCCTAAGAAAATTCGACCAACCTTACCAACTAGAAGAACAGAAGGAGTTCGACTAGCACAAATAAGGAATAGGGAGAAAAACTTGTCTTATGAAGAGATGTTTTCCACGTACTTCGACATCTTCAACAAGTGCACTACTTTCGTTGATGCTATGGCGCCTTTTGTCAAATGCACTTATGGACCATCTTGGTTCATCAACGAATTTCCCTCTAACTCAACAAAAAATGCCGAAGAGATAAATCAAATCTGGCAAGCCTATCTTTCGCCCTCTCTTCTTTCGATAAGGCTCTCCCCAAGCAACAACAAAAACAATCTTGGCATTAGCAAGTATTTTCCCAGTTACTTTTCAAGGCAATTTGGGCTATGCCAACTTCGACCGGCTCCGGTCTGCTTGCATAGGAGAGAGTTCAACACTCCAGAGACAGAGCAAGCTTATCACCAAATCTTCAAGAATTTTCGTTTCAAAGATTTGCTCTTCGAACCTGCTAAATTTCAACCACGCTTTTCTTGTACGAAGACATTCCAAGATTGGTGGGATGGATACTATACTAAAGCTTCTAAAAGAAAAACTGATGCAGAGATTTCGAAAATTTTGTATTCAGCTTTTCCCTCTCAAATTGCTGAGAAGAACAAATCCCCAGGTATGGCCCTTTTTCCTCATTAGTTAAAATTTTAAAACCATTTACCTGATAAAATCTTTGCGTTATGAACAGCTGCTGTTTCACAGAAAAAGCCCACTAAAGCAGCACCAAAACAAAACAAGCCAACAGCAAGAACACCACCCAAAACAAAGAAGAAACTTGTGATCAAATCCACTTCTAGCTTACCCCAAATAGAGGTATATCTTTGTGAATTGACTAGACCTTTTAAGTAGAAAGTTTGATCATGTTTCATCACCTTTATTTCTTTGTCCTCTTTCAGAAGAAGCCTGGAGTAACAAGTCCTCTTGCAATAGGGAAAAACCTACTTGTTTCCAGTTCTGAGGTAACAAATATATCTTCATTTTTGTTTCAAATTTCTTCGACTCTTTTAACGCTTGATTATGTTTCAAATTCATGTTTCTCTTTCGCAGGATACTGATAGTGATAATGATGACATGCCTCTTATTCATCGGTCAAGGAAACGAATGCAACCCGAATCCCAAGCAAGGGCTAAAGGGATTGTGATCAAAGAACCACAAGAGCAATCTCACAGACCCCCTAAGAGACTTCACACATCAGTCAAAGTTCCTGTTGTCGAATCTGTAGCTGTTCCAAATGTTCCTTCGACTGAACGAATTTTGCCTGCACCATCAACGCCTGTGGAAATCTCCACAATAACTCCAACTACCCAAAATTCTCCTATGGTTGTTGACGTCGAAGGAACAAACATTGCTACTAACGCGAATGTTGAAATGGAACTTGAGCAAACTAACGAGCAAACACCAGATGTGGCAGGCGCTAAGGATTTAAGCAAAGAGACGACTGAAATTGAGGCTCAAGAACAAGCTTCTACTAAGGAATCAACTAGTAGCGCTATGAGTGACCAGGAGTTTTCGCTGATGAAGACGACAAATCCTTTGGCTGCTCTTAAATACTTGCTGAGCCTTTCTTCCTCTTCCCCTGCCATGGTCTCCAGTGCTTCGACTACTTCCTTGACCTCCGTTACTCAAGAATCTACTGAAGAATTGCTTCAACAATTAAAAGCTAAGGTCTTGGAAGGCAATCTCTTTACTAGGATTGGAGAGAACCCATCAGAAAGCTTTGCAATTAAGGACATCGTTCAAAAATTGCTAAAATCAGAGCTTAATGCAAAACTTTTCGCTTTCCTGATCGAATTTTCGCCAGTCTTTGAAACTTTTGCACTTCACATCAGCAAACGCTCTGAAATTTCTAGGTTGAAAAACCAAGAGGCTGTACTTCATCAAGAAAAAATTAATGCCTTCAAGGTTTCTCAAACCCCCATTGATGAATTGGAAGTTCAAATAACGAAGGATGAGCAAGAACTTGCTAACTGGGATTCAAAAATTCAGCACTATGATGAAGAGATAAGAATTCTCCAAACAAAACTTGCAAATGCTAAACACCAAAAAAGTTTAGTGCAACAAAGGATGGAAACCCCTAAGTCGAAGATTGAAAAGGCAGCTACTGAGGCTCTTCAACATTTTGATGATGCTCAAAAACACCAAGCCACTATTGCTAAACTGGACAAAGAGTTAAGCTTTCTGGAGTCTTCAATTTCTGTGAGCACCAAGATCCTCTACAGGCTCAAGCATTCTCTTCAAAGCCTTTAGTAACTTGTAATAGTGTAGAATTTCCTTTAATGGCTATGTAATTATTTTGATTGAGTACATTACCATTTTGAACCAATTTACGGTTTTATCTTTGCTCGATTCTAACTTCGTTTAATGTTGGCCTATATTGTTTCAAATACTTGCCATTTATTTTGAAGATTCTGTTTTCGTCACTCAATTCTTCGACTTCGTATGCCCCATTAGAAAAACATTGCAATATGCGAAGTGGACCTTTCCAACTAGGTGACCATTTACCTAAAATTCTGTCTTTTTTATCCATAGGCAACAACACTTTCCAAACTAAACCACCTGAATTAAAGGTTTTTAACTTAACCTTTTTGTTATAAGCTTTAGCTACTCTTTCCTTCTGTCGAATAAGCATTTCCAAAGCTAACAACCTTTCTTCGTCTAAATCAACTAACTCATCAAGCATCATATTCCAATAATGATCAAAAGGAATTTCATACTGTCTTTGAATTCTTGTTGATTGTAAACAGATTTCAACAGGCAATACTGCATCGTGTCCAAAGGTTAACCTGTATGGAGTAGTATTGATAGATTCTTTGGGTGAATTTCTACAAGCCCATAAAACTTGATCCAAAGTGTTATGCCAATTTCTGGGTTTTTGCCCAACATGCTTTTTAATCAAGTTAATAATGATCTTATTGGCAGCTTCCACTTGACCATTGGCTTGTGCATAATATGGTGTCGAAGTTAATAACTTAAAACCAATTTCAGAAGCAAATTCCACCATTTTTCGACCAGTGAAAACAGAACCCTGATCTGTAGTTATGGTTTCTGGAATTCCATACCTATAAATAATATGATTTCGGATAAACCGTATTACTGCTTCTTGATCAACATTGGTTAAAGGTATTGCTTCTACCCATTTGGTAAAATAATCAATTCCTACTAATATATACTTATGACCTTTTGATGATGTTGGTTTTATTTCTCCAATTATATACAGAGCCCAACCTCTGAATGGCCAAGGTTTCACTATGGCATGCAATTCATTTGCAGGCACATGTTGTATTCCAGCATGCTTTTGACACTCTTGGCATCCTTTGGCAAACTCTATACAATCTTTCAACATTGATGACCAATATATTCCTTGTCGAAATAATAGCCATTTCATTTTATGGCCTACTTGGTGCGAACCACAAGCTCCACTGTGTGTTTCAGAAACTGCTAAATATGCCTCATTTTCACTAAGACATTTCAATAATACTCCTTCAGGAGTTTTCTTAAACAATTCGTTTCCAATTATCACATAGCTTAAAGCTCTGTACTTTACCTTTTTATTGGTATTTCTTGTGGGATTTTGCAAGTATTCTACAATAGGCTTTCGCCAATCATCATTGGCCATATTGTCAATAGCAAAAACTTCTGCTAAAACAACTTCATCAACAATGTGGTGTTGTTCAATACATTCCTCATCTGTATTTGTTGCCCCCCCCCCCCCCCCAGTTTTTGGTGTTGACAATAATGATGAAGAAATATCATCAGACACGAGTTTCTCTTTTATTTCGACTAATTCTTCAAGGCTTTGTTTTGAAACTCTATAACCTGATGCAATTTGGGCCAAATCATTCGCCACTTGATTATCAACTCGTGGTAAATGTTCTAAATGAACAGAGTCAAATCTCTTTAACAAGGAATTGGCCATAATAAAGTATTTAATAAGGTGTTCTTTAATACATTTATATTCTTTGGTCATTTGTTTGATAACCAATTCTGAATCACCTTTTATTTCGATACATCTTGCCCCCAGCTCAAGTAAAATTTCAAGGCCTATAATTAGAGCCTCATACTCAGCTTCATTATTTGAGCAATGATTTCGAATCATACACTTGTACTTCGTTGGAATGTTATTTGGTGAAATAATTAAAACACCAATCCCAACTCCTTTTTTATGACTCGAACCATCAAAATACAACCTCCAAGGGTATGTGTCTACGAAATGTAATGTTTCTTCGACAACAGAGTGGTCCACTAAAAAATCAGCAACCACTTGTCCTTTAATTGACTTTAAAGGTTGATAAGTTAAGTCATATTCAGACAAAGCTAAAGCCCACTTACCAATTCTACTATGCATTATTGGTTTCGACAGCATATGCTTAATAATATCAGAATGCGAATAAACACAAACATTAGCTGGCTTTATATATTGCTTTAACTTTGTGCAAGAAAAATACAAGCAAAGGCACAACTTTTCTATAGAACTGTACCTAGTTTCAGCATCTATTAAAACTCTACTAAGGTAATATATGGCTCTTTCGACACCATTATCATCCTCTTGAGCTAACATGCTACCTATTGTTTTTTCAGATGCTGCTATATACAATTTGAGCACTTTGTTTCTAATAATAGGCATTAGAATTGGTGGTTTCATCAAATAAGACTTAATTTCTTCAAAGGCTGCTTGATGAACTGATTCCCATTTGAAAACTTCTTCTTTCTTCAGTCTCAATAATGGCGAAAATGCTTGAGTTTTGCCACTTAGATTTGATATGAATCTTCGTAGGAAATTGATTTTTCCCAACAATGACTGAAGTTCTTTTTTGGTTGAAGGAGCTTTCGTTTCAATTATAGCTTTAGTCTTATTCTGATTGATTTCAATGCCTTTTTTGTGCACCACAAAACCCAAGAAATCTCCTGCACGCACACAGAAGGCACATTTTAATGGATTCATTTTCAATCCATATTTCCTCATTCTTTCAAAAGATTGTCGAAGATGGTCTAAATGACCATTTTATGAGGAAGATTTAACTACCACATCATCTATGTATACTTGCATAAAGTTTTCAATGAAATCATGAAACATACAATTCATTGCCCTCTGATATGTAGCACCAGCATTTTTTAAACCAAATGGCATTACACAGAAGGCACCACAAAACCCAAGAAATCTCCTGCACGCACACAGAAGGCACATTTTAATGGATTCATTTTCAATCCATATTTCCTCATTCTTTCAAAAGATTGTCGAAGATGGTCTAAATGACCATTTTATGAGGAAGATTTAACTACCACATCATCTATGTATACTTGCATAAAGTTTTCAATGAAATCATGAAACATACAATTCATTGCCCTCTGATATGTAGCACCAGCATTTTTTAAACCAAATGGCATTACTACCCATTCATAAATACCTAATGCCCCTGGACAACGAAATGCAGTTTTCGATATATCTTCTTCAGCAATAAAGATTTGATTATACCCAGAATAACCATCAAGCATGCTGAGGTATTCAAATCCTGCTGCTGAATCTATTAACATTTCTGCCACAGGCATTGCGTATTCATCTTTGGGAGTTGCATTATTCAAGTCTCTAAAATCTATGCAAACTCTAAGAGTGCCATTTTTCTTAATTACAGGAACTATATTAGCTAACCATTCGACATACCTGGCAGTTCTGATGAATTTGTTCTTGAACAACCTTTCGATCTCCTCTTTAATTTTAGTTAATATTTGAGGAGCAAACCTTCTTGGAATCTGCTTCACTGGCTTCTTTTCTGGTCGAATTGGCAATTGCAATTCCACAACGTCTCGGCTCAATCCAGGCATTTCTTCATAGTCCCAAGCAAAGCAATCTTTGAACTCCCTTAGTAATGTTATAACTTGGGTTTTCAATGCAACATCCAGGTATGCACTAACATAAGTTGGCCTCTTCTTTGAGCCATCTCCCAAATCTACTTCCTCCAATGGATCTTGAGCTTGCATTCGCTTTATTGAATCTCTAGGATCTTTTTCAAACCCTAATGGCTCATTATCATAAATGCAATCAAGCTTTCCATTCATAATAATGCCATTTTCGTCTTCAGAACCTTTGGCTTCGGCAGCCATTGTTTGATGATTTAATTTGGCTTCCATAGCCGCTTTTAACTTATTTTCGGCCATATAAGCCGTAATCTTGTTCCATGCATTAGGAACTGACATAGGAAACATTTTAAGAATCAGAATACCACCCCTCAGGTTGGGCAGTAGCATCTCCTATTATTTTCCTTTCCCAAACAAAACCATAGTTTGGATGCAAATTAACTGAAGCAAATACATTATCAACAGGAATGTATGCCTCATTAGAAGATGGACATGGGGCAATGTTCGCCAATCTTTTCTCAAAATTTTCCTTGGTGATGTGATTCACGTCAGCACGAAAATAACTTTGGTCTGCTTCAATGCATTCGACAAGACCATCTTCCTTCCACATCACTAGTCTTTGATGTAATGTTGAAGTTACAGCACCGACTCCATGTATCCACTCCCTTCCAAGTAACATATTGAAGTTTGCTTTGGAAGCAATCACTAAGAACAGAGTAGTCCTCTTGATAGTTCCAACAATCAATTCCACTTCAATGGCTCCAAGAGAATAACCAGTTTTGCCTTCGTAATTACTTAAGACAATATTGTGTGGCTTAAGGTCGTGATGGATATGCCTATCTTCTTCATAAGCACTTCAGGCATAAGATTCACAACAGCACCTCCATCAACTAACACTTTGTTGATTCCAATACCATTAACCTTAGCCTGAATATATAAAGGCTTCAGGTGATTCTGCATACTCGTATCTGGCCTCTCGAAAGTAGCCATCTGCTCTTCGACACAGCCATCATTCATCACATAGTAACACATGGGTTTGTGACAAGCCATATCTTCAGTGAAATCTTCTTCCTCACTGTTAGGCACAGTTATGACATCATATTCCAGTGGCAATATTGACACCACATTACAGACGACATCGAAGTCATCGTCAGAATCACCAAAACCAGAACCTATGTCCTCATCAAAGTCGGTCTGAGATTCTTTCCCTTTAAATATCGAAGATGGAGGACAGATTCTTTCAAGTGCAGGCCTTCTAGGTTTTTCCATCGAAACATCCTTACCTTTTGCCTTATTTACCACACTTGTAGGCTTAGCAACATCAGCACTGGTACTTGCCTCAACCTTAGAAGCCACTTTCTTATCACCCAACTGGACTTTGATTCCAAAGTGACTAGGAACCTTGTTTACGTCTAAAGAAGCTTTCTTCTTCTGGTTTCTCTGAAAACGACGCCACTGGGTTTTAGTCATAGGATTCTTACCTTTATAGTTATTCCGATAATTATACTTGTTGGAATAATACTCATCTTGATGGACAACTTGAGCAGGTGCATTGTTGTGAACCATTTTCCAACAGGGGAACTCGTCTGTGGAACGAAGGTTTTACCAAACAGTTTGATGGATCCTTTCTTTCCTGGCTTTTGGCTTGTCGAAGGCTTAGTCGAAACATTAGCCTTGCTCGATGAAGGCTTAGTTGTAACATTGGCCTTGTAACCAGGAAGCTCAGTGCTACCAAAATCAAAGGATGGCCTATTGTCAAGCCATTTCCTCTTACGTTGTTCCTGATCCTGGTACCCTTCAACAGCTTTAGTTGCCTCTTTGTCGAAAACAGCACTGCACCTTGGACATAGCATAACCTCAAAATTGTTCCACTTACATCTGTTGAGGAAGTCTATTAATTCCTCTTCAGCTTTTGGGAACACAGCATGTAGCTTCCCATCGTACTCTTTCAAGGTTATCTCTTGTTTCATCCCTTCAGCATATATAAAACCTTCCAATTTCTTGGTGGAGGATTTAAGTTTCTTTGGAGGATCTTTCATTTCAGCATCTACCATGTTTACACTCGCTTTGAAAGGTTCTGAATACATGGCTTCAGCTTTAGGTAAAGGATCATCCACAACTTGCATTGGGGCTTTCATCTTTCTATCCTCAAATTTTAATCTGCCTTCTTCGATCGCTTTTTGCACAAGATCCCTGAAAAGCACACAACGGTCAGTGTTATGTCCCAAAAAATTATGGAACTTACAATAACCCTTTTTCTTTCTCTGGTCAAGAGTTGGTACTTTTAAGCCACTAGGTACCAATATCTGACCATCTTTTACTAACAGATCAAATATTTCATCACATTTAGTAACATCAAAAGTATATGTCTTAGGCACAAATCTGTCATTTTTTGGCTCAACAGGATTTTTCTCATTAGCAGGCCTTAGTAATTTACAAGTATAAGGAGGACCAGGCTTGAGTTCAGCCACGTCTATCTCCTCTCTTTCGACATCACTAAGTGTGGTGTCAAATTCCTCTTCGACATAAGCCACTTTTTCTTTTTTATGAAACCTATTTGACGTAGACTTTTCTTCTTTAAGCCTTTCCACCTGTCGAACTCTGTCAGCTAATTGGGCCATATCCCTTAGATGAGATGTGTCCAATTTCTTCCTGATCGAATAATCGAGGCCACCCGCAGCCATTTCGACGAGTTCATGTTCAGGCACTTGTGTGAAACAACGAGCCTTCAGTAGCCTAAACCTATTCAAATAGTCATCAACAGTTTCAGGCATTTTGCGCTGAACACTGGCCAATTCTTTGAGACTAATCTTAGATTGGCCCATGTAAAATTGCGCATGAAATGCTTTTTCTAATTGCCCCCATGTGAAAATAGAACCAGGGGGTAATGTAGTAAACCAAGTAAAAGCATTTTTTGTTAAAGAATTTGGGAAATATTTCATCTTCAAATTCTCATTTTGGGCTATATCCCCAGACTCAGTCAAATAACGAGCAATATGTTCGACAGTAGACTCTTTTGTGTCACCAGCAAACTTAGTATATTTAGGAACTTTCCAGCCCCTTGGTAACTCAGTTTGCAACACATATTCACACAATGGTGATATGAAATTTGGCCTATGCAAACCTATGTTAAGACCATTTTGCGCCATTATAGTTTCTACTAAAGTGGCTATATTATCATGAGCGCCAACATTATTTCGTTGTACTTGTCGAACAACCTCGTCAGCGTTCTGGTTTCGGTTTACCAAAACTACTTCAGGGATATGATTTGCTAACCCTTGTTGTTCGCCTACAACTGCCTGGGCTTCGACCGTAACCGCTCTTTGAGGGTTACCAGGCATATTACTCACCACATTGGGAATTTGCCTATTATTAACCGTTGGGGTCCCAAAGAAATCTGCAATTCGACCCATTTGATTGGCAAACATTTGGTAACTAGTGTTAGTATTTTGAATCAATGGATTAAAAACTGTACCAATTTGTTGGGTTAACATATTAACCATATCATGATTGCTCTCATCAACTTGTTGTCGTAAGGCAAACAAAGATTCATTTGTTAATGCAGTGGGATTTCGACCCATTACACTTTCAGAAGAAACATGTACAGGAGACATGGTCGAAATATGTGGCATTCCAGTAGGCATGCCATATGATCCAGAAGGAAATGCAGGAAAACTTACATTATGAAAATGTGGATTTAAACCGCTTCCTATTGCCATATAAGGACTATGAAGTCCCATATGTGACGGCAAAGGCATAGGCATAGATGCCATGTTTGACTGCGTTGATCCAACGTTAGTCATTGATACTGAAGGAACGGTTGTTGATGATGATGGGGATGTTGTTCCCACAACCACCCCTGCATTTACGTTTGCAGAGTCTACTATTGTTCCCTGTTCTTGTGAAATCACAGGATTAGAACTAGACGCATTATTAGTAGGACGAACCATTTTTCCACTTCTTAAGTGCATGCAAATACAAACACATACAAGAACATAGAAAAATTACGTATTAAAGGCAAACTGTCCCACTGGGCGTGCCAATTTGTTTGCTGGTGTTTTTAGCAAACAATCACTGGTTTTATTAGAAATGTTTGTGAGATTAAACCAGAAATCTCCAAAGCAATTGCCTTTAAACACCGCAGTTTGTCAACAAATATATTTTAAAAGGGAGACAATTCACCATGAAAATGGAAATCAAAGAAAAAGAAGTACTAAAATGGAACGCAGAAATGTAAAATGACTTGTATTGAAAGTAATAAATTGCATTAAATGTAAAGAGAATGGTGCACAAATTCACATACGTTGTACAATAATTCTTTTACTCTGTTTTCGCTGTGACTTGGAAGTTAGAGTTTCAGAACTGTGTGTTTGGTATAATAATTTGCCACCCTGATTTCTCTGTAGAAACTACTATTTATACAGAAAATAATGACTGAAATATAAACTGCTATGGACACGTGGCTACGTCTCAATAACCAGTGGTGGACTTCGTGCCACGTTCGATGCCACATACTGCCTACGTTGTATTAACCGTAATCTTGAAATTCGACACAACTGTTTGCCAATAACTGCTTGACGAAGTCCTGAATACACTGTCCTGTCGAAAACTCTTCCCTGTCAAAATGGTGAAGACTTCTTCTGTCGAAAACATGCTGAAATGACTTAAATGTCACTTTTTCTTTCCGAAGGCATTATGAATGATCTTTAATGAAGAGTCAAACCCTATTAATTAACCACTCAACAGCTTTGTCGAAAATCTAGGTTAACAGTAGGTCGATGAATTAAACCATCATAATCATATCATCTAATTATACAAACATTTTATCAAGGGATGGCAAAAAAATATGTAATCGCTGATATACGAAGATAAAATCTGAAGCGGGCACAGGTTGGGTAGCAAAATGGGTACTCACGGATAAAAGAAATGGACATGAGGATGCAATGGTATATGTACCCGCATGTATATATGTATCCATACGCGTTAATAAATTACCAAAAACTATTAAAATACCCTTTTACTTATATACAAAACTTCCCAAGACATTTGATGGAAGACTATTGAATTAATTTTATTTGGTATTGCAGAATATAATGGATGTGTGTATTTAGTTTATAATTTAGCGATTAATAATCTTGTTGAAAAAGAATAGCAATAAATTCTATATAATTAAAAATAATATTCTTTTTTACTAAATGCACTTTTTTAAAAAATATTTATGATATTTTGTGTAATACCCTAAATTTCGTTCGTCAAAAGAATTTAAGGTCTTAATTATTTCGACAAAATAAGAGATTATGCAACCGAAATTATGATTTATCATAAAAAAAATTGACATCCGAAATGACTCGTCATAAAGTTATGGAATACATCACAACCTAATACACCTCAAACTAAGAGTTTGATGAGGCATTCCAAGCGTCAAGGTGTAACACCTTCCGAAATTATCTAGAATATTCGCAAGTGCTAATATACATGTTAACATTAAATAACTTCATACACAAAATTGTCTCAAAATTTAAAATAGATACATAGCGTATAAATCATACAAATTTGTCGCTTAATAAAAAACGAGACGATATATAATGTAACACCCTAATATTTCTATCATGTAGAAATGCTAAAGTGTACAACTTAGCATACATCAGAGAATACTTCATGTCCTAGATATTGAACACAACTAAAAATTTCGATAATTAATGTCAACGGTCACCTCAATATTCATAACATAACATAGGATTACTTAAAATACTTAAGTTTCATGTTCATAAACCTGATACATTCCTAGTGTTCAACATCCAAAACATAAGTAGCGGAAACGATTTACAACTTTTAACAATGTATTAGTCATACAATCGAATTAGAGAAACAACTAGGGAAAACTAGCATAAGCAAATAAAATAATCTTCGACATCTCCTCGGATAGGTCACACCTAGCCATGCCTCTTTGCCTTAGCCTTTCCCTGCTTCTCTGTAAAAACCACAATTATAAATGGTGAGATAAACATTATCGCAGTGAATCCTATGGAGACCCCTTACTAAAACTCTAGCGGTTTATTATGCATCATTAACTCGTAGCCCTACTAAGCGACTACGTGAAACCTCAATAACATAGCATATATATATATATATATATATATATGCTCATATTGTCTGTAGTCCAATAAGATAACTATGTGCAGTCCTCTTTTAATTTATTTAGCATATCCTCGAGAACCATTTTCTATTCCCAGTGAACCCAATTCGCTTACCATAAACTGCGGGCAAACCTCAAAGGGGCCTAGGTTCATAGGGCTCATGACTTCCCCTCCCCTAGTACGCTAACTTCAACATTAGGGTCGTCACCCTAAACCTCAAATTATATAAATAAATATAATTTCACCCGCATTGGGCCGCCTCATAAACATAACATAACCTCAAATTATATAATTATATATAAACACCCGCGTTGGGCCATCTCATAAACAATATAATTAATATATATATATATATATATATATATATATATATATATATATATATATCTTCAAAGGACATTTAATCCGTCTTAAAAATCATGGCATCCATGGAAGAAAGGGAGAAAACCCTTAAAACTCTATTATATTGAAAGTAGTGATAATACAAAATGAGAAGAGGTTAGGTCAAAAATGACTCTATCTTCTACCTTATATACTAACCAACTAATGGACTTTACTATCTAATGGACTCACTATCCAATGGGCCTTACTAATAAACTAATGGGCTTACTATCTATATTTTAACAGCCTCCCGCAAGCTGGACGGTGTTCACAACACTTCCAGCTTGGGATAAGCAATACAAATGTACTATAAAAATAACAAAAAGAAGAAGAATCCATATTGGCAGTAGTTGAGGTGCATAGCTCCTAGAAGTCTTTGACCAGCGTCTCCACAACATGCAGTCCAAAAAGATCAACAAACATAACCATCCAAGTGCCAAAGAAGTCAACCAATGCTTAACCATCGAGCAAAAACCACAACTCAAGGTTTAACCACTCGGAGGAAGCAAAAACGCTTAACCACCATAGGGCAGAAGCAAAACATCAACAGGGCCATAGGGCCAAAAACTTAACCACCAAGCAGAAACTATACCTCAAAGTTTAACCACTTGGCAGAAGCACAACAATCTAATGCTTAACCATTTATAGCAGAAGCATCATGCTTAACCACCATAAACAGAAGCTAAAAACAAGCCAATAAGGCTAATGAAATTAACAATCAAATTCACAACCTCGAAGAGTAGGAACCATTTTAACAATACCAGAACTACTTCCTTGCTACACTTCACACCCAATCCAACTTGACCGTTATAGTCACCAACCACTGCAATGCTCTAAACCAAAAACATCACAGTTCTAAACCAGGCAAAAATCCATGCTCATGTCGTTACAGAAAAGTCCCAAACCACAATCAGATCAAATATATTTCCTCAACCTCAGCCATAACCTGATGATTGGAAAATTCAACAAGAAATGGGATTCACCCACCAATTTTAGAAGCAGTAACTTTGGTTCTTGTTCTAGTGATGGAGAGCCAAATAACTTTCCAAATTTCATTTAATTCACTTCTTTGAGCTATTCCCAAACTCAGATAGAAATGAGCTTTACCATATTTTAACAAAACTGAATTCAAACCCAACCAAGCATAACAATGCAACAATGTCACCTAGACTCCAATAAACTACACTTAAGCTAGCAATTTCATCAAACAGTTGTCTTGCAAAAAAAACATCATCAAAATCGAACTTAACAACATGCATTACTGCACCCTTAAACACCCTTAGGGCCTCATCAAAGTGCCCAATCTGTGCATACCCATTGACCATTGAGTTCCAAAGAACAACATCTCTAATGGACAATTCCTCAAACACCTCATGTGCCTCCATTACCAATCCAAATTTCAAGTAAGTGTTAACCAAAGCACTACCAGCAAATCCATCAGATTCCAACCCGAGTTTAAACAACATCTCATTTGATACAAATTCAGCAATACAGCAAAATAATCTATGGTAGCAGTAATTACAAAACCAAGAAATATATTGTAATTACCAGACATTCTCCATCCAGAAACTCTGTCACGGCACGACATCGTTGCGGTGACTCTACAATTCACGGAAAGCTTCAATCTCACAGTTAAAAAAGCACAGCAACTGATCTGGGTTTATCACCCAGCTGAGACGCAACCACACAGTCGCCAAGCATGCAATTTTCAACACACCAGTCGCCAAAAGCCATAAAGGGGCACACCAGTACAACACCCAGCTGCATAACCACACCAGTTGCATACTTCTTAAAATTTCCGTTCAGAAAGAAAGAGAGAGCCAAGAATGGAGCAAACCCAACCTTTGCTACAAATGCGGAACGACAGAATCTCCTTCAAAAGCAAAATCAGCCCTGCAACAAGAAAATACACGGACGGACGTCGCACAGAAGAATCCCATACACAGCACCGTATCCCTCTCAGGATTTCCATTAAACAGCTTGAATCCCTCTCAGACTGATTCAGACGCAATCACATTTAAGAATTTGAAAACTAGAAACTCAATCGGAATACAAGCTAGACGAAGACGCGATCAAGAAGTTGAAGAACAAGAAACTCAATCAATCGCAAGTCGAAATGGAGAAACTGATGTAACAAATCGAAATTCACAGTCAACCGAACGCGAAATTAAATTGAGGGGCAAGGATAGAACTCAAAGAGCCTAGGGTTCAAAGAGGGTAAACGCGATGGATGAATGATGAATACGCAAAACGGATCAAACGAAATCGAACAGAATCGTGCCAAGTCAGAGATCGAAGTTCATGAACAGATTGAGAAGGAGAACATCAAAAAATGAAAAAAATATGATGGGAAGAAAAAGAACGCAGAAAGGGATGCCAAAGAATAGAAAATAAATGAACAAAAAAAACTAACAAAGTAAAAAAAAACTTGTCGCAGAATTAATGTTCAAGGAGGATACCATGTTTGCTCTGATACCATCTTAAAAATCATGGCATCCATGGAAGAAAGGGAGAAAACCCTTAAAACTCTATTATATTGAAAGTAGTGACTCTACCATCTACCTTATATACTAACCAACCAATGGACTTTACTATCTAATGGACTCACTATCCAATGGGCCTTACTAATAAACTAATGGGCTTACTATCTATATTTTAACAGTCTGCTTTAATAATTAACATGATCTCGCACGATTACTAGCCTCATTTACATAGTTTAATGTAATTCACCTCACCTCAATGTATACCTACGTGTTTTCCACTAATTACGGCTTATTTATCAATATATAGGGTTTTGGGATCAATTAGAATGCAATTGGAACCGTTCGGTATTGCCTAAGGCATGTTTTCAAATTGGGTAACAGAAGCTTTCGCACGGTCCGTGCGTATAAGCGCACGACCCGTGCGCGTTTTGTAAAATTTTTCCGAAAGTTACAGAACCTGGCACACGGTCCGTGCGTGAAGACGCACGACCCGTGTGCATCTTAAAAGGTTTGCGCACAAGTAACCGAGGGTGGCGCACGGTCCGTGCCTAATGGCACACGACCCGTGCATCAGCACCAGTTTTCAGAAAAACATGTTTTCGTGTAATTTTACCATTCCTTCCGATCTCAATATCCGTTCTGATCGATACCCTGACACAATCAAACATTATTCCAAACCAGAACAACAATCATAATCATCAACCAATCCAAACAATCACATTATCAAGCAATCGACCGTATAATTGCTCGTTCGAAACATGATTTTCATAAAACTATTTTGACTCGAAAGACGCACGACTGAACATAAAACAGAACATGAAACAATATTTCGACACAAAATCCCTAAGCGAGTATAGAACTCACTGTATTGTGATGAAAATCACAAAAACCGAAATGTGAGTCTCCCGAACGAAAATCAACGATCACCGAACCGTTTTCTCGCTCGAACCCGAACTAACCAATGGCTTGGAACTTGAACTCAGCAACACAAACCCTCTACAGCAGCTCCTAATTCGAATTGTAGCTTCCCAAAACTTGACAAACAACACTCCAGCTGAATTGCAACACCTTAAACAACTTCTAGGGTACCATGGGAACCAAAAGCAAGCTAGCAAACTTCATTTTTCTCTAAATGGTGCTAAGGTGCGAAAATGGAACTTTGAGGCGTATGAGAATGTGGTTAATGTTTCTGGTATCAATAGGAAGAGGATGAAAAATGTGGAAGAATGGTGTAGTAAAATGGGACATGCATGAGGATTTGAGCTTGCTCTCCCTCTTCTTCTCTTCCTCTTTCTTCGAGCCTCTCTCCTCTCCCTTTCTCTATGTTCTTAATTTTTCTGGTTCAGTTTTCAGCAAGTGAGGAAGTGTTTCACCTGAACCAGGTTTTAAGTGGGTGGAAAAGACTAAAGTGCCCTCACTTACTTACTTCCAATTACTAAATTACCCTATTCTACTTCTAACTTATAAGCTTTCAGTTTTGCTGAAACCAAATAGGGTGTTTGGGTGTTTTTAACATTTGTGAGCTGAAGGTGTTTCAAACACTAGGAAATGACCAAAATACCCCTGTCCTCAAATTCTCGTCTAAACGCCAAATAACTCAACCAATGAATCAATAGTTCATATGACTCATAAATTAAGTAATCGAACATATAATTAATTCACTTAATTAATAACCATCACCTCATAAATAATTAATTAAGGTAACATATATTATTTAGCTAATCATTTAACTCATAACCTCGCGCTAATTTCAATAAATGAAATTAGCTAAATCGGGGATGTTACATATAAACCCATTGAGTACCAAAAGGCAACCTAAGTACAATTTGACTTATACAATTATAGAGATGATGATAAATTAAGGGAGGAAACTAAAACATAGATATTTGTAGCTGAAGGATTTACCTACATGTATTTGAAACAAATGAGCAAACAGTGAGATTAAGAAATCTCATTAAACTTGCACACATAAATTACTGGTTTTATTAGCTACACATGCTATTCTACATTATCACATAAATCATATCTACTAATGAATAGGCAGTAACATCCATAATTCATCAATACTCATATGAATCATATAAGTAGACTAATTAATCTGAATAATATGAGAACTATA
The DNA here is from genome assembly GCA_039519185.1 of Astragalus membranaceus. Lineage (NCBI taxonomy): Eukaryota > Viridiplantae > Streptophyta > Magnoliopsida > Fabales > Fabaceae > Astragalus > Astragalus membranaceus. The sequence continues at coordinate 141,066,318 of CM076849.1, read as the reverse complement.
GGTTTGATAAACACCAATGAAAACTCAACCTTAAGGTGATGTATAACCGAAAAGTGGTGTAATGGGAATCTTCACTGAAGACCCGAATTTAAGCGTCCCTAAATTCGTTTTTCTACTACTCTCAATGCTAACAAAGTAGCGGCATCTCAACGCTATCAAAGTAGCGCATCTCAACGTTGTCAATGTAGCGGCATCTCAACGCTATCAAGTATAGCGGCATCTCATAATCTTAATCATATTCATAATGAAAGGGTATTTTGAAGGGAATCATAGGCTAAAATGATGTTTAAGAATCGAAGATAGGAGGACTACACTACAATATTAATTCTATTAAAAAAATGACTTTTTGGTTTATTCTCTTAAACATAACTCTCAAAAATTGTATGTCTAATCTAACCAAAGTGTCAAAAATAACTTAAAAGGTAGATTTAGAGAAGTACTAAAGTGTCAAATAGTGTGAAATAGCACAACATTACCAGTCGACAACGCATGCGAACCTGCCGAGAAATTTTGAAAGTTACCCAGTGGGCGCCTGACACTCAGATCACGGGCACTTGGCGTTGAGTAATAGAAGTCAAGCGCTTGTATGTGAGTGCTGAGCGCCCAAACTTCCGACACCAACTTTTAGGCTAGCTATTTTCTTCTAGTTTAACATCCAATTTCACTTCAAGTCTTATCAATTCATCTCAAAACATATATACAATAGTTTAAACATCTTAAAACAAGCTTATCACATACAATATGCTCAAACAAATTATTTCAATCAACATAAGATCATGGTATTGCAAGAACGGAATTTCCAAAGAGTTCTAGGAACTCAGTGCCAACACACAAGGTCCTAAACATGTTTGCAGTTATGTTCAATTCAGTGTAATAAACTCAGTGGCACAATCAAATGGGACATATTGGTTTCCCTTAAGCACACAAGCAAGTTTACCTAAAACAGAAACTTGAGAAAAACCGAAATTCGTGACGAAGAACACTAACAGAAATTTCCAGCGTCTATCTCTTCTTCTTAGCTCCTAATAGTGTACGAAATTGGAGTCCTAAACCTCAATCTTCCAGCTCCATTACTCTTCTAGCTTTACTTGATCTTCTAGCTCCAAGTTTGAGTCGAAATTGAAGAAGTTGAAATGAAAGAAGGTGAAACCAAAAACTTTTTCTGCATAAACTTTCCAGAACTAAAACAACTAGACTCCCAACTTTCCTATCTTTCAAATCCATGAATTTTAAACTTACAAACCCAAAATCAAAGCTTGAAACTCTAGATTGCCATGTCCTCTTTGAATCCCTCAAGCTCTTTGGCCAATCCTCCCATGAAATCAATTAATTTCAAGGGCCTTAAGGTAGCCTCATGAACCGACTTGAACCAGAATATTCCCAGAATTCCAATTCGACATTGTTTTCCTAGCACTTTGTCTGCATGAATTTTATCCTTCTTTTCTCAATTCTTGCTTTAATCCTCGTCTAAGGATTGACCAATTCTGATCAGGTTCCTTAGATCACAAGTTATCTTCATATGACCCATGACTAATCCAACCATTTCCATTAGAGGAACTCAGTTTCAGATTTCTAATTTCCTCTAATAGCTTATTCTCATGAATCATCTTTGTGGAAACATGTAAGGATATTCTACTCAAAAGCCTTGCTAACACGACATTTCAACTCAAAATCGCAATCCTTTTAAAATTATATTCAACTTTTTTAATCGCATATTCTTTTCTTTCTAATCAAATGACTACCTAAGACTTGAGATTCACTAAAGACCTCGACCGAGAGGAGCAGGAGAAGTAATCACTAAAGATTCATTAAATGACGTGGCAAACATTACGGTGGTAAATATCGGATTGTAAATCTCCTTATGAGTCCGCAGTGATAATCTGCATGTTGTTGGAAATTCCTAACTTCCTTGACCATGAGTTGCCTTTTCCAATCCAATGTAACATTTACCTTACTAGGGTCATCAAACAGACCAGTTTGTGAATTTCACATGCCCTACGAGTTTTACTTCCGCGAGCCAGTATTCACGTCTTCTCCGGTTTGGCACACTCCTTGTATGCTTAAACGCTAAAGTTGGGACCACTCCTTGTACTAACATTGGAACACGACCCAGATGCTCTTTTCCAAATATCAAGCCAATTGGATCCTTTGAGGAAATTTCAAAAGCAGCTTCTGAGCTCTAACTTACATGATTATCAAATTTCTCCTACATACATAAAATGAAAAAAATAAGTTACCCTTCTTCTCATTCAATTTCAAAAAGAAACAGAGGGTCACTGAACTCTGAAAACATTTTATCATGGTCTCTAATAAACCAGCATACCTCAATTTTCAAAGCAGCAGCTGTCTCTCGTTGTGCTTGTCTCTCGTTGTGCTTGCTAGTAAGGTCTATGTAAGCTTAATTGTAGTAGATCTGACAACAGAAAATACATTAAAAAACCTCCAGAAACTGAAAGTTATTCTCTATATTAGCAACAATGTAATTTGTGGTACATGGTGTCAAGAGTCCCACATCAGATGTGATTTGGCCTGAAAAAGGGTTTATAAGTGGGAAGCATCCCTCACATTACAAGTCGGTTTTGTGGGGTTGAGTTAGGCCCAATCCACTTTTTAAGATAGTATCAAAGCCTATTCAAGATCCGTTGGGCCACCTATTTGTGATATGGCCTGAAAAAGAGTTTATAAGTAGGAAGCATCCCTCTTCTTACCAGCCAGTTTTATGGGGTTGAGTTAGGCCCAATCCACATTCTAAGATATGGACATACACCCCCTAAGTTGAAAAATTAAACCAAATCTCAAATCCTAGTGGCAAATTATTACATCCTAAAACAAGGTTAGTTAAGAAAGTACATAAGATTCTTAGATATCAAATCATAATTTTACCTAAATTAAAAAGTTGAGAATAAAAGCACAAAAGACCACTATTATTTGGAGGGTAGGAACTCCAGAAAATAGAACTTAATCATTCTCCCAAAATCTAAATATGTTCTAAAAGTAAGTTAATAAATCCAAGATAATAGAGATATACACATACAGATACCAACATAGTGGACAATCTTGAAGGATTGGTAGATATAGGGGTGGACAGAAATTCCAACCCGCCCAACAACCGACTTAACCGCACAAAAATAGATGCTTTCGGGCGAGTCGGATCAGTCTTCGGATTTGCAGTAGATCACCTGCAGTTTCGCATGGATTTACATGGATGGTTGTGGATTGTGTTTGTGAAACCCATGAAAACTCGAAACCGACCTAAGTTGAGAAAGTAATGTAATAAATCACCAACACTAGATAAAAAGGCCTGCTACCTGGTACTGCTATTTTTTCTATCTATATTTTATATTTTAAATACCTATACCTATATATACTGCCACACTGCCACTCTATCAAGTTAGAGTGCAAAAGTAGCAGTCACGAAATAGGCTTTAGTTAATTTAATTAATAATATAAACACTAGTAGTATTTTTTTGACTAAACCAGTGAGTGCCACGAGGATGAGAGTGACGTAAGTTTCCTTGCAAACGCAAAAAAACCTTTCTCTTTCCTCAACTGTGAAGATAAACGCAGAAACAACATAGGAGATGACTGGAGAAGGAAAATAAAGGAAGAGCGGAGAAGATGGTGGAAGTTCCAACACCGCAGGTTGAAAACCGAAACTACCCACCCGTCGGAACCACCACCCGCTGAAACCGCACCTGTTAAAATCGTCACTCCAAACGGTCGAAAATGGGTGTGTTCTCATTCTCTTCGGTTTTCTTTGGATCTTATGTTCTCTACCCGAATCCGGACAAACCGACCATTTGTCCAGCCCTAGGTAGATATGTTTCTTAATCTTGTGTGCTTGTTTCATGAACTATATAAATTAAAAAGGCTAAATATCAGCTTTGGTCCTTTATCTTTGCTCTTGGTTTCACTTTGGTCATTTATCTTTTTTTTCGTCCGTTTTGGTCCTTTATCTTTTATTTTCGTTTCACTTTGGTCTCTGACGTTAGTTTTTGTTAACGAACGCCACACTGGCAGTTAACTGCTGACGTGGCGTCTCAAATTCATTAAATGATGTGGCAAACATTTTGAGGTGGCAAAAAATCTAATTACACATCACCATTTCAGATTTTTAAATTAAAACATAACATAAAAACCAAAAAGAATTATAATAAAAAACAAACAGAGTTAAAGCAAAGCTGAATTGAAACAAACAGAATTAAATCAACGAGAATTGCCCCAAATCAATAAATCGTTTCCAGCAAATGCATAACCTTCAAAATCAATTTCCAGCAACAATAAAAATTGAAACCCAGACTTCCAACATCATCAACAAATTGAACGATTGAACAGATTCCAACATCATCAACGAACCCGGATTCCAACAAAACATCATCAACAAACCCAGATTCCGTTTCTAACGAAGATGAACGAATCAACAAACCCATATTACGTTTCTAACGAAGATGAACAAATCCCCTTTCTAACGAACGCCACGATCTCGTTTCAATCGCTTATGGGTTCTTCAAGATCTCGTTTCTGAGTTCTTCAAGATCTCGTTTCAAATTCGTTTCAAGATTCATCCTCGTTTCCAGGTTCATCCTCGTTTCAAGATCTGTTTTACAGATTCGTTTCCAGATCTCGTTTTAAATTCGTTTCCAAATCTTGAAACGAAGAAGATGATGATTTAACGAAGAAGATGATGATTGAACAGAAACACGACTGCAGAAGCGATTTGAACAAAAACGAGATTCCACGATTGCAGAAGTGATTGTTTCAAATCTGTTTATGAATCAGTTTTTCAATTTCCAGATCTGTTCTTCATCTTCAATTCTGTTTCATATCCGTTCTTCAATTTTCCAGATCTGTTCTTCAATTTTTATGTTATTTGTTTTTTGTTATTTATTTATTTGTTATTTCCAGATCTGTTTATTTATGCTTATGTGTAAAATGTTAGCCAATTAAATAATATATGTTTACCACGTCATTTAATGAATTTGAGACGCCACGTTAGCAGCTAATTGCGTGGCGTCCGTTAACAAAAACTAACGTCTGAGACCAAAGTGAAACGAAAATGAACGATAACGGACCAAAACGGACCCAAAAAAATATGAAGGGCCAAAGTGAAACCAAGAGCAAAGATAAAGGACCAAAACTGATATTTAGCCTAAATTAAATATTGGAAGTAAGATTTTGATCTGAATAATTAATTTTAATAACAAGGAAAATGAATAGAACAAAATAAGTTCACAATTCTTCCTAAGCTTTTTTTCTTGATCCCACTAAATAAGTGCACAACCTCTAAACTCCAACACAACCAACTTCAACATTTGCTCTTCACTAACATCACAACAAGAGAAAATTTGTTCTACCTTAAGCTCCCAATCAAGATATGCTTCGGGGTCACTCTTCCCATTAAAGTTTGGAATGCTCACTTTTTCTTTCAACTCATTTTCTCTCAAATAATATCTACGTTTTCTCTCTTTTTCTCTATTTCTCCTCTCGTAGTTCCTTTCTTTTCTATACTTTCTATCTTTTTCTCTCACATTCTCGTCATATCTCTCATGCATCTTCCGAATCAAATCACCAACCTTATACTTCTTAGGTGTTTTTGCAAAATATTTAGTTTTATAATCCAAACCGCTATTCATGATTCCGACAACAAAATAACAAGTACCACAATAATCAAACAAGTAACAAGAACAAAATTCCTCACCACTGACTAAGTGTTTACTCTCAAAAAAATGTATCACTCGTGTATATCACTCAATTATGGATTTTTCTATAATATTCACTCTAGCCATTTTCCTCTCCCTAAATGTGTCTCTCTTGGGATCTTAAAAGAACCAATCAAATCGTTTATCAAGCTTGTGGTAAACTTAGAGAAATTGTGACAAAACAAGCAATAAAAATTAACATCCAAGAGGCCAAAAAGAACAATTTGTAAATCTAAGACAAAACTTAAGGAAATTTAAAGAGAAGCAAGAAACAAATAGCAAAGAACGCACACTCAAAAGAATGACAAAAAGACAAATAATGACTCACTAGAAGAGACAAAATAGTGTAATATTTGTGTGTCTAGGTAAAATCACCTCAAATGAAGTCCAAAAATTCCAAAAAAAAATGCCGAAGATCAAAAATGAGTTGGGAAATTTTATAGATTCTTTTTTGGAATTTTTTGGGTTGTTTTGGACAATTTTGTCCTTAGTAGCACCTTTATACTAATACACTTTTTTTTGTCGCACCCTAGGCATTTTTTTTCTACTTCCTTTTTTTGGATTTTTTTCTCTTTCTTTGCTACTTGGCTTTTGAATTTTCAAAAAATAATTTGAAACAAATTTTATAACACCAACACAAATTTTTAACTCAACTTTTTGGATCCAAAGTGATGAACATTGATGAAGTAGATGTGAGTGAAATTGTTGTTGGGAAGATGCTGCACCACTTTGACAAAGAAGATGTTCATGAAGATTGCATTTGGAGAAATTCAAAGCGTGTGTATTATGTACACACTAACCGTTAGGTTCAAATCGCCCCCACCAACTTATGATTATTGGATGCAATAGGGATGAATAACGATTTCCCTTTAGGATACTTTGAGCACTGTTCTGGACTGGACCAGGAGGTCCATTCAGCAATACCAGGAGGTGCACTTAGCAATTGGATATAGATTGGCCCAATCATTTCGGCCCATATCCACAACGTACAAGCCCAATTAAGGCCATCACACTTGAATGGTTGAGATCGTTTCTACTGATCCGACGATCTACAAACGAGCACGATTTCCTATAAATACCGGCTTCCATAGCCTTCATAAGGTACATACTCTGATTCCTAGCTAAATCACTCACCTATTCTCAATACTGACTTGAGCGTCGGAGTGGCTTCGCAGGTACCCCCCCGGGCTCACACAAACCTCTGGCAAGGTAGTAGGAGACCTACCAACTGCAGTCAACTCAATGTTGCAAGGTACAGAACATTGGCGACCACTGTGGGAGATATCTATATTTCACATCGTCACTACTCCTTGAACTTTTCGTTTGCTACAACATGGCTCCCAGAGGCAGACCTCGGATTCAAAGCGTTGACATACCCGCACCCCGACCAGAGGGTACTCCTGAGGGCAACGTCGCCAGCCTGCCTGACGAGGATACCAGTCAGCCTCCCCAACCCTCGAATGTGAGCCAACTTTTGGATCTCCTGGCTAATCGCACTCAAGCTATGCTGCAGCGGGAAGCTCGCCTAAGGCAGATTGAAAGGCGTGTGGCTTCCCTGCATGAGCAGCCTCCCCGACAACGGTGGCTTCAAGGCGCCATCGGTGTCCCCCTCAAAGGCACCACATCCATCGTTCCCCCCCCCCCCCAAGGCGAAGGCACGTGCATCGATCTCCAACTCGGCGATGCAGGCATGGAGGATCGGGCTCGCCACCAAGGACCCCTCCATCCCCTCCATATGATACCTACCAGCTTCACGACTCCCACTCCAGGACCTCCTCACGTGCATCCCCTAATTCTCGTGAGAGGTCAAGGAGTCGGGTCAATACCCACCAGAGGCACCACCGGGGATCGCCATCGAGGAGATCCCCCGACCGGCACAGGTATCAAGATTCAGACTAAGAAGACACCTCCCCTCGAAACTCGAGAAGGTTTTTCGATGAAGTACCTTTCACTCGAATGGTGGATGAATGCCGAATCCCGAGGGCCTTGGAAAAGCTGCCAGCTCTCAAGATGTATGATGGAACCAGAGATCCAGACCGCCATCTGGCACACTTCTCCCTGATGATGCGCTATAGAGGCGCCAGGGAGCCTGTTCACTGTAAAATCTTCCCCCTCACTCTTGAAAATTCCGTAATAGAGTTGTTTCAAGAGCTAAAGCCAAACTCCATCTCCTCATGGAGTCAGCTGGTGAGAATGTTCACAGCTCGTTTCACTGCCTCCCGGTTGAAACCCAAATCTGAAGAGGTTCTTAGGGCAATCAGGCAGGGAGAGAAAGAAACACTTAGAGAATATCTGGAAAGGTTCAACAAGGAGGCTGCCAACCTCGGGAACCTTGAAGACAAGAGGAGGCTCTTTTGGATGAAGGATGGCCTCAAGAAGGGAAGTCTGTTTCAAAGGGACGTGGGGGTTAACAAACCCCGAAGTTTGACGAGTTCCTTCGGAAGGCACAAAAGTACATGGACTATGAAGAAGACAACATGGCGTACCAAGAGGAAGCCAAGGTTGGCAATAAGGAGGAAGAGCTGGCTTACAAGGCCATTGAAGAACCATGGCAGAAGGGAACCCAAGATGAGAGAATTCCTCGGGAATCCCGACCCCGACAAGGTCGCTTCTTAGAGTACACCCTGTTAAACACATCCCAGGCTGAGATCCTTGCCGAATGCGTCGACGCGGAGTTTCGGGACATCAAACAACCTGAACCTCTCATGCAAAGGAAAGACCGAACCTCTAAGACGTATTGCCGTTATCACAAAAGTTATGGGCACGGTACCAACAAATGCAACACCCTCAGGGATGACATTGAAGAGCTGGTCCGCGAAGGGAAGCTCACCCAATACGTGAATGAAGAAGAGGATGAGACTCGTGACTCTGAATAGAGAGCATGGCATTAGGAATATAAAGCTCGATATGAATGATTAACAAAGTTCATTTTGCAATTACAATTTTTACTCTAGCTCACTAGCATTAACACTTGTTCCAAAGAAAATTCCTTAAGATCAAGAAAGAAAAAGGGTCCAACTCCATAGTTAGGGTGACTAGTAATGGAGTCAAGAGTGTCATGGCACGCCAAAACAAGTAAGTGACCTTGGTGGTCACAACCCCTTGGGCGAATTCTATCTGGGCCAAGTCCCGGTAAACTGTGCCAAGGGTATACTTCAAGATGACCTTGGTGGTCACAACCCCTTGGGCATGTTCTATCCGGGCCGAGTCCTGGTAAACTGTGCCGAGGGTATACTTCAAATTGACCTTGGTGGTCACAACCACTTTGGACGAGTTCTATCCGAGCCGAGTCTTGGTAAACTGTGCTAAGGGTATGCTTCATTACAAATTGTCACGGTGGGCGTCGACAACTCAACTGCCTAAAGCAAGCCAAACTTAGCGACTATTTACTTGAAAAAATTCTAAGTCCAACGAAAAGGCGCAGCAACGAAAAATCACTAGCAAAGCATGAGACCATGAGGTCTTGGGTATCAAGCACCAAGAAAGGCGCGAAAGTCAAGCAGGTGTGAGACTATGAGGTCATGGACACCAGAGATACGCCCCTACAAGGGTGTTGTCTAGTCTGCTGACCATAACTTTGTCCGTGTTTATTCGATTATCCAATTATGAAAATATGCGTACATAAAGTTGATGAATTTCTATCTCATTCTTATGAAGAGTATCATAAGTCTAATGATGTTGAAAAATTAATATTGAACATGTTTACATATAAAATATACTTGCACTAGTGGAAAAAGACATTTAGCGTCGGTTAAATTGGACATTTAGCGTCGGTTATCGCCCGACGCTAAATCGACCGACGCTAAATGTCATACATGCTAAATGTCATACATTTAGCATCGGTTATTTAACCAACGCTAAATGTCACCTTTAGCATCGGGTGCTCAGATAACCGATGCTAAATGTCACATTAAAAACTATTTCAGACGTCTAAAAATGACATTTAGCGTCGGTTGTTTGAAACAACCGATGACAAATGTCAGTTTTGGAGACATTTAGCATCGGTTGTTTCAAACAACCGACGCTAAAAGTCCACCTGTGAGACATTTAGCATCGGTTGTTTCAAACAACCGACGCTAAATGTCCCCTTTGAGACATTTAGCATCGGTTCTTTCAAACAACCGACGCTAAATGTCTCTAAACGTCATCAGAAAATGACATTTAGCATCGGACGCTAAATGTCTCTAAACGTCCTTAAAAAATGACATTTAGCATCAGTTATTTCAAACAACCGATGCTAAATGTCATTTTTCACATTTTAGTTTCCTTCGTTTTTTATCATACCGTTTACTATTCACGTTAACAGAAAACCTGCAGATTGCATCACAGACATACACAAAACCAGCTTCACATTTATAATACCTCAGTACAGTTCTAATACCAAATTGTTCACATTACACAAAACCAGCTTCACATACAGTTCTAATACAATATGCAGTCACAATTCTAATACATTACACAAAACCAGCTTCACATTTCATCTAGTACAATTCTAATACCTCAGTGTTCACATTAACAGAAAACCAGACCATTTAAAAAAATTGTCCACATTTCATCTAAAATATCAATTCACAAAGACTTTCAATATAAACAGAGAATAGATTGAACAAGTTTAAATAATGCTAAACAATGTATCCTTTTGCTCCGTACGAATCTTCATATAGAATTCTGCCCAAAGCTGACGGACCTTAAGAAGCTCCTCTTCGGTGTATGCCTTTGATTCAACAAATACCTACAAGTTTAAAAATTACTCAAACAAATTATATTCAATCATTCTATAATTCTAAATAAATGTGTAAAGTATAATTTTAACCAAAAATTTATACCTGCTCCCAATTATCAACAACACCAGCATTCACAATGGTCAGCATAAACTTCATCACATAATAGCCACAATGAAAACCATTCCGTTGTGTTGGCATCTATATAAATGAATTAACAAAGTTAGCCAAATATATGTATATATATAATATATGAATTCACTCCAAATTAAATCAGCTCAATATTTTAAATTACTTACTGTAGGGTACAATCACGTGGGGGCAGATGTAGAATAACATTTGACAGCTCTAATAACATAATATAGAAGTATTTATAAAATTTCAACCCAACTTAAGTTCAAATACTACAATCTAAACCAAGATACAAAATACAAACTTACTTGTGACATGGATTTTTTTGACCATCTGTATCCCCACTACCAAAGACATATGTTCTGGTGAGAGTTGTCTTGAACTGTCTCCAACAAATATTGATATGAGACATCCAAGTCTTCTTGAATTCATTACTCTCGGGAACATAAAATGTTAGCAATACATCATCCCAAGCAATCTTTTTTGTCTCGTCATCAACATCACTCCACTTCATTGGCAATATGCTTATCTTTGTTCGTGCAACCACCCCTAAATAGGTCTTGAATTTGTTAGCATACGGACCAATAAGATCGCCTTTACTATAAGATCGCCTTTGCTCGTTCAATAACAATATTTCTTTCATTCGAGGGTTTTTGGCCTTTACTATCTCTTTATGGAGAGACAAGTAAGGTAATACCTCATCTGTATTATTCAAAACATACAAATGTGCTTGAAGCACTTCAGCTCGGCCCATGCATTTAGTGGTTATACCATGTGTACCTTTACCTTGACCTCTCCCTGCATAACGAGACTTTGGTAGTCCCACAGATTTTGCTTCTGACAAGTAGTCAGAACAAAACTCAACCGCTTCTTCTGTGACGTACCTTTCGACAATGGATGCTTCAGGACGATATTGGTTCTTCACATACCCTTTCAAGATCTTCATGTATCGCTCGATTGGGTACATCCACTTTAAATAAACAGGGCCGCATAATCTAATCTCCCTAACCAGATGAACAATTAAATGAACCATGATATCAAAGAATGAGGGAGGAAAAAACATCTCCAATTGACACAAGATAATAGCAGCCTAATTTTCCAACGCGTCCAATTTTTGAGGGTCGATGACTTTAGCACATATACTATTGAAGAATAAGCACAACCTAGTTATGGTATATCGGACATCTTTCGGTAAGATGCCACGAATTGCCACAGGTAGCAGTTGTTGCATCAAGACATGACAGTCGTGAGACTTCAACCCAACTAATTTGAGATCTTTCATTGAAACAAGTCGCTTTACATTTGACGAGTAACCATGTGGGACTTTGATTCCCCGTAGACACTCGCAAAAGCTGATTTTCTCTTTCCTTGATAAGGTATAACATGCTGGAGGTAAATATGTGCCTTTACCTCGTTCCACTGGATGTAATTTTCTCTTATGCCCATCTCACGCAAATCTAGACGAGAATTTATACCATCCTTTGTCCCTTGAACGGTGAGAAGCGTCCCGATGACAGTATCACAAACGTTTTTCTCGATGTGCATAACATCAAGACAATGCCTTACATCAAGATTGGACCAATACGGAAGATCAAAGAACACCGACCTCTTCTTCCACTTGCTTTTTTCCTTAGGCTGCTTCTGCTTTTTGCCGAATACAACTTTGATGTCCTTAACCAGTTGATAGACTTCTTCTCCGGTCAAGACATTCGGAGCAATGTCATTTTCCGAGCACCCATTAAAAGCCTTTTTCAACTTACGATATCTGTGATTAGGTTTGAGAAATTTCCGATGCCCAAGGTAGACAGTCTTCCTTCCATATTTGAGTTGATGGTGACACGTGTCTTCTGCACAAATAGGACAACCTTTATGCCCTTTGACACTATACCCAGACAAGTTTCCGTATGCAGGAAAGTCATTGATCGTGCAAAATAACATGGCTCGCAGCTTGAAAGTTTCATTAGAATACCCGTCAAACACATCCACGCCTTCATCCCACATTTTTCTCAAGTCTTCAATCAATGGACTAAGGTAAACATCTATGTCATTACCAGGTTGTCTCGGGCCAGAAATCATCATGGATAGCATCACATATTTGCACTTCATGCACAACCATGGAGATAGGTTGTAAATTAAAAGGAGAACAGGCCACGAGCTATGACTCGTACTTAAGTTACCATATGGATTCATCCAATCTGAAGCAAGTGCGAGCCTAAGATTTCTTGACTCAGTGCCAAAATCCGAATACAAATTATTAATTTTCTTCCATTGCAAAGAATCAACCGGATGGCAAAGATGCCCATCACATTTCCTCTCATCTGCATGCCATCTAATGCTATTCGCGTCATTTGCATTAGCAAACAAGCGTTTGAACCTAGGTATTATTGGAAGATACCATAAAACCTTCGTAGGGGAACCCTTTGTGTTGTTGTCGTCACAATTAGATTCGCCCGACTTCACTTTGTAGCGCGACCAACCACACGTAGGACAGTTATGCAACTTCTCAAAGTCTTTCCGATACAATATGCAGTCATTGGGACATGCATGTATTTTCTGATACTCCACACCCATCGGACACAATATCTTCTTTGCATCATACGTTCGTTTTGGCAATGTGTTACCTATGGGAAGCATGTCTTCCAACAGCTCAAGCAATTTGGTGAATCCCTTATCAGCCCACCCATTTATCGCCTTCAGATTGATCAATTTTAACGACGCAGACAACCAGGTGTATTTTGTGCAACCCAAATAGAAAGGTTGATCTTTGTCTTTGCACAAATTATCATATTCATGTGCTCGCTTAAAAGATTCAGGACCAATGTCACGTATCATGTCCTCCATTCGATCATCCATATCATCATCGACTTTCTCACTTTTGGACACACTTGGGTTGCCTGTAACACCCCGATAAATTCTAACATGTAGAATTACCGAAATGCACTAAATGGCATACTTCAGAGTAACTTCCAGTTAATGAATATTGAACACGAACTAAAAATTTCGATAATAAATATCAAATGGTTCTCTGAACCTCATTAACTTCCTGAAAATGCTTAAGTTTCATAACTTAAGACTTATACAATCCTGGTGTTCAATACTCAAAACATAAAGTAGCGGAAACGATTTTACAACATAAACAGTGAAAGTCATACAATCGGTAACATAACTAAAAGAAGCTACAAAGGACTAAACATGAAATCAAATCTCCCAAGACTCGATGAGTCGCACCGGCTAACCGTGCTTCGTCGCCTTTGCTTTCCCCTGCTTCTCTGTAAAAACCACAATATATAAAGGGTAAGATAAACATTATCTCAGTGAGTCCTATCGAGACCCCTTACTAACTCTAGCGGTTTATCTTGTTTAACTTGAACTCATGGCCCTAATAAGCAACCACGTGGACATATATTTTACCTCTTGTAATTTATAGCCCTGATAAGCGACTACGCACTACATTTCTTGGTGTAGCCCTAATAAGCGACCACACATCCTGTCTTTTACTTTCCTTTAGCTTAACACAACCCGAGATATAATGCTAGACAATCTTGATTGCCCAATATCTACGGAAACCCCAATTCGAAATTCTATCCGAATAATGCTAGGGTCCTAGCTTTGGATTCATGACTCCCCTCAGCTAGGTATGCTAAATAACTTAGGGTCGTCACCCTAGATATACACATTTTATTTGGTGTATACCATCTACCTTTCTTTTTGAGAAAGTAATATTCCTTTCCTCTTGGGAAAGTAACTTAGTTTGTTTTTACATGGATTGAGAGTTTATATAGCTTATATAGACTTACAATCAATTAACTTGTCATGACATGATGGAACTCGAAGTCCGTTTTCTTAACATGATTTGTATACACTCGCGTTCACTATAGTTCGGTTTTTCCAACATTCTTAACTTTCAAAACAGAACATTTTATAGTTTGAATTACACCTCTGGATAGACCTTTCAATAAGCTTTAAAACGCAACTAAAAACACCTCAATCGGATTCCCGGATCAAAAGTTATCGCGAAAACAAAATCGGTAAAGTTTGCTGAAAATTTACACTGCGTCGCGACGCGAAACGGTTCCGTCGCGACGCGAAAAGTTACAGAAACGAAAACTGTCACAATTTTATGCCTGGTCGCGAGGCGACGGCCACGGGTCGCGACGCGACCGTTGGCAGAAGTGTTCAAAAATGATTTTTCCAACTTCCGTTTTGTTCCGTTTCGCTTTCAATCCGGTGCCGAGACATTTTAGGGCTTCCGTGACTTAAAAACAACCATTCCAACCAGCAATTCAGTCATATTCTAGCGAAAGCATTAAAATCAATCAAATCAATAAAACATATATATTCACCAAAAAATCGTAAAAACGTCATTTTTCCCGAAAACGGTTTTTGACTCGATTCTTTTCAAAACGAAATGCGAAAAACCTTGATTCGAAAAACATTCCCTAAGCGAGTATCGAACTCACCTAACGTGATGAAAATCACGCAAATTCTGAAACACTTGGAATTCGACGACACCAAATTTACACGAACTTGCTCCGTAACGGCCCCCCTCGTTCTCACGAACTCCACGCCCTCTCCAATTCGAATTCTAACACTTCCAGCTACTGAACCTTCTTCAATTGAGATTCTAATCACCAAGTGGGTTCAGTTCTACCCCAATCTACCCTCCTCTTGAACATGCAAGGCCACAAAGCTCTCTTTCTCACACTTTGAGCTTGGGGCTCCACAATGGTGTTTTGGTGATGGAGGGGTTGCTGATTTCGAAAATTGGGGATTGAGTAGGAAAGATGTGTTGGCTGAGTTCTTTGTATCAGATTGTAGAGGAGGATGAGCTGGTCACAATGGTGGTAAAAAGTGAGACATGCATCCACATCTCATGGAGTTCTCTCCCCTTCAAGCTCTCTCCCTCTCTCACGTTTTCTCCCTTTCTCTTTCTCTCTGGTTCTGTTTTCTGTTCTTTCAGAAATGAGGGGAATGAGGGGGTGTTGGGGTGTTCAGCTGAAAGTAAATGGGCTGGGAAAAGACCAATATGCCCTTAAGTGATCAATACTTCTAAATCTCACTTAATTTATCTTAATCCACTCTTATGTCACATAATCTAATAATTCCTATCCAATAATTAATTAGTGTATATGTGGATGAATTGTGGAAGGTGGGGCAGCTGAGACTCACTTATGGGTGGAAAAGGCGAAAATACCCTTTTCCTAGTTTTCTCACTAGAAATCTCAATTAGCTCACCAATCAACCAACAATTCAAATACTAATATATTTTAGCACACAAGTGTAACATAACGCACTTAATCAATTATGCTCATTAATCGATTCATGATAACCTCTTGTGCTAAATATTCGATTTAGCCAATAATTAACCTTAACCTTTCCGCTAATTCAAATAAATTAAATTAGCTAATTAGGGGATGTTACATTGCCGGTTGATTCACCATGCCATATCCATGTGGTATAACTGGGTAAGACCCATAAACAAAGAGATGATCTCGTATTACACTTGGTGGTTGTGGGGTTCGATTCACACAATTACAACAAGGACATGAATAAGTTACATCAACTTCGGGAACATCAGTTTTGGGAGCATCAATTTTGCGAAGATTTGCTTGAGCAAAGTTTATAAACTCTTCGACTCCTTTCGCATACTCATCACTCAGACGATTACTTTGTATCCAACTACGATCCATGGCTACGCTCCAAATAATCAACCAAGTATTAATTGTTAAAACAAAATCAAACTATCACATCAAACCAAGATAGTAAAAATAAATTCATAAATCTAAACAAGTAAAAATATAGCTCATTGAGAAATGGTCCAGAAAAAAGGTTTCCAATTAAGTATCTAAGTAAAACAATAAAGAGAAGTAAATTTATAGAACTCATCATTCATTGATGATTAATCAAAATCACAAATTATAGTAAATTAAATCCCATCTTACATAACTTGAATGTTCCCCAGGAATCCTTTTAATGAAGGGGAATGAAATGAACAAAAGTAGTTTACAAAGAAATCAATTTGATAACTCTTACACATGTGTGTGTATCTAAGAATCAATGTATTATATTTATGTAATTATAAAAAAAGTTTCCATTTTGGGGAAATCATAAAATCACATTAGTTAGAAATAAAGAATATTGCTAAAAGAGTTTAGATGAAGACTTAATGTGATGTCGAGACTAGGACTCCAAATCTGTTATTATGTATCAAAGAAATCAACTTTAAAGCAAGGAGACCAATATGTGCACCTGAAATAGTATTCATTCATCTTTGTAAAAATACTTTAACTGTCATAGACCAATAGGGCACACAGCAACCAACAGAGAGAGAGAGAGAGAGAGAGAGAGAGAGAGAGAGAGAAAACCATTCAGAACTACAAGTAACCACATTAGCAGACATACCAATTTACAAGTATATAAAGAATTAGTTTGCAATGTAGTTCTTAGCTCTTAATCACTAAGTTCTTGCTACCCTTAATGTTAAATGATTATGTGGCTTGAAAACCATTTTTATGTTATTTCATTTTTTTTATATTATTATTGTTGAAGGGTAGTGGCACTGGCAATTGCAAAGTGAGAATGAGTGCAAGTAGTTTGGTAGCAGAAGCAATATGGAAGGAAATTGAATCTACACATACACTGACTGATGAGCAACTTTCTATTTTGCATTTCTTATTTGGCAAGAACTTTGAGGGAGCTACTAGAATAGTTGATCAAAGAGGTGTCAAGAGGATTTTTGGTCACCCCACCCTAAGACAAACAAGTGACAAGCCAATATATATAACAAAATCAATTATCATCAACTTATCAACACTAAAAGGGTATATGATAAACTAAAAATTTCACCAATCCTAAACCCTCATTTTGCAAACTCCAAATAATAATAATAATAATAATAATAATAATAATAATAAGTGTTATTGAAGAGCTGTTTTATGAACACAGAACTCATAAAACTTGGACTCCATAAGTTAGGCAAAATGAACAAACATATGGTGTGCACATGTGAAACAAGCTGAAAAAGCTACTCAGCTAAAAAACGACATGAATGAATCAGATAGGAAAGGTACCTACCTAGTAGACAAAAACCCAAGTAGGGCAACCGGCAACGGAGGGAGGGAAAGAGAGCGTTGAGTGCGTTGAGGTTCGCGAAGGAGAGGACCAACGAATTAGGGAAACCGGCAACGTCCTTCTCCTTCTTTCGTTCAGAGAGAAAGAGAGCGTTTACTGCATTAAGGTTCGCGAAGGAGGGAGGGAGGGAGAAGAAGAGAGTGACAGAGGGAGGCAGCGACGTTTACAGTGAGCGTTTCAGAGAGAGCGAAAGTGTTTACAGTGAGCGAGTTTCAGAGAGAGCGAGAGAGTGTTTAGAGAGAGCGAGACGTGCGAAGGAATGGGAAAAAAGTAATAGGATTCAGACTTTTAGCGTCGGTTGTTTTAAACAACCGATGCTAAAGGTCTCACGCAAATACACTTTTAGCATCGGTAGTTTAAACAACCGATGCTAAAAGTCTGACGCATATACTTATAGCATCGGTTCTTTAAACAAACGATGCTAAAGGTCTCACGCAAATACACTTTTAGGATCGGTTGTTTAAACAACCGATGCTAAATGTATGACGCATATACTTTTAGCATCGCTTGTTTAAACAACTGATGCTAAATGTAGGCGCAGAAACTAAAAACTTCAACTTAATTACAAACTTGCCACCGCGTCTACATTTAGCACCGGTTGTTCAAACAACAAATGCTAAATGATGCTTTTTAATGTCTATTTTCCACTAGTACTGTTGCAAGATCATTCATTGAGCATCAAAAGTTAAATGTTAGACTATTATTTACATTAGAACTTTCAATTTCTATTTAAGAAAATGAAATATTGCAACTAATTACATGTATTCACATCGAGCCAAAAATCATCACAAGTTCTCCTCTTTACAAATAGTTTTTTTTTTGTTAGAAACCTAATATTTCCCATCTAAAATTTTGGCTTTTGTTGTGTATGTTCCAATTGCTCCATACAACATATTAAGATGGTTCTTAATAGAAGTTTGCGAATTCATGCTAGTTATGAATCTCCATATAATAAAATATCTCGAACAATCAATGAGTTTTAATATATCTGAGCTTGTGTTTTATTATTCTGATGAATAAGTTTTCTCAATATTAGAGAGAGAGAATAAAAAACTAAAAAAGATGATTTGATGGAATGAATTAGCACTATCTCTTAATAATCCTCGTACAAAACAATGTGAACTAAAAGGTCGAAAGATTATTCATTTGCAAAGCATAACAAAATAGTTGCCAAAGGGTGACTAAATCAATATATACAAGTTGTTAATTCACCATTCAAAAATGTCTCAACCAAGCATGAAATGTGGTAGCCCGACGGTTCCAAAGATAGAAATTCCCAGATAAGGAAAGGAGTTACTTAGAAAGATAACCCAAGTAAGAATACAAAAACTCAAAAAGTGTAATTAGAAATTATTGATTTTTTAGTTCCACAAGAAACTGATCCGTTCCCAAAAAATCTTGAAAATGAAAGTATCTCAATAAACAAATATGAATGAAGTACGAGGAAACCTAAATAAAGTCAATGTTGACAATGTTTTTTTGGATATACTATAGCACTAAATTTGACAAATAATAAAGATCATTAAACAGAGCCTGCAGAGAATCCTATACAAAATAATGATTGGCCAAAATAGGAAAACACAATTGAAGTAGAATTAAATTTGTTTTTAAAAATGATTTTTTCGAGGTGTGGTTCATACACCAGAGAATGCGAAACTAGTTAAATACTTTTCGTTTTTTGTATGAAAAGAAAATCAAAATGTTGAAATAATGAGATTTAAAATCTGACTTATTGTTCAAGAGTATTCGCACAAACCTAGCATTCTTTTCGTAAACATATTCATTATGTAGACGTATTCACTTTTAATTAGATTCCATAATTATTTATTTTTGAGACGCATTGATTGGAATCGAGAGAAGATTTCTCAGTTAAATAGAATCCCTCAGTGCATATTCTAAATTTATTCAATATATTCTAATGAAAATATTTAAAAATAAATTTTTGATGACTGTTGTTTATGTTGGTGATATAAATAGTATCGGAACTCCTAAAGAGCTTATGAAAGCTAATTGCTTAAAGCTTTTGAGATGAAATAAATTGGAAGGACAAAGATTTGTTTGAGATTACAAAATTTTCAAAGAATTAAATTTTGGTGCATAAAGAGCTTATATAGAAAAGGTGCGAAAACGTTTTTACGTGAAAAAATCACATCCGTTGTGCACTTCAATAGATGTAAGGTGGTTAGATGTGAACAAATATCCTTTTTAAACCCCGAAAAATGGATGTGGAACTGTTTGGTTATGAAGTACCATATTTTAGTGCAATTGTTGGCACTAATGAACCTTGCTGTTTTTAGATATCTTATTTTTTGTCAATCTGTTAACGAGATATATTTTTCGCCATCATATTAGAACAAAGTCAGGCATACAAATCAATATTTGTTTACATGTGGTTGTACAAAAATTTCAAGTAGGTCGATGAATTAAACCATCATAATCATATCATCTAATCATACAAACATTTTATCAAGGGATGGCAAAAAAATATGTAATCGCTGATATACGAAGATAAAATCTGAAGCGGGCACAGGTTGGGTAGCTAAATGGGTACTCACGGATAAAAGAAATGGACATGAGGATGCAATGGTATATGTACCCGCATGTATGTATCCATACGCGCTAATAAATTACCAAAACTATTAAAATACCCTTTTACTTATATACAAAACTTCCCAAGACATTTGATGGAAGACTATTGAATTAATTTTAGGCTTAAATATGTTTTAGGCCCCTGCAAATATAGGGTGTTTTGGTTTAAGCCCCTGCAAAAATTTTTTTTTGTTAAAAGCCCTTGCAAAATGAAATATTTTGTTATAAGCCCTTCTCAACATATCCAGCAATCATAGCATTCCATGTTAAGGCTAACATTTTAGTCATAGAAGGGCTTATAACAAAATATGTCATTTTGCAAGGGCTTTTAACAAAAAAATTTTTTTGCAGGGGCTTAAACCAAAACACTCTATATTTGCAGGGGCCTAAAACATATTTAAGCCTTAATTTTATTTGGTATTGCAGAATATAATGGATGTGTGTATTTAGTTTATAATTTACCGATTAATAATCTTGTTGAAAAAAAATAGCAATAAATTCTATATAATTAAAAATAATATTTTTTTTTTACTAAATGCACTTTTTTAAAAAATATTTATGATAATTTGTGTAATACCCTAAATTTCGTTCGTCAAAAGAATTTAAGGTCTTAATTATTTCGACAAAATAAGAGATTATGCAACCAAAATTATGATTTATCATAAAAAAAATTGACATTCGAAATGACTCTTCATAAAGTTATGGAATACATCACAACCTAATACACCTCAAACTAAGAGTTTGATGAGGCATTCTAAGAGTCAAGGTGTAACACCTTCCGAAATTATCTAGAATATTCGCAAGTGCTAATATACATGATAACATTAAATAATTTCATACATAAAATTGTCTCAAAATTTAAAATAGATACATAGCGTATAAATCATACAAATTTGTCGCTTAATCAAAAGCGAGACGATATATAATGTAACACCCTAATATTTCTATCATGTAGAAATGCTAAAGTGTACAACTCAGCATACATCAGAGAATACTTCTTGTCCTAGATATTGAACACAACTAAAAACTTCGATAATTAATATCAACGGTCACCTCAATATTCATAACTTAACATAGGATTACTTAAAATACTTAAGTTTCATGTTCATAAACCTGATACATCTCTAGTGTTCAACATCCAAAACATAAGTAGCGGAAACGATTTACACTTTTTAACAATGTATTAGTCATACAATCGAATTAGAGAAACAACTAGGGAAAACTAGCATAAGCAAATAAAATAATCTTCGACATCTCCTCGGATAGGTCACACCTAACCATGCCTCTTTGCCTTAGCCTTTCCCTGCTTCTCTGTAAAAACCACAATTATAAAGGGTGAGATAAACATTATCTCAGTGAGTCCTATCGAGACCCCTTACTAAAACTCTAGCGGTTTATTATGCATCATTAACTCGTAGCCCTACTAAGCGACTACGTGAAACCTCAATAACATAGCATACATACATATATATATATATATATATATATATATATATATATATATATATATATATATATATATATATATATATATATATATACTCATATTGTCCGTAGTCCAATAAGATAACTATGTGCAGTCCTCTTTTACTTTATTTAGCATATCCCCGAGAACCATTTTCTATTCCCGGTGAACCCAATTCGCTTACCATAAACTGTGGGCAAACCTCAAAGGGGCCTAGGTTCATAGGGCTCATGACTTCCCCTCTCCTAGTACGCTAACTTCAACATTAGGGTCGTCACCCTAAACCTCAAGTTATATAAATAAATATAATTTCACCCGCATTGGGCCGCCTCATAAACATAACATAACCTCAAATTATATAATTATATATAAACACCCGCGCTGGGCCGTCTCATAAACAATATAATATAATATATATATATATATATATATATATATATATATATATATATATATGTGTGTGTATATCTTCAAAGGACATTTAGTCCGCTTTAACAATTAACATGATCTCACACGATTACTAACCTCATTTACATAGTTTAATGTAATTCACCTCACCTCAATGTATACCTACGTGTTTTCCATTAATTACGGCTTATTTATCAATATATAGGGTTTTGGGATCAATTAGAATGCAATTGGAACCGTTCGGTATGGCCTAAGGCATGTTTTCAAATTGGGTAACAGAAGCTTTCACACGGTCCGTGCGTATAGGCGCACGACCCGTGCGCGTTTTATAAAATTTTTCAGAAAGTTACAGAACCTGGTGCACAATCCGTGCGTGAAGACGCACGGTCCGTGCGTGAAGACGCACGGTCCGTGCGTGAAGACGCACGACCCGTGCGCATCTTAAAATGTTTGCGCACAAGTAACCGATGGTGGCGCACGGTCCGTGCCTAATGGCACACGACCCGTGCGTCAGCACCAGTTTTCAGAAAAACAAGTTTTCATGTAATTTTACCATTCCTTCCGATCTCAATATCCGTTCCGATCGATACCCTGACACAATCAAACATTATTCCAAACCAGAACAACAATCATGATCATCAACCAATCCAAACAATCACATTATCAAGTAATCGACCGTATAATTCCTCGTTCGAAACATGATTTTCATAAAACGATTTCGACTCGAAAGACGCGCGACTGAACATAAAACAGAACATGCAACAATATTTCGACACAAAATCAACGATCAAGGAAATGTGAGTCTCCCGAACGAAAATCAACGATCACCGAACCGTGTTCTCGCTCGAACCCGAACTAACCAATGGCTTGGAACTTGAACTCAGCAACACAAACCCTCTACAGCAGCTCCCAATTCAAATTGTAGCTTCCTAAAACTTGACAAACAACACTCCAGCTGAATTGCAACACCTTAAACAACTTCTAGAGTACCATGGGAACCAAAAGCAAGCTAGGAAACTTCATTTTTCTCTAAATGGTGCTAAGGTGCGAAAATGGAATTTTGAGGAGTATGAGAATGTGGTTAATGTTTATGGTATCAATAGGAAGAGGATGAAAAATGTGGAAGAATGGTGTAATAAAATGGGACATGCATGAGGATTTGAGCCTGCTCTCCCTCTTCTTCTCTTCCTCTTTCTTCGAGCCTCTCTCCTCTCCCTCTCTCTATGTTCTTAATTTTTCTGGTTCAGTTTTCAGCAAGTGAGGAAGTGTTTCAGCTGAACCAGGTTTTAAGTGTTTCAGCAAGTGAGGAAGTGTTTCAGCTGAACCAGCAAGTGAGGAAGTGTTTCAACTTCTAGTGCCCTCACTTACTTACTTCCAATTACTAAATTACCCTTAATACATAATTACCCTATTATACTTCTAACTTATAAGCTTTCAGTTTTACTGAAACCAAATGGGGTGTTTGGGTGTTTCAACATTTGTGAGCTGAAGGTGTTTCAAACACTAGGAAATGACCAAAATACCCCTATCCTCAAATTCTCGTCTAAACCCCAAATAACTCAACCAATCAATCAATAGTTCATATGACTCATAAATTAAGTAATCGAACATATAATTAAATCACTTAATTAATAACCATGACCTCATAAATAATTAATTAAGGTAACATATATTATTTAGCTAATCATTTAACTCATAACCTCGCGCTAATTTCAATAAACGAAATTAGCTAAATCGGGGATGTTACATATAAACCCATTGAGTACCAAAAGGCAACCTAAGTACAATTTGACTTAGACAATTATAGAGATGATGATAAATTAAGGGAGGAAACTAAAACATAGATATTTGTAGCTGAAGGATTTACCTACATGTATTTGAAACAAATGAGCAAACAGTGAGATTAAGAAATCTCAGTAAACTTGCACACGTAAATTACTGGTTTTATTAGCTACACATGCTATTCTACATTATCACATAAATCATATCTGCTAATGAATAGGCAGTAACATCCATAATTCATCAATACTCATATGAATCATATAAGTAGTCTAATTAATCTGAATAATATGAGAACTATAGGTTTGATAAACACCAATGAAAACTCAACCTTAAGGTGATGTATAACCGAAAAGTGGTGTAATGGGAATCTTCACTGAAGACCCGAATTTAAGCGTCCCTAAATTCGTTTTTCTACTACTCTCAATGCCAACAAAGTAGCGGCATCTCAACGCTATCAAAGTAGCGCATCTCAACGTTGTCAATGTAGCGGCATCTCAACGCTATCAAGTATAGCGGCATCTCATAATCTTAATCATATTCATAATGAAAGGGTATTTTGAAGGGAATCATAGGCTAAAATGATGTTTAAGAATCGAAGATAGGAGGACTACACTACAATACTAATTCTATTAAAAAAATGACTTTTTGGTTTATTCTCTTAAACATAACTCTCAAAAATTGTATGTCTAATCTAACCAAAGTGTCAAAAATAACTTAAAAGGTAGATTTAGAGAAGTACTAAAGTGTCAAATACTGTGAAATAGCTCAACATTACCAGTCGACAACGCATGCGAACCTGCCGAGAAATTTTGAAAGTTACCCAGTGGGCGCCTGACACTCAGATCACGGGCACTTGGCGTTGAGTAATAGAAGTCAAGCGCTTGTATGTGAGCGCTGAGCGCCCAAACTTCCGACACCAACTTTTAGGCTAGCTATTTTCTTCTAGTTTAACATCCAATTTCACTTCAAGTCTTATCAATTCATCTCAAAACATATATACTATAGTTTAAACATCTTAAAACAAGCTTATCACATACAATTTGCTCAAACAAATTATTTCAATCAACATAAGATCATGGAATTGCAAGAATTAAAACGGAATTTCCAAAGAGTTCTAGGAACTCAGTGCCAACACACAAGGTCCTAAACATGTTTGCAGTTATGTTCAATTCAGTGTAATAAACTCAGTGGCACAATCAAATGGGACATATTGGTTTCCCTTAAGCACACAAGCAAGTTTACCTAAAACAGAAACTTGAGAAAAACCGAAATTCGTGACGAAGAACACTAACAGAAATTTCCAGCGTCTATCTCTTCTTCTTAGCTCCTAATAGTGTACGAAATTGGAGTCCTAAACCTCAATCTTCCAGCTCCATTACTCTTCTAGCTTTACTTGATCTTCTAGCTCCAAGTTTGAGTCGAAATTGAAGAAGTTGAAATGAAAGAAGGTGAAACCAAAAACTTTTTCTGCATAAACTTTCCAGAACTAAAACAACTAGACTCCCAACTTTCCTATCTTTCAAATCCATGAATTTTAAACTTACAAACCCAAAATCAAAGCTTGAAACTCTAGATTGCCATGTCCTCTTTGAATCCCTCAAGCTCTTTGGCCAATCCTCCCATGAAATCAATTAATTTCAAGGGCCTTAAGGTAGCCTCATGAACCGACTTGAACCAGAATATTCCCAGAATTCCAATTCGACATTGTTTTCCTAGCACTTTGTCTGCATGAATTTTATCCTTCTTTTCTCAATTCTTGCTTTAATCCTCGTCTAAGGATTGACCAATTCTGATCAGGTTCCTTAGATCACAAGTTATCTTCATATGACCCATGACTAATCCAACCATTTCCATTAGAGGAACTCAGTTTCAGATTTCTAATTTCCTCTAATAGCTTATTCTCATGAATCATCTTTGTGGAAACATGTAAGGATATTCTACTCAAAAGCCTTGCTAACACGACATTTCAACTCAAAATCGCAATCCTTTTAAAATTATATTCAACTTTTTTAATCGCATATTCTTTTCTTTCTAATCAAATGACTACCTAAGACTTGAGATTCACTAAAGACCTCGACCGAGAGGAGCAGGAGAAGTAATCACTAAAGATTCATTAAATGACGTGGCAAACATTACGGTGGTAAATATCGGATTGTAAATCTCCTTATGAGTCCGCAGTGATAATCTGCATGTTGTTGGAAATTCCTAACTTCCTTGACCATGAGTTGCCTTTTCCAATCCAATGTAACATTTACCTTACTAGGGTCATCAAACAGACCAGTTTGTGAATTTCACATGCCCTACGAGTTTTACTTCCGCGAGCCAGTATTCACGTCTTCTCCGGTTTGGCACACTCCTTGTATGCTTAAACGCTAAAGTTGGGACCACTCCTTGTACTAACATTGGAACACGACCCAGATGCTCTTTTCCAAATATCAAGCCAATTGGATCCTTTGAGGAAATTTCAAAAGCAGCTTCTGAGCTCTAACTTACATGATTATCAAATTTCTCCTACATACATAAAATGAAAAAAATAAGTTACCCTTCTTCTCATTCAATTTCAAAAAGAAACAGAGGGTCACTGAACTCTGAAAACATTTTATCATGGTCTCTAATAAACCAGCATACCTCAATTTTCAAAGCAGCAGCTGTCTCTCGTTGTGCTTGTCTCTCGTTGTGCTTGCTAGTAAGGTCTATGTAAGCTTAATTGTAGTAGATCTGACAACAGAAAATACATTAAAAAACCTCCAGAAACTGAAAGTTATTCTCTATATTAGCAACAATGTAATTTGTGGTACATGGTGTCAAGAGTCCCACATCAGATGTGATTTGGCCTGAAAAAGGGTTTATAAGTGGGAAGCATCCCTCACATTACAAGTCGGTTTTGTGGGGTTGAGTTAGGCCCAATCCACTTTTTAAGATAGTATCAAAGCCTATTCAAGATCCGTTGGGCCACCTATTTGTGATATGGCCTGAAAAAGAGTTTATAAGTAGGAAGCATCCCTCTTCTTACCAGCCAGTTTTATGGGGTTGAGTTAGGCCCAATCCACATTCTAAGATATGGACATACACCCCCTAAGTTGAAAAATTAAACCAAATCTCAAATCCTAGTGGCAAATTATTACATCCTAAAACAAGGTTAGTTAAGAAAGTACATAAGATTCTTAGATATCAAATCATAATTTTACCTAAATTAAAAAGTTGAGAATAAAAGCACAAAAGACCACTATTATTTGGAGGGTAGGAACTCCAGAAAATAGAACTTAATCATTCTCCCAAAATCTAAATATGTTCTAAAAGTAAGTTAATAAATCCAAGATAATAGAGATATACACATACAGATACCAACATAGTGGACAATCTTGAAGGATTGGTAGATATAGGGGTGGACAGAAATTCCAACCCGCCCGACAACCGACTTAACCGCACAAAAATAGATGCTTTCGGGCGAGTCGGATCAGTCTTCGGATTTGCAGTAGATCACCTGCAGTTTCGCATGGATTTACATGGATGGTTGTGGATTGTGTTTGTGAAACCCATGAAAACTCGACACCGACCTAAGTTGAGAAAGTAATGTAATAAATCACCAAAACTAGATAAAAAGGCCTGCTACCTGGTACTGCTATTTTTTCTATCTATATTTTATATTTTAAATACCTATAACCTATATATACTGCCACACTGCCACTCTATCAAGTTAGAGTGCAAAAGTAGCAGTCACGAAATAGGCTTTAGTTAATTTAATTAATAATATAAACACTAGTAGTATTTTTTTGACTAAACCAGTGAGTGCCACGAGGATGAGAGTGACGTAAGTTTCCTTGCAAACGCAAAAAAACCTTTCTCTTTCCTCAACTGTGAATATAAACGCAGAAACAACATAGGAGATGACTGGAGAAGGAAAATAAAGGAAGAGCGGAGAAGATGGTGGAAGTTCCAACACCGCAGGTTGAAAACCGAAACTACCCACCCGTCGGAACCACCACCCGCTGAAACCGCACCTGTTAAAATCGTCACTCCAAACGGTCGAAAATGGGTGTGTTCTCATTCTCTTCGATTTTCTTTGGATCTTATGTTCTCTACCCGAATCCGGACAAACCGACCATTTGTCCAGCCCTAGGTAGATATGTTTCTTAATCTTGTGTGCTTGTTTCATGAACTATATAAATTAAAAAGGCTAAATATCAGCTTTGGTCCTTTATCTTTGCTCTTGGTTTCACTTTGGTCATTTATCTTTTTTTTCGTCCGTTTTGGTCCTTTATCTTTTATTTTCGTTTCACTTTGGTCTCTAACGTTTGTTTTTGTTAACGAACGCCACACTGGCAGTTAACTGCTGACGTGGCGTCTCAAATTCATTAAATGATGTGGCAAACATTTTGAGGTGGCAAAAAATCTAATTACACATCACCATTTCAGATTTTTAAATTAAAACACAACATAAAAACCAAAAAGAATTATAATAAAAAACAAACAGAGTTAAAGCAAAGCTGAATTGAAACAAACAGAATTAAATCAACGAGAATTGCCCCAAATCAATAAATCGTTTCCAGCAAATGCATAACCTTCAAAATCAATTTCCAGCAACAATAAAAATTGAAACCCAGACTTCCAACATCATCAACAAATTGAACGATTGAACAGATTCCAACATCATCAACGAACCCGGATTCCAACAAAACATCATCAACAAACCCAGATTCCGTTTCTAACGAAGATGAACGAATCAACAAACCCATATTACGTTTCTAACGAAGATGAACAAATCCCCTTTCTAACGAACGCCACGATCTCGTTTCAATCGCTTATGGGTTCTTCAAGATCTCGTTTCTGAGTTCTTCAAGATCTCGTTTCAAATTCGTTTCAAGATTCATCCTCGTTTCCAGGTTCATCCTCGTTTCAAGATCTGTTTTACAGATTCGTTTCCAGATCTCGTTTTAAATTCGTTTCCAAATCTTGAAACGAAGAAGATGATGATTGAACAGAAACACGATTGCAGAAGAGATTTGAACAAAAACGAGATTCCACGATTGCAGAAGCGATTGTTTCAAATCTGTTTATGAATCAGTTTTTCAATTTCCAGATCTGTTCTTCATCTTCAATTCTGTTTCATATCCTTTCTTCAATTTTCCAGATCTGTTCTTCAATTTTTATGTTATTTGTTTTTTGTTATTTATTTATTTGTTATTTCCAGATCTGTTTATTTATGCTTATGTGTAAAATGTTAGCCAATTAAATAATATATGTTTACCACGTCATTTAATGAATTTGAGACGCCACGTTAGCAGCTAACTGCGTGGCGTCCGTTAACAAAAACTAACGTCTGAGACCAAAGTGAAACGAAAATGAACGATAACGGACCAAAACGGACCCAAAAAAATATAAAGGGCCAAAGTGAAACCAAGAGCAAAGATAAAGGACCAAAACTGATATTTAGCCTAAATTAAATATTGGAAGTAAGATTTTGATCTGAATAATTAATTTTAATAACAAGGAAAATGAATAGAACAAAATAAGTTCACAATTCTTCCTAAGCTTTTTTTCTTGATCCCACTAAATAAGTGCACAACCTCTAAACTCCAACACAACCAACTTCAACATTTGCTCTTCACTAACATCACAACAAGAGAAAATGTGTTCTACCTTAAGCTCCCAATCAAGATATGCTTCGGGGTCACTCTTCCCATTAAAGTTTGGAATGCTCACTTTTTCTTTCAACTCATTTTCTCTCAAATAATATCTACGTTTTCTCTCTTTTTCTCTATTTCTCCTCTCGTAGTTCCTTTCTTTTCTATACTTTCTATCTTTTTCTCTCACATTCTCGTCATATCTCTCATGCATCTTCCGAATCAAATCACCAACCTTATACTTCTTAGGTGTTTTTGCAAAATATTTAGTTTTATAATCCAAACCGCTATTCATGATTCCGACAACAAAATAACAAGTACCACAATAATCAAACAAGTAACAAGAACAAAATTCCTCACCATTGACTAAGTGTTTACTCTCAAAAAAATGCATCACTCGTGTATATCACTCAATTATGGATTTTTCTATAATATTCACTCTAGCCATTTTCCTCTCCCTAAATGTGTCTCTCTTGGGATCTTAAAAGAACCAATCAAATCGTTTATCAAGCTTGTGGTAAACTTAGAGAAATTGTGACAAAACAAGCAATAAAAATTAACATCCAAGAGGCCAAAAAGAACAATTTGTAAATCTAAGACAAAACTTAAGGAAATTTAAAGAGAAGCAAGAAACAAATAGCAAAGAACGCACACTCAAAAGAATGACAAAAAGACAAATAATGACTCACTAGAAGAGACAAAATAGTGTAATATTTGTGTGTCTAGGTAAAATCACCTCAAATGAAGTCCAAAAATTCCAAAAAAAAATGCCGAAGATCAAAAATGAGTTGGGAAATTTTATAGATTCTTTTTTGGAATTTTTTGGGTTGTTTTGGACAATTTTGTCCTTAGTAGCACCTTTATACTAATACACTTTTTTTTGTCGCACCCTAGGCATTTTTTTTCTACTTCCTTTTTTTGGATTTTTTTCTCTTTCTTTGCTACTTGGCTTTTGAATTTTCAAAAAATAATTTGAAACAAATTTTATAACACCAACACAAATTTTTAACTCAACTTTTTGGATCCAAAGTGATGAACATTGATGAAGTAGATGTGAGTGAAATTGTTGTTGGGAAGATGCTGCACCACTTTGACAAAGAAGATGTTCATGAAGATTGCATTTGGAGAAATTCAAAGCGTGTGTATTATGTACACACTAACCGTTAGGTTCAAATCGCCCCCACCAACTTATGATTATTGGATGCAATAGGGATGAATAACGATTTCCCTTTAGGATACTTTGAGCACTGTTCTGGACTGGACCAGGAGGTCCATTCAGCAATACCAGGAGGTGCACTTAGCAATTGGATATAGATTGGCCCAATCATTTCGGCCCATATCCACAACGTACAAGCCCAATTAAGGCCATCACACTTGAATGGTTGAGATCGTTTCTACTGATCCGACGATCTACAAACGAGCACGATTTCCTATAAATACCGGCTTCCATAGCCTTCATAAGGTACATACTCTGATTCCTAGCTAAATCACTCACCTATTCTCAATACTGACTTGAGCGTCGGAGTGGCTTCGCAGGTACCCCCCGGGCTCACACAAACCTCTGGCAAGGTAGTAGGAGACCTACCAACTGCAGTCAACTCAATGTTGCAAGGTACAGAACATTGGCGACCACTGTGGGAGATATCTATATTTCACATCGTCACTACTCCTTGAACTTTTCGTTTGCTACAACATGGCTCCCAGAGGCAGACCTCGGATTCAAAGCGTTGACATACCCGCACCCCGACCAGAGGGTACTCCTGAGGGCAACGTCGCCAGCCTGCCTGACGAGGATACCAGTCAGCCTCCCCAACCCTCGAATGTGAGCCAACTTTTGGATCTCCTGGCTAATCGCACTCAAGCTATGCTGCAGCGGGAAGCTCGCCTAAGGCAGATTGAAAGGCGTGTGGCTTCCCTGCATGAGCAGCCTCCCCGACAACGGTGGCTTCAAGGCGCCATCGGTGTCCCCCTCAAAGGCACCACATCCATCGTTCCCCCCCCCCCAAGGCGAAGGCACGTGCATCGATCTCCAACTCGGCGATGCAGGCATGGAGGATCGGGCTCGCCACCAAGGACCCCTCCATCCCCTCCATATGATACCTACCAGCTTCACGACTCCCACTCCAGGACCTCCTCACGTGCATCCCCTAATTCTCGTGAGAGGTCAAGGAGTCGGGTCAATACCCACCAGAGGCACCACCGGGGATCGCCATCGAGGAGATCCCCCGACCGGCACAGGTATCAAGATTCAGACTAAGAAGACACCTCCCCTCGAAACTCGAGAAGGTTTTTCGATGAAGTACCTTTCACTCGAATGGTGGATGAATGCCGAATCCCGAGGGCCTTGGAAAAGCTGCCAGCTCTCAAGATGTATGATGGAACCAGAGATCCAGACCGCCATCTGGCACACTTCTCCCTGATGATGCGCTATAGAGGCGCCAGGGAGCCTGTTCACTGTAAAATCTTCCCCCTCACTCTTGAAAATTCCGTAATAGAGTTGTTTCAAGAGCTAAAGCCAAACTCCATCTCCTCATGGAGTCAGCTGGCGAGAATGTTCACAGCTCGTTTCACTGCCTCCCGGTTGAAACCCAAATCTGAAAAGGTTCTTAGGGAAATCAGGCAGGGAGAGAAAGAAACACTTAGAGAATATCTGGAAAGGTTCAACAAGGAGGCTGCCAACCTCAGGAACCTTGAAGACAAGAGGAGGCTCTTTTGGATGAAGGATGGCCTCAAGAAGGGAAGTCTGTTTCAAAGGGACGTGGGGGTTAACAAACCCCGAAGTTTGACGAGTTCCTTCGGAAGGCACAAAAGTACATGGACTATGAAGAAGACAACATGGCGTACCAAGAGGAAGCCAAGGTTGGCAATAAGGAGGAAGAGCTGGCTTACAAGGCCATTGAAGAACCATGGCAGAAGGGAACCCAAGATGAGAGAATTCCTCGGGAATCCCGACCCCGACAAGGTCGCTTCTTAGAGTACACCCTGCTAAACACATCCCAGGCTGAGATCCTTGCCGAATGCGTCGACGCGGAGTTTCGGGACATCAAACAACCTGAACCTCTCATGCAAAGGAAAGACCAAACCTCTAAGAAGTATTGCCGTTATCACAAAAGTTATGGGCACGGTACCAACAAATGCAACACCCTCAGGGATGACATTGAAGAGCTGGTCCGCGAAGGGAAGCTCGCCCAATACGTGAATGAAGAAGAGGATGAGACTCGTGACTCTGAATAGAGAGCATGGCATTAGGAATGTAAAGCTCGATATGAATGATTAACAAAGTTCATTTTGCAATTACAATTTTTACTCTAGCTCACTAGCATTAACACTTGTTCCAAAGAAAATTCCTTAAGATCAAGAAAGAAAAAGGGTCCAACTCCATAGTTAGGGTGACTAGTAATGGAGTCAAGAGTGTCATGGCACGCCAAAACAAGTAAGTGACCTTGGTGGTCACAACCCCTTGGGCGAATTCTATCTGGGCCAAGTCCCGGTAAACTGTGCCAAGGGTATACTTCAAGATGACCTTGGTGGTCACAACCCCTTGGGCATGTTCTATCCGGGCCGAGTCCTGGTAAACTGTGCCGAGGGTATACTTCAAATTGACCTTGGTGGTCACAACCACTTTGGACGAGTTCTATCCGAGCCGAGTCTTGGTAAACTGTGCTAAGGGTATGCTTCATTACAAATTGTCACGGTGGGCGTCGACAACTCAACTGCCTAAAGCAAGCCAAACTTAGCGACTATTTACTTGAAAAAATTCTAAGTCCAACGAAAAGGCGCAGCAACGAAAAATCACTAGCAAAGCATGAGACCATGAGGTCTTGGGTATCAAGCACCAAGAAAGGCGCGAAAGTCAAGCAGGTGTGAGACTATGAGGTCATGGACACCAGAGATACGCCCCTACAAGGGTGTTGTCTAGTCTGCTGACCATAACTTTGTCCGTGTTTATCCGATTAAGGCGTGTAAGCATGCGTTGGAAAGCCAAAGAGAAGAGCTACAATTCTTTTGTCGAACTCAAAATCCAGTTCTGATGTCTTGAAGGCCTAAACTGCGAAATACATGCTTGCACGGGATACCTATGCTTGGCCTCCCTCTCAAAGGTGACCGGGCCTCCCTCTGGCTAATGTTGCCGGCTCTCTCTCTATCTCACTCTCTGCTCGGTTCTCCCTCACACTCCTCAGGCCTGTCCACTCACTTCCTTTGCACAAAGTATGATATCATAAAATTACCTTGTGCGATGGTGCAAGTTGGCACATGTGATGGGATAAATAATGATTAGTTCACTATGATGGCACACGTGATGGCACTATAGCTGACCGGGCCTAATTAGTACACATGATGGTACTATAAAAGAAAAGTGGGTGTTGTTGCCACGTTATTATACAAGTGAGTAGTCACTCCACTAGGTACTCAAGCTTGCTCGTTGTAGACTTGCTCAACTAGGAAGGCCGACCACCTCCCTAAAAGCCTCCTCGGTCTCCCTCTCTCAAACCAGGAGGGCCGACCACAACATTTCTTCTCATCGGTGTCTCGGCCTAGACGCGCTAAGTTTTTGATCCTGAAAAAGTCATGAGACAAAAGGGTTAGCACGAAGATAGCATACTTCATGGGTACAAGAGAAGAGGTCACAAAAAGTGGCATGTGAGGGAATAAAATGATGCATGAAGTGATGGAATTAGCAAGTGAGGGATTCAAAATGATGAGTAAAGTGATTGACTTGGCATGAGAAGGAAAATTCAATTCTCTTCCCGTCCCTCGCTCTCTGCTCTCCCTCACTCTCTGTGCGCCCCCTCACTCTCCTGCTCGCCCTCTCATCTCTGCTCTCCCTCAACTCCTGCACGCCCCTGCATCTCTGCGCGCCCCCGCATCCCTGCGCGCCCCTTCACTCTCTGCGCGCCCTCTCATCTCTGCTCTCCCTCAGCATCTGCGCGCCCTCTCATATCTGCTCTCCCTCAACTCCCGCGCGCCCTCTCATCTCTGCTCTCCCTCAACTCCTGCGCGCCCTCTCATCTCAGCTCTCCCTCAATATCTGCGCGCCCTCTCATCTCTGCTCTCCCTCAGCATCTGCGCGCCCTCTCTTCTCTGCTATCCCTCAAATACTGCGTGCCCCTCCATCTCCTGCGCGCCCTTCATCTCCTGTGCGCCCCTCGTCTCCTGCGCGCTCCTCATCTCCTGCTCGCCCCTCAGCATCTTCTCGCGCCTTATCTCTCTGCGCGCCTCCTCTCTCTGCGCGCCTCCTCTCTGCGCGCCTCCTCCATCTGGTCGCCCTCTCTGATCACGCCTCCATCTACTCGCCCTCTCTGATCACGCTCTCTTTGCTCGCCCTCTCTAATCGCCTCCCCTCTCAAACGCGCGAAGAGACAAAATAGGTCAAGATTAAACAAGAGAGAAAGAAGGTACCTCGAAATGAAACGTGATCAGTCTTGGACAGCGAAGAAGAAAACGTGATCAGGTCAAGAGGAGAAGTTGTGGTCTCCCCTCACTCTTCCTCTCTCTAAGAAATTTTGTTGTGGCACTTGACAAGAGTAAACGGAAAAGGGACCACCCCCTATTTATACAAGGGGGCCTCCCGGGCTTGTGCAAATGCACGGGCTTCTATCTCATATTGGAAGGCACCGTTTCAGGCTAGCTTCAGCAGCAGCTAATGCCTCCACCCCTCGACAATGGAGGGATAACGAGATAATTAAAAACTACTGGCCATCAATCTCCTCGATCAGCCATCAAAACTAACAGACCCGGCGACGGCACGAGCCGTGAGAGCAGCCCAGCCTGCGAAGGCATCCTTAACGACAACATCAAGTCAAAACCATCCCCCAGGATAGTCTCGGCTTGGGGGGCAACTGTTCTGGACTGGACCAGGAGGTGCACTTAGCAATTGGATATGGATTGGCCTAATTATTTCGGCCTATATCCACAACATACAAGCCCAATTAAGGCCATCACACTTGAATGGTTGAGATCGTTTCTACTGATCCGACGATCTACAAACGGGCACGATTTCCTATAAATACCAGCTTCCATAGCCTTCATAAGGTACATACTCCGATTCCTAGCTAAATCACTCACCTATTCTCATTACTGACTTGAGCGTCGGAGTGGCTTCGCAGGTACCCCCCGGGCTCACACAAACCTCTGGCAAGGTAGTAGGAGACTTACCAACTACAGTCAACTCAATATTGCAAGGTACAGAACAAGTACCTTAAAGTAATTTGCACTATCACAACAAGCTTATCTCTTGATAATAGTTTACATAATTATGTTTCTTATATCTCACTCATGCATTAGAGAAATATAAGATTATTTAGAGTGATATAAAATGGGAGATATTTGGCTTAATATCAGAACCAAATTCGTTATCTTTCTGTCCTCTAAGTGCCCCTATTTATAGATAATTTTAGGCACTTAGAGAAGAGACACAACTCTTCAAATGTATTCTACAAGCGAATGGTTATGTACCTTTGATGTCACATGCTCGAATCCCATTCGGTGTAAAGTTGCACCTTTTCGTTTTATTTTGTTTTAACCGTTAGTTAATATTTAAATTAAATCCAGCAAAACTAAAATAGGTCCATTAGTGTTTCGAACTCGGGACCAAGCGCTCACAATATCAAAATCATACCATCAGACCAATTACAAATTCATTACAATAATGCAAAATTACATGTAGATATATATTTTGTAAATATATCTTACAGTAGATAGTTTTTTTTGCAACTAGAATTCTCAATATCCATCCAAACACAAAATTAGACTCATAAATTGGACTTCACACAACACACAAATAACGACTTGGAGAAACAAAAACATAAGGAGAACAGAGTGATGAAACAGATGTGTACGAATAAAGACTCACCTTGCTAGAAATGCACTTGACAAACTTGTAGCACCAACCAATTGCAACCATAGAAATATACCTCACAGATGTAGCTCTAAACAATTGCAATCGTGAACAGAGATATTATCAAAACCGAATATTGCTGGAAAGTACGATCAATTTGATGAGATAATTGGGGACTCAAAACGGGAGTCAATCTTTGGCACAAATCAAAAGATTGAATACACAAACAATTATCAAAATTGTATCCCCGTATTTATTGTTTTGTGGACCAATTTGACAAAAGCAAGCACTAATTTCCAGCGCCGACAAGATGAAACAGAACCCTTGCACTGATGGAGGCTCACTGATACACTTGATATGAATTATTGTTACTAATTCATTCAAAACAAAGATCTATAATCAAAGAAATAATGAGACAATAAAAATAGAAAAGGGAAGAAAATCAAAAAGATGGCAAGACCGGGAATGAACATTCACAAGGTTGTGGACTCACTAAAGTGATAAACATAAACCTGAAAGCCCAAATTCAAGCCCAAACTAGGCCTTACACGATTAGGCTTCTAAAAATAAGAAATAAAACACCTAAAAATATTTGGCTTATTACAATTATAAAATTCCTATGAAATCTTAATTATAATTATAAAAGTATTTAAAAGACAAGGAACAATTTTAAAACATTTGCTATCATTAAGCAAATTAATCATTTGAGCTTCCAATTGTTCTTGTTCTTAAATCTTTTTTGCTCTTCCTTTTGTAATTGGTCCAAGTGGCACGTCTTAATCTCCATGCTCTTTGTGTCCATAACAGGAGAGTCGAAACCAACCTCCCAGTAAAGAAAATAAATGGAAAACGGTCAAAAAGATGTTTCCCAAGGAAAAAATTTGCCGGTCAAAAAGTTGACTAGTCGCAACTATTTTTTAAATTAAGAAAAATTCCAGAGTTGCATTGCTTGTCTACCAAGCCATGTACGAAACGAGGAAAAAAGGAAAAGTAAATGAATCCATAGAAATACTAAAGACATTGGACAGGTACTTCTGAATGATCTCGAAATCTTCATCCCTCTTCCTGAAAGAGGCCTTCGATAACTTTCGAAGTCCTTCAAGACCTTCGACCCCAGCCAACACATTTTTGGTCTCCATTTTTTCTCGGTCATGGCTCTATATCTGGGTCTCCAGATAGCTACCCAAAGCAACCACTTGTGGGGCATAGATCCCTACAGACAAACCCCTAGCTCCCTACCAGATGCTCGGCACACCCCTAGCTCCCTACCAGCTTCCATCTTGGCATCACCCACTTTACCGACAAACTTGTCAACCAAGAAACTCTTGTCGACTGATGTGTTCCAAAAGGAATCAATAAGCTCGATCCTATTGTCAAAGAACTCCCTCAGGTGCATAGAATAACAGGATCCATCGGCGATGCTCAACTTGAGGCTTCCTTAAGGCCCCTTAGCAATTTTGGTAGGGTGGCCCTCGGAAGACGAGGAAATACCATCACGAGCTGCAAGAACCGATCTCTTGCTCAGCTTAGGCTCAAGGGACTTCTCCCCAGCAGGTCTAAAATTCTTCGGAGAAGGAGGAACCAAGCCCAAACCTTGAGGTCCCCATGCTGCGGTACCGCTGACAGCAGACTTTTTATTCTTGG
Organism: Astragalus membranaceus; assembly: GCA_039519185.1. Taxonomy (NCBI): domain Eukaryota; kingdom Viridiplantae; phylum Streptophyta; class Magnoliopsida; order Fabales; family Fabaceae; genus Astragalus; species Astragalus membranaceus. The sequence continues at coordinate 141,028,285 of CM076849.1, read as the reverse complement.
TAGCTTCAAGTCGGGCTCTGACAATGGATCAGTCCATGTCCCCGTTTGAGTTATCCGCAACAGAACAAAATAATGATCAGTGCTTGTGCAAATAAAACAAAATACAAGTATAATCAACAAAAAATTGGGGCTCACCCATTAAAAAAGCCAACAATGCTGTTGGTACCGAGCTATCAAAGTGTTTGTCTCAATTTCTGGAAATTCCACGAGACACCTAATAAAAGCTTGGTTCTCGGGGAAAGCTTGTCGAACTCGATCTCTATGATGGGTCGAGGAAATTGGGTCCAATAAAATGGAGAGCGTTCTTCTCCCTCCCGTGTCGAGAAGAGCTTGCTTGGAGCGACTGCTCCGACTCGGAAGAATTTGTGTTTCTCGTGTTTGACAGAAGAGTCAAATAAAACCAAGAAACCTCGGTTGGATACGTGGTTGAGAGAACACCACCTCATTGGAAGCCCACTTTCAGTTGAAAGAATTAGAAAAAAACGAGAGCTCGGGTGTCTATGCAAAAATACAAACAAACGAGCTCAAAAGCTCGGATGAATGCCCAACTATTGGGGTGAAGCTGTGACAGAGAATGGTTGAGCTACACAAGCACCTCACGCTTAAAAATGCTAAAGGGAAGCTGGATTTCGATCTTTTCTAGTATCGCGTCCTAGAGATACACCTGGTCGTTAAGATCCTCAAAAGACCAAGAATGAAATACCCTCTCCTCAGGGTTGGCAAAAATCAATTCATACCTTCTTCTCATACTTCTCATATTGGATAGGTCCTTCTGAATGATCCCAAAATCTTCATCCCTCTTCCTGAAAGAGGCCTCCAACTCTTTCAACTTTCGGAGTCCTTTAAGACCTTCGACCCCAGCCAACACCTTTTTGGTCTCCATTTTCTCTCGGTCACGGCTCTAGATCTGGGTCTCCAGATAGCAACCCATAGCAACCACTCGGGGGGCATAGCTCCCTACAGATAAACCCCCTAGCTCCCTACTAGATGCTCGACACACCACTAGCTCCCTACCAGCTTGCATCTTGGCATCACCTATAACACCCCAATTTGTTCATCCTATTATTTTCTAGATGTAACGTGTAGGTGTGTCATAGTATTCGATGTCATATTTTAGTGTTTTTTTTATAAACAAATATATTGAAGGGGAGTACAAGGAGTACTCCAACCAACCCAAAATTTTTAGTGTATTCGGTTTGACTATAATATATGAGTAATTACATTAAATTACTTGTAACTACTTATTATTTTGATTATTTATATTATTACATGTCCACGTAAAATAAAATCTAAGTATGGCCTTACATAGGATTCGAACCCCTAAACTATAGAATCTGAAAGTAGCAACTTCAACAACTGAACCACGAACTGTCCTTTGAAAAAAGTAAGCCTTTAATATGTATATATCTAATACAACTCTAACTTATTATTAACGTATAATTTATATATTAAATAAAATTTAATTGTAATTCTGAGTTTATTATTAAATAAGAACAAATATTACTCCATATTTGTACCCAAAAAAAGAACAAATATTAATTCATGATAATAAAATAGTTCACGATAATGTTGAAAAATGTCATGCTGAAAATTTATTATGTTAATGTTGTAATAATGAAAATCAAAAAATTAATTGGAAATCATTGGTTCAATGATTTTATAAGATATATAGACATGTTGAAAAAAGTGTGCAATATTAATCACAAGCAACCATTGTTCAGTGGTAGGTGGTGTTGTTTTCAATTGGAAGGTTACGTGTTCATTTCCCATGTAGCGTAAAGCTTTAATTTTATTTTATTACTACATGTAAGTGCCACGTGGCGACACGTGGCAGTAACATGTCGTAAAAAAATAAAAAAGTCACGTAGATAAAAAAAGTACACGTGTAAATGCCAACTCAGATTTCTGTCAGCCCAGTCAGCATTATTTAACGTTGGGGACTAATAATCAAAACAAAAAAATAAGTTGGGGACCAAAATGCATATTTCGATAATGTAGGGACTAAACTTAAAAGAACCCAATTTTATAAGGAATAAAAACATATTTTACCCTTATTTTTATGAAATAAAAAACCAATGTTTTCTGTAGTGATACACTAAAAAAGAAATAGACAAAACAAAATTGAGTTTAAAAATAGAGAATTAATTTTTTGCTCATTTAGAATTCCGAACAGTAAAATTAATAAAAGTTTTCTGGGTGTTAGTTTTTGGGTTCTCTTCGATCTGTGAAGAGAGTTCTCAAACTCATATATTGGAGGGTTGTAATATCTTGGAGACGACGGGGTCGTAGACAGCACACCAAAGAGATGCAAAACGTGTTAAAGAGAACAATTAGTTGCATACTATTCTTCGCTTCGTGTTCGTCATTGCAGCAACAGTTACGGTGACAAAGTAGCACGTGATGACTTTATTGAGACCTTGATGGAGGTATTTATCTATCTCTTTCTCTTATAGTCATTTGTGCCATTTGATCCCTTCAAGGTTAGATGATCAATTCCTTTCTTGAGGAGTACTCCCATCTTGTTTCTTTTCATTTATACATTTTGCTTCTAAGAGGCCTTTTCTGGATATATAATTTATTTGGGGCTACATTGGGTGATTAATTAGTTGAAGGTTATACTTTAGTCACCATTATTTAACGTCGGGGACTAATAATCAAAACAGAAAAATAAGTTGGGGACCAAAATGCCTATTTCGATATTGTATGGACTAAACTTAAAAGAACCCAATTTTGTAAGGACTAAAAACATATTTTACCCTTATTTTTATGAAATAAAAAACCAATGTTCTCGGTAGTGATACACTAAAAAAGAAATAGACAAAACAAAATTGAGTTTAAAAATAGAGAATTAATTTTTTGTTTCTTTAGAATTCCGAACAGTAAAATTAATAAAAGTTTTCTGGGTGTTAGTTTTTGGGTTCTCTTCGATCTGTGAAGAGAGTTCTCAAACTCATATATTGGAGGGTTGTAATATCTTGGAGACGACAGGGTCGTAGACAGCACACCAAAGATATGCAAAACGTGTTAAAGAGAACAATTAGTTGCATACTATTCTTCTCTTCGTGTTCGTCATTGCAGCAACAGTTACGGTGACAAAGTAGCACGTGATGACTTTATTGAGACCTTGATGGAGGTATTTATCTATCTCTTTCTCTTATAGTCATTTGTGCCATTTGATCCCTTCAAGGATGGATGATCAATTCCTTTCTTGAGGAGTACTCCCATCTTGTTTCTTTTCATTTATACATTTTGGTTCTAAGAGGCTTTTTCTGGATATATAATTTATTTGGGGCTACATTGGGTGATTAATTAGTTGAAGGTTATACTTTAGTCACCATTATTTAATGTCGGGGACTAATAATCAAAACGGAAAAATAAGTTGGGGACCAAAATGCCTATTTCGATAATGTAGGGATTAAACTTAGAAGAACCCAATTTTGTAAGGACTAAAAACATATTTTACCCTTATTTTTATGAAATAGAAAACCAATGTTTTCGGTAGTGATACACTGAAAAAGAAATACACAAACCAAATTGAGTTTAAAAAAGAGAATTAATTTTTTGTTTCTTTAGAATTCCGAACAGTAAAATTAATAAAAGTTTTGTGGGTGTTAGTTTTTGGGTTCTCTTCGATCTGTGAAGAGAGTTCTCAAACTCATATATTAGAGGGTTGTAATATCTTGGAGATAACGGGGTCGTAGACTGCACACCAAAGAGATGCAAAACGTCTTAAAGAAAACAATTAGTTGCATACTATTTTTCTCTTCATGTTCGTCATTGCAGCAACAGCTGCGGTGACAAAGTAGCACGTGATGACTTTATTGAGACCTTGATGGAGGTATTTATCTATCTCTTTCTCATATAGTCATTTGTGCCATTTGATCCCTTCAAGGTTGGATGATCAATTCCTTTCTTGAGGAGTACTCCCATCTAGTTTCTTTTCATTTATACATTTTGCTTCTAAGATGCTTGGTCTGGATATATAATTTAATTGGGGCTACATTGAGTGATTAATTAGTTGAAGGTTATACTTTAGTCAGCATTATTTAATGTCGGGGACTAATAATCCAAACGGAAAAATAAGTTGGGGACCAAAACGCCTATTTCGATAATGTAGGGACTAAACATAGAAGAACCAAATTTTGTTAGGACTAAAAACATATTTTACCCTTATTTTTATGAAATAGAAAACCAATGTTTTCGGTAGTGATACACTGAAAAAGAAACACACAAAACAAAATTGAGTTTAAAAATAGAGAATTAATTTTTTGTTCATTTAAAATTCCGAACAGTAAAATTACTAAAATTTTTGTGGGTGTTAGTTTTTGGGTTCTCTTCGATCTGTGAAGAGAGTTCTCAAACTCATATATTGGAGGGTTGTAATATCTTGGAGACGACGTGGTCGTAGACTGCACACCAAAGAGACGCAAAACGTCTTAAAGAGAACAAATAGTTGCATCCTATTTTTTTCTTTGTGTTCGTCATTGTAGCAACAGTTACGGTGACAAAGTAGCACGTGATGACTTTATTGAGACCTTGATGGAGGTATTTATCTATCTCTTTCTCTTATAGTCATTTGTGCCATTTGATCCCTTCAAGGTTGAATGATCAATTCCTTTCTTGAGGAGTACTCCCATCCAGTTTCTTTTCATTTATACATTTTGCTTCTAAGATGCTTTGTCTCGATATATAACTTATTTGGGGCTATATTAGGTGATTAATTAGTTGAATTTTATACTTTGGTCAGCATTATTTAATGTCGGCGACTAATAATAAAAACGGAAAAATAAGTTGGGGACCAAAACGCCTATTTCGATAATGTAGGGACTAAACTTAGAAGAACCCAATTTTGTAAGGACAAAAAACATATTTTACCCTTATTTTTATGAAATAGAAAACCAATGTTTTCGGTAGTGATACACTGAAAAAGAAATACACAAAACAAAATTGAGTTTAAAAATAGAGAATTAATTTTTTGTTCATTTAGAATTTCGAACAGTAAAATTAATAAAAGTTTTGTGGGTGTTAGTTTTTGGGTTCTCTTCGATCTGTGAAGAGAGTTCTCAAACTCATATATTGGAGGGTTGTAATATCTTGGAGTCGACGGGGTCGTAGACTGTACTCCAAAGAGATGCAAAATGTCTTAAAGAGAACAATTAGTTGCATACTATTTTTCTCTTCGTGTTCGTCATTGTAGCAACTGTTACGGTGACAAAGTAGCACGTGATGACTTTATTGAGACCTTGATTGAGGTATTTATCTATCTCTTTCTCTTATAGTCATTTGTGCCGTTTGATCTCTTCAAGGTTGGATGATCAATTCCTTTCTTCCCATCTAGTTTCTTTTCATTTATACATTTGGCTTCTAAGATGCTTTGTCTCGATATATAATTTATTTGGTGCTACAGTGGGTGATTAATTAGTTGAAGGTTATACTTTAGTCAGCATTATTTAATGTCAGGGAATAATAATCAAAATGAAAAAATAAGTTGGGGACCAAAATGCCTATTTCGATAATGTAGGGACTAAACTTAGAAGAACCCAAATTTGTAAGGACTAAAAACATATTTTACCTTTATTTTTATGAAGTAGAAAACCAATGTTTTCGGTAGTGATACACTGAAAAAAAAAAACACAAAACAAAATTGAGTTTAAAAATAGAGAATTAATTTTTTGTTCGTTTAGAATTCCGAACAGTAAAATTAATAAAAGTTTTGTGGGTGTTAGTTTTTGGGTTCTCTTCGATCTGTGAAGAGAGTTCTCAAATTCATATATAGGAGGGTTGTAATATCTTGGACACGACGGAGTCGTAGACTGCACAGCAAAGAGATGCAAAACGTCTTAAAGAGAATAATTAATTGCATCCTATTTTTTTCTTTGTGTTCGTCATTGCAGCAACAGTTACGGTGACAAAGTAGCACGTGATGAATTTATTGAGACCTTGATGGAGGTATTTATCTATATCTTTCTCCTATAGTCATTTGTGCCTTTTGATCCCTTCAAGGTTGGATGATCAATTCCTTTCTTGAGGAGTACTCCCATCTAGTTTCTTTTCATTTATACATTTCACTTCTAAGATGCTTTGTCTCGATATATAATTTAGGCTAAATATATATTTTGGCCCTTTATCTTTGGGGTTGTGGTCACTTTGGCCCTTTATCTTTTTTTTTATCATTTTAGACCCTCATGTTTTTTGTGTGTGTCATTTTGGCCCCTGCCGTTATCATTTTGGTCCCTTATGTTTTTAATTGATATCATTTTAGTCCCTTATGTTTTTAATTGATTTCATTTTGGGCCCTTATGTTTTTAATTGATTTCATTTTCGTCCTTAAAAATTTGCCTAAAAAAACATAAACATAACGGCAGGGGCCAAAATGACACACACAAAAAACATGAGGGTCTAAAATGAGAAAAAAAAAAGATAAAGGGCCAAAGTGACCACAACCCCAAAGATAAAGGGCCAAAATATATATTTAGCCTATAATTTATTTGGGGCTACATTGGGTGATTAATTAGTTGAAGGTTATACTTTACTCCGCATTATTTAACGTCGGGGACTAATAATCAAAACGGAAAAATAAGTTGGGGACCAAAACGCCTATTTCGATACTGTAGGGACTAAACTTGGAAGAACCCAATTTTGAAAGGACTAAGAACATATTTTACCCTTATTTTTATGAAATAGAAAACCAATGTTTTCGGTAGTGATACACCGAAAAAGAAATACACAAAACAAAATTGAGTTTAAAAATAGAGAATTAATTTTTTGTTCATATAGAATTCCGAATAGTAAAATTAATAAAAGTTTTGTGGGTGTTAGTTTTTGGGTTCTCTTCGATCTGTGAAGAGAGTTCTCAAACTCATGTATTGGAGGGTTGTAATATGTTGGAGACGACGAGGTCGTAAACTGCACACCAAAGAGACGCAAAACGTCTTAAAGAGAACAATTAGTTGCATCCTATTTTTCTCTTCGTGTTCGTCATTGCAGCAACAGTTACGTTGACAAAGTAGCACGTGATGACTTTATTGAGATCTTTATCGAGGTATTTATCTATCTCTTTCTCTTATAGTCATTTGTGCCATTTGATCCCTTCAAGGTTGGATGATCAATTCTTTTCTTGAGGAGAACTCCCATCTAGTTTCTTTTCATTTATACATTTTGCTTCTAAGATCCTTTGTCTCGATATATAATTTATTTGGGGCTACATTGGGTGATTAATTAGTTGAAGGTTATACTTTAGTCCGCATTATTTAACGTCGGGGACTAATAATCAAAACGGAAAAATAAGTTGGGGAGCAAACGCCTATTTCTATAATGTAGGGACTAAACTTGGAAGAACCCAATTTTGTAAGGACTAAGAACATATTTTACCCATATTTTTATGAAATAGAAAACCAATGTTTTCGGTAGTGATACACTGAAAAAGAAATACACAACAAAATTGAGTTTAAAAATAGAGAATTAGTTTTTTGTTCATTTAAAATTCCGAACAGTAAAATTAATAAAAAAAATTTGGGTGTTAGTTTTTGGGTTCTCTTCGATCTGTGAAGAGAGTTCTCAAACACATATATTGGAGGGTTGTAATATCTTGGAGACGACGTGGTCGTAGACTGCACACCAAAGAGACGCAAAACGTCTTAAAGAGAACAATTAGTTGCATCCTATTTTTCTCTTTCTGTTCGTCATTGTAGCAATAGTTACGGTGACAAAGTAGCACATGATGACTTTATTGGATCATCAATTCCTTTCTTGAGGAGTGCTCCCATCTAGTTTCTTTTCATTTATACATTTTGCTTCTAAGATGCTTTGTCTCGAAATATAATTTATTTGGGGCTACATTGGGTGATTAATTAGTTGAAGTAGGATGCAAATGTGTCTGGATCAACACACAACAATTATACACTGAATGACCTAATTTTGATATAGATGTGGTTTTGCTTTTTCTAGAGTGCGGAAGTTGATCAAATAACCACACCCAAGGGAAATAAATGGTGACCTTCATATGCTCTCCTTCTTATTTTTCCAGAACAAGAGTCCACACCCAAGGGAAATACAGATGTTATGTAATTGTTTTGTAACACCCCGGTATTTTCATTTTGTAAAAATACCCAAGTGTTCCATCCCAAGAACATCAGAGATATATTTCCTGCTTAGACACTGAATATCACTATAAATTTTTGCTGAATATAAACCAAACAGTCTTACTCACAAACAATACGATACAGTTAAACCATCAGCAACTATAGTATTTAGTATCATACAAGAAAGCGGAAGAAAGATGTAACACTAAAGACATAGTGTTGCAGTACGTAGACAACAAAGGGAAACATAATCTTAAGCATAAAGCTAAGTCATCAGCAACCATCCGAGCTCAACCTACTCGTGCCTTTATGGTCCTCTCTTTCCCTGTTTCTCTATAAAACAACAACATATAAACAATGAGATACAATCTCAGTGAGTTCTATCGAAACCCCTACTAACACTCTCGGTTTAATTATGAAACCTTTTTGACTCAACACGGCAGCGACTGCGCGAACGCTTCCAAACCCGTTGAACCGCATTATTTTACACAGCATTCCACCGACTGCGCAAACGCTAACTCCCGGGGAACCTGCTATAACTCAGTACGACACCGACTGCGCGAACGCTTCCAAACCCGGTGAACCCCCTTACCAATAGTACATTTCCCTATTGGCACGGAGCCTAGGGTAGCGGATCATGACTGCCCCCCTAGTATGTTAGTCACATGGATCGTCACCCAAACTCGATATAATATATATATATATACATATATCCACTATCATCTGAACTCATAGTTCATTTACATTAGACCTTTATTTGAACATTTAGTTCGCATGATAAACAAAATCGACATTTGCTCTCGCATACTAACTTGCCGCTTTTCAAACCAATTTATGACTTCAAAAACAGTTAATTTTACCTTTTAAATTGTATATTCAGTTAGGCCTCTGGATAAGCTTTCAAACGCATCTTAGAACAGCTCAATCGGGTTCCCGGATCAAAAGTTATCGCGAAAACAAAATCAGTGTACAGTTGCTGAAAAACTGCAAAGCGTCGCGACGCGAACAAGTTCCGTCACGACGCTAAAAGCGACAGAAACAAGCCTGGTCGCGACGCGATCGGGACGGGTCACGATGCGACTGTCTGCTGAAAGATGCAGATATTGCGGTTTCTCGCGAAATCCGTTATTCCGCTCAATTCCGATTCTTGTTTCGATTAAAAAACAGTTCAAACAACCATAAAAAGAGACCCAATCAACATCACACAATCAATCAAATCAATCAAAAACTCAACATAAACGAATTTTGTCAAAATACGATATATTTCAAAATAACGGTTTTCGACTCAAAATATTTCGAAATCTATCAACGTAAAATTCATTGTAAAACGAAGTAATCCTAAACGTGAGTAAAACTCACCGATTGTGATGAAAATCACAAATAGCCGAGACTTTCCACGAAATTTCTTTTCCGTCAAAACCACACGAACGCTCCCCGAATCAACTCCACGTTCCTGCGACATCCGTATCCGCTCCCAAAGCTTTCCACTCGATCACAAGACATCTTTTTGACCGAAATACCGAATTCCTCGAAATCCCGCCATTCGAACCTTAATCACCAACCAACTACCGAATTCCGCTTCGGGTTCGTTCCAAATCATCCTTGAATCATCAAACACTATTCACACCTAAACCCTCAATTTGAACCCTAACCTCTTGATTCTTCCAAAACCCCAAATCGGACTTCAATATTCGCATAATCCACCTTGAGCTCGCTCCTAATCGCCATCCTAAGCTTTCCTTTGAGCATGAACCACAAAAACCTCCCTTTTCCTCTTAAAATTGAAAATGGTGAATTGAGGGAGAGTGGATCATATGTTGTGATGTTTGTATCAAATTGAAGAGGAAGAAACAGTGATCATTTTTCGTGTTGGACGGAAGACGTTTTGAAGAACCTTGACTCCCCATTTTTCCACTTCTTCCTTCAAACCCATTTTTCTTCTTTTTTCTTCTTTCTCTCCTTTCTCCTGTCTGTCTCTCGCTTCCTTTCTTTCTTTTAATTCTTTTCTTTTCTTTTCTTATATATTAAGTGGTAATGTGGTCAAATGACCACATTGCCCTTAATCTCTAATTTTGTTTCCAAATCGTCCTTGCCCCGAATTAACCGGTTAACGAACCTAAGACAACCAATAATTAATTTTAGCACTCAATAAATTTACCAGTCAAGTACTAAAATAATTCAATTGGGTTAACATCCAAAAAATTCTATTAATTATTTTGGGGATGTTACATTACTCCCACTACAAGAAAAACACGTTTTTCCGGCGGAAAAAATTCGCCGGAAATGCGCCAAATCCGCCGGAAAAGTGACGTTTCCGGCGGATTTTTTCCGCCGGAAATCCGCTGGTAAAAGGCTCGTAGGTAACGGTTTCCGCCGGAAATTACCGGCGGATTTTTTGAATTTCCGGCGAAAAAAAAATTAATTTTTTTTAATTTTTTTTTTAAAATCCGCCCGAAATTCAAAAAATCCGCCGGAATTTCCGGCGGTTTTTTTTGAATTTTCGGCGGTTTTTAAAAAAAAAAAATTTATTTAAAATAAATCCGCCGGAAATGCAAAAAAATCCGCCGGAAATGTCCCCGGAACATTTCCGGCGGATTTTTTGAATTTCCGGCGGATTTTAAAAAAAAATTAAAAAAAATTAATTTTTTTTCGAATTTTATATTTAAATAAATAAGACGTAATAGAAAAAAAATTAGAAGAAGAAGTAATAGAATTAGAAGGAAGAAAAATTAGAATGAATAAAAATAGAATTAATAGAATTAAAATTAGAGGGAAGAAAAATAGAATTACAAAGAATGAATGAGAGTATGAGAATGAAGATATAAGAATAAGTGAGAAGGAAGAAAAATGAATAAGTGGGAATGAATGAGAATGAAGATGGTGTTAAAAAAAGAATGAAAGAGAGTATGGAAAAATGATATGAGAAAGAAGAAGAAGAAGTGAGAAGGAAGAAGAATGAATGAGAAAGAAGAAGAAGAGAGAAATGTAGAAGGGTGTAGGAGAAAGTGAGAAGGAAATAAGAGTGAAATGAGAGAATGAGAAAAGTGTATGAGAAAGTTTTATTTATAGGAAGCTGAAAACTTTCCGGCGGAATTTATAACAGTTCCGGTGGATTTTTCAAATTTTTTATTATATTTTTAAAAATAAATCCGCCGGAAATTCAAAAAAATCCGCCGGAAATGTCCCGGTGACATTTCCGGCGGTTTTTTTGAATTTCCGGCGGTTTTAAAAAAAAAATTATTTTTATTTTTTTAAAAAAACCGCCGGAACATTTCCGGCGGATTTTTTTGAATTTTCGGCGGATTTATTTTTAAAAAAATTTAAGTTTTTTTAAATTTTAAAAAAATCCACCGAAAATGTAAAATTCCGCCGGAAATTCAAATTTTTCCGCCGGAAATGCCAAATTTCCGCCGAAAACGTACCGGCGGAAAAATTCCGCCGGTAATACGCGATTTCCTTGTAGTGTCCCCACTTGAAAGAATTTTGTCCTCAAAATTGAACACAACTTACCTCAAGAAAATAGATACGGATATCGAGTCCGCATATCGTCCTCCAACTCCCAAGTAGGTTCCTCGGTGGAAAAACCATCCCAAACCACTTTGACAATGGGAATTGTCTTCGTCCGAAGCGTTCTCTCGCCCCGCTCCATTATGTAACTAGGATGGGGTTGGAAAGACAGGTCCGGTCGAAGGTCAATCGTCTCAAAATTCAACGGCTGGCCCGGATCGGGAATGTACTTCCGCAATTGAGATACATGGAATACATCATGAAGATTTGACAATGGTGGAGGCAAAGCAATACGGTATGCTAGTGGCCCAACTCGCTCGATAATTTGGAAAGGTCCAATATACCGAGGACTGAGTTTCTTCGCCCGTAATGCCCTACCTGTACCAATTGTCGGTGACAATCTCAAAAACACATGATCGCCCGACTCAAACTCTAACGGCCTTCTCCTGTTGTCGGCATAACTCTTTTGCCTACTTTGAGCAGCTTTCATTCTTTCCCTGATCTGGCGGATCTTTTCAGTAGTTTCATGAATCATCTCAGGTCCTAATAATCGGTTCTCGCCGACTTCCCACCAACATAATGGTGTTCTACATTTCCTTCCATACAAAGCTTCAAATGGTGTCTTTCCGATACTGGAATGATAGCTGTTGTTGTAAGCGAACTCCACCATTGGAAGATGATCCTCCCATTTCCTTCCGTTATCGAGCACAGAAGCCCGAAGCATATCTTCTAAAGTTTGGATAGTTCTCTCTGTCTGATCTTCCGTCTCTGGGTGATAAGCGGTACTAACAAATACCTTAGTTCCCAAGGCTTCGTTCAAGGCTTTCCAAAATCGAGAAGTGAACTTCGGATCTCTATCCGACACAATGCTGGTAGGAACCCCATGTAACCTCACTATGTTCCTCAGATATTCCTCAGCTAACCTGGATACTTTGCTATTCGAACGAACTCGAATAAAGTGAGCTGACTTAGTTAGCTGATCCACAACTACCCAAATGGAGTCGTTACTGGCTTGGGACCTTGGCAACGCCATGACAAAATCCATAGAAATGTCTTCCCATTTCCATACGGGCACTTCAAGGGCCGCAACAGACCAGCAGGCTTCTGGTGTTCTATATTAACCTTTGACAAGTTAAGCATCGAGACACAAATTCAGCAATTTCTAACTTCATTCCATGCCACCAGTACATCTACTATCTATATATACTATTTACCCACTACCAAAATTACAATTTTATCCTTTTCACTTTTTCAAACTTTTTCACTTTTTCACTCTCTCACTCACCTTTTACTCTCTTCTCCTATTTCTTTTTCCAATTCTCTCATTTCTCTATTTTTTATATTTTTTCACTCTCTCTCACACACTTTTTCACTCTCTTCTCCTCTTTCTTCCTCTAATTCTCTCATTTCTCTATTTTTCACAATATACCTACTTTAATTTAATCTACATGTCACCTTCATTTTTCCTCTTTACTATTTTAAAATTTTCAAATTTTGACAAAATTTTAATATTTGTTTTAGGCTAATTAAATCTGTTAACTTTAAAATTGTCTTGATTTTCACAGGATAAAGTTCTGACTAATTAAATTTTGTCTGAGTCCATACATTACCCACTACCAAAATATCAATCTTATCATTTTTCCAACTAAGCAATTGGAGTATATTTAGGTAATTTTATTTTTTCACTTTTCAAACTTTTTTACTCTCACACACTTTTTCAAACTTACCATTTACCTACTACCAAAATCTCAATCTTATGCTTTTCCCAACTAAATAATTGGAGTATAATCAATTATTTAAAAAAAAATTCATTTTTATAATTTACTCAAACTACTCAAACCTACTTTTTTTAACTTTTTCCCACACAACTATTTAAAAAAAATATTCATTTTTATAATTTACTCAAACTATTAAAATTACTAAAATCAATTAAAATGAGTAAAATCAATTAATTTTTTCATAAAAAATAAAATCAATCAATTTAATCACTACAAAAATTTACCAAATAACTATTTTATAATTACTAAAAAGGAGTAAAATGCCAACGGGAGTGCCAACGAGAACGCCAACGGGAGTGCCAACGAGAGCGAGAGTGCCAACGGGACTGCCAACATGAGTGCCAACGGGAGTGGCAACGAGAGTACCAACGGGAGTGCCAACAGGAGGACCAATGAGGATGCAAACGGGAGGGGCAACGGGGATGCATATTTTACCTCTAATGTCCAAATACAATATTATGGATCAATGTAATTCTGATTGTCAACGGGGATGCATATTCCACTTTGAATTTCAAATCATACATTTTGGACATTGCTCGCAACTTATCAAAAAAAATTCAAATTACTATTATGACTTCATGGTAATACACCGACCATACAGTACTACCCGTGCGTATGCACGGGTAAAAAACTAGTCTGCTTTAAATCTCTATACATCTTGGTGGACCCAGGATGTACAGAATATAAACTTCGGTGTGCTTCCCCTAACACTTGCCTTTTAATATTTTCATCAACAGGCACACAGATTCTACCATTGAAACAAATAACTCCATCACTATCTTCTGTAAAATCTGGTAACACTTTTGTGATTGTAGCTTCACTTCAATGTCCTGTGCTAAGCGAATAGAATCTCTTAAGGAACTAGAGATCCTTATTTGGCTCAACACTAACCGGTTCCTTCTTTGCTTTGTATTCAATTTCAAGTCCCTAAAAGACTCCAACAACATCATTTCATGCATCATTAACTCTGCCATGTGAATGGATTTCCTGCTTAGCGAATCGGCTACAACAATAGCCTTTCCCGGGTGATACTTCAATTCGATGTCATAATCCTTCAGAAACTCCACCCATCTTCTCTGCCTGTTATTCAGTTCCTTCTGATCAAACAGATATTTTAGACTTTTGTGATCACTAAAGATTTCGAAACGAGACCCATACAGATAATGTCTCCAAATCTTTAGTTCATACACAATAGCTTCCAGCTCCAATTCATGATTCTCTTCATGAGTCTTTACTTACCTGGATGCATATGCTACCACTTGTTGATTCTGCATGAGAACACATCCTAAACCCTTCCCAGAAGCATCGCTGTAAATTTGGAATTCCAAAGACGGATTCGGAAGGATCAGGATTGGAGCAGAAGTCAACCTAACTTTCAATTCTTGAAAACATTCTTCACAATCAGCATCCCCTGTAAACGGTTGACCCTTACGAGTTAGCCGAGTAAGTGGAATAACTAATTGTGAGAATCCTTGGATAAACCTCTTGTAGTAACCGGATAAACCCAAGAAACTTCTGATTTCAGAGACTGATGTTGGTCGTTCCCAGTTCAATACAGCTTCCACCTTACTGGGATACACCGCGACTCCCGATTGAGAAATCACGTGTCCCAAAAACTTCAGTTTAGGCATCCAGAAGTCACACTTCGACGACTTTGCATACAACTTCTTTTCTCGGAGTACATTCAGAACAATGCAGAGATGTTGAACATGCTCCTCAATGGTCTTCGAGTACACCACGACATCATCAATGAAAACAACTACAAATTGATCCAGGTACGTGTGGAAAACTCGGTTCATGTAGTCCATGAATACCGCCGGAGCATTAGTCCAACCGAAGGGCATCACTACGAACTCGTAATGTCCATACCTAGTACGGAAAGCTGTCTTCGGAATATCTAAAGCTCTAACCTTTAATTGATTATAACCTGACCTCAGATCAATTTTTGAAAACACCACGACACCTCGAAGTTGATCCAGCAATTCTTGTATCCTTGGCAAAGGATATTTGTTCTTGATCGTCACTTTGTTGAGTTGTCGGTAGTCAATACACAATCTCATACTTCCATCTTTCTTCTTAACTAGCAACACCACCCGAATCATATAATATACTGACGGAGTTATTAAAGAGAGATCCCATACCCCTCAGTAAGTTGTCTGCAGGTGTGACTGTCCGAGCATCCAGAGTGTTGATTCTTAACTAGCAGCTTGAGTTTCTTTGAACCTCTTCCTTGCTGGGAACTCTTTACCATAGTGACCCACTACTTTACTATAAAAGCACCAATTGATCTTTGCTAACAATCACCACCGTGATGCTCTCCATAGTTAGAACACCTTATAACCTTTGAAGAATCGAAGAATTGCACCTGCTTTTCCTTTGATGAAAATTATCTTAGGACTTGCATTCGGAGTTGATAATTCAACTACCTTCTTTCCCTTCCAGTACTCTCCTTGAGATCATCCTCGGCGATATAGGCTGGTTGCTCTAAGGCAGCATAATTGGTGAGAGTATAAGAACTGAGACCCTGAGTCATACAAGCACGAAGGCCCCTCTTATACATCTGCATCTTCCATTCCTGATTCGGAGCATACTTTACCACTTGGTAAAACTGAGACAACTTCTCAAACTTAATGATGAATTCTTCCACTGTCATGTCACCTTGCCTGAGGATGCACCGGTTGGAGATTCCGGTCTTGGTTGAGGATTGCGTCTTGATCATCCTACCATAATTCCGCTTATGATGCACTAAGCATTAAGTTGATCAGGCTCAATGTCTCTTAGCATCACAAGTATAATTACAACAAGGACTAACAAGGAATCGACTCAACCCGACTAAGTCCGACTAGGTCGAACTGCTCTGATACCAACTGTAACACCCCGGTATTTTCATTTAGTAAAAATATCCAAGTGTACCATCCCTAGAACATCAGAGATATATTTCCTGCTTAGACACTGAATATCACTATAAATTTTCGCTGAATATAAACCAAACAGTCTTATTCACAAACAAGACGATACGGTTCTCAGACCATAAACCATCAGCAACTATAGTATTCAGTATCATTCAAGAAAGCGGAAGAAAGATATAACACTAAAGACATAGTGTTGCAGTACATAGACAACAAAGGGAAACATAATCTTAAGCATAAAGCTAAGTCATCAGCAACCATCCGAGCTCAACCTACTCGTGCCTCTGTGGTCCTCTCTTTCCCTGTTTCTCTGTAAAACAGCAGCATATAAACAATGAGATACAATCTCAGTGAGTTCTACCGAGACCCCTACTAACACTCTCGGTTTAATTATGAAACCTTTTTGACTCAACACGGCACCGACTGCGCGAACGCTAACTCCCGATGAACCGCATTATTTTACACATAGCATTCCACCGACTGTGCGAACATTAACTCCCGCGGAAACTCCTATAACTCAGTACGACACCGACTGCGCGAACGCTTCCAAACCGGGTGAACCGCACAACGATTTAACATAACACCGACTGCGCGAACGCTTCCAAACCCGGTGAACCCCCTTACAAATAGTACATTTCCCTATTGGCACGGAGCCTAGGGTAGGGGATCATGACTGCCCCGCCTAGTATGTTAGTCACATGGGTTGTCACCCAAACTCGATATAATATATATATCCACTATCATCTGAACTCATAGTTCATTTACATTAGACCTTTATTTGAACATTTAGTTCGCATCATAAACAAAATATACGTTTACTCTCGCATACTAACTTGCCGCTTTTCAAAACAATTTATGACTTCAAAAACAGTTCATTTTACCTTTTAAAATGTATATTCAGTTAGGCCTCTGAATAAGCTTTCAAACTCATCATAGAACACCTCAATCGGGTTCCCGGATCAAAAGTTATCTCGAAAACAAAATCAATGTACAGTTGCCGAAAAACTACAAAGCGTCGCGACGCCATTAGGTTCCGTCGCGACGCGAAAAGCGACAAAAACATTTTCGTTGCAAAAACAAGCCTGGTCGCGACGCGATGGGGACGGGTCCCGATGCGACCATCTGCTGAAAGATGCAGATCTTGCGGTTTCTCGCAAAATCCGTTATTCCGCTCAATTCCGATTCTTGTTCCGATTAAAAACAGTTCAAACAACCATAAAAACAGACCCAATCAACATCACACAATCAATCAAAAACTCAACATAAACGAATTTTGTCAAAATACGATATATTTCAAAATAACGGTTTTCGACTCAAAATCTTTCGAAATCAATCAACGTAAAATTCATTGTAAAACGAAATAATCCTAAACGTGAGTAAAACTCACCGATTGTGATGAAAATCACAAATACCCGAGACTTTCCGCGAAATTGCTTTTCCGTCATAACCACACGAACGCTCCCCGAATCAACTCCACGTTCCGCCGACATCCGTATCCGCTCCCAAAGCTTTCCACTCGATCACAAGACATCTTTTTGACCGAAATACCGAATTCCTCGAAATCCCGCCATTCGAACCCTAATCACCAACCAACTTCCAATTCGCGAAATTGAACTTCATTCCGCACTCAATACGCTTCGGGTTCGTTCCTAATCATCCTTGAATCATCAAACACTATTTACACCTAAACCCTCAATTTGAACCCGACCTCTTGATTCTTCAAAAACCCCAAATCGGACTTCAATATTCGCATAATCCACCTTGAGCTCGCTCCTAAACGCCATCCTAAGCTTTCCTTTGAGCTTGAACCACAAAAACCTCCCTTTTCCTCCTAAAATCGAAAATGGTGAATTGAGGGAGAGTGGATCATATGTTGTGATGTTTGTATCAAATTGAAGAGGAAGAAACGGTGATCATTTTTCGTGTTGGAGGGAAGACGTTTTGAAGAACCTTGATGCCCCATTTTTCCTCTTCTTCCATCAAACCCATTTTCTTCTTTTTTCTTCTTTCTCTCCTTTCTCCTCTCTGTCTCTCGCTTCCTTTCTTTCTTTCTTTTAATTCTTTTTTTTCTTTTCTTATATATTAAGTGGTAATGTGTTCAAATGACCACATTGCCCTTAATCTCTAATTTTGTTTCCAAATCGTCCTTGCCCCGAATTAACCGGTTAACGATCCTAAGACAACCAATAATTAATTTTAGCACTCAATAAATTTACGAGTCAAGTACTAAAATAATTCAATTGGGTTAACATCCAAATAATTCTATTAATTATTATGAGGATGTTACATGTTTCTTACTTACCATGCACATCACACTGTCCTATATCACTCTTTCTTTTTTTCTTTACTATTTTATATATCACTCTTCTAAATTTGCAAGGATGGCGATAATTCCACTCCCTTACATTTATCAATTTTTAATCTTCACTTATTATTTGACCTTCTCTAATTACACTGTGTGGGTGTTTTCCAGTCACTTTTGTGTAGCTCTCAAGTCCAGTCGCTGTTAGCCTTCTAACACGACAGATCAACAATAAGTTTTAGGGTAAACTTTAATGGAATATATCTGCTTGACTTTTTGGGGTGTTACCATACACTTGCTTATAAAGTTATTTGTTGCCGTTAATATGTATTTTGTAGAATAAAATTTCCCAAAACTAATACTATATATACACAATTGTACCCCTTTCCAACGGGAAAATATAAACGCGGGTTGGAACTTTAAAACACTTTGTGCTTTAGTTTGTTAAAACTATATTTCCATACAACAGAGTCTATAAGTAAACCTTTGACATGATTTTCTATCGCAATCATTTAGCTTTACTTTTAGAAACTTAAGCAGGAGCAGGAGGAAACTCAAGTAAGCTGTTTGTCTTCCTTTAATTATTTACCCATCATATTTTTGTTTTCAGGAAAAAATTTAATAGGTATTCATCTTCAATTGTCTCAGTAGATTTTATATTATTCATTAATTCAAAATGCTAAAATTTGTCTTTTAATTGTGGATTTCAGGGAAAAGTATACTCATATAAACTTCAAGGCTGTTATAGAGTACAGAGCGCTAACAAATCTTATCTATCTAATTGTTGGGCTTGAATGTTGGAGTTGTGTGGCATATCCGTGAAAGAAGTCATTGGATCCTCTGCATCACAAAATATAAGGGTGAGAGGAGAGAGAAAATCATTAAAAAATTATAAATAATGATGAGAGAGAGATAGAGAGGATGGAGGGAGATATACACTAGTGGAAAAATTAGAAAAGAATTGGAGTTTTTAAGTCGGACTCTGAATTATCCGACTTAAAAAGTGGACGCGGTGGCAATTTTGTAATTATTATGGAATTAAAATCTGGCACGCAAAGTTTTAAGTCGGGTGGAAACTTATGTCCGACTTTAAATATTTAATTAATTTTTTTTGTGCAACTCCAACACTGAAACCATCGCACGTTCCTGAATCCATCGCACGTTCCTAGCTCTCTCCGCCAAAAAAACAAAAACACTTCTAAAACCCTACGCGTTCCGCACATCACTCTTCCATTGCTCTCTCCGTGAAAACCTAGCTCTTTCCTTACTCTCTCCGCCAACTGCCGTCCTCCTCGCTCGCTCTCTTCTCTCTGCTATTGTTTCCTTCTCTCTTGCCGTCGCCATCTCTCTCCCCATTACCCTCACCATCTTCGATTCACTTTCTTCAGTTTTTCTGAAAGGTAAATCACCACTTCTCATTTTCTTTCTTTTTGCTATAAAAATGATCCTCTCTCTCTAGTTGTTCATTCTTGCTAAAGATTTAAATATTGTTGATTTCTTGGGGTGATTCTGTTGTGGTGATGTTGGTCCCATTCTTGCTAGTTCTTCTCTTCTCCGTTGGTCCCATTCCACGTGCAGCACCGGATCCGATCACCCTCCGCCAATTTCCTACCTTTTTCCGGCGACTTCACGCTTCCTTTCGCTTCCCCAACATGAATCCCGAGAAGTACGTTCTTCTCTTTTACTATCGATTCACTCGCGAGAAATTCTATTCCTTTTCTGGATTTCCGTCCTTGTTTTGTCAAAGGATGATTGAGATTGTGGTTAATTAATCATGATAGGTTGTTTTTGGGGTTTAATTTGCGTCAATTTTCGTATTTGATAACCCTAATTTGGTGGTCAGAATTTACCTTGATCTTGTTTCTTATAGGTTTCAATGAGTATTTGAAGCATACTGCATATATGATGTATGTACCTATAAAATGGATTAATGGTTTGAACTGAAACTTCAGTATGGAAATCATCAAAGTATCAAACTATAATAATTCTACCCTATAATTCCACTTGTCTCATATACTTGAAATTGATATACTAAATACAGTTTTTCGTATTTCAATTTTAATGTAAAATAAAATGGAACAATTGGTAAAACATTTAGCAGTAATTGTAGATGTCTAATACTCTTATCATCACATTGATTGGTTTTATTCTTCTTGTAATGCATGTATATATGTGTCTGTGCTAATGAAATGTGGTTGGTCTTTGGTTGAGTTAGTCTATTTTATATGGAAACTTAACGTGCTTTGGTTATTCTTTGGTTATTCTTTGCTGTGGTTATTCTTTGCAGTGATTATCTGTTCAAGCTCCTTCTTATTGGAGACTCTGGTGTTGGCAAATCATGTCTTCTTCTAAGATTTGCTGTAAGCTGTCTACTTTTTGTCATATCCCATATTTCCATTTTGTATTATTTTCTTCTTCTGGTTTACCATGCTTTCCCATTCTTTTATGCAAATTTTTTTTAATCCGACAGAGGGACTTGCTTTTACTAGATTTGTTTGAAATGATACAAATAACATCACACTTTAAATACTTACGTGCTTATTCTTGTTCTAAATTTTTTTGGGAAGGGGGAAGGGTGTTAAGAGTTCTGTAAAACGACTAATTTTAGTAATGAATTGGTGGACTGGTTTTTTTGGTCTGTGGATCATATTCCTTTTCTCCCCAGTCCCCACTTATCTAGCAAGCTAAAGTCTGTGGATAGTTGACAAGTGAACTGGTTGCTTGGATTTTCTTTCTGTCTTTTGGTAGTCAGGCTCCGAGAAAGTTGAGCCTAGTTTATTTTTCTGATGTGAAAACATAGACTAGCATTTGGATGTTCATTGAATGAAGGTGAGATTCTGTTGTGGTGATGTTGATTTCTTGTGACTGTGAACTCTGCCCTAAAGCAGATTTTTAGGTACCTGATCTGATTTCCAAGACCTAGAGAACCAAGAAGGCCAGTATTTTGGGAAATATGGTATGTGGTGTTACTGATTCTGAATATTCTTGTTTTTTATTTTTGTATATTTCTTATTTTTGTTAATTTTGTAGATACATCTTGTTTCTTGATATTCTGACTTGGCAAATCTGTTCTTGATATTATTATTTGATATTATAGTTTGAGCATAACAATAATATTCTGACTAGAAAACGTCTCAAATGCATAGATACCTAACAGAACAATTGAGCTTAGAGATATGAAATAGAATGTCTACACCTTCAGCAACAATTGATGTGAAAACATAGAGCTCTAAATTGTAGAGAGATCAATTATGTTGCTACAATTTGATGAATTCAAGAAAGGTTTAATGAAAAGTAAAAAGTCAATTTGAATTAGTTGTTCTTTAATAGAGAAAATAAAATCCAGCAAATTTTTTAAAACTTGACAAAATAACTGGACTATGAACTCTTTTGTTGGTGGCTACAAGCGAGTAGAAGGTGCTGCTGTGAGCTCTTTTTGCCACGAGATGGGATTTAAATCTGCAATATCCTTTTGGTGGTGAAATCGTAACTACAGCAATGGAAATTTGCTTTTGCTTTGCTTTGCTTAATCTTAGTCTCAGCCATGAAGTGTTTATGGATAGAAAAGGTAGTAGCTAGGAGCTTGTTGTGGGATTGAAGAGAAGTTCATAGAAGATCCTAGTATGCATCTCTGGTTCCTGCCATCAATAAGGAGTTATGACAGTTCTTAGAGAGTCTTTTCTCTTCCCTTGGTTGCTGCCTCTGTTTTTGCCAAGAACCAAACCTCTAACCATGTAATTTCGTTCACACGATTTAAGATTAATACCAAACAAAGAGAATGACAGTAATAAATGCTAAATCAAGAATATTTAAGGAAATAGACTAATGTTCAGAGTTCCACTATTAAATACATAAATGATTTTACCCTAGAATACATACTAACACTCGCTCGCCTCAACCTATAGAAAATGAAGATAAAAGCTTGAACTTTGGAGGTATTGAGTTAGGCGCCAGAACTGGTTTATAATAGAGGGGCACTTTAACTAATGAAATTTACAATGTTAAGGTTAAGGCTAGGAATTTCACTTTTTCACTACATGCCATACAGTTTATATCAGTTATGGCTAGAAATTTACAATGTTAATGTTAAGGCTAGGAATTTATAATTGAGTTTTAAGTTATAGTTTAAGCTTTGAACTAGAGGTTTATAACTTTGTTTCTCTGAAAATATGAGTGTTAATTTGGTTATTTGGTTAGGCATGTTAATTTGGTTATTACAAGGTTCTTTACTTTGGTTTTTTGTGAATGAAAGGTTTGCAAATACTGCTTGTATTAGCCTATAGTGGTTTTGCTGGAGAATTGACATACTAGTATTGAAAAAGCATAAGATTGAAGATAACTAGTCTTATTTTTTTGGAGAATAATATATTATGGAATATGTGTTATTGGGTTGACTGTTGACAGATTTTTAATCTTTGTTGCTTGGGATGATTACTTTTTAGATTAGCTGTATGCTGGGTGATATTTTAGTTCGCTTAGTTTATGAACAATGACCTTTTGTAGCAACTTCACATGTGAAAAAAATGAAAGAGGGAGTTGAAATTCATATATAAATATCAATTGTAACTTAAATGTTTAAAGTTCATTTCATCAAGGAGATGGAAGGGAGGGAGTATTCTGGCTTGTACAAGAATTCAAGTGAGGATCTTTTCCTATTGATTCAGTAAGTAATGCCATTTCTTTCACTATTATAAGATATACAAATTAGCTGCATTAGTTAAAAGGTTAGTTAGTTAGTTAGTTAGTCCCTTCTCTCATTGCTATGGTAAACCATGTTTATGATTCTATATTGATTATCTTGTTTGCTTCATTTCTAATTAAACTTCAACTCAGTTGACACATTTTGGTTTGGTTTCCTAAAATTAGGGTTACAATTCATCAAGCAAAGGGCTTTATAGTCGACTATCACATAGGTGAGTATAGATGTTAGTAAAATATATGCTTTCTGAAGATGTGTGCTAAAAGTAATCTGAATATTTCAATTATCAGTGTTAATCAAGATATTCAGTTGCAAATTAATGCGGCTTACTACTAACTGTTATTTACCATTTTGATTCTATTGTAACTGCAGAATATTCAGTGTTAATCTTACTTTGCCATTTTAATTCTGTTATTACTGCAGGATGTCCACTGAACTATCTAATTTGTCCGATCAGCAAAATGCATGTGGAGTTTCTGAAGGAAGAAATATGCAAGATGATCCTACGACTAACAATTTTTCGGCTGATTTCGATCAATTTTCTATAGGGTAATTGTATTAGCCTTCCAATAAAGGTTTCACAGAACCTGCTATATCTTTGTTGTGATTAAACTTGTAACTAATACAGTTATACAATTATTTGATTAAGAAAATAGTTCACAATTTGGTTTTCTTTCAACTTTTGCCAGAGAACCAGTTGATAAAGAAATGCAATCTAGTAATAATTGATTAAAAAAATAAATGCTTTTAAAGTCGGACCTTTCTGTCATCCGACTTTAAAATAACACTTTTAAAGTCGGAGTTCAGAAAAACCCGACGTTAAAGGTTTTCCACAGAGGCCAGCTAATCAGGAAACACGCCATAATTAAAGTCGGATGCACTAATAGTCCGACTTTAAAACATACTTTTTAAGTCGGACCTTAACCCGACTTTAAAAAAACATACTTTCTAAGTCGCTTTGATAGAAGTCAGGTGAATGTCCGACTTTAAATGTCCGAAATATCCGACTTTGAATCTCATTTTTCCACTAGTGATAGGGTAAGTGGGAAGGAGATGATCCAAACCCGTGAAATAGTATTGCGGTTTTTATTAGACATCTATTTTGTTGCCATCATTCTTTACATTTTTGGATTGCTGAGAAGTTATTATCAGTTCTATAGAAGTTTAATGGAGTCCTTACATCCAAATAAAAATAACTTTACATTTCATACTCTATCATGATTACGTGAGTTTGTGCTAATCTCTATATATTTAAAAAGAGTTTGTAAATATATATATATATATATATATATATATATATATATATATATATATATATATATATATATATATACACATCAACAACATAATATTACTATTTAACTAACTAATGGGGAATATTTTAATAGAATTCTATATTAATACAATTTTAAGGGTTAATTATGTTTTTGGCCCATATAAAATTTGAGAATTTTGTTTTTAGTCCCTATAAAAAACTTCACTCACTTTTAGTCCTCACATTTCCCTTCGTCAATATTTTTCGTCCCTCACAACTTTTAATAGTGTTCAGAAGCAGTTTTAAAAGGCCCAAAAAGCACTACTAGAAGTCATGAGGGACTAAAAGCTTTGACGGAGGAAAATGTAGGCCCTAAAAGTGAGTGAAACTTTTTTATAGGGCCTAAAAACAAAATTTTCAAATTTTATAGGAACCAAAAACATATTTAACCCTAATTTGAAACCTAAATTTATATATTTTCTAGACACTGTATGTAGCACTACGTGCGGTGGATGTACATATTATTGAGTTTTTTTATCATTCCTATTCCTTATTAGGACTATTTATGTATATGCTTTTGAAGTGATATAATATTACTATTTAGATGGATTTTAGGGTGAATAATCAACTAGGTCCCTCATCGGTGTACCAACAAATTGACTGCACGATACAGTATAAAATATTATGAAAAATTGAGATTTTGTATTGGTTGATACCATCTCAACCACTCATAGTATTTAGTAATATCATACGGTCAATTTGGCTGGTACACTGGTGAGTGACTTCCATGATCCCTCACCTTATAAACCAGCTACTATTTAACATTTTTTTGACAATCACCTACTCTTTAATTTGTTATGTATTTTTATTAAAATTCGTATTAATATAATTTTAACATAGATTATATTTTTTTGAGTCAACAAACATAAAATTTATAGATTTTTACTATATACCGTGTGTAGCATGGGCCTACATGTTAAATGACTTTTTTTTTTGTTTTCATTATTTTTTCTGAAGATAATTTTCCAATATGGTAAATTTATTTAAAAATTGTGTGATAAAATCTTAGTAGATCCTTATGTGTACAAGAGTATTTTGGTACTATAATAAATTGTAATATAAAACATATCAATGTGTTTCAATTCAATTAATGGAACCATAAGTCATTTCATCTTACAAATGTCATTTTATGTTATAATATCTTACAATATCATATAATTTGATTTAATTATTTATCAATCATAACCAATTTTATTTTAAGTTACTAAAACTCACTTAATAGTTTTAACTTACAATATCTTTGAATGATATATTACTTAATATAAATTTTCAACAACACTTTTACCCATGCATCACACAGGTTTGGATACTATACGATAATAATTCATTATAAAGTGTACATATGTAAATTTATTATTAATATTAATTTGTTTGTGCTTTCTATTGTCTATCAAACAGTACATAGTGTAAGGGTATGAAACCGAATGATGTTATTGATAGGCCGCAAGTGCACGGTCTTGTCGCGTAATAAAAAGTTATCGATCCACAGGGAGAGCCTAGGTGATTACCAATTTAATTTTTCAAAGTTGATTAACTGAAAAGAAAGTGTTTTTAGAAAGAAGGAATGTTTTAGTAAAGTCTACTCACTCATGATCATTGTAGACAAAAGAGGAGAAAAGAAAAATAAATGACTTGGAAAATAAAGGGCAAGAAAGTAAATGACTTGGAAAATAAATGGCAAGAAAATAAATGACTTGGAAAATAAAGGGCAAGAAATGACTTGGAAAATAAAGGGCAAGAAAATAAATGACTTGGAAAATAAAGGGGCAAGAAAGTAAATGACTTGGAAAATAAAGGGGCAAGAAAGTAAATGACTTGGAAAATAAAGGGGCAAGAAAGTAAATGACTTGGAAAATAGAGGGCAAGAAAATAAATGACTTGGAAAATAAAGGGGCAAGAAAGTAAATGACTTGGAAAATAAAGGGGAAGAAAATAAATAACTTGGAAAATAAAAGGCAAGAAAATAAATGACTTGGAAAATAAAGGGGCAAAAAAGTAAATGACTTGGAAAATAAAGGGGCAAGAAAGTAAATGACTTGGAAAATAAAGGGGGCAAGAAAGTAAATGTGCAAGAAAAATAAAAGACTTAGAAAATAAATTGCAAGAATTTAAATAGCAAGAAAGTAAAAGAACATGAAGAACATAAAGAACATAAAGAACAATCTTTAGAGAATTTTTGAGATGAACTTTGTCACAAAATTCAACTCTTGAGAAATGATTCACTCATAAAACCAAGTCTAATTACAAGTGAGGATCAAGGTCCTATTTATAGGAAAATATGAGGGAAAATATCTACCAACAAGTGGACAAGGCAAAGCCATCAACAAGTGGGCATAGCACTTGAGTGGAGGGGCAAAAGAGTCAAAAAGAAGTAAAAAATCAAGTTGGCATGGTTAGCCACCAACAAGTGGCCGCAGCCACTTTTTGACTGCATTTTGGCGCCCTTGGCGCCCATGGCGCCCATGGCGCCCAGTCCTGCGCCAGTCCTGCGCCAGTTTGCTCCTTGGCGCCCTTGGCGCCCATGGCGCCCTGTCCTGCGCCAGTCTTGCGCCAGTTTTGGTCCTTGGCGCCCTTGGCGCCCTTGGCGCCCATGGCGCCCTGTCCTGCGCCAGTTTTGATGTGCTGCGCCAGTTTTGCTTCTTGGCGCCCTGTGCTGTGCCAGTTTTGCTGTGCTGCGCCAGTTTTGCTTCTTGGCGCCCTTGGCGCCCTGTGTTGCGCCAGTTTTGCTGTGTTGCGCCAGTTTTGCTTCTTGGTGCCCTTGGCGCCCTGTGCTGCGCCAGTTTTGCTCCTTGGCACCAGTTTTGCTGTTTTGCTCCTTGGCGCCCTTGGGGCCCTGTGCTGCGCCAGTTTTGCTCCTTGGCGCCAGTTTTGCTGTTTTGCTCCTTGGCGCCCTTGGGGCCTTGTGTTGCGCCAGTTTTGTCTCAAAAATTGTTCCTCCTCAAATATTTTCTTTGTTCTTCATTTTAGCTCATATTTTCTCTTTTGCTTCAAAATTAAACCTGAAAATAAAAAGTAAACATTTGTAGTAAAATAGCTCAAAAATATAATTAAAATACCAAATAAACCTAATAAAAGTAACTATTAAAAAGACTTTAAAAATAGACTTATCAAACTCCCCTATGCTTGAACCTTTGCTTGTTCTCAAGCAAAAACAGTGTAAATCTTTAGGCCAATTCTGAAGGAAAATTATTTTCACATCGAAACCTTAAGTGAACTGTGGGGCAATTCTAACACTTTGGTTTGAGAAATACTATCTGGGCTTCTTGTGGAATTGGGAGACAATTTTTAAAGTATCAATACTCTAGAGAGGATATCAATGTCATTATAGAACCGGTTCCCCAGCATTCTTAAGCTTGGGTCCTCCATTTACTAAGACCGGGTCTCAAAGGAGGGTCTTTATACGTTGGGTATTCAAGCATTTTTCTTTTCTTTTTGATTTTATATGCTAACCATTCATTTTGACATTTAAAATGCACCAATTTTTGCATTTTGAATTAGTTTTGCATATTTTTTTTTTCTCTTTTTTTTTTTTGCTTGATACCCCAACTCAGACGTTTTTCTCCAGTAACCGCGCATCCAGTGAATGTCACCAAAAGGACCAGGTTACTATTTTCTCTTCAGTCCTTCTAATTGTATTAACAACTGAAAACAGTCTCAATAGTGTGTGTGTGAAAAAGCCCTAGAAGTAGAAATCGAACCATGATACAATTTTGTTGCTCCCAACCAGTCCACCTAGATGATTGCTAATGAAAAATTGAAAAATTATTTTTTTTTCAAAAAAGGCTTATCTAAAACATGCTTCAAAAACTCACAAGGATTTTAGCAATGGGAGACGAACTTTATTAATTGAAATAAACTAGAAATTAAAAACAAGAAAATAGTAAAACAGGGAAAGATACCCCCCCACGCTTGGACCAGACATTGTCCTCAATGTTTTAACAATTTAAACAACATGAAAGGGTAAAGGAAAGTTCACCTGATTTACTGCTGACTTGCAAAACAAACACACAGTTACTTCGTGGGTTGCCTCCCACGCAGCGCTCTTTTAACGTCACTAGCTTGACGATCAAAATTTCAATTGGGATCATGCTGAACTAAACTAGTTTCTTTCTCAATTGGGTCACCAATTAAATAATTTTTCAACCTTTGACCATTGACTTTAAACGATCCGGTTTTCTCGCTCCAGATCTCTACAGATCCGAAGGGGTAAACCTTACGGATTTCAAAAGGACTGGACCATCTTGACTTTAATTTTCCCGGAAATTTTTTTAGCCTGGAATTAAACAATAACACCAGGTCACCCTCCTTGAATTCTCTGCGAATGATACGCTTATCATGCCAATTTTTTGTTCTTTCTTTGTAAAGTTTGGCATTCTCATAAGCATCCATTCTCAGTTCTTCCAATTCGTTTAGTTGGAGTTTTCTTTTTTCTCCGGCTAATTCCATGTTCGGGTTAAGGCGTTTAATTGCCCAGTAAGCTTTGTGCTCTAGTTCAACCGGAAGGTGGCAAGACTTCCCATAGATTAATTTGAAAGGAGTCATTCCTATGGGAGTTTTGTACGCAGTCCGATAAGCCCAGAGAGCATCATCAAGCCATACCGACCAGTCTTTTCTTGAGGTCGAAACAGTTTTTTCTAAAATACTTTTAATTTCTCTGTTCGATACCTCAACCTGACCACTAGTTTGGGGATGGTAAGGCGTTGCAATTTTGTGCCTTACACCAAACTTTTGCAGTAACATCGCAAAATGTTTTGAGATGAAATGGGATCCTCCGTCGCTTATGACAACACGAGGGACCCCGAATCTAGGAAAAATTATTTTTTTAAAAAGTCTTATGACTACCTTTGCATCGTTCGTAGGAGAAGCAATGGCTTCGATCCATTTTGACACATAGTCAACAGCTACCAGAATATATTGGTTTCGAAAGGAAGATGGAAATGGTCCCATAAAATCGACACCCCAGACGTCAAAAATTTCAACCTCTAAGATATTTTTTAAGGGCATTTCATTTCTTTTCGAAATATTTTCGGTGCGTTGACACTGGTCGCATTTAGAAACGAATTGATGCGTGTCTTTAAAAAGGGACGGCCAATAAAAACCAGATTGTAGAATTTTTGTAGCAGTTTTTGAAGAACTGGCATGGCCGCTATAGGAAGAAGAATGACAATTGTATAGAATGTTACTTACCTCTTCTTCCGGAATGCATCTTCTGAACACCCCGTCTGCTCCTCTTTTAAAAAGCAGTGGCTCGTCCCAGTAATACTGTTTAAGATCATGGAAGAACTTCTTCTTCTGCTGATAATTTAAATCTGGGGGGAGTACTCCTGCTGCAAGGTAGTTTACAAAATCTGCATACCATGGTGCTTCAGTTTTGACCAATGAGAAAAGTTGATCGTCCAAAAATGTATCATTAAGTGGCAACTCTTCTTCTTTTGTTCCTTGAAGACGGGACAAATGATCAGCCACAACATTTTCAACGCCTTTTTTATCCTTTATTTCAAGATCAAATTCTTGTAGGAGTAAAACCCATCGGATCAATCTCGGCTTGGCATCTTTTTTGTTTAACAAATATTTTATGGCCGAGTGATCAGTATAAATGATGATTTTTGAACCTACCAAATATGATCGAAACTTATCAACGGCAAAAACCACCGCTAATAATTCTTTTTTAGTTGTGGCGTAATTCATTTGTGCCTCGTCTAAGGTCCTGCTTGCATAGTATATGACATGCAATTTCTTTTCCTTTCTTTGCCCCAGAACTGCCCCAACTGCATAGTCGCTTGTATCGCACATTATCTCGAACGGAAGATTCCAATCTGGTGGCTGTATGATTGGGGCAGTAACCAAAGCCTTTTTCAACCTATTAAAAGCTTCAAGACAAAGATCATTAAAAATAAATGCTGCATCCTTAAGGAGCAGACTTGTCATAGATTTTGAAATTTTTGAGAAGTCTTTTATAAATCGGCGGTAGAAACCCGCATGGCCTAAAAAGCTTCTCACCTCTTTTACTGAGGTGGGAGGTAGCATTTTTTCAATCACCTCAATTTTTGCACGATCAACCTCAATACCTCTATTAAAAATTAAGTGTCCTAGGACAATTCCTTGATTAACCATGAAATGACACTTTTCCCAGTTTAGAACTAGATTCACCTTCTCACACATTTCTAAGACTTTTTCCAGATTGGCTAAACAGTTTTCAAAATTTGACCCATGGATGGAAAAATCATCAATAAATACTTCCATTATGTTTTCAACAAAGTCTGAGAATATGGACATCATACACCTTTGAAAGGTAGTAGGAGCATTACATAGACCAAAGGGCATCCTTCTATAGGCATAAGTGCCAAAAGGACATGTGAAAGTTGTTTTTTCTTGGTCGCTAGGGTGGATGGGAATTTGGAAAAATCCCGAATAACCATCCAAATAGCAGAAATGTGAGTGTCGTGCTAACCTTTCTAGCATTTGATCAATGAACGGGAGAGGGAAGTGATCTTTCCGGGTAGCTTTGTTAAGCTTTCTGTAATCAATACACATTCTCCATCCCGTAATTGTCCTTGTGGAAATGCATTCATCCTTTTCATTTTTAATAACTGTTAAGCCTCCCTTCTTAGGTACTACTTGAACAGGACTAACCCACTTACTATCGGAAATAGGATATATTATCCCAGCATCAAGGAGTTTTAAAACTTCCTTTTTAACAACCTCTTTCATGTTTGGGTTTAATCTTCTTTGATGCTCGATAGAAGGTTTATAGTCCTCTTCCAGTAGTATTCTGTGTATGCAGATTGATGGATTTATTCCTTTAATGTCCTCAATAGTATACCCTATGGCTTTGGGATACTTTTTAAGAACATTAAACAATTTTTCAGTCTCATTTTGTTTTAGATCTGCATTTACAATTACTGGAAAAGTAGAATTAGGGCCAAGAAACTCATACCTGAGAGATGATGGTAAGGGCTTCAGTTCTATTTTTGGTGTTTCTTTTGGGAGAGGTCGAGGCTTTTCCTCACCCAAAGATTCAGTACCCAATTTTTGTGATGGTGGATTCTCATCTAAAAGTTTTATGTAAAATTGGGTTTCCTCTGCTGTATTTGTATCTGTGTTGCCTAAAAGGCAATCTTCCAGACTATCTTGTGAAGATGATGCTAAAGAGCAGTCTCGCATGCAATAGTCTACAATATCAATCCTGCAGCATGAGTCCTTTACAGACGGACTCCTCATTAAGTTTGAAACTTCAAACTCAACCTTTTCATCTCCCACGTTAAAAACCAACTTGCCGTTGTTTACGTCATATATTGCCCCTGCAGTAGCTAAAAAAGGCCTTCCTAGAAGAATATGAATTTGGGAGTCTTCTTCAATTTCCATTACAACAAAATCTACCGGTATAAAAGTTTGCCCTACTTTGATAGGGATATCCTCTAAGATTCCAGTGGGGTATTTAATTGAACGATCTGCCAACTGTATTGTCATTTTTGTGGGTTTAAGTCACCTATCCCTAGTCTTTTGCAAAGAGAAAGAGGCATCAAACTCAGGCTGACTCCTAGATCGCACATTGCTCTGTTTATAGTTTCACTTCCAATTACACAAGGTATGGAAAAACTACCTGGATCTTTGAGCTTTTGCGGTAGCTTGTTCTGGATAATTGCACTACATTCTTCTGCTAATGCAATCGTCTCATAGTCGTCTATTTTTCTTTTCTTGGATAAAATTTCTTTCAAAATTTTTGAATAAGACGGCATTTGAGACAATGCATCAGTGAAAGGAACGTTAATATAAAGCTTTTTAAGCAAGTCGACAAACCTTTTGAATTGCTCGTCAAGTTTGTTTTTTGCAAATCTTTGGGGAAAAGGAATGGGTGGTTTGTATGATGGTGGGGGGATGTGTGGTTCTTCTCTTTCTTTTTCTGGTTCTTTCTCTTTTTCTTTCTCTTCTTGCTCACATGGTAAATTATGTTTTTCACTCACAATTTTTTCTTGGTTTGCTCTTGGTTCCTCTAATTGTTTTCCGCTTCTAAGGGTGACAGCATTTATTTGGCCATTTGGATTTTGTTCTGGTTGCCCAGGAAATACCCCCGAAGACTTAGAGGATGAAGCCACCTGTGTTGCCACTTGAGTTATCTGATTTTCAAGCATTTTATTATGAGTGGCAACAGAGTCGACTTTTGATACCAATTTGATAAGTGTGTCATTCAAATAACCAGTTTGATTTTTGAATTCTTCATTTTGTTTTATTTGAGATGACACAAATTTTTCCATCAAAAATTCCAAGTTTGACTTTTTGCGGGTTGTTTTGTGGGTTGTTAAAAACTTTCTGATTTTGAAAACCAGGAGGTGGTCTAGGTGCTGGATTGGGTGGAGGATTTTTATAAGAAAAATTTGGATGATTCCTCCACCCAGGATTATAAGTATTTGAAAACGGATCTTCCTTTTGAGCATAGTTAACATGCTCGTTTCTAGCACTAGATGCCTCAAGCTGGCATTCAGCTCCAATATGGCCAACAACCCCACATAATTCACATGGTGGAGTAATAGGAGAAGAAGTTTGTGAGATGGCACTTACATTTAATTTTTCAAATTTTTGAAAAAGTGCGTCCACTTTTGAGGTAAGATGATCAACAACAGATATTTCATACTTACCTGGCTCTTTTGATGAGGCTGGTTTATTCGTTATGGCTCGCTCACTTGTCCATTGACAATGGTTTTGAGCCATATCTTCAACGAGTGCATAAGCTTCAGTAAAATTTTTGTTCATTAAAGCTCCACCTGCAGCTGCATCAACAGTCATTCTTGTTGCATATTGTAATCCATTATAAAAAGTGTGAACAACGAGCCATTTCTCTAGTCCATGATGGGGGCATAGCCTTAACATTTCTTTGAAATGTTCCCAAGCATCATAAAGAGATTCCCCGTCGTTTTGAGAAAATCGAGTAATTTGATTTCTCATTTGAGCTGTTTTACTCAGGGGAAAGAACTTACCAAGAAAAGCTTGTTTTAACTGGCCCCAGCTGGTAATGGATTCCGAAGGCAAAGAATGTAGCCATGCTCTTGCTCTATCCCTTAATGAAAAAGGGAAGAGTTTTAGTCTTATGGCATCTTGAGGTACCCCGTTTAATTTGAGAGTTCCACAGTATTCTAGAAAAATTGAAATATGAAGATTTGGGTCCTCCGTGGGAGAACCAGAAAATTGGTTTTGTTGAACCATTGAAAGCAGAGATGATTTGAGTTCAAAATCATTTGCTTCCACATTCGGATGTACAATGGCACCCGATGGCTCTGCCGAAGGTGTTGTGTACTCTTTGAGAGCACGATTTTCATTAGCCGCCATTTGGTTTTCGGGAATTTCTCTCCTCCTTCTATGTAAGAACCTTTCAATTTCGGGAATTTGTTGAACAGTTTCTCCGAAACTTCTGGTTCTTCGCATTCGAGGGACAAGAGAAGAAAAAGTAAAAATAAAGAAAATAAAACTTCAGTCTAACCGGTTTCGAAAAACTTAATT
Source organism: Astragalus membranaceus (assembly GCA_039519185.1). NCBI lineage: Eukaryota > Viridiplantae > Streptophyta > Magnoliopsida > Fabales > Fabaceae > Astragalus > Astragalus membranaceus. The sequence continues at coordinate 140,994,199 of CM076849.1, read as the reverse complement.
AATATCACTGCCTCCCCGGCAACGGCGCCAAAAACTTGATAGGCTGCAAGTGCACGGTCTTGTCGCGTAATAAAAAGTTATCGATCCACAGGGAGAGCCTAGGTGATTACCAATTTAATTTTTCAAATTTGATTAACTGAAAAGAAAGTGTTTTTAGAAAGAAGGAATGTTTTAGTAAAGTCTACTCACTCATGATCATTGTAGACAAAAGAGGAGAAAAGAAAAATAAATGACTTGGAAAATAAAGGGCAAGAAAGTAAATGACTTGGAAAATAAAGGGCAAGAAAATAAATGACTTGGAAAATAAAGGGCAAGAAAATAAATGACTTGGAAAATAAAGGGCAAGAAAATAAATGACTTGGAAAATAAAGGGGCAAGAAAATAAATGACTTGGAAAATAAAGGGGCAAGAAAGTAAATGACTTGGAAAATAAAGGGGCAAGAAAGTAAATGACTTGGAAAATAAAGGGCAAGAAAATAAATGACTTGGAAAATAAAGGGCAAGAAAATAAATGACTTGGAAAATAAAGGGCAAAAAAATAAATGACTTGGAAAATAGAGGGGCAAGAAAGTAAATGACTTGGAAAATAAAGGGGCAAGAAAGTAAATGACTTGGAAAATAAAGGGCAAGAAAATAAATGACTTGGAAAATAAAGGGCAAAAAAATAAATGACTTGGAAAATAGAGGGGCAAGAAAGTAAATGACTTGGAAAATAAAGGGGCAAGAAAGTAAATGACTTGGAAAATAAAGGGCAAGAAAATAAATGACTTGGAAAATAAAGGGCAAAAAAATAAATGACTTGGAAAATAGAGGGGCAAGAAAGTAAATGACTTGGAAAATAAAGGGGCAAGAAAGTAAATGACTTGGAAAATAAAGGGGAAGAAAATAAATGACTTGGAAAATAAAGGGCAAGAAAATAAATGACTTGGAAAATAAAGGGGCAAGAAAGTAAATGACTTGGAAAATAAAGGGGCAAAAAAGTAAATGACTTGGAAAATAAAGGGGGCAAGAAAGTAAATGTGCATGAAAAATAAAAGACTTAGAAAATAAATTGCAAGAATTTAAATAGCAAAAAAGTAAAAGAATATGAAGAACATGAAGAACAATCTTTAGAGAATTTTTGAGATGAACTTTGTCACAAAATTCAAGTCTTGAGAAATGATTCACTCACAAAACAAAGTCTAATTACAAGTGAGGATCAAGGTCCTATTTATAGGAAAATATGAGGGAAAATATCTACCAACAAGTGGACAAGGCAAAGCCATCAACAAGTGGGCATAGCACTTGAGTGGAGGGGCAAAATAGTCAAAAAGAAGTAAAAAAATCAAGTTGGCATGGTTAGCCACCAACAAGTGGCCGCAGCCACTTTTGGACTGCATTTTGGCGCCCTTGGCGCCCATGGCGCCCTTGGCGCCTTGTCCTGCGCCAGTCCTGCGCCAGTTTGCTCCTTGGCGCCCTTGGCGCCCATGGCGCCCTGTCCCGCGCCAGTCCTGCGCCAGTCCTGCGCCAGTTTTGGTCCTTGGCGCCCATGGCGCCCTGTCCTGCGCCAGTTTTGATGTGCTGCGCCAGTTTTGCTTCTTGGCGCCCTTGGCGCCCTGTGCTGCGCCAGTTTTGCCGTGCTGCGCCAGTTTTGCTTCTTGGCGCCCTTGGCGCCCTGTGCTGCGCCAGTTTTGCTGTGTTGCGCCAGTTTTGCTTCTTGGCGCCCTTGGCGCCCTGTGCTGCGCCAGTTTTGCTCCTTCGCGCCAGTTTTGCTGTTTTTCTCCTTGGCGCCCTTGGGGCCCTGTGCTGCGCCAGTTTTGCTCCTTGGCGCCAGTTTTGCTGTTTTGCTCCTTGGCGCTCTTGGGGCCCTGTGCTGCGCCAGTTTTGTCTCAAAAATTGTTCCTCCCCAAATATTTTCTTTGTTCTTCATTTTAGCTCATATTTTCTCTTTTGCTTCAAAATAAAACCTGAAAATAAAAAGTAAACATTTGTAGTAAAATAGCTCAAAAATATAATTAAAATACCAAATAAACCTAATAAAAATAACTATTAAAAAGACTCTAAAAATAGACTTATCAGTTATATTGTTCGGCTAGTCCAGCTTATGTTGTTTCCTAATGCAGTACACACTCTAAGAAAATTATATTGTTTAATAATATTGTTTAATAGTTCCTTCTTTGCCTCTGTCACATACTCCCTTGGTTGATCCTTGTCCTTGGCCTGCAACCATCAAATTTAGGCTAACCGAGCTATTGTGGCCGAGGCATTGTATAAGTTAGGACTTGCTTAGCCTCGGCCTTATCCATTATCCCTCGAGCGCAATCCCCCCTCGAGGAGTTTTATATTACCTCTTACCTCGAGCCCCTCCTTTGAGATTGTTCCTTCGTCAAATATCTCTTATAACTTGTCAAGTGATTTGCCTCGGTGTCCTAGTCTCCCCGCAACTCTGATTTTCAACCCTCGGCCTATGCCCTTATTTATTTTTGGGTCTTAACAATTTCCCCCCTTTTTGTGTTGTCGTATGGCCGCGGGGACATGACTAATGGTACAAAAACCCTTGATATGACCTAATATGACGATTGCAGTGGCTACCTGTCCCTATATGACACTTGGTGGTTCGAAAACTGATAAGGCGGCTAAAACGGTTCCCAATGCTTCGCAAACTAACTCCCCTTAGCTATAACTAGGCTTCATAATTGTTGTACACAGTTGCCTGCATTCCAAAACTTTTTAGAGTCTTGCCATTTCCTTCTTGCGAACAAAACTTCTTTCCTTTGACCATAAATGTTTTCCGCCATTATGTCTTCAAACTCCGATTCGCAGAACCGAGACCACAGTTATGGTGACGCCCACTGGGTGCGTCCTTCGTCCTCTAATTCATCGTCGGTAAGCCCTCCTCTCCGAATTAATGAAGATGACCTTCTCGCCGCAGTTCCTAGTGGTGTTACAGTGCAACCCACCACCTCTGAGGTTCGTGAGGGCTTTGACGCCTTTCAACAAATTTTTAAAGCTTCAGCGCAGCCAGGTATTCCAATCACTCAATATTGGTTCACCATTGATGCCAAAGTATCAGAAACCAGAGGTTGGGCTAAACCTACTGATGACTATCGAGCCTGGTTTGACAGGATCCATTCTGCCAAGAAAGATACATGAAGAGGCTGGGGCTTGCGTGACATGATCGCTCTGTCTACCTTTTCCATCCCTCACAATTTTGATGTTCTATTACCCCTTTTGGGCTTTTGGTCTTCCAATTTTAACGCTTTTATCTTCCCATGGGGCATAGTGACCCCCACAGTTCTTGACGTGACTGCCATTACAGGTTTGCCTTCTTTTGGCGCCACTGATCACCCTGCCCAACTGCCCAAGAAGGTTAACTTCAACCATATTCACACCGGAGGCGTTTATTCCATGTTTCTAGTCAAGAACTCAAGAACCGAGGCAGACATCAGTGAAACAGAACACACAGCTTTCCTCATGTACTTCTTCTGCAAGTTTTTCTATGGCACCGCTTCCGCAGGGATTGCCAAGGAACTCCAACCCCTTGTTGCTCTAATGATCAGCGACACTGTCTATGTGTGGGGCCCTTACTTCCTCGGTGGGCTCTATAGGGGTATTCAGGTCACACTTGATCAGATCAGGGAATATGGTGTCGTGACCAAGATTCAAGGCCCGATGTGGTTCCTTCAGTTGTGGGCTATCCTCTACTTTCCTCGTATCCTGTCTTCGGGGCTCACCATTCCCAAATCTCCAACCAGTCGAGATTTAGGTCCTCAACTCTCACACATGCCTTGCCATCGACTACCCCCGGCCAAGTTCATGGAAGCGCTTATGCGCATGGACTCAGTCGATATGTCGTGGTGTCCCATCTTGGAAAAGAAATTTGCTCCCTCTTGGATTTTTGCTCCCCAGAAACCTCAGTCCAAACTCACTCTCGCTGACCGCAATGCTCCTCGTGATCATTGGCATTCTACCTTAGTGGCCCGAGGTGTAACATCCTAACCTTTAGACGTCACTAAGATTAGAATATTGACCATTTATACAAACCAGAGTTATAAACCTACTTGAGTTTTTGTACATAACATAAAATTGACGGGAAATATTACCGTCACTCCGATTTCCTTAGGGTAAAATACCGATATTGGAACCATATAAGCATAACCGACAATAAATAATTTAGTCGTGGTACTAAAAATGTCCAAAATCCCAAAGTAAAATTTATATACATAGCTTGATAAGGATCAAGGATTAATCCTAAATGGGTACAACATAAATATAGCTAAGGGAAAACTAAGCAAACTATACATAAAATTGATCATTAGAGATCCTTCTATACTCATAGCCCGGAACAGCAGCTACAATTTCTCTATTTGCTTTCCCTGCACATCTGTAAACACCACATAAATAAACAGTGAAATAATAATCTCAGTGAGTTTTTTCGAGACCCCTCACGACTCCACTCTCGGTGTTTTATATATATTTTACTTGTAGCCCAGTTTAGCAGCTACAATGATCTCGTGTAACCCAGTCTAGCAGTTACACACTGATCTTGTCTTAGCACAACACCGGACAACAACTGCACGATTCCCCCAGTGAACCCACCCGTTAATATCTGATTAACGAATTGTTTGTTAGGCCTAGGAATCCCTTGGTTGAATGTTCTATCTCACAATGTAGGTCCTACGCAACCTATTGCAGCTCCCAAAATCCACATGCATTGACAACTCACAATCACATCTTCAATCACCACATGCAAGCCCTTTTTGATGGAACCCAAGCTTCGTTTCTAACATGCAAATCGAACACATGAGGTGAGGGGATAATATCAATTTCTGATTTTAGGGTCTGAATATGGGAGCATTTTGGGGTTTGATTTCTTGTTTGTAAATTGAATTTAGATAGGTGAAGGAAATTAGATTGGGGTAGGAGAAGAAAGAATGTGAAGTGATAGTTGGGTGATCAGCTCCTTCTTTCCTTCTCTTCTAACTCTCGACCTCTTTCTTTCTATTGTGTGTATTTGTGTTTGTTTATTTTTTGTGAAATGAGAAGTAAATGTGTGTGTGTTGTGTTATAAGTTTCAACTGAAACGTGAAGTGTGGGAGTGAGTGATGTTGGAGAAACTTTCCCTCAGCTAGTTGTATTGAGTGAAAATGGATCATGGGCTGTTCTAAATCATTGTGGACTCAACTCACCACCCACTACTAGGCACACCCCCTCTCAAGGTTAAATGTACAAACAAGCACACAAGACATACCAATAACACATTTAGACAATTCAATTCATCAATTATCAACTCAAACATAACCAATCAACTTAAATAGCAATAATCAATTAAAATTATTCGCTAATTAAAACAACTAGAACAATCACTTTGGGGGATGTTACAATACACCCCAACTTGAAAAAAAATTGTCCTAAAAAATTTGTTCAAGTCTTAACGATTTGCTAATCGAGAATAAATGCTTTCCCGAAGGAATTTAATTACAAAAACAAACTGGTCGTTTTGAAAGCCATTCACAAACTAGCATTTTCAAAACGCCCATTTTACTTTATTTGACTTAATGAGAATCAGTTGAAGATTAAACCAAAAAGAAGAAAAATCTTGGAACGGCACATTCAGTGCATAACAAGAAACATTTGAATAAACTTTCAATCCCAAAAAGCGTGAAAAGAAAAAATAATAATAAGAGGAAAAATAAAATTAGTTGAGCATACACTAAGTACACCTAACCACTACCAGGATTTGGTGGAAGATGGGATAGGAGACCCATTGTAACTTGGTAGAAATCCTTTCTGCAAGTTTTTCAACCAAACGATATTTTAAAAATATTATCCTCGTGGACGTACCCCAACTTAAGAAAACCTTACACAAGGTACAACTCTTTTAATAAAACGGTGAAAACTTATCAGGTTTCTGAAATGAAGTTTTAAAAAAGGAACTGACAAACACAAGTTTTTGTGAAAATCAATCCTTTGCAATCAGGCTTATACTAGTCAAAGTGGGTAAACAAAGTGTGTTGCAAGATGAAATGTTCTAAAAAGTTTCTTTGAACCTTTAATCAAATCCAAATAGTAATTGAAATTCCTTAGATTAGGTTAAGAATAGGGATGGGCAAGCATTGGTACCAAAGGAAGTGAGTTTGAATTAAAGTACAATTATTACAAAGTCACTGAAAGTGTGTGGAAACACTACGAGGTTTGCCCAGGGGAAACCAGTCACTTCTCCAATTTGTGGCTGTGTTAAGGACCTGGCCTTTCCTCGGGCGCTTGGTAAATATTTGACCCAGTACCTAGGTCGTCCCTACACAACTCCACCACTTTCTACAGCGTTAGCCAGTGCCGGCATGACCCCTCCTACAATCAAGAAGACACCCGGATCCGCTGTCCTTGCTCGACATCCACCCACTCGGTCTCATCGAGTCACATGTGAGTCTCTTTTCAACACATTTGCCCTCTATTTTATATACCTGTCTCCTTCCTCGTCTTACTCATGTTACAGTTGCAGAATCTTCAGGTCATCGTGATGACGACGAGGACGAAGAAGGTCCCATTATCTTCTGCAGGCCACCCAGAAAGACTCCAGCTGAAGCCCACTTGTTGCCAACGGCCAAGGACACTATTGTGGCAGCGGAAGAAACTCCTCGTCCATCCAAGAGACCGAAGGTATGACACCTCCTTTGTACTTCTCTTTTTCGGTTCTACGCTTCGTTCTTTTTACCTTTTGTCCGTCATAACAGGTGGCCATCCCTGCAGTCATAAATGAATTTTCTACTCCCGTTCCAATTCCTCAATTACTAACAAGTTCATCTCCAGTTCCTCCTCTTCAATTACCAACCAGTTCGTCTCCAGTTCCTCCTCCTCAACCGAGTCTGAATCAGGTGACCGAGGCCGAGGTGGCTCGGTACTTTGCCTCTCAAGATCTATCTCAAATAGATCCTCATTCGGCAGATGAACTAAGGAAGCTGGAGGCAGCTCTCCAGGGAGGCATAGTTACGGATCCTACGCAGCTCTCGGAGTTAAGGTCCTTAGCTTTCAGGTTGGCATCTTCTGGGGATTTGTCGGAGAAGCGAAGAAGTGCTGTAAAACAAGTAGCCTATCAGCTCCCATAAATTTCGCAACGTTATTCCGTGGCCAAGATTGCCCAAGACAATGCTCAGCAAGAATTAGACCACCTGAACACCCTCCAGTCCGAGAAGAAGATGCACCTTACATCTTACAGCGAAAATGAGGCAGAGAGAAAGCTAGCCCTTACCGAAGAAGAGGAAATCAGACGTCGCATCAAGGAGATTGAGACCACCCTGGCCAAACTACGCCAAGAGCTGCAAACCCTGCGACCTCAGCAAGAAGAGGGAGTGCGCAAGCTCAGCGGGATTGTCCAAGAACAGAGCCAGTTGTATCTCCTGAGTACACCCTTGGACCAACGTATCGAGCTACTGGAATCTCAAAAGGGGGTCTTTGTCTTCAAACTGTAGTTTCTTTTTGGGGCAAGCTGTATTCCCTTCTGGTAGGTCCTTTTGCTACTCCGCCAATAGTTGATTCTTCGATGGTAGCCGCTTCGGATTCAGCCGTTCCTTCTTCCGCCGACACGCTACCAAACCCAGAGGTGCCTGAATCGGTGGAGGGGGAGATTTCCGCAGCGGAGAGGTAAGAATTTTCCTTTGAAAAACCTTCTGGCTCTCACTAGGCCGCCGGTATGTGGTGTGCCATTCTGACAATTGCAACTTTCTTACTAGGTCACCGGTATGTGGCATGCCACCCTGACAATTCTGGTTTCCATCTACCAATCTTCCTTTCCTTGCATACTTTCCCATAGAGTAGGATAATATGCTTTAAGATATTTGCCGTTGATTTTTGTTTCGAATTATTCCCCGTTTAACGTAATTAGACGATACGCTCCGCCATTGATTACTTCGCTTATGATATAGGGCCCATCCCAATTTGGGTACCATTTGCCAAACTTGGGGTCTTTCTTCCCTAGTGGCAGAAGAGTTTTCCAAACAATGTCACCTTCAACAAACCTTTTCGACTTGACATGCTTGTTGTAAGCACGAGCCGTTTTGGCTTTATTCATCTCTATCCTACTGAGGGTAGCCATTCTGTCATCATCAACCGAGTCCAACTCCATCAGCATGGCTTGTTGGTAGTCATCCATACTAAGGGAGTGTTGTCGAGCCACTCTTAATGAGGCTACGCTAATCTCAAGTGGCAGCCCGGCGTCCTGACCATCTACTAAACGATAGGGGGTCGCCCCCGTGGCTGTAAAAATGGAATTCCTCATGGCCCTTAGGACCTCATTAAGGGTTTCATGCCACCGTCGAGGCTTATCCTCTATGTTTTTCTTGATGAGCTCGATGATGATTTTATTGGTAGCCTCGGCTTGTCCATTAGCCTGGGCATAACAAGGAGACGAGCGTCTCATCTTAATGCCATACTCTTGGGCAAAGACCACCACTTGTTCTCATGTGAACATTGTGCCTTGATCAGCCGTGATAGTCTCGGGGATCCCAAGTCTATATATGATCTGGTTTTCTATGAATCTAATTACCGCGGCCTGATTGACACTCCCCAGGGGTATGGCTTTCTACCCATTTAGTGAAGTAATCAGTGGCTACAATGATGAAATTATGGCCCTTCGAGCTCGGAGGGTATATCTTACCAATTAAGTCCATGGCCCACCCTCTGAATGGCCAAGGGTTGACGATGGGATGGAGCTCATCAGCGGGCACCCTTTGGATCGGCCCATGAAGCTGGCAAGCTTCGCAACCTTTTACAAACTGGAAACAATCGGCTGTGATAGTCGGCCAATAGTATCCGTGTCTGTAGATGAGCCATTACCATATATCCTCATGCACCTGAGCCATTACCATATAGGCATCCTTCCTCTTGAGGCATCACAATAACACCCCAATGGCAGTCCTCTTATAAAGCTCGTCCCCTATGATGAGGTATTTTAGGGCCCTCTGCTTGATCCTGAAATCAGTGCTAGCCGTTGGGTTACGGAGATACTCTGTCAACACCCCGATCCAGGTATCAGCGGGATCCACTTTAATTGGTACTACCACATCCTGCTCTAGTACTTTGACTGCCCCTTCTTTATATCCCGAAGCCTGCTGGGCCAAGTCATTTGCTTCTTTGTTTTGTTCTCTAGGGACGTATGCAATTACAACATCAGCGAACAATTTCAACAAGGTATGAGCCGAGGCCCGTAGATGCCTAAGCTTCTCATTGTAACACTTGTACTCCCCAGTGATTTGTTTGATCACTAGTTGGGAATCCCCTTTAACTCCAAATACTGGGCTTTCATGGCGGCCAAGATATCGAGTCCCAAAATCAAGGCTTCATATTCGGCCTGATTATTGGAAGCTTGATCTCCTATCCTGCACATGAACCTCCATGCCCTGCCGTTGGGGCTAGTGATTACCACACCAATGTCTGCTCCTGTTGGGGTGCTTGAACCATCAAACAAGAGGGTCCAAGGCTTCAACCCCAAGTAGTTGATGGGCTCAGTTGGCAAATCACACAGCTCCACGCATGGGTGTTGGGCTAGAAAGTCAGCCAATGCTTGACCCTTGATGGCCCTCAGAGGTACGTAAGTTAGAGAAAATGCATTTAACTTAATGGCCCACTTTACAAGCCTTCCTTGCAAGACAGGCCTATTAAGAAGGTAACGAATGATATCTACTTTGCACCCAACCAAAACTTCCTTAGGTAATAGATAATATTCAAGTTTAGTACAAGCATTGAACAACGCTAAACAAAGTTTATCAATAGGAGAATATCTGGTTTTGGCATCATTGAGGATTCTACTGAGATAATATATAGCTCGCTCCACCCAATTATCATCATCTTGAGCCAACAAGCAGTCGATAGCCTGTTCCTCGGACGCAATGTACCAGGACAGGGGCTTAGTTAAGGCAGCCTTGATTTGATCAAAGGCCTCCTGTTGCTTAGTTCCCCATACCATCTCTTCCGTGTTCTTTATCTTTAATAGGGGTGAGAAAGCCTTCATCTTCCCAGCCGAGTTGGCGATAAATCTCCTTAGGAAGTTAATCGAGTCTTGTTTTTGTCTACTTCAATGCCTTCGTTGTGCACCAAGAAGCCCAGAAAATTTCCTGCAGACACGCCAAAAGCACACTTAACGGGGTTCATTTTAAGATTGCGGAGTCTCATCTGCTTGAGAGCTTGTTCAAGCTCCATGAGATGGGCATCGAAGCTCTTGGATTTGACTACCACGTTATCAATATATATTTCCATGCTTTTACCAATAAGGTCATGGAAAATGGCGTTCATCGCCTTTTGATACGTGCCCCCCGCGTTTTTGAGGTCGAAGGGCATTACCAACCACTCATTGATACCTAAGGCCCCGGGACACCTGGAGGCAGTCTTATGGGTGTCATCCTCGGCCACATATATCTTGTTGTAGCCAGAATAGTCGTCCATAAACGTCAAGATGGCATTGTTAGCCGCGTCGTCGACCAACATGTCGGCCACAGGCATACCAAACTCATCTTTCGAAGTGCCCCAGTTCAGGTCTCTGTAATCAATACATACCTTCACCTGGACATTCTTTTTGATCACGGGGACTATGTTAGACAGCCACTCTACATACCTGGCAGTCCTTATGAACCCTGCTTTCAGCAATCTCTCCACCTTTGCTTTGATCTAGGCATCAACTGGGGGTTGAATCTCCTCGGTGGTTGCTTATGGGGCTTGCAACCTTCCTTAATGGGCATCCTATGTTCTATCAGTATCTTGTCAAGACCCGACATCTCATGGTAGTCCCACGCAAAGCAGTCGCGATACTCCTTAGTCAATGCCACCATTCGATCTCGTTGTTGTGGTTGCAACTTGCCACTGACTTTGTTCATTCTTGGTTCATCTTCGTCTCCTAGATTAACCTCCACTAGAGAGTCTTGAGCTTCAAATGTGGGTACTCTTCTTTGAATGGGCTCTATGTGAGGAGGTTGGGCCAACATTCCGTCCTCGGGGTTATCCGGAATCCTCTGACATGGGAGTTCTGGGAGCTCATCCTCTCCGTGTACTGCATCAAACATAGCCTCTTCAATGATGGACCCAACCCGGAACAGGTGCAGTCGATCCAGCAGGCTCTGTACATCTGGTGGGAGACTAATCATTACCCTCAATGTTAGGTCGTGGGTCGGCCAACATTTTGAGTTCAAAACCCTTCTTTGTCCAATCACAAGACTCTAGACCCCTTCCTCGTAATTTCCTGGAATGCCTATAGGGCGCAAATGGGGGAATAGAACACAACTTCAAACATCTTTACCTCAGCAGGAAATGGATTGGGATCAAATTCCACTATCTCCACTTTGTCACCTATCCATATCATTAATTTCTGATGTAGAGTGGAGGGAACACATTCACTAGTGTGGATATAATCTCTTCCCAGAATTATAACATAGGAGGGTTTCCCCTCAATGGCAAAGAAGGGTGGCCCATGAAACTTGTCATGGTCATGGTCGTAGGGATGAGATCCTCAGCATTCTTACCAAGCTTCTTCATTGTTGCCAACGACATGATGTTCAAAACAGCTCCACCATCCACGAAAACCCGGTTAAATAGTTTCCCATTCAGGTGGGCTTTAATATAGAGGGGCTTCAAGTGTCTGGTTATGTCTGTCGTGGATTTCTCACACAACATTCCTTTCATAACTAATCCCTCGGACTCTGTCAAGGCAGGACATTCGGCTTCCTTGGCAAAAACATCCCCCTCGGGGGCCTTTGGTTGGTCCCTATTTCCCCAGCTTTCAGATGGTAGGAGTCCCACCATTTCTACGCCAGCAAAGAACTCCCCATCGTCTCCATCCGTAATGTCATCCAAGATTGATTCTGTGATAGAATTACCATCAAAATTGAGTGGACCGAAGGGGTTCACTTCTTCACACAAGAGATAATCTTCTGCAATCTCTTCCTCAGTCATTATCCCCTCGCCAGGGAGAGTACAGATTGGCTGAGGTCATCCGGGGCTGTGAGAGCCATAGAGACATTCCCTCACTGCTTCAGTGAGAGAGCTGCCAATCGTGCCCACCACCCCTACCATAGTATTACGCTCTTCTGCCCCATCAATGGATGTGTCAGGACCAGCTACGTCAGTGTCCCGTTGCTCTAGAGCTTTATCCTCGACAGGTTTTGGGAAAGCTTGTTCTAGCACCGTGGCTACTGAGGCGGCAGGAATAGCCAGCGTATTCCCTTCCCTGGCCGAGGTGAGCATCTTCAACGTTTCCCTCATTCTATGGAAGGCCCTTGCCCTTTGCAGCCTCCTCTTCTGTGAGCGAGATTTGGAGGCCGCCTTAGGGGGGGTGATACTGCTGATACCACTTTTGTCATCCACTGGCCCTGGGGTACTTATGAGGGAGGTTTCACAGTTTTAGTGGCTCTCAACTCACCATCATTCAGCACTATGATATCCACTGACATCGAGTCTTACGCCGTAGTGACCTGCGCAGCCCTCCTTTCTCCCTTTGAGTGATACCTCTCCGCTGGGGTTGGCACAATGGCTTGCTCGATAGATTTATCAACTGACCGACTGTGCCCCCCAAGCGGGAGGTGTTGGGTTCTCAGGTCTTTAGGTTGAGGTGCTTGCCTCTCAAGATTGAGTTTGGACAAGTGTAGTTCCATGAGATCGTGGAACAGACTCCCTGGCTTATGAAGTCTCTTCCGAGGTTCTTTACGCTGGCTTGAATCCCTTACCTGCAACCTGTCTTGCAAGAGAGCTACACGCTTGGCCACAGTAGATCCCTCGGTAGCGGGTCCCAATCGGTCAAAAGCTGAGGTTCTTCTTTTTGGAGGGCTTCTTGTTTAGGGACCTACACATACTTCTTCTTCCCTTTCCTTGGTCACTCCTTGAGAAGGAAACCATATTAATGTTCATGCTGGGGAAAGGGTCAGTGTCAACGGTCATTTCTGATACTTCATTATCGGCCATCTTAAACCTCCCTTTTCTGATAGCTTCTTGAATGGCTCGGCAAAAGATAATACAATTGGCAGTGGCATGATTGAATGAATTGTGCCACTTGCAGTATTTCTTTCCCTTTATTTCCTTGGGAGGAGGTATTTTATGGCCGTTGAGGAACTTGATTTATTTACCCTTTAACAGGTAGTCAAAGATCTGGTCCACCTTAGATATGTCAAAGGAGTACTCAGACTAGTTTTCCACCTCGTCCTTCTCCTTCTCCAAAGCAGTTTTAAAAGCAGGACATAGGTAAGCCTTTCGTTTCACTATCTCGGCCATCATGATGTCTGCCGTGTAATCGGCTGATTCATCATAGTCAGAATCTTCTTCAATGTCAACCATTGACACTAGCTGAGGTCCTCGACCCCTAGTGGCCCTCTTCCTTTCTTTCTCTTGTATGAACTGTTCAGTTTGGATAGCCCTGGAGGCAAGGCTACTGAGGTCGCTGCAAGCTTGTCCCACAAGATTTTCCTTCAATTGAGGCTACATTCCAAAGATGGCCATGGAAGTGAGTTGGGCTTCTGGAAATGGTACGAAATTGATGAAATCGGCCATCTTTCGAAATCTTTCAATGAAGTCAGTCACAGCCTCGTGTACCTTCTACTGTAAATTCATGAAATCGGCTGCGGTAACTTCGGGTTGTGGCCAATAAAATCTGTCATGGAAGCACCTTTCCATGTCTGCCCAGGTCTGAATAGAATCAGGTGGGAGTGAAGAGTACCAAGTAAAAAAAGTCCCTGTTGGAGACAATGTGAATAGCTACAACTTGTGATATTCATTCTGGATCCCTTCTCCACATTGGACCGTGAATCAGCCAATGTGCTCCAGTGTAGACTTGCCATCGTCCCCAGAAAACGTAGCAAAATCAGGTGTATTGAATCCTTTGGGCAGAGGTACCAATTTGTCCACCCACTCGGGGTAAGGCTTCCTGTACACCCGTCTGTCGAGCGGTTTCAACTGCACACCGAAGAACTTCTTGATGGTGTCAGCTATTAAATTTGGGTCCAGGTGTTGGGGCGTCGATGGTCTTTCAGGTGGAGGCATTGGTCGCCATATTGTATTTGGGGGACCCTGTGCCCCTGGCTGTGGTGGTGCCTGAGGTGGAGCATCAGTCCATGGCTGCCCAGGCATCACTTGGGCTAGGTTAACAGAGCCAGTTCCTAGTACAGGTGCCTGATGGCCTCGATGAGGTCGAAACTGGTTCCATGGCTTCTCGACCGGGAAACCAATCATCTGTGTCTGTAAATAAGAACCCGCCGGGTAGGTACCAAGTGCTCCGGAGTATGGCTGACTGGGAGGTAGGCTTGTCGAGCCAGGTGGGTTTTGGACCCATGGCTGCTGACTCGGGCAATACCCACCTGTCCTGCCAATCCTAGATTCTGGGGTGAAGGCTTGCCCCCCTGCGTAGGCCGAATCGTTAGCTGCGGTAGAACATCCATACCGGGTTGGTGTACGGTTGCGTCTGATGCGTGCCTCCTAGAGAGTTAGGTTGTCCTCCCTGTGATTGGCCGGGGAAACCAGGGCTTATTGTGCTACTAGCTTGCCTGTAGCACGCCTCCGTTCCAATTCCTTGGTCTGTTGCACCTCGTTGTGCACCATAGGTTTCACTATGTCAGCCAATTGTTGGGACACTTGGTACATGTTAAGACTTCAACAAGTGTACTGAAACGTTGCAAGTAATAGTTATAACGGTAAGAACCGGTCGTATCCACATGGATTGTGATTTATTATCAATAGGCAAGTTATTAATTCTCAGTCGAGACACTTGAGATAAAAGTGATTTTATTGTAACATTGAAATAAAACGTTCATAAAATAAAGTAAGATAGAAGTGATTAAGGATTGACTCATCCTCCCTCTGCTATTATATGACCTTCAACCAATATCAAGGTAATTATCCAGGTTATCCGATTCAATTCACTAAATTAGGTTAAGGACAATCCCTTGCCTCAAAATCCCTTTTACCTAACAAGATACCCTAGTTCCTTAGGTGATTCCTGCCAATAGGCAAAGCATTAAACACAAGAAATAAAGAATTCACAAACCCAATCCCACATTCCTATGGTGATTACGATTTGTGACCTAAACCCCCAAGTTCAAGCATACAAACCCATATTCCTATGGTGATCATAAACCTAGATCAATACAATTATCATGTGTAAGAGTAAAGCATTAAGCATAGAGATAAAGGCACTGGATAAATTGAATAATAACTGACTTCCCATCTCTCCCAAATCAAAACTATCTAATTACATAGCATCTTAGGGATAAGAATAAAGAGTAGAAGAAGATTACATAGAGATGGATCCATTAGAACCTTCAAACCCTTGTTCCAAAGGTGTAGGAAGACCCCCAAAAACGCCTCCAGCTGCTCCTCCAAACCCTAGAACCGCTCCCAAGCCAAAAAGAGTTTCAAAAACGCAAAACTGCATAATTTAACCAAACCTTCGACCAACCATCGCCTCGCGATGCCAGCTGGTCGGGTCGCGACCTCCTGCTGAAAAGCTTGGTTGTGGCGCGATCGTTCTTGGCTGCTAGTGCGAAAGCTGTCCGATCTTTTTCCTTCTTTCTTTTCTCCGTTTCGTCACTAGGCAAGTGTCTGGTTCGCTAGTAGACGCCACATCAAATTGAAGGATTTCTCATGCATTTTGTTACAACTCCACACTTATTACATAGAACTAAAATTATGCCAAAATTCTAACTATTGGCTGAATCAAACATAAAATCACCGACATTTTGGTTGTAAACTGAACAAAAATATACATGTGACGATGAGTCATCAGTACATTATGTCGTGTATCCCCATGTCGATTTTTGCCGAATGAATGATGTGGTCATGACCACGGGCTCCTCATCTTGGTGGGGTTGTTCATTCGAATCAGTAGTAACCGCTAGGGTGGTAGTCCCTGAAACACTAGCTGGCTTCGTGATTTTCCCTTTGGAAGCAGTTGCCTTCTTTGACGTCAAATGGGGTTCCATACTGAGGTTTCTACCTGAGCGCAAGTGCATACGCCAACAATAATCCAGTCCAGGCGAATCAAACGCAAATGTCTGTTCACCTGTGCCTGTCCCACTGGGCGTGCCAATTTTTGTTGTCGTCAAACTCTTATATCCTGGCCGTGGTATCGGCCAGGGGCCTGGACAGTCTTTGATTTCTTTGTTCTTCAAGAAATTGCGTTGAGGAAGGAACTCTGTTCCTCAAATGTGGGTTTTCTGACTCCTCCAAAGAGTATCAGGTTGGGTTGAAGAGACGCGAGGACTAGATTATCTATTGGCTAATGCATGAAAGTAAAGTAAAGTAAAGTAAAGTGAGATAAAGATAAATTGCAAGAGAAAAATAAACTTTGTATTAATTGATTGTGTGTGTTGATAACTCACAGAAGTGTGAGTTATTTACAGCCATTCAAATGAGAATTATCTTGTTCCAAGAATAAATTATGCTATAAATTGTGATGAATACCTTCATATTTGACATTGTTGAATTCAGGGATAATAATTATAATTTGGGCACGCAAGTGCCAATTTTGTGGAATTTGACATGTGTGCCAAGTATGCAGGATTTTACTAAGTATTCAGTGCTAGGCGAGTGCAGCGGTAGCATCCAAGCAGATATTTGCAGCGGAGTGAGGACCAGCGAGGCACCTCATTTAACGCAACCAGAAAAGGAAACCTTACCCGGTTAGCGAGGTAGGCGCCCCCTGTGTTCAGCAAGTCAGCGAAATTCCTTAGGGTTTGTTACAACAACCCGATGGAGAAGGCCCAAGGGAGAGGCGCGCCGTGCTACCATCAAGTCTATAAATAGGGAGCGTTCCCTAGAGGAAGGGGTGCAACATTCTTCGACACGATTTCTCAAGAAAACAAGAACATCCGAGCCAGATTACGAGAAACCTATATCCACTCCACACTGTACTTACCCATTTACATCACTTTATTCCATACTCAGAGACAAACCTCCGTAGCCGGTGTTTACCATCTTCGCATCAACCTTAGTAGTTGTAGATATGTCTTCATGCTTGCTGGCGTAACTCAACCCTTAGGTGTTTTTACGTTGATGAATACTCTTGCGGTAATTTTGTACTGTTTTATCATGACTACGCTCATCATGAGCTAATCCTCTTGTTAGTCAAGACATGGTGATATGAACATGTTATTCTAGATTGCGTTTATTGTTAAGACTTTGGCAAGTGTACCAAATGTCGTCGCAGGTAATAAAATACGGTAAGTAACCGGTCGATTCCACAGGGATTGCGCGTTGAAAACAATAGCAAAGTTGTAAATTCTTAGATTATAAAGGTTTGGTAATTTGAGTAATAGTAACGGTACACAAACGTGATTTAAGAATACGAGAAAAACGACTAGGGATCGAATCCTCTCGCCTCGCCTATCACATGAACCTTAGCCAATTCAAGTTAATTATTCAATTTCTAGATTCAATTCACTAATTAAGGTCAAGGACGATTCCTTGCCTCAAGACCCCTATTACCCTAAGAGTGACCCTAATTCCTTAGGTGAGACATGCCAAAGGGTAATGCATTAAGATCGAGAATTTTACACGAATTCACCTAAGCCATCACATATCCCTATGCTGATTACTAGCAGATGATCTAACTACCCAATTTCCAGCTACTAATTCATATTCCTATGCAATCACTAGCCTGGATCATCACAATTATCATATGTAATTGAAAAGCATTAAGAGCATAGGTATTTAGACAAAGTAAATCGAATAACAACTGAATTGATTAGAACAATGGTTCACATGATAGGGTTGGGAGATTCATCTCTCCCTAATCTAAGCAAATTAGTTACAATCCATCCTAAGAGTAGAAACCAACATAAAATAGAAAACAAACATAAAGGAAGACATTAGAACCTTCAATCCCTTGTTCCCAAGTGGTGAGAAGGCCCCCAAAATCGCACCCTCCAGCTGCTCCAAAATGTGGCTCAGATCCCAAGACGAAGTCCTCAGGAAAATGCTGAAACTGCTTTAAAAACCCTAATTTTCGCTCACCATCGCGACGCGACCCGTGACCATCGCGTCGCGAAATAGGACAGAAACATCTGGCTTTGCAAAAATTCCTCCTGGTCGCGACGCGATATTAAACAGAAAGTCCTGGCTTTACAAAATTCCTCCTGGTCGCGTCGCGAACCCTCCTGGTCGCGACGCGATATTGAACAGAAATCAACTCCCTCCATTTTGCTGCATTTCCGGGCAAGTGTCTGGTTCGCCGAATGATGCCACAACCAATTAGAGGTCTTCAAGTTCAATTTAGCTCCAAAAGTGAAGGAATTACTTACAAATGAACTTCCTACTACAATTATCTAAAACTAGACTAAATCCCCAGATAATGACTGATACAATGAAAAATTTGCACAATTGGTCCTAAAAATGCCTAACTTACATCATATGATTGAGAGTCAACACAACCCCAAATTTAAACTTTTGCTTGTCCTCAAGCAAACATTCAATTCAGACTGTGGCTGATTTTCTATTTAGCTGTTACATATAATACATCAACCTTAAACACATCAGCACATCAACTATCATCATCAACCTAATACAGTGGCAGGACAACTGAATTGGAAATACCGAATCATAAGCAGGCAGCATTCTCAAGTTTTCTCTATACACACATCTCACCAGTGTTTCACTCTTGAGGTGTTTCGGGTATTCACTCAATTCACAGTACCTGCATCATCGTTTCATAGGCTTGACAGAGTTCTATATCAGTCTATACAAATGAATTGCATACACACATTTTGAGGACTTTAAGGGTTATAGCGGGGCTTAGGTAAGGGTGGATAAATTTGGATAAGTAGGTTGCACTTGGAGTTAGGCCTACCTCTCTTTTTGTTAATTTCACTCAATTTACTTGTCACCCATTTTACCAAAGCATTCAACAAAACAAGAGAAGGATTTTGTTTATTTATTTATTTTTTTCTTCTTATTTTTTTTTTCTGATAGATATATATACATATATTTTTTTCTTTTCTTGTTCCTTCTCTTGTATACCACCCCAAACTTATAATGTTGCTATTCCACGAGCAACCCCAAACTTAGAATTTTTCCCACTCTCACAGCTTTTGTTACCTAACTCCAAGTTAAGAATTAACTAGGCTATGATTTTCAGAGAAACAGCATAAAATTTTTAACAATAGGCTCAGAGGGGCTAGCAGAGGATAAACATTAGTTAGGTGCGGTTTGAAAGGCTCAGGGGTGCCAAAGGAAATGCCTCAGTGTGTATGAAAATCAAATGCAAAAACAATTAAGCACAATGTCAAGTTCTGCAGACTAATGCAGGCAAGGAATACACACAATATATATAAGAACGTGTTTAGGCTCAAACCTCACAGTTGGGATCATAGAGATAGAACTTGAGAGATGCTGCTCACAGATGATAAAGAACTTCCGCAACGTTTGTCATGACCCCTGCTATTACTTGATGATAAAACTTGACGTGCGAGTATCAAAAGGAAAAATGCAAACATGCGACCCCAAATGCCACACATCATCACCATTGACGCTGCTTTAACAAAACAAAAACAAAATATAGGGCAGTGGTGCCTCAATATCACAGAGTAAGTTATAATAATAAGTACAGACCAAAGTGCGAAATAAAGTCAAAAAGGGAGAAGTACAACTAAAAGTGCGAGTAAAAATGTCTGAATAAAACAGTAAAATAAATGAGCCTCCTGCTCAAGGAAATGAAATGTGCTCCTCCAAATACTCATCCCCTGAAAGAAGTGGATCCTGGGGGACCGGCTGCTGCTCTGCATGGGGTACTGATGAAGATGAAGCGGCGGCTGCTCTGTTCTCGGCCATATACTCCTCAGCAGCACGGTGGACTCTGTATGATGCCAGGTGTGAAGTATCAATGCCCTGCTGCTGCAATGACAGAGACGACCCGCACCAGCTGGCCATGAGGAGGTCATACTGGAAAGAGGAGTCGGTCTGAAACTGCTCCCGGTAAGATGGGCCTGCTGGCGGCTGCTGTGCTGGAGGTGCCGGCTGCTGTGGTGGAACTGCATCATCCATGGGTCCATCGGGCTGCTTCATAATCCAAGCGGCAGTGATAGGTTCCCTGGGATCAACTAGCAAGTCGTCCGAGTATTCAGGACACCCCTGTTGTGAACACAAGGCATGAATCACAGAGGCATGCCCTAATCTGGTCCTCGGACATCTGACAATCTCAGCTATGCTCTCAGAAATAGCTCTGCCCAGGTTTACCCGCTCGCCCCTCATGATAGCCAATAATCCCATGGCCACTTTGACCTTCACATCAGTAGAGTTAGAACAGGATATGATCGACTGATTGAAAAATGCATTCCAGGCCTTTGGGATTGGCTTCAGCCCCATGTTGCAGAAACGACGTGGAAGGTGCATGGATGGGGACCATTGTGCCCCCGGACGACACCGCTCTCTCAAAGTCCCCTCATAATCAATGCTCCTGGGATCAACTGCAACGTGGCACATAGCACAGTACTGCGCTGTAGGTAGCCCCAACAGGCTGTTGATGCTATCCGCGGAGTAGGACACAGTCTTGCCTCTAACATAGACGGATGTAGACCTGTCCTGCTCCTCCTCCCAATAGGCGTTTGAGTAGAACTCCCTGACCAGGCTCTGGTTAGCCTGCTTAATTCTTGCATTGAATGGAAGCCACCGCAACTCCCGCAGTGTGGAAGTGATAATCGGAAACTCATCTGTGGAGAGGTCAAAGGCCCTCTCCGGATTGATCTTCTTGCCCTTGACAACCTGCTGGTACCTCTCCTCGTGTACGGGGGACCTGAATCTGTCAACCTCTGATGGTGAGGCCCCCCTCCTCTTCCTAGATGTGCCGGTCTTTGCTCTTTTGTCCATGCTAGCACTTGTTTAAGAAAAATTTCCTGCAGGCAAATAACCAGAACCCAGTCCAAATTGTTAGTTCTCGGTGGGTCCCGGGTGTGGGCCCCACTCCAGCAGAGAAAAATAATCAACAGCCAAAACATAGTTTCTGGACTCAAAGTCATCTACCCTAAGGTTGTGAATTTGTGCAAAATTAGGACCAGGCCAGCAACCCCAAAACAGACTTCACTTAGACATTTCCACAAACATTTGAGTTGCTTAGCCAAAACTCATTGGAGCAATTTCACAAACACCTTGGCTACATAGATTTTTTTCATTTTGGCATTTTATCAAACACCTTGTGTATGCCCAAAATCAACTTAGTTTCTACCCCCAATTCAATCATTCTCTCCCCAACATTAGCAACAAGCAACAATCATGCAATACAATATCATAGGGAACAATCCTACTCTTCTAATTTGACTTCGAATCCCCACAATTCCTACCCAAAAATCACCCCAACAACCATCAAAACCAATCAAAATATTCTACTCTAATTAAAGAACAAGGTTAAGATTAATACCTGGAGATGTTGGTGGTGAGGAATTCGCGCAAGGTAGCAAGAATTCACAATCAAATGCGAGCAAGAACCGTAATGGGGAGGGGAATTCGTAGTGTGCACAAGAGGGGGAAAATGGAGACTTTGAAAAAAAATTTGTGTTTGTGTTCGGACTGCCCAGTTTTACGCTAAAACGGCTCTCATCGCGACGCGGCCCGTGTGCTTCGCGTCGCGAGATTACACAGAAACCGTTCCAGTTTCAAAATTTTGAAACATCGCGACGCGACACGCCTGATTCACGACGCGAAATCAAACAGAAACCTTTTTCTTGAAAAATTTTCAACCCATCGCGACGCGACATCACTGGTTCGCGACGCGAAATAACCCAGAAACATTTTCTTTGAAATTACTTCCCTTTCGCGACACGAACTTGACCGAACACAAAAAATTTCTTCTCATGCCTAAGACTAACAGCAAAATAAAGTAAATTAAAGACTTAAATTGAAATTGAATTAAAGACTTGGTACCTCAGTGGATTGCCTCCCACTCAGCGCTTCTTTAACGTCACTAGCTTGACGGTTCAGAAGATGTCTCACATTGGCCCAGGTGGAGCCTTTGGCTTCTTAAGTGCCCCAATCTCAGCTCCTTCAGAACCTTCTCCATTGAATTTCCAGCTGGGCTCACCCACCACTTCTTTTAGATCCACCCATTCGCTTGGTGACTTACCTGGTGGCGAGTGGATGTGCATTTTGTTTTTGGCTTTGGGTTTGGGTGCCTCAACACTATAGCACCCTTCCTTTTTCTCATCCTTTCTTGCTGCCTTGATCACCTTTAGGGTTACCTTTTCATCTTGCACTCTCAGCTTCACAGTCCCATCTGCCACATCTATGACAGCTCTACTGGTGGCTAGGAAGGGTCTTCCCAAAATGAAGGGGATGTCATTTTCCCCATCCATTGAACTCTTGACCTCAGTGTCACCATCCAAACGCAGAATCACAAAATCTACCGGGAAGAGGAATCTTCCCACCTTTACTAAGACATCCTCCACAATACCATACGGATGCCTTATTGAACTATCAGCCAGTTGCAGGGTCATGTGAGTTGATTTGACTTCACCTCCCCCAAGCTTTCTCCACATTCCCAAGGGCATTAGGTTTATGCTTGCCCCCAAGTCACAGAGGGCCTTATCTATAGTGACATCACCAATTGCACAGGGAATGGTGAAGCTTCCTGGATCCTTCAGCTTAGGGGGAATTTTGTTTTGAATGATAGCACTGCACTCCTCTGTTAACGCTACCGTTTCATTCCCCCTTAACTTTTTCTTTTTGGTCAATAGCTGTTTCATGAACTTCGCATAGACCGGCATCTTTTCCAGGGCTTCAGCAAAAGGTATATTGATCTGGAGGCTTCTGAACACCTCCATGAACTTAGAGAACTGCTCATCCTCCTGATTTTTCTTGCTTACCTGAGGATAGGGCAGTCTCATGTATGATGGGGTTTCCTTTGGTTCCACCTGAGGGTTGTCCTTCCCCGCTCCCTCAGTCTTTTCATTTGCTTCCTCACCAAGCACCTTTTCTTTCTTTTTCTTTTCCCGGGGCTCGGTTACTTCAGACGGTTCCAACTCCCTACCACTTCTCAGATAGATGGCATTGCAATTCTCCTTTCTCGGGTTATCCACAGTGTTGGCAGGAAAGCCACTTTTGGATGTCTCCGCAAGTTGCTTCGATAACTGACCAATCTGTACCTCCAAATTTTTCATTGATGCTTCATTGTTTTTCTCCATGTTTTTCATTACCTGCTCTTGAGCTTGGAAGGTATTTTTGGTCATCTGCATAAACTGTGTCAATGCATCCTCTAACCGAGAAGGTGGTTTCTGTTGTTGATTGGCAGGTGCCTGAGACTGTTGTTGGTTGGAACTTGTGCCTTCATTATTATTCTTCCAGGAAAAGTTGGGATGATTCTTCCACCCTGGATTGTAGGTGTTAGAAAATGGATTCCCGCCTTGTCTTTGGAAGTTTCCCATATAGTTGGCCTGTTCCAATGCTTCTCCATAAGCTGCACAATCACCTTCGTGGGATTCCCTACCACAATAATTGCACCCGCCTGCTTGCACTGCTTGTACTGTTGCTGGAGCTTTGGAACCTACTTCACATGCTGCCGCTAATTGCTTAGTGAGAGCCTCGATTTGCATGGACATTAGTTTCTGTTGGGCTAACACCGCGCAGTTTGAATCAAGCTCCAGCACTCCTTTCTTTCCTACAGCCCCCCTATCATTTTGGATCCTGTACTCATTGGAAGCCATGTCTTCAACCAACTGTTTGGCTTCTTCCCACGTCTTGGTACCTAGGGATCCTCCAGCTGAGGCATCCAACATCATTCTTGTTTGTGGTCTCAGCCCATGGCAAAAAGTTTGTAACTGTAGGAAATCTTCTATGCCATGGCCGGGACACTTCTTGAGTAGTAGCTTGAATCGTTCCCAAGAATCATACAACGATTCGGACTCTCCCTGTGTAAAATTGGAGATATCAGCTCTCTTCCTTATGAACTTGGAGATTGGGAAGAATCTCTCCAAGAACTTGTTCTCGAGGTCATTCCAAGTGTTGATTGTCCCTGGGAGAGTGTTCAGACAATCCTTGGCCCTCCCTGTGAGAGTGAAAGGGAACAGCCGGACCTTCTTTGCACTATCGGTTACTCCCTCAGGGTGTGTAGTCCCACATATCTCGTAGAATTGGAACAAGTGCTGATTAGGGTCTTCGCCATCCGACCCAGAGAATTGCTCTGATTTCAGGGCTGTGAGTACAGAGGATTTGATATCGAACTGGGCCACGCCCACTGGTTGAAATGCTAATGCTTGGGCACCTTGAAGAAATTCGACCTCGAATTTGATCTCCGTTGTATCCTGCATAAAGAAAGAACTCAAATAAATACCAACGTACCCCTTGGGGTCAAATGGAAATTGGGAAAAATCAACACATTTGACAAAGATAAACAACAACCAACTCCATGCAATAGTAATCAATGAAAAGTGAAAGTTAGGAAGCAACTTATACCTTTTGGAGTAGATACCTATAACCAAATTTACCTTTGTTTGCTTGAACATTGAAATAACAACATTTTTTCTTTCTCCTTTCAAGGTTGGAGGAATAATTGACCTCACATGAGGACTCTCATTTTCAAACTTAGGCAATAGGCACAAGTTAGACCATCCCATCATCAAATTTGCAAGATTTTCAAGCACACGGGAAAAGTAAAACTTAAGCAATGCAAGACAAAAGTTGTTCATCATGAATTTAGAATTTGACACTTGTGTAAGGAATCAAACCAAAGGAAACTTCATTGGGATTAACTTCTTCAAGAACATGGCTTTCCTTGGAAACTTGCAACTTGGGAGTAGCACCATAAAGCACCAAACCATGGGGTGCCTTTCTTGAATATTTATCCCTATGAATGCTCAAAAAGAGATCAACAACACTAGGGAAATTGTTAGCATAAGAAGACAAACCATTAAATGGACCTTCAAGTTTAAGCATAGGTCTTACCAACAATGCTCTATTGACCTCGACCCCCCTTTTTAAGAGATTTTTATTTTTCCTCACTTCTTTCTTTTCATTCATTTTATGGTCTATCTTTGCTTCTCTTTTACCACACTCCTTTTCATTTTCTTTCAACTCTTCTTTTTCTTTTTCTATTTTAAGTTTCAAAGCCAACATGTCTTCTTTAGCCTTCTTTGGACTAAGAGGGTGAAGAGTAAATTTAATTTTATTGTGAACAAAAGTGTATATATTGGATTCACCATCATGAATAACTTTCCTATCAAATTGCCATGGTCTCCCTAGCAATATGTGGCTAGCCTCCATGGGTGCCACATCACATAAAACCTAATCACAGTATTTATTAAAGGAAAATGATATCTTGACTTGTCTATTTATCTCTAATTCTCCATGATCACTTAACCATTGAACTTTATATGGAATAGGATGTGGAGTAGTTTCAAGATTGAGCTTTGACACTAACCTAGTATTGCAACATTTGCACAACTACCTCCATCAACTATCAAAGAACATACATTTCCTAGAATGAGACACCTAGTTTGGAAAATGTTATTTCTTTGTAAATCATTCTCATTTTTATCATAGGCTCCAACAAAATTATTAACCATGAACAAAATCTCTCTCTTGAGGTTTTTTCTTACATTCACTCTCATTTGAACTAATGCAACCATTTTTCCTTAGGACCAAAAGTCTCTTAGTTGGGCAATTTAATGCAATGTGCCCATACTCCAAACATTTAAAACATTTCATGTTCCTTAACTTAGGGTTTAAAGAAGAAGAGTTAGAATTTGTACCTTTACCCTTGGAGGTTGTGACATCATGTCTTTTGGATGAAGGCCCCTCCTTCTTGGAATTGACCTTCCAACTCGAAGAGTGGTATTTTGAAGGAGATTTCTTGTAGGCATTCTTTCTTTGCAATTGTTTTTCCACCTTTATGGATTGGTGAACAAGATCTTCAATCTTTACAAAATGGTGACACCCCACTTCTTCCCTTATATCTTCATTAAGACCATCAAGAAACCTATCAATAGTATCCTCCAAATTTTCCTCCATATTAGCTCTAGTCATAGCCACCTCTAACTTCTCAAAGTACTCACTAACACTTTTACTTCTTTGAGTAAGCCTATGCAATTTGTCATGCAACTCCTTATGGGTATGAGAAGGAACATGTCTCCTCCTCATCATGGCCTTCAAATCTTTCCATTTTTCAATAGGCGCAAGTTCACAATTCCTCCTAAGCTTTTTTTCTTGATCCCACCAAATAAGTGCATAATCTCTAAACTCTAACACAACAAACTTCAACATTTTCTCTTCACTAACATCATAACAAGAGAAAATTTGTTCTACTTGAAGCTCCCAATCAAGATATGCTTCGGGGTCACTCTTCCCATGAAAGTTTGGAATACTCACTTTTTCTTTCAACTCATTTTCTCTCAAATAATCTCTATGTTTCATCTCTTTTTCTCTATCTCTCCTCTCATAGCTTCTTTCTTTTTTATACTTCCTATCTTTCTCTCTCACATTCTCTTCATATCTCTCATGCATCTTCCGGAGCAAATCACCAACCTTATACTTCTTAAGAGTGTTTGTAACACATTCTTTTTTATAGTCCAAACTATTCATGATTCCAACAAGCTAACAAGTACAACAATGATAAAAAAAAGTAACAAAAACAAAAGTCCTCACCACTCACTAAGTGTTTATGCTCAAGAAATGTATCACTCGTGTATGTCACTTAATTATGGCTTTTTCTATAATGTTCACTCTAGCCTTTTTCCACTCCCTAATGCAACTCTTCAAGTTCTTAAAACAAACCAAACGAGTCTCAATCAAGTTTGTGGAAAACCTCTACACAATTGTGACAAAACACACATGAAAGTTATCATTCAAGAGGCCAACAAAGACAAGAGAAACTTCAAAGACAAAACTAAGGAATTTAAAAGACGCAAAAGAAAGAAAAGCAAAGGAAGACACACTCAAATAGATAAACAAGAAGACGACTCAGAAAAAAAAAGAATAAAACTAAAGGACTAGTGGTTCAAATATGTGGATGGTAAGATACTAAAATCAACTTGCAATGTTTATTAGAAGCAACAAAGATGCAAAAATGTTTGATGTATCAAAATGAACAATTCTGGATTTTTTTTTTGGTATATGCTTTTTTTTATATGTGCTTTTGTGTAGAATCACTTTTTTTTCAGCACTTATCTTTTAAGTTTTTTTTTTGAATATCTGAATTCTTTTCTTTTTTTTTTCCTAATCAATTTAGGCTTTTGAATTTCCAGAATCGGACATGTGTGGGAGAAATAACATCAAAAACAAGTTTGCATATGAAATTTTGGATCAAACTATTGCAAGTGAAGAAGATGAAGTTGCAGAACTTTTTTTTTCCGAAAAAATTCCAACACCTAAATAACTCGAACTTCACAAAAAGTACAGCAAGTAATCACCAAAGTAAACCTTCCAACGCCTATTATAACACTTATAATCAACTAATAAGTCAAGATTGGACAAAATGAAGACTAACAAAACCCAAAACAGCAATGGAACAACCGAAATTTAAAACCCAAATAGTAAGCTTTAATGGAACTTGTAGTGCTCACCTTTGAAGCTACAAAATTTCGTGATCTGAAAAAAACACCAAACGTGACCTAGAACATGGAAATATCACATGAAGAAAAATTTAACACACTGCTGGAGGCGTGAGAAAAACCAAAACCGAAACTATCTAACTAGCAGAAAATCATGGCAAGCGGTCAAGCACAATAAGGAACGCGGAAAGAAAAGAAAAAAAAGTGCAGATTTTTTTTTTAGAACATTTTTTTTTACTTGATTAAAGAACACAATAACACTTGGTAATGGCTCTGAATACCACTTGATGAGAATCTAATTGATTCCATAACAAATAAAGGATCTAACCAAGTGATTTCTTGAATCAAATAAGACTAAAAGATAAAGGGGAAAAGAAACATACAAATGGGATTAGGCAAGAAGACGGAGAAATCGCCACATCCAAGAGGATGATAAGATCAAGGTGGAATCACCACAAGAGTAAGAGACTCTTGATAAGACTTAAATTTGGTTCTAAGAAGAACCCTAGAGAAGCACTCTCTGTTCTCACAAAATCATAAAATGATCAAAGGTTCCTTACATGAAGCAACACCAATCCTTATATAGGTAGGGTTTGGCCATGGCATCACAAGCAAAATAAGGCCCACATACAAGCCCAAAACATGGCCCACTAGTTTAGCACATGCCTACATATTTAAAACCCAAGTTTCAAACTTAAAGTATAGTCTATTACAATTAAAAATAAAATAAAGTTCATCCTATTTTTAATAAAAATTAGATTATCTCGATGCTCTTGTGGTCCGCATCAGAAGTTGACAAGGCAAAGGTGGAAGTGATTGAAAAGTTGCCACCTCCCACATCAATCAAGGGGATAAGAAGTTTTTTAGGGCATGCTGGGTTCTACAGAAGGTTCATAAAGGATTTCTCAAAAATTTCAAAACCTTTATGTATGCTGCTACAGCATGAAACTGTGTTCAAGTTTGATGAAGAATGCTTGGTAGGATTCAATAAGCTGAAGGCAGCACTGGTGACAGCACCAGCAATCATAGCACCAGATTGGACCAAACCCTTTGAACTTATGTGTGATGCCAGCGACTATGCCGTTGGGGCAGTGCTAGGACAGAGAAATCATAAGGTCACAAGCTCCAGCACTGTGAAGGACACAAGCTCCAGCACTGAAACTCCTTGGTACGCTGATTTTGTGAACTATTTGGTGAGTAACATGATACCTGAAGATCTCACAGCACAGCAAAGGAAGAGGTTCTTCCATTCCACAAAGCAATACTTTTGGGATGAACCCTTTCTGTACAAGAAGTGTGCAGACCAGATCTTGAGAAAATGTGCTGCCGAGTCAGAGATTGAAGACATCTTAAAACACTGCCACGCCTCACCATGTGGAGGCCAGTTTGGAGGGGCAAGAACTGCTGCTAAGGTTCTACAAACAGGTTATTTCTGGCCCTCTATTTTTAAAGATTCTCATGAATATGCTAGAAAGTGTGATAGGTGTCAAAGGGTGGGCAATATATCAAGTAAAAATGAAATGCCTTTGAACAATATCCTAGAAGTCGAGCTCTTCGACGTTTGGGGTATTGACTTCATGGGACCTTTTCCACCCTCCTTTGGCAATCTATACATACTTGTGGCCGTAGATTATGTGTCAAAGTGGATAGAAGCAGTTGCACTCCCCACTAATGATGCGCGGGTCGTGATGAAATTCGTTCAAAAAAATATTTTTACAAGGTTCGGCACACCTAGAGCTATCATTAGTGATGGGGGCACCCACTTCTGTAACAAATTGATGGGTGGGTTGTTGGAAAAGTACGGAGTAACGCATAAGATTGCCACAGCCTACCATCCTCAAACAAGTGGGCAGGTAGAGCTGTCCAATAGGGAGATCAAGCGAATTTTAGAAAAGATGGTAAATCCATCAAGGAAGGACTGGTCCATCCACCTGGGCATATCAAACACCCCTCGGCATGTCTCCCTATAGATTAGTATTTGGTAAGGCTTGCCACTTGCCCATTGAATTGCAGCACAAGGCTTTTTGGGCATCCAAGAAGCTGAACTTTGTTTTGAAACAAGCTGGCAAGGCCAGAATGCTGCAACTCAATGAGCTTGAGGAATTGAGACATTTTTCCTATGAGAATGCCAAGATGTACAAAGATAAAACTACGGCTTGGCATGATGCTAAAATTTTGAGGAGAGAACTCAAAGAGGGTGACCAAGTATTGCTTTTTAACTCTAGACTAAGGCTTTTTCCTTGAAAACTCAAATCTAGATGGTCTGGTCCGTTCACAATTCTGAAGGTACACCCCCATGGGGCTGTGGACCTAAGGAACGAAACAAATGGAAATGAATTTAAGGTGAATGGACAAAGCGTGAAGCTTTACTTCAGTGAGCCTGTGCCTAGCACAAAGGTTTCCACCCCCTTGAGTGACTCGCCATGAAAAAGATTGTCTAGTCAGGCTGAGGACTCTTAAACCAAGCGCTACTGGGAGGCAGCCCAGAGGCTAACTAATGATAGTTCTGTTTTAGTTTTTGTTTAAAATTTTAAGAAGTAGGTATAAAAGTAAGAGTGCTGGCAGCACAGACGCACTATTTGGCAGCATCGCTGGCCGCACCGCAAGAGGCCGTTGTGAACAGAATTAGTAAAAAGGCAAGTTTTGAAATTAAAAGGGAAAGGGGTGCGCTGGCATTAGAGCGCCAGTCAAATAGTTGAAAGCGTGCGGTAGTCGTATCACGCACGCCATCAGTCAAGTCCCTTCGCATTCCCTCTCATCAAGTCACTTCACCCCACTCTCCAAGAAACCCTTTAACTGCTCCTTCCTTTCACCAAGAAAGTAAAACAGCTTCATCTTCAACCAAGCTCTTACCCTTTCCTCCACCGAAAGCCCTCGCCCTCACCACACTAACCTTCAGCACCATCCATTCTTAGAAAGCACCCTTCTCACGAAAGCCCTAAAGCAACCATGGCACCCAAATCCAAATCCCCAAGGAACCAGAAAGCCAAGGCCAAACCCGTCCTTGATGAAGTCTTAGAGAGGTTACCTAGCAAGCACGCACGCGAGCTTTACTCCTCCTCCACCCAGTATCGAAGCCCTCTCCCTGAACGAGGCATAAACCCTAAAACCATGAACTCGGCGGTAATAGAGATGTTCACAGCGTTACGATGGGAAAAGCTAATCCAGCAACCACCGTACATTCTCCCTGGCCTCACCAGGGAGTCCTACGCCGGAATACCCGAGAAAAAGGGAAAAGCTGAGCCCACCTTCACTGTCATAAGAGGAAGACTAGTTTCTTTCTCTGTAGAGCCGATAAACGAAGTTTTGGGTTTGCCTAATGTGGATGAAAGTCTAAAGAGGATCTCTGCTACAGCAGCGGAGGGAGATTTAGCGCGATTACTCCGAGTGATGTGTCGGCCTGGTACTGATTGGGTGAAGGATGACTCTTCGGTCTATAAGGTAAAAAGGACAATGCTGAAGCCTTTTCTGAAATTTTTATCTCTTTGGGTGATGAGCTCCATGCTGCCAACCAAACACATTTTCTTCTGGCACAAAGAACGAATGTTCTTGCAGGAAACGTTGTTGCTTTCCAAGCCTTTCAATGTGGGCCAAATGATGGAAAGGGAGATTCTGGCCTGTGCCAGAAGGTCGGTGGGAGTGCTATTTTACCCCAATCCGGTAAGACTGTTATGTGAGGCGGAGGATGTGCCTTATTTTGATCAGGAGGAGGAAGATTTCCCCTTAGATCCTCCGGTGGTGTTGATGCTAGAAGAGGAAAATAAGAAGAAACAAGGAGAGAAGAAGGAGGAAGAGAAAACAGAGGAGAAAAGAGAAGACAACAAGAAGGCCCCTGCTGAGGAAAGCCTTACTGGGTTAACTAAAGTGGTGCTGCTGTTACAGTAGCACATCCTCAAGCAAGAGGTAGTGTGGATGTTCATGCGGGCAGCCTATGAATGGAACACCCAGAGGCAGGGCAAGCCCGACATGCCTGTACCTATGTTTCCTGACTGGGTACTTCCTAAGGCTGGCCCTAGTGGTCATGCTCACCCAAAGCTTGCTGCAAACACAACGCCCACCATGCCCAACCAACAAAACAACCCTGCTGCCGCCAAGAAACAGGGAGAAAAAGAAAAGGAGCCAGTCGAAATTGTATCTGATGAAAGGAAAAGGAAGAGTTCAACTGGTGCTGCCAAGGCTACGGCAGCACCCCCAACAGAAACTGTGGTAATTGTGTCTGAGGAAGACGAGGAAGCCAGCACCAGAGGGAGCACCAATAGCTCCTCCCCAGTCAGTTCAGTGGGAGGGGTGAACTCCTAAGGAAAAGAGAAAGGAAGTCCAAGAATGACCAGGACAAGAGTGCAGCCCCTGCACAGCCAGCTAGTGTAACACCCCCTTTTTCTAATTATAAATAAACACGCAATTATCAGAGTCACCACGAGGGCGCTACATTTTTCACCACATAAAAACTCCAAATTGATTTAAATTAAATCCTCAAAAATATAGTTACTTAATCTCTAAGCAGCGGAATCATAAACTCATTTAACATCTTCAAAAACAATTAAACATTAAACCAAAACTCCAAAAATAAATAATAATAGTTCGACAGCGGTAACTAAGACCCTCCCCGGTGCTACGCATCAGAGCTGACACAGACCCAACGAGAAGGAAACTACACCTAGCAATCCTCCACGAGTGCTAACGATCACCTGCAGCGTTGCCACATAAGAGCAACATTCCAAGCAGAAGGGGTGAGCTTAACAGAAATAATAAGTAAATGATGACAATATATAAGCAGCGGGTAACTCACGGTAACACAAAAAGGTCAAGACATCATAACACCACACAAGGCACAGACTCCTTCACAATGGAAGCACCAAAACACATTATATATGTATACGAACCATGCAACACTGCAACCCCTCTGGGCATATGCATGCGGTACCGATCTCGTAAAATAAGCCACAACGGGCAAGAGGCCAAAGCCTATTCCACCAAAAAAAATGCATATGATAATGCGACTCATGACTCATGCACCAGTTACACAAACTCAAAGTATTTAATTAATAAATACTATACCATCATGCCTCGTTATAAATCATTTCATAAAAATACCACGTGTTGTAGCATCACAGCTACCTCGTAATTCTCACCTGTTCACAACATCATAGTTGCCACATTTCACACTTATGAAACAACACCTTTAAATTGGAGAAAAACAGCACACTTGAATTTAAGTAAACAGCACGCTTAAATTTTAGAAGGCAACACACACACACGCACACAACACAGCGCCCATGGCGCCCAGCGCCTGGCGCCCAGCGCCCCACAACACACGCACACAGCGCCCTTGGCGCCCCGCAACACATGCACACACGCACACAGCGCCCTTGGCGCCCAGCGCCCAGCAACACATGCACACACGCAACACAGGCATACACGCAACACGGCGCCTATGGCGCCCAGCGCCTGGCACCTGGCGCCCAGCGCCCAGCAACAACTGAAAACAAAATGCAACATGGGCATGCCAATTTGGCGCCCTTGCACAAGGCACACCAAGCAACACACAAGCAACACGGGGACGCCATCTTTGGCGCCCACTCACCGAACACACGCACACACACATAGGGCGCCTATGGCCCGTAGGCACTCACCAATACCATCACACACAACACCTTTTACACACACCTCAATTCACTCATACAATGTCACAAGCACCTATCCATCATCAAAATTTCATTCTCAGTTTTCATACTATCATTCAAACAATCATAATCATACAAAATTAATTACCACATATATCTCAATACTCAATTAAAATTATATCACACCATAACTCGTACCTCAACCACTCAATCACATGCTCTCATCACCATACAACATGAATTCGACTCCAACTCTCATAGAATCACTCAAATCAAGATTCAATTTATCAATTTATATAATAATCCCATCACAATTCAATCCACAAACCCTAACTACCCATACACCCCATCATAACCCATTATAAATGTTAAAACCCACCCTTACCTCGAATGCGTAAGCTCCTAGCACGAAGAAGATGGCCACGCACGAAAACACCGCAACACGAACGATCTCCTCTTCACGAAAAATTTGCGAAATCTCTCCTCCCTTCCTCTTCTCCTTCGCGACTTCTCTCTTTTCTCTTCTCCTTTCCTTCTTTCGTTTTCTTTCTTTTCCCTTTGTTACACAAATGATGCGATTTGCATCATGCCCTAAACGCCTAGGAGCGCCTAAGCTAATGGGCTTGGGCCTCATGGGCCATTCCTCACCACCGCGGAGTTACCAACATCACTCCCTTCAATTTAAAAATAAAATAACTTATTAATAACTTATTATAATAACAATAATGATCATAATACTATTGCAACACTTAAATAATTTAATCAAATATTTAATTAAATTATTTCGGGTATTACAACTCTCCCCCACTTAGGAAATTCCGTCCTCGAAATTCTTACCTGACTCGAACAACTCTGGATAAGACTCCCGCATCTTGCTCTCCAGCTCCCAAGTCAGGCTCTCACCAGCAGCTCCCAACCAAACCACTTTTACCAGAGCAATCTCCTTCCCTCTCAAAACCTTCACTTCTCTATCCTCAATGCGCACAGGCATAGTCTCCACAGTGAGATTATCCCGTACCTCCACATCATCCATACTAATCACATGAGACGGGTCTGGGATATACTTTCGGAGTTGCGGCACGTGAAACACGTCATGCAAGTTCAAAAGATTAGGCGGCAAAGCCACTCTATAAGCAACACTTCCCACTCTCTCAGTGATCTGATACGGCCCGATGAAACGAGGAGTCAACTTCTTCGATTTCAGCGCAAGCCCAGCACCAGTCATTGGCGTGACCCTCAAAAACACATGGTCACCGGCTTGGAATTCTAAATCTTTCCTCCTCTTCTCATGATAACTTTTCTGTCTGCTCTGCGACGCTTTCATCTTTTCACGAATCATTTTCACCTTCTCCGTAGTTTCTCGAACAACTTCGGGCCCAAGAACAATACTCTCTCCAGACTCGTGCCAACACAACGGAGTCCTACACCTCCGACCATACAACGCCTCGAAAGGAGCCATCCCTATACTAGAATGGTAACTGTTGTTGTAAGTAAACTCAATCAACGGAAGATGAGTATCCCACGCGCCTCTCTGCTCTAGAACACAAGCCCTCAATAAATCTTCCAACGACTGGATGGTTCTCTCTATCTGTCCATCAGTCTGAGGATGATAAGCTGAACTCAACCTCAATTTGGACCCCAATGCCTCTTGCAAGCTCTTCCAGAAATCAGAAGTGAATCTAGGGTCTCTATCAGACACAATACACATCGGAACACCATGCAGCTTCACAATTACCTAGATATAGATCTCAGCCAACCTCGCCACCGGATACGTGATATTGATAGGAATGAAGTGAGCAGACTTCGTCAATCTATCCACAATCACCCAAATTGAATCATGTCCCTTCACCGTATTAGGCAACCCAGTAACAAAATCCATAGATACGCTATCCCATTTCCACTCTGGGATCTCCAATGGTTGCATCAACCCTGCAGGCTTCTGATGCTCAACCTTCGACTTCTGACAAGTCAAACATGAGTATACAAACTGAGCGACGTCACGTTTCATACCAGGCCACCAAAACAACCGTTTCAAATCTTGATACATTTTTGTAGCCCCCGGATGGATACTTAACTTGCTTCTATGACCTTCTTCTAAAATTGCCCTTTTTTATCTCTTCGTCCTCAGGAACGCAAACTCTTCCACGGTATCTTAACACATTCTGCGCATCTAACTCAAAGTCCTTACTCTCGGATTGACCAATCCCAACCATTAGGTCGACTAACTTAACATCTAAATGCTGGGCTTCTCGGATACTAGTCATGAACTCATTATCAATTTTCAACATCCCCAACCTGACACTTTGAGGAGTCACCTCACAAACCAGACTCATATCTCTGAATTGCTCAATTAGCTCAAGTTCTCTAACCATCAGCGCCGACATATGCAAAGTCTTCCGACTCAAGGCATCAGCAACGACATTAGCCTTTCCTGGGTGATAGTTCAAACTGAAGTCATAATCCTTCAACAACTCCAACCACCTACGCTGTCTCATATTCAACTCTTTCTGATCGAACAGATACTGCAAACCCTTATGATCACTGAACACTTCAAACCTCGATCCATACAGATAATGTCTCCAAATTTTCAACGCGAACACCACTGCTCCAAGTTCTAAATCATGAGTAGGGTAGTTCTTCTCATGGGTCCTCAACTGTCTAGACGCATAAGCTACTACCTTACCATCTTGCATCAGCACACCTCCCAAACCCATCTTGGAAGCATCACAATACACCACAAACGGTTGATTCGGAACAGGCAAAACCAAAACAGGAGATGTTGTCAACTTCTTCTTCAACTCATTGAAGCTCTCTTCACACCGGGCATCCCACACAAAAGCTTTACCCTTGCAAGTCAACTGAGTCAACGGCCAGGCTAACTTAGAGAAACCCTCTATAAACCTCCTGTAGTAACCTGCCAAACCGAGAAAGCTTCGAATTTCAGTAACTAACTTCGGAGACTCCCACTGTAACACGGCCTCAACTTTCGATGGATCCACCGCGATTCCATTACCAGAAATAATATGACCCAGAAAACTAACCTCTTGCAACCAGAACTCACATTTAGACAATTTAGCATATAACTTTCGGTCCCTCAGGATTTCCAAAACCAACCTCAGATGTTCTGCATGTTCCTCCTCTGACTTAGAATAGACCAAGATATCGTCTATAAACACTACCACGAACCGATCCAAATACTCATGGAAAATACGGTTCATGTACTCCATAAATACTCCCGGTGAATTGGTCACACCGAAAGGCATCACAGAATACTCATAATGCCCATAACGGGTCCTGAAAGCTGTCTTCTGAATATCTTCATTTTTCACCTTTATCTGGTGATAACCCGATCTCAAATCTATTTTACTGAACACCTGGGCACCCACCAACTGGTCCATCAAATCGTCAATCCTCGGGAGTGGATACTTGTTTTTGATCGTCACTTTATTCAACTGCCGATAGTCTACGCACAGTCTCATACTACCATCTTTCTTCTTTACCAACAATACTGGAGCTCCCCACGGCGACACACTCGGCCTCACAAATTTCTTCTCGAGTAGATCCTCAAGCTGTTTCTTTAGTTCAGACAACTCAAATGCAGACATTCTATACGGTGCCATAGACACAGGTCTAGTACCAGGTACAAGATCAATGGAGAACTCCACCTCTCTCTCTGGTGGTACATCGGGGATTTCGTCAGGAAAAACTTCAGGAAAATCTCGCACCACTGCCAACTCACCAATTTTCGCCTGACTCTCAGAAGACATTGACGCTAACAGTGAAAACAACTGAACCCCTTCCTTCATCACCCTCCGTAACTGACCAGCAGGCAGCAAACTAGATTCATCCTCCGCGGGAGAAGAGAAACTCACAGACCTCTCACTACAGTTGATATGGACACAGTTATCAACTAACCAGTTCATACCCAGAATAATATCCATCCCATCCAACGGCAAGCAAATTAAATCAACAATAAAATCTTTGCCGAAAATCGACAAAGGGCATTTAGCACAAACAAGAGAGGTAGTTACTGAACCCTTCGCCGGAGTACCAATAACCATCTCCCTCAACATAGAAGATACAGAAAGACCCAATCTATCAACACATGCGGCAGCAATAAAACAATGGGTGGCACCAGTATCAATAATAGCAATGAGAGGAGAATTATTGATATAGCACGTACCTCTAATCTCATTTACCACATCTGACCCCTGTCATACCCCAATTTTGTCCGGCTTAGGTCCAAACCCTAATTTTCCACACACAAAAATTATGCACTGCATTTTGGGTCCTAGAAACCCTTCCAAAGTTTTTTTTGAAATCATTTTTAGGGTTAGAATGCACATTTTGGTCATTTCCCACAAAAGGGTCTATAAATATAATTTTTTGCGATAAGCCTCATGCATCAGATTAGGGTTTTTGAAAATGTGTTATGTATGCATGGCAAGTTTTGAAAAATATGTTATGCATGCATGGCAAGCTTTGGAAAATATTTTATGCATGCATGGCAAAAACCTAAAAAAACATTTTTGTGGAAAGTAAGAATTGATTTCCATTCTGTTCCAAGGGCCAAGAATCGATTTATACTATTTGGTAAAGGCCATGAAATCGATTCCTTAATCCAATATTAAACCATGAAATCGATTTTCAGGCCATGTTAAGAAGCCAAGAATCGATTCCTCCTTATGTTATCAAGGCATGAAATCGATTTTCAGGCCATTTTTAGGAACCAAGAATCGATTCTTCCCTATGCTATCAAGGCATGAAATCGATTTTCAGGCCACTTTAAAGAGCCAAGAATCGATTCCTCCTTATTTTGTCAAAGCATGAAATCGATTTTCAGGCCACTTTAAAGAGCCAAGAATCGATTCCTCCTTATTTTGTCAAAGCATGAAATCGATTTTCAAGCCATTTCCAAGAGCCAAGAATCGATTCCCACTTATTTTAACTAAACATGGAATCGATTTTCACCTATTTAGAATGTCCAAGAATCGATTCTTTGCTATTTCCAAAGGCTCAAACAATCGATTCATCCTTGCAATAAATGTTTTTTAAAAATTCTACGCTTTCCTAAGCCTCTAATCACATTTACACACACACACTTCACACGAGATCAGAGAGAAGAATTGCTACACACATTTTTCACGAGGTCTGGGACATTTTCACGAGATCTGAGAAGAATTGCTCCAGAGACATTTTCACGAGATCTGGGAAGACAACTCTCGCAAATCTCATTTTCCAGTTCTCCGCTTCATTTTTGCTCTACTCGCGCCGTTGGTCCGTCTGAGCTGATCTCCTGCAAGGGTTAGTCGGGGTTTGCGTTCTTCAGATCTGTAATATCTGTCTTCATCAGAGGTATTTCAGTCTTTTCATTTGTTAATATCTAGTTATTGTGATCCATGTGATTTAACTTAGCTATAGCGTTTACCTACTCGTTCTTGTATATGATCGTCTATCGCTGATGACGAACCATATGATTTCCACTTATGCCTAGTGCATCATGTTCTAAGTGGTGAAGATGGTCTCGGGTGATTCAGCTTGCCCCTTTCAAACCCTTTCAAAAATATTTTTTAGAACTACGTCGCTTTGATTCCCGTTTGGGATACGTAGGAGCGAGCCACGTCCTCGTCAAGCGCAACAAATAAAAATTCTTTTCATCCCCCTAAACCAATCATTTTCATAAAACAAACAAAAATCATTTTCAAACCCATTGTTGCTAGTAGCTCATCAGAGCCTCTGTTCGTTTAGCTATTAGTGACAATGCCCACTTCTCCTAAAAATAATAAACGATGATCCATCATAACCTTTGTTAGTTTGATCATCGTACAAATCAATCTCTTTCGAAAATCACTTTCAAAAAAAAAGATAATAAAAAACGAGTTGTTATCAATAGTCCATCAGAACCTTCGTTCGTTTGACTAGCGGTACAACTCTCTCTTTTGAGTATTTAGTAAGTGATTCATCATAGCCTCTGCTAGTTTAATCATTTGCTAACGCTCGTCCTATTTTAAAAACTCACCAAAAAAAGATAAAAAAAAAACAAAAACTTTTCAAAAAGAACCAAGAACTACGTAGCTTTGAATTCTCCATCGCACCGGGAGATACGTAGGAGCGGGCCATGTCCCGTCAAGCACTTTTTTTCTAAAAAACCTTTTTCCCCCCAAAAATAAAATTTTTGTTAAGTTTTCCCATTCATCTTCAAACAAGAAATAAATAGGCAAATCTAGGTATTTTTCAAATCAAGTGTTAAAACCACACATTTAATTAGAGGTTCCCTTTCGGTAGAAAGGACGTGCGCGGTGCTAACACCTTCCTCGCACGTAATCGACCCCCGAACCTATATCTCTAGTTTTCAAAAGACCATCCGCTTTTTTTTCTAAAAGACCTTTTTTCAATGTTTTGGTCTTAAAATTAAAATATTGGTGGCGGCTCCAAAATTTTTCCACGTTGTACATCGAGAAACCCAAGCAGGGGATTTTTCGGGGTGCAACAGCTGGCGACTCCGCTGGGGACACTTTTTTTAAAAGACGAGGGTCAAGCCTAACTAATTTAAATGTGTGGTTTAATGTATTGTTGATTTGATTAAAACCCTGTTTGCCTTTCTTTCTTATTTTTTATTCCCTTTCTTTTATCGCTTATGCCCATGCATTTTTTTCAATCCCCATGATCCCCTCTTCTTGGCTCCTTTTCCTAAGGTGAGCAATATCCTTGTTTATAGATATTCTAGGTATGGAACCCTAGGGTAGATAACTTGTTATTGCTTGCTTTTGTCTGGACTGCTCTGGTTTTCATTTCAGGTGGGGGTAGTACTAGGGAAAATGCCCTTAACACACACTACACTTATACCCTGTGACTATGTGTTTTGAGTGGGACCATAACCCAGGTCTGCAAAAACTTAGGAGAGTAGATTCGAGTAGTGAGAGCCCATCAGGACCTTTGTCCGTTTGGCTACTTGCGAAAGTTTCAACCAGAGTTGTGCTCTTTCATGATGCCTCACACCTAGCAGTTTGCTGCATTTGTGGGGAATTTTGTGAAAGGGACTGTAGCTCTGGTGGCATTGTGAGGGAGTGAATAGAGCTACATGGAAGGATTACCCTTTAAATTGCCCTAGATCATAGGTCTCACCTCTTTTTTAGGTCACAAGGGCTTTTCCAAAATTGTGTGTTGCATTATTACATCTAGTTTAGTTCATTTCCGCCAACATTTTTTTTGAAAAAAAAAACAACAAAATCAAAAAAAAAATATGTTTTTCCTTCTCTTTCATGAATACCTATATGAGGTGGCATATAGGGTATACTGCCCTAAAATTTCAAAACCCCCACCTGTAAATATCTGTCTTTCTAACAAGCATCCTCATCACCCGCATTTTACATCATAACAGCATGCATTACATAAGCAAAATTCTGAAAAAAAATTCATACAACATTCCTCATGCATCTAAATACAAAAATAACATAAAGCCATATGCATTGCATTCATTTACGCATTCATACTTGTACTTATAAAATGTTCTACCAACAGAAACGAAAGGCAAGCTGGTTCGCCAACACCGATACTCCACTCGTCTACAAGCAAGATTAATGGCTAGCAATCAACATCTCGAGAATGAGGACCCCCTGGGTCAAGATGAGTCGGTTGTGGAGATTCTTAATCCTGAGCAGCTGGCTCAAGAGAATCAAGCTTTGAAGACCAAAGTGGAGGCTATGGAAGCACAGATGGTCGAAGTAATGAGTATGCTACAGAATCTGAGGGGTGGGGCCGCCGCTGGGGCCGCCGCTGTTGTAAATTCCGAAGGGGTTGTTACTTTCGTTTCTCCTCCGGTGTCCGCTGAAGTTACAACTACTCACACCTCTTATGGACAGGGGGTCAGTCACTTTGCCCATCCTCCAGGAGCGAGCGGACAGAGTCATCTGAATGCACCGATATATCCTTGGGGGATGCCAATGGGTTATATGCCGCCTGCTGCTGAAGCTGTTCCTGTGGGGTCGAGTCAACCTGTCACGACTATGCCTGGTGGAGCTGCTATGGGACCACAAATTCATACTCCTAGTCCTGATACTGTACTGCCAAGAGGTTCACCTAGTCCTACTCTGGGAGTTACTGTGAACCCTCAGAACGCTGCCCATCATATGGGAAACCCTGCTCAGTATGGGGGTTATTATCACGGTCCGGGGAACTATCCACAAGGTCATGGGGATCGGTATCACTCGCTTGAAGAGCGCTTAAGAGCTGTGGAAGGATCAGGAACTAGAGCCAGGGATGCCCGAGATTTGTGCCTTGTCCCAGATGTTGTTATACCCCCTAAATTCAAAGCACCTGACTTCGATAAATATCGCGGCACCGGGTGTCCATCTATCCATTTGACGATGTATGTTAGAAAAATGGCCGCTTATGCTCATGATGACAAGGTGCTCATTCATTATTTCCAGGACAGTCTGACTGGGGCATCACTAGATTGGTACATGCAGCTGCAATCCTCCGAAGTTCACAGTTGGAAGGATCTCTCTGAAGCCTTTCTAAAACAATACCAGTATAACATGGACCTTGCTCCAGACCGGTCTCAATTACAGCACATGAGCAAAGGAGATAGAGAGTCATTCAAAGAATACGCTCAAAAATGGAGGAGCATAGCTGCTCAGGTGAAGCCGCCATTGACTGAAAAAGAGATGGTGTACATGTTTATGGAGACCCTTCCAGGGCTGTATTATGATAGGTTGGTGGGGAGCATTTCGTCCAATTTCTCAGATATGGTTGTCATTGGGGAACGATTA
Source organism: Astragalus membranaceus (assembly GCA_039519185.1). Lineage (NCBI taxonomy): Eukaryota > Viridiplantae > Streptophyta > Magnoliopsida > Fabales > Fabaceae > Astragalus > Astragalus membranaceus. The sequence goes on along the minus strand of CM076849.1, from coordinate 140,952,334 downwards.
GAGCACAGATTGCGTAGCGGAAAGATTGCTGGAGGTTTTGGCAATTCTAGTGGACAAAAGAAGCCCTTTCCCAACTTCCCCAAGAAGAAAGAAGGGGAGACCAATGTTATTTCTGCAGGGGGAGGCCCATCTTTCAGCTCTCCACAGCAGGTGGTACCATTATCTTTCAACTCTCCGCAGCAAACTAATTCGGGCTACAGAGCCCAGAACTATCAAGAGAAGAGGCGTGCTAATTTTGATCAGATCCCAATGACCTATACTGAATTGTTCAATCATCTTGTCTCAAAGAATTTGGTCAATACTCGCCCCATGAAGCCTATGCAACATCCCTTTCCTAGGGGGTACAATGCTGATGCTACTTGTAGCTTTCATAGTGGAGGAGTCGGCCACACGGTGGAGGACTGCAAGGCTTTCAAATATGTAGTCCAGGATTTGATTGACGCCAACTGGATCTCTTTCCAGCCAAACAGTCCCAGTACAACTACAAACCCCCTTTCGGGACATGGGACGCCATCCGCTAATGCAGTAGAGGACTCTGTGGGGGAGACAATGATAAAAGATGTTAGGTGTATCCAGACTCCTCTGGAAAATATACATGCTGAGTTGTGTCGTCGTGGTGTTATCAAGAGGGGCTGTGTATGCGCCGATCCTTTATGTGTGGGTGCCTGTGAAGTTTTCAAGTCAGTCCTGCAAGACCTGATAGATCGGTGCGTGGTTCAGATAGGGACCCATGATATTGAAGATGAAAAAGAAATCAATGAGGAAGTAATAGCGGTGCCTATGAAAAAGGGATGTTGGGATACCCTAGGGGAGTCCAGTGGAAAGTTTGACTACTTGGTCAGATATGACGCTCCCGAGAGTGCTAAAATCCGAATAGAAGACATCCAGCCCACAGGATGGGATGAGGAAGAGGAACAGTACGACCAAATTGCTGTCATCAATAATGGTCTTAAATCAGAAGAGGAATGTTGGGATACCCTAGGGGAGCCCAGTGGAAAGTTTGATTACTTGGTCAGGTATGACGTTCCCGAGAGTGCTCAAATCCGAATGGAAGACATCCAGCCCACAGGATGGGATGAGGAAGAGGAACAATACAACCAAATTGCTGTCATCGGTAATGGATCCGAAGCTGAAGAAAGTGAGACTGGTTTGGTTCGTCGCTGCCTTGCCAGAGAAAGTTGAAGAATGGGGAAGCTGCTGCCTTTCCTGTGACTTTTAATTCAATATGATCATTGAAATACAACTCTGTGGCTCTGCCCAAGGTCATAGAGCAAGTTGTTAGGGGCAATCATGTTTTTATTTTCAGAATCATCATCATTAATAAAAACGTTGTTTTGAATTCCAATCAATAAAAATCAATTCCTTTTCATTTCGTGTGTCTTTTCCTTATTATTGCTTGTTTGTTTGTTTCGCCTTTCATTCTGCTTTTTCGCCTCAGTAAAAAGCGGATCCACAGCAATTGTCTCTCAAAATAACAGTGCCAACAGTCCATATTTTGACTTTGATCACCTTATCAATCAAGCAGAGGGGGATGTTGAGGAAGACCGAGAAAATCCTCCAGAAGGTTAATGAAGCAAGAAAAAGGGTTATTCAGCATCACGGGAAATCCACTGAAGTGATCAACTTGGGGACCGCTGAGAACAAGAAAGAGGCCAAGATGGGTACTTCAATAAAGGAAAATTAGAGCTCAAAAGGGAAATAAAGAAGAAGGGCAAGTGCATGAAAATAAGTGAATTATTGTCCCAGAGTTAATTTTTGAGGAAATAAGCAATCATGATTTGAAATGAAGACGGACTACCATTCCATATCCAAAAACAAAATCCTCTCCTAACCACCTTAAGCCAAGAAAATCCCAAAGAGAAAAACATAATCCTTTCCGACCCATCTTAAGCCAAGAAAAAGCCAAAAATCCAAAAGTCACCTTAGACAAGGGCCACCTCAAAAAAAAAAAAAAAAACAGTGCATCGTTCTTCATCAGTTCACCCAAGCTCAAGAAAAAGAAAAAGTCAAAGAAGGAAAAATCATTCAAAAGGAAATCCCAAAACCAAAAGAAAAATACAAAAGAGATGTAAATAGTGAGTTGATACATGTTACCACAAAACCCAAGAGGTCCTTGTCTCAATAAACCTTCAAACACTTTCTCATTTCCATGCACCCCTCCTTTCATAAACCGCAAACACTCTCATTTGACCGCGATGAACCGCCCTCCACAGACCCTTTAGCCAGGAATAAAATTTCCTAATACCTCATCAAGCCAGTTAACCATCATAAATCATCGATCGACAGCCAACACCGAATAAAAACCATCCTGCCATTAGCCCCAAATACCTCATTAAGCCTACTCATCTCTCCTCCACAAAACACCACAATCCCGAAAGGTCCATTCCGATCAATGATTGATTGCTGTTGTTTTCTCAAGGTTTTAGCTCAAGGACGAGTAAATTCATTTTACAATATGCCAAGTGGGGCAATTCTGTCGCTCTTCACCCCTCCTACAACTGGGGAAATTGACCCTACACCTATCTCATCCCTTGTCGCACTCACATTCATTGAAATCATACAGGGGCAACCCCTTTCTTCTCTAGTGTATGGGTCAGAAGCAGTTCTTCTCATCAAGGTTGAAACACCCTCTCTACAAGTAGTCATGGAGGCCAGGTTAGAAGAAGCAAAATGGATCCAAGCTCGTCTAGATCAACTGAATCTCATTAAAGGGAAAAGAATTGCTGCCCTGCGCCATGGCCAGTTGTACCAACAAAAGATGAAGGCAGCTTTCGGCAGGAAAGTCCGTCTTCGAGAATTCGGCGAAGGGGACCTTGTACTCAAAAAGATCCTACCTATCCAGACTGACTCCGTGGGAAGTTGATACTCACTTATGACGGTCCATGTGAAGTCAAGAAAGCTTTTTCCAGAGAAGCGCCGATACTCATAAACATAGACGGCGAAGATCTCAGGAATCCAGTCAATTCAGATCAAGTGAAGAAGTATTATGCCTAAAAGAAATAGATGAAAAAAGAGAAAGACAAGCCAAGTAAGAATTAGCTCGCTAGGTTGAAAACCCGCAAAGGGCGACCTAGGCAAAATCAGAGCGACCCGGTGGATTGAAAACCCGCAAAGGGCGATCCAGGCAAAAATTAGGGTCTGAAAACTTAGGCATGAAAAGTAAAGAAAGGCATACAACTCTCCTACAAGCTTGGATGAGGGAGTGATCAAGGTCAAGGACATAGATGTTTGGCACTGTTCCACAGAGACGGACAGTCAGAATTCAGCTTCTCTCCTTTTTCGTGTCTTTTTACAGTTTAAACTTTCAAGTGTAATAAATAATCGGCGTAACTTCTTGTGCGACCGGTTTCCACATTAATAAAGTTCAAATTTCTCGTATCTGTTCACTCTTTTATTTTCTGCTTTTTCTGCTCAAAATAAACGTTTTATGATGATGATGGTCCTGAACTGTAAAACATGTGCATATATCATAGAGCATTGCAAATCATTACGAGATTCTTAAGAGTCCTGAGAGAAAGCACATCCTCAAAATCAGTCAATCATGCAAGAGAGCAACTACATCCACGATTGCTTCAAACCAGCAAAGTCAAGACCAACATGCACTCGGCCCATGAGCCCCGCAAGTCCAACAGGTTCCTCAGTCTCGTGTCATGAGTGTCGTGGGTTGGCTGAACCAGCAAAAATAAAAAAATAATAAGCAAAAAAAGGCAATAAACAAAACACAGTCATCATTACACCAAAATCATAGCATAACATGCACTCATTGCATGCACATGCATAACATGCCTTTGCATAACATGCACTCATAACATGCACTCATTGCATGCACATGCATAACATGCCTTTGCATAACATGCACTCATAACATGCACTCATAACATGCACTCATTGCATGCACATGCATAACATGCACTCATAACCTGCACTCATACTCCATGCACCATTCCTTGCATCAACTGACGTATGCAGGTACCTCAATCCAATACAGCAGCATCGGTCATTTCAAATCGACCAATCAACTGAATTTCTGAGCCCTCTGTGTTCATCCTGAGCCCTCTGTGCTCCCTCCTGAGCCTTCCGCGCTCATCCTGAGCCCTCAGTGCTCCTTCCTTACTGCGTTCTTTACCGCGTTCTTTACCGCTTTATTTCCTGCTTTTGCACGCCTAGTGCCCATTTCTTCTGTCTGCACGCCAAGTGCCCATTTACTTTTCTGTTTGCACGCCAAGTGCCCATTTATTTTTCTGTTTGCACGCCAAGTGCCCATTTACTTTTCTGTCTGCACGCCAAGTGCTCATTTTACTATTCTGTCTGCTTTAGTTGAACTTTTCAATCAATCAACCAACAGGATTCGTGAATCCCTTCAGGACCCAAGTGTCCCTTCAAAAACAGACTTCACCTCGTATTCGAGCTGCGGGTAAGTCCTTCAGACCCCAAGTGGTCCTTCAGACTAGTTGTGTCAGCCTAAGACACAACGGACGTCCTTCATGGTCAACATATCAGTTCCGGAGCTGATCTTGACCCATCATGGCCGCTCGAAAGGCCCCCTCAGACCGTTTTACTAGTACCATAGCTAGTAGCGCTCCTTCAGACCACGATGGTCCTTCAATTAAGGCCTAGGCAGCCTTCCAGACCCTGAGTGGTCCTTCAGAGCCTTAGTGCTCCTTCAGACCCTGAGTGGTCCTTCAACACCTTAGTGCTCCTTCAGATCCCGAGTGGTCAGTCATTTTCTCTCTCGGTTAATGCGCCAGGTGTTAACCATTCCCCGTTTGTTCTCAAGCCCATCTATTAAAAAAAAAACATAAAAAAAAAAAAAGAGGAAAATTCGGGTTTCCCCAAATGGACAAAATCGGTATAATTTCTGAATTCTTTATCTTCATTTTGCCTTGGAATATGTTTCGGCCAATTCATATTCCTCGTTAAAATTCAGATAAAGAGGGGCAGCTGTCATACCCCAATTTTGTCCGGCTTAGGTCCAAACCCTAATTTTCCACACACAAAAATTATGCACTGCATTTTGGGTCCTAGAAACCCTTCCAAAGTTTTTTTTGAAATCATTTTTAGGGTTAGAATGCACATTTTGGTCATTTCCCACAAAAGGGTCTATAAAAATAATTTTTTGCGATAAGCCTCATGCATCAGATTAGGGTTTTTGAAAATGTGTTATGTATGCATGGCAAGTTTTGAAAAATATGTTATGCATGCATGGCAAGCTTTGGAAAATATTTTATGCATGCATGGCAAAAACCTAAAAAAACATTTTTGTGGAAAGTAAGAATTGATTTCCATTCTGTTCCAAGGGCCAAGAATCGATTTATACTATTTGGTAAAGGCCATGAAATCGATTCCTTAATCCAATATTAAACCATGAAATCGATTTTCAGGCCATGTTAAGAAGCCAAGAATCGATTCCTCCTTATGTTATCAAGGCATGAAATCGATTTTCAGGCCATTTTTAGGAACCAAGAATCGATTCTTCCCTATGCTATCAAGGCATGAAATCGATTTTCAGGCCACTTTAAAGAGCCAAGAATCGATTCCTCCTTATTTTGTCAAAGCATGAAATCGATTTTCAGGCCACTTTAAAGAGCCAAGAATCGATTCCTCCTTATTTTGTCAAAGCATGAAATCGATTTTCAAGCCATTTCCAAGAGCCAAGAATCGATTCCCACTTATTTTAACTAAACATGGAATCGATTTTCACCTATTTAGAATGTCCAAGAATCGATTCTTTGCTATTTCCAAAGGCTCAAACAATCGATTCATCCTTGCAATAAATGTTTTTTAAAAATTCTACGCTTTCCTAAGCCTATAAATAGGCAGCCTCAAATCACATTTACACACACACACTTCACACGAGATCAGAGAGAAGAATTGCTACACACATTTTTCACGAGGTCTGGGACATTTTCACGAGATCTGAGAAGAATTGCTCCAGAGACATTTTCACGAGATCTGGGAAGACAACTCTCGCAAATCTCATTTTCCAGTTCTCCGCTTCATTTTTGCTCTACTCGCGCCGTTGGTCCGTCTGAGCTGATCTCCTGCAAGGGTTAGTTGGGGTTTGCGTTCTTCAGATCTGTAATATCTGTCTTCATCAGAGGTATTTCAGTCTTTTCATTTGTTAATATCTAGTTATTGTGATCCATGTGATTTAACTTAGCTATAGCGTTTACCTACTCGTTCTTGTATATGATCGTCTATCGCTGATGACGAACCATATGATTTCCACTTATGCCTAGTGCATCATGTTCTAAGTGGTGAAGATGGTCTCGGGTGATTCAGCTTGCCCCTTTCAAACCCTTTCAAAAATATTTTTTAGAACTACGTCGCTTTGATTCCCGTTTGGGATACGTAGGAGCGAGCCACGTCCTCGTCAAGCGCAACAAATAAAAATTCTTTTCATCCCCCTAAACCAATCATTTTCATAAAACAAACAAAAATCATTTTCAAACCCATTGTTGCTAGTAGCTCATCAGAGCCTCTGTTCGTTTAGCTATTAGTGACAATGCCCACTTCTCCTAAAAATAATAAACGATGATCCATCATAACCTTTGTTAGTTTGATCATCGTACAAATCAATCTCTTTCGAAAATCACTTTAAAAAAAAAGATAATAAAAAACGAGTTGTTATCAATAGTCCATCAGAACCTTCGTTCGTTTGACTAGCGGCACAACTCTCTCTTTTGTGTATTTAGTAAGTGATTCATCATAGCCTCTGCTAGTTTAATCATTTGCTAACGCTCGTCCTATTTTAAAAACTCACCAAAAAAAGATAAAAAAAAAAAACAAAAACTTTTCAAAAAGAACCAAGAACTACGTAGCTTTGAATTCTCCATCGCACCGGGAGATACGTAGGAGCGGGCCATGTCCCGTCAAGCACTTTTTTTCTAAAAAACCTTTTTCCCCCCAAAAATAAAATTTTTGTTAAGTTTTCCCATTCATCTTCAAACAAGAAATAAATAGGCAAATCTAGGTATTTTTCAAATCAAGTGTTAAAACCACACATTTAATTAGAGGTTCCCTTTCGGTAGAAAGGACGTGCGCGGTGCTAACACCTTCCTCGCACGTAATCGACCCCCGAACCTATATCTCTAGTTTTCAAAAGACCATCCGCTTTTTTTTCTAAAAGACCTTTTTTCAATGTTTTGGTCTTAAAATTAAAATATTGGTGGCGGCTCCAAAATTTTTCCACGTTGTACATCGAGAAACCCAAGCAGGGGATTTTTCGGGGTGCAACAACCCCGCTAGAGCAAACACCTTTCCAGTAGATCTTTCTTTCTTTGGTTTCGGACACTGAGCACTGATGTGTCCTCCCTCACCGCAGTTGAAACAGAGTGCATCCTTACGATCACAGTTAGTTGCCATATGGCCCTCTTTCCCACATTTGTAGCACCTTTTTACATCACCCGGGCAGTCTGGGCGCTTATGACCAGCCTTCCCACACTTATAACATACCACACTAGCAGCAGCATCTCCCCCACTTGGTCTCTTGCCCCCCGCAGCTCTCTGATTACCCTTACCGGTTGGAACCTCATACGGCTTCCCGCGACTCAGGAAACTCTTCTGCTTTTCTCTTATAACTCTAGAATGGGCATTACTGTCTTCTTCAAAGATTCTGCAACTGTCCACCAACTCAGAGAACACCCGGATTTTCTGGTACCCTATCGCTTTCTTAACATCCGCTCGCAACCCATTCTCAAACTTAATGCATTTTGAGAATTCAGAATCAGCATTAGTATAATGGGGATAAAACTTAGCCAATTCAGTGAACTTGGCAGCATACTCTGTTACCGACATGTTTCCTTGCTTCAGCTCAAGGAATTCTATCTCCTTCTTTCCTCTGACATCTTTCGGAAAGTACCTCCTCAAAAATTCTCTACGGAATACAGCCCAAGTTATTTCTTCATTAGCAGTTTCTAGCCTCTGCCTAACCTCCATCCACCAATCATCAGCTTCTTCTGCTAGTGTGTGCGTACCATACCTGACCTTCTGACCATCATTGCAGTCCATGACACGGAAAATTCTTTCAATTTCTTTCACCCATGCCAAAGCTCCATCAGGATCATACCGACCCTTAAGAGGGGGCGGATTCTCCCTCTGAAACGTGGCTAAACTGCGAGTCCCAGCATTTTCAGCACCATTTTGCTGGTTCCCAACAGCTTGAGCCATAGCTTGCAGCGCAGCAGCAAGAGCAGCATCGTTTCTCCCAGCCATTTCAAATTATCACTGCACCACAAACAAAAATTTAGAACTAATCTAACAATTTCTTAATTGTCATAAGACGCTATGACATGACAACTTGGTCGGACAGACCGAACTGCTCTGATACCACTAATGTAACACCCCCTTTTTCTAATTATAAATAAACACGCAATTATCAGAGTCACCACGAGGGCGCTACATTTTTCACCACATAAAAACTCCAAATTGATTTAAATTAAATCCTCAAAAATATAGTTACTTAATCTCTAAGCAGCGGAATCATAAACTCATTTAACATCTTCAAAAATAATTAAACATTAAACCAAAACTCCAAAAATAAATAATAATAGTTCGACAGCGGTAACTAAGACCCTCCCCGGAGCTACGCATCAGAGCTGACACAGACCCAACGAGAAGGAAACTACACCTAGCAATCCTCCACGAGTGCTAACGATCACCTGCAGCGTTGCCACATAAGAGCAACATTCCAAGCAGAGGGGGTGAGCTTAACAGAAATAATAAGTAAACGATGACAGTATATAAGGAGCGGGTAACTCACGGTAACAGAAAAAGGTCAACACATCATAACACCACACAAGGCACAGACTCATTCACAATGGAAGCACCAAAACACGTTATATATGTATACGAACCATGCAACAATGCAACCCCTCTAGGCATATGCATGCGGTACCGATCTCGTAAAATAAGCCACAACGGGCAAGAGGCCGAAGCCTATTCCACCAAAAAAATGCATATGATAATGCGACTCATGACTCATGCACCAGTTACACAAACTCAAAGTATTTAATTAATAAATACTATACCATCATGCCTCGTTATAAATCATTTCATAAAAATACCACGTGTTGTAGCATCACAGCTACCTCGTAATTCTCACCTGTTCACAACATCATAGTTGCCACATTTCACACTTATGAAACAACACCTTTAAATTGGAGAAAAACAGCACACTTGAATTTAAGTAAACAGCACGCTTAAATTTTAGAAGGCAACACACACACACGCACACAACACAGCCCCCATGGCGCCCAGCGCCCCACAACACACGCACACACGCACACACGCACACAGCGCCCTTGGCGCCCAGCGCCCCGCAACACATGCACACACGCACACAGCGCCCTTGGCGCCCAGCGCCCAGCAACACATGCACACACGCAACACAGGCATACACGCAACACGACGCCTATGGCGCCCAGCGCCTGGCACCTGGCGCCCAGCGCCCAGCAACAACTGAAAGCAAAATGCAACATGGGCATGGCAATTTGGCGCCCTTGCACAAGGCACACCAAGCAACACACAAGCAACACGGGCACGCCATCTTTGGCGCCCACTCACCGAACACACGCACACACACATAGGGCGCCTATGGCCCGTAGGTACTCACCAATACCATCACACACAACACCTTTTACACACACCTCAATTCACTCATACAATGTCACAAGCACCTATCCATCATCAAAATTTCATTCTCAGTTTTCATAGTATCATTCAAACAATCATAATCATACAAAATTAATTACCACATATATCTCAATACTCAATTAAAATTATATCACACCATAACTCGTACCTCAACCACTCAATCACATGCTCTCATCACCATACAACATGAATTCGACTCCAACTCTCATAGAATCACTCAAATCAAGATTCAATTTATCAATTTATATAATAATCCCATCACAATTCAATCCACAAACCCTAACTACCCATACACCCCATCATAACCCATTATAAATGTTAAAACCCACCCTTACCTCGAATGCGTAAGCTCCTAGCACGAAGAAGATGGCCACGCACGAAAACACCGCAACACGAACGATCTCCTCTTCACGAAAAATTTGCGAAATCTCTCCTCCCTTCCTCTTCTCCTTCGCGACTTCTCTCTTCTCCTTTCTTTCTTACGTTTTCTTTCTTTTCCCTTTGTTACACAAATGATGCGATTTGCATCATGCCCTAAACGCCTAGGAGCGCCTAAGCTAATGGGCTTGGGCCTCATGGGCCATTCCTCACCACCCCGGAGTTACCAACATCACTCCCTTCAATTTAAAAATAAAATAACTTATTAATAACTTATTATAATAACAATAATAATCATAATAATATTGCAACACTTAAATAATTTAATCAAACATTTAATTAAATTATTTCGGGTGTTACAGCTAGTGCTGGGAAAAGTGCTGCCACCGCATCTTCCCCGTGCAAGAAAAGAAAAGGTCCTGATACTGCTACTGCGCCATTTCAATTGCCCCCTAAGTCCACCTGGACGAGGAAAAAAATGTGTGCTTCCAGACCCCCTCGCAGAATCATCATGATGATTGCAAGTGATGAAGAGGACGAAGAAAGCGAAGAAGCAGGGAGGAAACTAGCAAACTGAAGAAGGAGCGAGCCAATAGAAGAACAAGAAGTGGTCACCTCCGGTGTTTCCACCTTCGCTCAGTAACTACCTTTCTTTTTGTTTTGTTGCTGCTATTTCCCATCCTCCGCCTGGTAGTAGACAGTGAGGACACTGTCTCTGCTTAAGCTGGGGGGGGTGGTGCATCTATAGCCCTTTGCTTTCATGCTGCCTGTGATAATTATCTGTGATGTGTGTGTCCCCAATATTCCCCATAAATGAAAAGAATGAAATGTTTCACTTGTTCTGCTGTTTTGTAATAGCTGCACTAGGAATAAAAATGTTGATAGGTGCTGGGGCAGCACCCCTGACAGCACTCAGTATTAGCTAGTGCTGGTAGCATGTGTGATAGCATATTATATATATATATATATATATATATATATATATATATATATATATATATATTCTTTTTCTCAAGGCAAACCCCGATGAGGATAACCAGATATTGTGAGCTTAGAAATGTGAACAAGTAGTCCAAGACCCCTAGTATACACCTAACTCTTTGTCTCCCGAAATAGGCGTAAAGCTTGCTTAGGTGGAAGTTAGGTGAAAACTTAGCAAGGACCCAAACTGCTTAGAAGTAGAAAGAAGCTGTGGGTAGAATAAAAGACAAGTTTGGGGGTAGAAATGCTAGTAGCAAGGCCAGGGGGAGGGTGCACGAAAATGAATCAAGTTGCGCAAAAAAATGCAACAAGGTGAACTTGGTCACTGTGTAGGGAGGCTGTTTTGTGGCGACACCATTACAGTTTCAGTCGAAGCTTTGACCAAGCTATCCTTCAAAAAAAAAAACCAAATCAAAATACATGGCTTCAAAAGAAAAATACCTACCCCCGTGTAAATCAGCACAAGAATCTGCCCGTAGCAACTGACAACAATAAGCAGTATAAGAAGTTCTAAGTTGGACCCAAAGCCAAGCCTAGTAAGTGTTCAAACTTATGGAAGAAGAACAAAGAGAGCACACACACAATCTAGCTAGGGGGACGAAAGCTGCAACTTCACATGATAAGCAGTGCGAAAATGTTAAGTCTGAGGGAAGAACCTTGAGAAAATAGAAGCGTGAGGTTAAAAGTTTCAAAATGCTATCGCAGGCTACTGTGAGTGAATGCTGTGAGCAATGCTGCCCTGGTGCTGTCATTACTTGAGGACAAGCAATGGTTCAAGTTTGGGGGTGTGATAACTCACAGAAGTGTGAGTTATTTACAGCCATTCAAATGAGAATTATCTTGTTCCAAGAATAAATTATGCTATAAATTGTGATGAATACCTTCATATTTGACATTGTTGAATTCAGGGATAATAATTATAATTTGGGCACGAAGTGCCAATTTTGTGGAATTTGACATGTGTGCCAAGTATGCAGGATTTTACTAAGTATTCAGTGCTAGGCGAGTGCTGCGGTAGCATCCAAGCCGATATTTGCAGCGGAGCGAGGACCAGCAAGGCACCTCATTTAACGCAACCAGAAAAGGAAACCTTACCCGGTTAGCGAGGTAGGCGCCCCCTGTGTTCAGCAAGTCAGCGAAATTCCTTAGGGTTTGTTACAACAACCCGATGGAGCAGGCCCAAGAGATAGGCGCGTCGTGCTACCATCAAGTCTATAAATAGGGAGCGTGCCCTAGAGGAAGGGTGCAACATTCATCGACACGATTTCTCAACAAAACAAGAACATCCCAGCCAGATTACGAGAAACCTATCTCCACTCCACACTGTACTCACCCATTTACATCACTCTATTCCATACTCAGAGACAAACCTCCGTAGCCGGTGTTTACCATCTTCGCATCAACCTTAGTAGTTGTAGATATGCCTTCATGCTTGTTGGCGTAACTCAACCCTTAGGTGTTTTTATGTTGATGAATACTCTTGCGGTAATTTTGTACTGTTTTATCATGACTACGCTCATCATGAGCTAATCCTCTTGTTAGTCAAGACATGGTGATACGAACATCTTATTCTAGATTGTGTTTATGTGATTGATTTGTGAAGCCTTATTAACTTGTGCACTGTTATTAATATAAACTCTTTTCGAAATTGATCACTTTGATTAGGGTGGCGTGTTTTGTAACACCCCAAAATAATAGATTAAATTATTTAATTAATTAAATTAGATTTAGGTGGTAGAAATAATAATATAATTATTATTCATTATTTATTAAAATATAGGGACTTATTGTTGGGGTTAGGAATAGTAAAATGAGGAGTGGTAGAGTAAAGGACCACGATTAAGTCGAATTGGGCTAATAGAAAGCCCATGATTTTAGTGAGTAAGTCGAATAGGAGTCTAGGGTAAGTGCTCATTTCAACCAAAGCTAAGAAAAAGAAATAGAAAGTGAGAAGAGGGAGAGAGGGCGACGGCTCCAAGGGGAGAGGAAGAGAAGATTTTGGCGTGGAGAATTCAAGGCAAGGAAGAGAAGCTTGTTTGTTGGTGATTCTTGGATTCTTGGTGGAGAGAGTGCTTGTTTTCTTCAATCCATTAAGGTAAGGGGGCTCTCTTTCACCTATAATGGGTATATGATGAGGATTATGTATGGGTTAGACTCTAGGAGGACTATTGAATTGATTGTGTTGCTATTTGTGTAATTGATGTTGTGTTTGATTCAATTTGATGAAATTGTGGTGTTTGATGTTGAGATGAACTATGAACATATGTTGCCTACAAGGTGTTTGATGATATTACCCTATGAATTTTGAAGGTGAAGTTAATATGCTTATGTGGTGTTTGACAAAATGCATAAGTATGTGATGTTGAGATTGGTATTTGGTGATTGATCATAATGAGTTTTACTTGCTTATGTTTTTTTGTGCGTTTCTGGACACTGTTTCGGTCGTTCTAAAACTGGTACTGTTCGGTTCATCCAAAAATTATGTGGCTGATTGTTTTTGAAAATAGACTTAAAGCCGGTCGTTTTGGCACTGGTTTAGTTCAATTTGGAGTTGTGTAGCTCAAGTTATGAGTCTCCAAAGTTAGGTCAAATTTCTGGAATCAAACTGTGAGTAGGTTCGGTTTCTGTAGGTTTTTTGTTCTCAATCGAACTCCGTTTTGAATGATTCTTGTTTCATTGGAAATTAGACTTAATTCTCTACGAAATAGGCACTGATTTCACGAAATTTCATTAAGAAATGAGAAAGCAAATTTAGTTGCAAGTTGGGTAAAGAATTCTGTCCGATTTTGGTACCTCAGTGTAGTGTATTTAAAAAACTGTACCAACTGGATACTTATTTTGAAAAATGAAAATCATAGGCAGAAACTACACTCAGAGAGCTTCCCAATGAGTGGTCTTTTGTTAAAATCCGATATCGTTTGCTATTTTAATTAATTCGTCGAAGTAGGTGCACTGCTGTAGGAAATTCTGCACTAGTGCTGTGCTGCGCCAGGGCGCCATGTTGCTGCCCCGTGTGCGCCATGTTGCTGCCTGTGTGGCGCCCAGTGTGGCGCAGGTTGCCCCCAGGCGCCAGTTTGCTTGCTGTTTGGCGCCAGTGTGGCGCAGGTTGCCACAATGCGCCAGTGTGTGTGTCGTGGAGCTGTGTGACTGTTTAGTCCCTGGGAGTGACGGTTTTGGTCCTTGTAGTGACAGTTAGTCCATGACTTTTGGTGTTGACGTATCCGGTGAGTTTGATGTAGCCATAGAGCTATTAATTGATGATGTATTGGTGAATTAAATGACGGTGTATTTAATGACGGTGTATTTACTGACGGTGGATTAAATGACGGCGACGAATCTAGTGACGGTGTTAATTCATACATGATATGATTGTTTGTGGTTGATGCATTGTTCATGGAGTCACATGCCTCATATGCATCAAAGTGACAGTGTAGGCTTCGGCCTTGATATTATTAATGATTATGACGGACATGCCCGAATGGCGATATTTGTGACGGTGATGGTACCACATGCATATACCCTTGGTGTTGGGTTGCATATTCATGCATTTACTCATGCAATTGGTGATGTCTCTTGATGATTATGAATCGATGTGTTACAAATTGATGCCGTATGCTTGTTTATTGAGCAGTGATGTTCTAGTTGCCTTTCACTAACATGATGTTTATCATACATTCTATTATATGTGCTAGAGACTCACCCTTCTGCCTTTTATGTTGCTTCTCATGTTGGCAACGTGCAGGTGATCCCGAGTGAAGGTTCTACCTTCCTTAGTCTGTTTTTGGTGTCTTGCTCTGATACGTAGCACCGGGGGAGGGGCGACTAGTCTATTGGTTGTTTTAATTGAAGTTGTTCAAACTAGTTATTTGGTGATGTATTTTAAAATGTTTATGGAACATGTCATATTCCGTTGCGTAGTGATTATGTGGACTGTAATGTCACTAAACAGGTTTTTTGGGGGTTCGTCCCGATTGATGTGCTATGTATCACATACTCTGCTGTTTTATGAGCTTTCAGGTGTTGTTATATGTTGTTTGGTGAAAATGTAGCACCCTCTTGCGGTTGCACTGAAAAGATTTTTCGAAAACTCTGATTTTGATTCATTTAGATAGTAGTATTAGTAAGGGGGTGTTACATTAGTGGTATCAGAGCAATGGTTGGTCCGTCCGGCCAAGTCGTCGAGTCGTTGTGTCGGTTAACGACCAACTGTTGTCTTCTAGTCCTAACCATTGGTTGTTTTGTAGCGATGTTCCTGCAGGTACAGGTAAACAGAAGCTGCTGATGGTAAGTGAACTAGTGGGGGAGATGCCCCTACTGGTATTGTGTGATGTATTGTGTTCTGATGTGTGAACTCTGTACCCTTTGTGTTGGATTTTATTTTTAACCCTCTTGTTGTGCCCATATGCTTCTAGTAATTTGCATTGTTGCTTGTTACTCGCATATGTTTGATGATTGATGTGTCCATATAAATTCATATGTCATGCTGATTTTGGGGCCCTAGGCGCCCTGTCCCTCTATTTTCGATGTTGTGGTTTGGTTGCTGGAAACAGCGCCCTGCTCCTGAGCGCCATGCTTGTTCTGTTCCTGGTTGCTGTAGGTGCCCCGTGCCTGGGCGCCGTACCTGATGCTGTTATACTGTTGCTGTTTTACTGTGCTGTTGTTCACTGTGTTACTGTTTAATTGCTGTTGCTGTTTGCTGTAAAGTACTGTTACTGTTTGCTGTGAATTAGTATTGTTGTTTGCTGTGAATTGTTGTTGCTGTTTGCTGTAAATCATTGCTGCTGTTTCTGCAAAAATAATGTTGCTGTTTCTGAAAAATAATTGTGTGCTGTTTCCGAAAATTGTTGCTGTTTCTGAAAACTGTTTTCGAAAATTGTTGTTGTTTCTGAAAACTGTTTTATTTGAGCGACACTAAGTCTTATACAACCTCTTTTGTAGTGTGTTTTGACATTTGAAAACTAAATGCATTGTGAAAATTGTCTTGTGGATTATTTTAAGTCGTTGCTTCACTATTAACTGTCGTGGTGTTTTAACCACTACAAGTGAAAATGTATTCGTCCAAATGCTATAATTTTATTGTCGACTTTCTTTTTAGAAAATTGCAATTAGATGAAATGATTTTAGCCGAGGGCTACCATCTCATGTGATTACTACTTTCATTATCTTCCCTATTTGCTTAATTTATCTCAAGGTGTTATCTTGTACGCTTGAGTCTTATGACATGATTTTGGCTGTTACCTCTTAATTTGTGCTATGTGAATTTGTAGTCTGAAAAATAAAGTGATCCCTGAAAATTGCTTTTGAACATCTATTAAACAATTTTATGGTTGAATATCAACATTTGTATTAAGAATTTATTTTAATAGATGAGTGAGGTAGAACGCAAGTAATGCTTATATCTACAAGTCGGTTTATCAGAGTAGCGCAGCAGGTTAGATCGCTAATCGTTGAGGCGACGTTAATTGGATAGTGGAAGAGCGTTCGCGTCGGTAGTAAAAATTTCGAGGGCGAAATTCCTTTAAGTGGGGGAGAGTTGTAACACCCCAAAATAATAGATTAAATTATTTAATTAATTAAATTAGATTTAGGTGGTAGAAATAATAATATAATTATTATTTATTATTTATTAAAATATGGGGACTTATTGTTGGGGCTAGGAATAGTAAAATGAGGAGTGGTAGAGTAAAGGGCCACGATTAAGTCGAATTGGGCTAATAGAAAGCCCATGATTTTAGTGAGTAAGTCGAATAGGAGTCTAGGGTAAGTGCTCATTTCAACCAAAGCAAAGAAAAAGAAATAGAAAGTGAGAAGAGGGAGAGAGGGTGACGGCTCCAAGGGGAGAGGAAGAGAAGATTTTGGCGTGGAGAATTCAAGGAAAGGAAGAGAAGCTTCTTTGTTGGTGATTCTTGGATTCTTGGTGGAGAGAGTGCTTGTTTTCTACAATCCATTAAGGTAAGGGGGCTCTCTTTCACCTATAGTGGGTATATGATGAGGATTATGTATGGGTTAGACTCTAGGAGGACTATTGAATTGATTGTGTTGCTATTTGTGTAATTGATGTTGTGTTTGATTCAATTTGATGAAATTGTGGTGTTTGATGTTGAGATGAACTATGAACATATGTTGCCTACAAGGTGTTTGATGATATTACCCTATGAATTTTTAAGGTGAAGTTAATATGCTTATGTGGTGTTTGACAAAATGCATAAGTATGTGATGTTGAGATTGGTATTTGGTGATTGATCATAATGAGTTTTACTTGCTTATGTTTTTTTTGTGCGTTTCTGGACACTGTTTCGGTCGTTCTAAAACTGGTACTGTTCGGTTGATCCAAAAATTATGTGGCTGATTGTTTTTGAAAATAGACTTAAAGCCGGTCGTCTTGGCACTGGTTTCGTTCAATTTGGAGTTGTGTAGCTCAAGTTATGAGTCTCCAAAGTTAGGTCAAATTTCTGGAATCAAACTGTGAGTAGGTTCGGTTTCTGTAGGTTTTGTGTTCTCAATCGAACTCCGTTTTGAAAGATTCTTGTTTCATTGGAAAGTAGACTTAATTCACTACGAAATAGGCACTGATTTCACGAAATTTCATTAAGAAATGAGAAAGAAAATTTAGTTTTGCAAGTTGGGTAAAGAATTCTGTCCGATTTTGGTACCTCAATGTAGTGTTTTGAAAAACTGTACCAACTGGATACTTATTTTGAAAAATGAAAATCATAGGCAGAAACTACACTCAGAGAGCTTCCCAATGAGTGGTCTTTTGTTAAAATCCGATATCGTTTGCTATTTTAATTAATTCGCCGAAGTAGGTGCACTGCTGTAGGAAATTCTGCACTAGTGCTGTGCTGCGCCAGGGCGCCATGTTGCTGCCCTGTGTGCGCCATGTTGCTGCTTGTTTGGCGCCCAGTGTGGCACAGGTTGCCCCCAGGCGCCAGTTTGCTTGCTGTTTGGCGCCAGTGTGGCGCAGGTTGCCACAATGCGCCAGTGTGTGTGTCGTGGAGCTGTGTGACTGTTTAGTCCCCGGGAGTGACAGTTTTGGTCCTTGTAGTGACAGTTAGTCCATGACTTTTGGTGTTAACGTATCCGGTGAGTTTGATGTAGCCATAGAGCTATTAATTGATGATGTATTGGTGAATTAAATGACGGTGTATTTAATGACGGTGTATTTACTGACGGTGGATTAAATGACGGCGACGAATCTAGTGACGGTGTTAATTCATACATGATATGATTGTTTGTGGTTGATGCATTGTTCATGGAGTCACATGCCTCATATGCATCAAAGTGACGGTGTAGGGTTCGGCCTTGATATTATTAATGATTATGACGGACATGCCCGAATGGCGATATTTGTGACGGTGATGGTACCACATGCATATACCCTTGGTGTTGGGTTGCATTCATGCATTTACTCATGCAATTGGTGATGTCTCTTGATGATTATGAATTGATGTGTTACAAATTGATGCCGTATGCTTGTTTATTGAGCAGTGATGTTCTAGTTGCCTTTCACTAACATGATGTTTATCATACATTCTATTATATGTGCTAGAGACTCACCCTTCTGCCTTTTATGTTGCTTCTCATGTTGGCAACGTGCAGGTGATCCCGAGTGAAGGTTCTACCTTCCTTAGTCTGGTTTTGGTGTCTTGCTCTTATACGTAGCACCGGGGGAGGGGCGACTAGTCTATTGGTTGTTTTAATTGAAGTTGTTCAAACTAGTTATTTGGTGATGTATTTTAAAATGTTTATGGAACATGTCATATTCCGTTGCGTAGTGATTATGTGGACTGTAATGTCACTAAACAGGTTTTTTGGGGGTTCGTCCCGATTGATGTGCTATGTATCACATACTCTGCTGTTTTATGATCTTTCAGGTGTTGTTATATGTTGTTTGGTGAAAATGTAGCACCCTCTTGCGGTTGCACTGAAAAGATTTTTCGAAAACTCTGATTTTGATTCATTTAGATAGTAGTATTAGTAAGGCGGTGTTACATGTTTTATTATCCGGAAGGAAATAAATCATTGATTTCGCAAGTTAATATAGTTTGAAGGGTAATAGGAATATTATTCTTTCCTAGTGAAGGATTGGAATATGAAGTTAGGGCTATAGTGTGATCGGAAACATGCTTTTCAACCTATGTAATGGACCTCAGTGGGAGCTTAGGAATAAGGGAACCTTGACGACATTATGTTAATAGGATAGGAATATCCACATTCATTCTGCACACTGGGTGCTATCACAGCATCAATCACAACATCGCATCTATAAGTTTTGTTCATTGAACCTAGTCTTGACTATTATCATCTCTCATATTTTCACTCGTGATATTTTGTTACCTTTGTTATTATTACATCTTTTGGTTGCGTCACCACTTCACTCTATTATTTGGTTACACTTTTACTCGCTAAATCAACGCTATTCTGTAGACCTAGTAGTTAAACCTTAATCCTCGTGGGAACGATCTTTACTTACACTTTATTACTTGTTAGACTGTGTATACTTGCACACGTTTTTGCACAACATGTGTCCGTTGTACAAGTATTCTTCTCTATATATATACATAGGCCCTCGTCAGCCACTATGCGAGCCTACACTTGCCTGCCGTTGGATCAATTGAAGATCAACGCCTAATCTCGCTCCTAGCCCTAAGAAATCGGAGCGATTACCCACGATTCCACTAGCACGGTTAGTGGGGTGCTAAAACTTCTTCACTCCACTCCTCAAGGTTTCTTTTCTTCGCTTAACCTTCAACGGCTCCCACGTTCTGTCCATGTGCCCTTCCTTGCCTCACAAGCAAGTTTTCTTTGCCTCGGTCACATACTCCCTCGGCTGATCCTTGTCCTCGTCCTGCAGTCATCAAATTTAGGCTAACCGAGCTATTGTGGCCGAGGCATTCTATAAGTTAGGACTTGCTTAGCCTCGGCCTTATCCATTATTCCTCAAGCTCAATCCCTCCTCGGGGCATTTTATATTACCTCTTACCTCGAGCCCCTCCTTTGAGATCGTTCCTTCGGCAAATATCTCTTATAACTTGTCAGGTGATTCGCCTAAGTGTCCTAGTCTCCCCGCAACTCTGATTTTCAACCCTCGGCCTACACCCTTATTATTTTTGGGTGTTAACAATTGTTAAAATATCTTAGTAGTCTTCAAAGTTTTTAAGTGATAAGTATTTTTATATAAATTTTTTACTACAATTTCATTATAAATGATTGTATGTATTTAATTTACATTAACAATTATAGTGACCGTATTAATCACTGTTAGTCTCCTTGATAGGCATGACGGTATTACGTTGACCAACTATGAATAAAGTTAGTCAGAAACTATTTGATTCTTTCAATTTCAAAACGTAAAGTAGATGAATAACAATTTATTTTTGACTAGAAATGTAATGCATTAGAATTAGTAAATTATTAATTAATAAATACTATATAAACCTGATATACAAGTAGTCTATTCTCAACCTTTCACAGCAGAATGGCAATAAGTATCAGCCATCTCAGTTTCATCATGACAGTTCTATGTGTTGTTTCAGTTTTGGCTTCAGGTAATAAACTAGTCTCATAATTTTAGTTATCTCATCAATAAAACGTATATATACGATTTTTTTCTACACCAAAAAAATAACAAAGGTTTCATTTTTAATGTCAACATTCATGAGATTAAGTAGCATTTACTAGATAATAATCAATATATATATATATATATATATATATATATATATATATATATAAATATATATATATATATATATATATATATATATATATATCTTAATTATACTAAACCATAGATGTTACAAGTCACCGTCCACCTCAAAAATACGTGTAAAAACACGTCATACTTCTAAAAAATCCACGTCCGCATTATTAAAAGGTCTTGGCAACAACACGTTTAGGTTAAATGAGGTTTGCTTTTATTTCTCTTTTTTAAGCATTCACGTTTTCAGCGGAAAAGAAAAGTGAGAGAGATTTCTTCGCCACACGCTGCGAAGGTTCGCTATCTCCGCCTGCCTTCATGGAGAGAGAGATTTTCGCGATCTGAGAGAGTGAGGATCGTGATTTCCATTTAACCATATTTTTCGCGTAGTAAAAGAGAGAGAGGACGGCGACGGAGATTGAGGAAGCGTACCACTGCTACGTAGCTGATCTTCTCAAATATGGTTAAAGGGAGGAGGGATTTCGACGGTGGGAGTAAGGGAGCAGCATCGCGACGGCGATCTGCTGTCCACGGTGGTTTAGAGGAGCAACCCGACTGTGTTCGCTACAAACGGCTGACTGCGGTAAACGGCCACCGTAAGCGGTGGCCTCAAATGTAAGTACGACACTGACCCTAATTTTGTTTTTCCTTCTCACTTTAAGATCGGTCTACTGCTTTTCAAAAGCAAAACAACAAAACTTAAATTTTTCCATAATCTCCGGTTTTAGATTAAATGCCACCGAATTTTAAGGTTTCTGAAATTTATTATTGATTTTGCTCAATCATAGGCACAGTCAATGGATGGTCCTCACTGTCCTCATCCAAATTTAACAATGAAATGAGAACAACATTAATTTCCATTAATCATAAATTGACGAAATTATAGGCGTATCAGAATACTAAACTATCAAAATCACACACAAACCAGAATATATACTATCCTTCGTTTAAGCAAAAAGTATAACCTAGAACAAAAGCTAAAACAGTGATACCTACAACTAAAACTTTTGAATAACGCATGGCGTCCTCCTCCAAAGTCACTCCTGGGGTTCCCAAAAATGTTCAAGCTTTGGCCATAATCGAACCAGCCAACGACTCCTCCTCAGTAATGGTCAAACTTCTCCGAAAATGGCACGTCTTTCCTTCATATGGAGGTGACTCACCTCTTGCTGTTGAGATGGTTTTCGCCGATGCAGAGGTATATAGATTATCTTAGAGTCTCAAAATTACATTAAACAATATGGTTACGCAAAGTTTCTAAATCCTTATGTTGTGATTCAAATTAAGCATATGTTTATCATTTTCTTTGATATTTCAGGGTACGAAAATACAAGGTCATATAGACAAAATGCACATATATAAGCATGACAAACACCTACATGAAGGTCATGTCTATTTGATAACAAAGTTTGTTGTCGCACTGAATGTTGGCAAGTTTCGCGCAACAAGGCACAACTATAGACTAAACATCAATTTGAAGACCATTATACGGCCTGCTGCACGTGCTGACATGGTCCTGGATCCTGAATACACGTTCACTCCACCGGCAGAGTGCTTCGACAAAGGCTTTAATCAGGATTACTTAGTTGGTTTGGTGTCTTTCCAATTATTTTGATTCTACGGGGGCAGAAAGAAATAAAACCTATCATTATTAATATCATGATTATTCATTATCACTGACATGATCACTATCATTCTTATATTGTAGATGTCGCTGGTGTTCTTATTGGTGTTGGACCAGAGTATGAGTTCACTAAACCATCAGGCAAATCTTCTAGAATGAAGATAGATCTTGATAATCGAGGGTTGGTGGAATTTTCTATTTATCCTTAAATTTAGAAACATCCCTTGAACATTAAAACTAAATTCAACTTTTGATATTATATATGTTAAAAATTTTATTGGTTACAAATATTGGATTGCAGTTACCGTTTCAGCGTCACACTTTTCGGGGAATATGTTAAGCAAATTAACCAATTCATCTCATCTGGCGATGCAAGCAATGTTGTTCTGGCACTTTTGTACTGCAAAGTTGACACATGGCAGCGTATGTATTTCGAAGCTTCTTATATACTTCTGTTTCATTAACTAATGGAAGAATTAATAATATCAACTGGTATTAATATTCCTGTTCATCAATTATATAGAGGGTATATCAATTCAAACAACAATGCACACGACAAAAATCTTGATCAACCCAGCAATACCGGAAGCCACTGCGTTGAAAGAGACGTAAGTAAAAATTAGATTTTCTAACATCGTTAATTTGATTTTTAGATGACTTTATGAAGAAACAACTTATACTGTATGCTCATATGGTTGAAAACTAAATGTGAAGTGGATATGTACAATTCATTATGCAAAGAGGATAACACTTTTATACATGTATTCATACGACTTATACAACTTATATTAATTTTGTAGACACAGAAAATATAGGAAAACTATTCTTTGTCAAATATCTGGTTGGATTAATCAGGATTGATCAGGACCATGTCAACATCGTTAATTTGATTTTTAGATGACTTTATGAAGAAATATCTGGTTTGATTAATCAGGACCATGTCAACATCGTTAATTTGATTTTTAAATGACTTTATGAAGAAACAACTTATACTGTATGCTCATATGGTTGAAAACTAAATGTGAAGTGGATATGTACAATTCATTATGCGAAGAGGATATCACTTTTATACATGTATTCATACGACTTATACAACTTATATTAATTTTGTAGACACAGAAAATATAGGAAAACTATTCTTTGTCAAATATCTGGTTGGATTAAGTAGTTAGCATGCTATGTTGTTATATTGGTTATAAATCTATTGACAGTATATCTAATAGTCTATGGGCATAATGTTTTTGCGTGGCAGTATGTCTCAGGCCATTATGTCTCCAACCTTGACAATCAGTCAGCATAGCAAAAGTGGGGGATCGAAGGATGACTTCCTGTTGGTTGATCAGAAGCATAGTATATCCAATGTCAAAGAATGGGTTAATGTAAGTTAGTTGTTACAAAGAATACACTAATACGAATTAGTTTCATTGTTAGCATTTACACAGCTATAGTATAGTCTAAATTAAATGGTTAAATGTGACCCACATTTTTGTGTTTATTTCAGGTAAATGAATTTGTTGTTTTGGCTTCCATTGATGCCATTATCAATAATGATGATTGGTGGTACTGGGCTTGCAAATGCCACAAAAAGGTTGTCCCAGACTCGGACATGTACTACTGTTCCAAATGCAACACACATGTCATCAACGTTACTAAAAAGTACGGTTATGCCAATTAAAATTAGCATATATATTATTTTATACTTTATTGTGACTTAAATTACCTGACAATTTGTCCTGTGATCCAAGATCTCAGAAATAACATTGGTTTTCCATGTCAGGTTTTTCCTGAAGCTACGCATCATTGACGATACTGACTCTGTTAATGTTGTTCTTTTTGACCATTCTGTACGTGTATTGATGGGGAGATCGTGTGATGATGTCTATGATGCTTGGATTCAGGTTTGTTGCATTGCCTAATACCAAGCATTGTTTTAACAAAAGGAAAGCCTGTTATACTATCGATATTAGTATTGTTATAACTATAACAATATAAGAATGAGAAGATTACTAATTGGTAACATTATTGCACTTGCTTTCCTCACTACAGGAACATGATAGAGATGACATCCCTATTGAGCTGAAAGGACTGATAGGTAAGGAGGCACTAATCAAAATACAGTGCGAAGGTATGAGTGGAGGTCGGTACCCACGCCAATACCGTGTGAGGAATATTACTGCTGACCGCGAGATGTTAGCTCGCTACCAGGAGAAATGGACTGATAATGAGGTTCGTATATTCAAACATAAATCCCTCTAGAGTGATATCCAAGCATAGATATATACAATATTAGAATTGAAACCATGTTTATAGTTTCTGTAACTGTATCTTTGAAGGTGGCAATTGATGCACCTGTAGAAGTGCTATTTATTGAGAACACCCCAACTGGAGACTCGGCCAGTTTACACAAGTTCAGTGAGGATGTGTCTCAGGTATTTATTTGAAGATTTTTTATGCAAACAACATTTACAACAAGGCAGATCGCTAATGGCTGCATATTCCATAACGAAACTTAGTAATCTGATTGTGTCTTATTAATTTTATCATCATTAGGATTTGATTGGTAAGTTTGACCAATCAGCGTCGGACTCGAATACAGTTAGCCAGGGGAAAGGGATGGTGGACATTACCAAAGACAAGGACGACACACCGCCTATGAAGCGTAAAAGTCCAACTGACACAGGGTCATCTTCTGTTGCTCTGCCCCTGAAGACAATCAAGATTGAGAAATAGATGTGACCAGTTAATTAATATTTGGCAGTTCTTTTAGATTTCCTTCAACGTTTAAGTATTTTAATTGAACAATAGTATATGATTTGTTTAAGCAGTTTGGTTGAACAATAGTATTTGATTTGCTGCATTGTTTTAACATTAACTTCGAGTTATTTTCCATGGATGTTGTCAACAAGCATTTTAGTCCAAGCAGACAATTTAGTTATATTATAAATTTCACGTCGATCTGGTGACATGATGCTGTATTTCTATTCACATCTCTATTGAACATTAAATTGACTTTATCCTCCACAACATATATTGAGAATTATAAATAAGGATCAGACACATGCCCATATGCCAGTGATATCAAGCAACCAAAAATCCTAAGAGAAGATATGTTGGGTTTATTCTTTTCCGTAAATGACATGTGCAATGTTACTTGGATTTGGTTTCAAAACAACAATACAATCGTATTCACAAAACAGAAGTAGATATATTTCGAGCTCTGTCAACAATCGATATTTATAAGCTATGGAATAAGTACAAAATGACAGTGTATTCCATACAGATATGTTTTAAGTTCTGTTTCAATTCTATTTACAAAATTTACCATGAATTATGTTATCAAACTAATTAAAACAACTAACAAGATCCTAAAATCATGGAATGAATTAATCAGGCACCAAATAATCATAATATTATTTAATATCCTGATTACAATCTTTTGCTTTTAATGTCTATTAATCAATGCACATCAATTGTGGTTAATAGCTAACAGTGTCAATGGTGCATAAATAGCTACTGTTGATAGACTTTAGCATTTCATTTGGTGTGAAACTATTGTCAATGCGTGTACTTCTTGACACGCAACTGTGGTCTTCTAACAAAGCCGTTTTTGCTGTTAGCAGGCGAGCATGAAACGACCATCGGAGAACGACGATCCGTATAGGAAAGATGTAACACAAGACCACACCAACCATGTTAGGAAGCGGCGCACAATAGGTTGGGCAACCATATTATATCCTTTTTTAAATGATATAATAATTTTTGAATATTGTTCTATATTACATTCATAATATTTCTTAAAATCAGGTCACTCAATATCGAATCCAATTCCTGATTACACTGAAAATCACTCTTCCAAAGAAATGGTTGGAATAACAAATTCAGATATCGTCTCAGGTAAGCTTTCGGAAACAATAGAATTATTTACCAAAATATAGGAATCTAACAACGTAGAATAATTTGAGTTTCTGTATTACAACTGCAAATACAGGAGAGCCCATAGTATACAATGGATTTGCAGCTTGTGTTAGTGCGAACAAAAAAATGCGCCCACCTCTCTCTCAACTTAACGAAGGTAACATTGTCTACTTATGATTTTTAAGTTTTTTTACTAAGATGGGTGATTTATAGCGAAACAATGATGACCCTGGTATGTTTATCTTTCTATATCCAGATTTATCGTTAAGACGGAGAGGTCGACCAAACATGTCAGCTATAACTGGTAACAGGGTGTACCAGTCTATTCATACTCTTCGAATTATTCAGACTTATATCATAGGTTTTATTTATTTTTCGTTAGTCACTAAATTATAATTCTAATTTGAAGGTCCCAAACATTGCTCGGAGGAAAGCCTGCCGGCCTCCAACTCCACTGTTAGCAAATTAATTGGAGATGTTCGT
Source organism: Astragalus membranaceus (assembly GCA_039519185.1). Classification (NCBI taxonomy): domain Eukaryota; kingdom Viridiplantae; phylum Streptophyta; class Magnoliopsida; order Fabales; family Fabaceae; genus Astragalus; species Astragalus membranaceus. Next base: position 140,925,599 of record CM076849.1, on the reverse strand, counting down.
AGCCGTAACTCCTCCATACCAAAGGACGACAATGTCACAAATCCAAGTAATGTCCAAAATGTTTGCGATGGATCGAATTCTAATTCATCTTTCTTAACCCCTCTTACTGATATTCAAAACGGTAATTTGATATTCCATTATTACGGTTCTAGATCAAATAAACCAGTATAAAAATAATGGGTAACTATCTTTGTTTATGACCTGCCTTTGTCTGTTTACCAGTGACAAACCGTAGAGGACGTGGCAGGCCACGGAAAACACTTATAGATGACTCTACAATTTTGGTTGGCAAGCCTGAAGGTACGATATAAGTTAATTATATATATAGGTGTCTTGACCATTACTGAATTAAGTTGGATCTTAAAAACAACATTCATAAACAATTGAGCACAGTATATTTAATTGGGATTCCTCCTGTAATCATTACTATTGGTTCTCATTCGCTCTAAATCTAATCAAATTTAAGTAAGCAACTATGCTTACAGTCACGGCTGTTGGCCGCAGACTACGATATTAGAAAATTACTTTGAGATTTTGGTAGCAGTTGCTCCTCCACACAAGCGGATGACATTGTAACAAATCCAAGTAACAATTTAAATGTTAGCTTCCGAATAAATGTTAATTCATCTTTCAAAATATGAATTATTATAATGGAAAGCGATAAATTGATATTCCCTGACTACCGTTCAAAATCAAATAAAACAATATGTAATTGATGAGTAACTCTCTGGTTTGTTGTATCTACCTTTGCATTTTTACCAGTGACCATCCGTAGAGGCCGTGGCAGACCAAGGAAAACACTTATAAATGACACTACAAGTTTGGGAAACAACCCTCAAGGTACGATATAAGTTAAATATATATATATATATATATATATATATATATATATATATGTGTGTGTGTGTGTGTGTGTGTGTGTGTGTGTGTGTGTGTGTGTGTGTGTGTGTGTGTATTAAAAAATGTTTCATAATAGCTGCAAGGTGATTTTATGTGTAATTATATCATGAAGTGATGCATTCTTATAAATAGTTTTGTGTGTTCTCCTGTAATCTAACTAAAACAATAATGTATTAATGTTCTGATAACATGACCATTGAACCAGTTGACAGGAAAATTCTTGATTCAGGGCCATGTTTGTCTGATGGACATTCAAATGTTACAAGAGTACCAGACACTGGATATAGTGAACCAGTTACACCTAAAATTCAACAAACTGCCCTTCAGTCTAGCAGATCAATAACAGGTGGTGGTATGTCAAAATGCAGCATGTGTAATTGGTTCTATATCTAATTAAATATTAATTAGATTCATATACACTCAATATAATAATTTTGTTGACAATTCGATTTGTTAAAGCATGTGGTTGGGACAAAACTAAATTTGAAACTCCGTCACAAGGACAATCTATGGTGGGCAACTTTGTATATATATCAGATATGACAGAACCGTCACCTATGTCTGGAGGTACTCATCATCATGCTTGCTAATATTGTTTTTGTTCGACATCTTAATGCAATTTATTTAATTGTATCACATGTCCATTTTGTAATTTACGCAATAGGGACTATGTAGTATATTTTTTATATTAATAGTAAGATATATATGTATTAATATGATTAACAATGCAGTTACACAATTCAATAACTCATCTATGGAAGCTTTAACAAATAAGGGCTCCACAACCGGTTTCGTTTCTGAAGTTTCGACACAGCAACAAAAGTTACATTCATGTGTAACTGGCAATGCTATAGATATGAAAACGACAACGAATGGTAAATGTGATAGTATTTCGTATAACATAAAAGTTTACTAAAATTTATACTGTCACTATACATTATTTATTATACTTTTATGCTGAAAAGAGTGCTAAATCGGAAAATTTTAGCCAATTAAAAAATAATGCTTCGAAACCAACTAGAAGCTTTTATACTGACCTTCGTTTGGTACTATCTGAACAACCGATAATGTAGAACCTGATGATGACTCGATACTACATAAAGAAAATCGTTTTGACAATCATACCGCCCTAAATGACAGTTTGCCTATTATGAGACTTGATTTCGACGATGAGTATCAAGCTGACACGACCGCCACAACACAGGGAATTCCAGGTATTAATAGTTTACGAAAATTCATTGTTTAAATTGAAGATAATGTTTATTTACCACACGAATATTCCTTCTCAAGAATGACCTTTTTAATGTTAGAGTTTGCTGCCCCAGGGGGTCATCAACAGCCATACAATAATCGCTCCACTCTGTACAACAACAATGAGGATCGACGTTAGTCTTATGATTTTTTTCATAGTTTATGTCTATATATATATATATATATATATATATATATATATATATATATATATATATATATATATATATATATATATATATACGGATTAATATTCCAAACAACTATGTTTTGTGTGGACAGCCGCTCTTGATTTTGGACTACCAACATATGAATGTCGTGAGTGTCATGCGTTATTTTGGTTTGAAGAAAGGTCAGTCAAGAGTAACCGATCAAGTAGTCCTGAGTTTTCTATGTGTTGCATGAAAGGCCAGGTAGATATCCCATTGCTTCAAGAGCCACCGCAGTTGTTGCTAAATCTTATTCGAGGCAAAGATCATAGAAGCAAACACTTTCGTGACAACATAAGGTTGTATAACAGCATGTTTGCGTTCACCTCAATGGGAGGTAAGGTTGTTTCACGACATAATGATGGCAACAGTCCACCAAACTTCATTTTACATGGACAAAACTACCATCGCATAGGCAGCCTGTTGCCGACTGAAGGTGGTACCCCGAAATACGCACAGTTATATATATGGGACACTATAAACGAGGTTGCCAATCGAATGAGCCATTTCAGGTATATACAATTTCTTTTACCCCAACTTCCTCAATATTCATCTTTTATAATATTCATATTAAAAAGATAGGAATTCTAATTTAATATTATACAAACTTTCTTTATTCCCAATCCATTAATTTAATTCGCGGATTTCCCATCTTATTATCAAGACGTGTGAAATTTAACATATGATGCATTATATATACACTTGTGGTGAACGTCAAATGTTATATATTTTACAGGTCAAATAACAACCACCGTCCACTTGATGAATCATTAGTCAGAGATTTAAAAGAAATGGTTGATCAATACAATGTTATTGCACAGAAATACAGACAAGTTCGTGACCTACAACAACAAAACCCAACTCAGAAGATCGGACTAAGATTGATTAGAGACCGAACAACAGATCCAAGGACCCATAATACTCCTACTTGCGATGAAGTTGCAGCTTTAATAATTGGGGATGATGCCCATGTTGAGTATGGTAGGGACATAATTGTCAAACACATGTCAGGTGAGCTTGAAAGGGTTCATGAAACACATACTGCTCTTCTGCCTTTGCAATATCCATTAATTTTTGTTCGTGGTGAGGATGGTTTTCGAGAAAACACTCCATTGAAGCAAAGGAATGGTTTAGTTAGATCTGCAAGCAGACAAAAGGTGACTTTGAGAGAGTTCATAGCATTCAGAATTCAGGAAAGGGATTTGGAATTTGGTCAGATTGTTAACTCACGTCGATTGTTTCAGCAATTTGTGGTTGATTGTTATACTATGGTTGAGACTACGAGGCTACGATTTATCCGCAACAACCAACAAGTAATACGTTCTGAAGTATTGACTGGATTACAAGATGCCGTGACTAGAGGTGAAACTGATGCATCGGCCATTGGAAGACGTGTTATTTTGCCACCATCATTTACAGGAGGTGCTAGGTACATGTTTAATAATTGTCAAGATGCAGTCGCAATCTGCAAGAGGTTCGGGTATCCCGATTTATTCATTACCATGACATGCAATTCAAATTGGCCAGAGATTGTTGATTTCGTTAAGCCACGTGGTTTAACTGCTTCTGATAGACCAGATATTATCTCACGTGTCTTCAAGATGAAGTTGGACCAACTTATTATTGACTTAAAGACGGACGAGATGTTTGGTAAAGTGGATGCAGGTATAATTCATTGATTTTATTCTAAATCAAAATCCTAATATGTATTTCCAAATTATTGTGGAATTATATAATAGCATAACACTTACTATGTTGAATATCACACCTGACTATTGATTTCTTTACAGCAATGTATACTGTAGAATGGCAGAAAAGGGGTCTGCCACATGCCCATTTGTTGCTATGGTTGTCTTCGGAGAACAAACTAACAACAACTGCAGACATAGATAGGGTCATTTCAGCTGAGTTGCCAGATCCTTTACTATATCCAAATCTATATGAGGTAGTGTCTGCATACATGCTGCATGGACCATGTGGTCGTGCTAATCCTAGATCTTCATGCACTAAGGGAACACAATGTACCAAGTTCTATCCTAAGCCTTTCTTACAGTCAACAAAGATTGATGAAGATGGTTATCCGTGCTACAAACGTCACGACACAGGCATAACAGTTGAAAAGGGGGGCACTGTCTTTGATAACAGGTTTGTCGTTCCATACAATCCACAGTTGCTGATGCGATATCGAGGGCATCTGAATGTTGAGTATTGTAACAAGTCTAATGCTATCAAATATCTCTTCAAATATGTCAATAAGGGTCCAGATCGTGCAACACTTCAGGTACTACGCACTACAGACAATCCAGACGAACCTGTTGATGAAATTCGCAACTATTATGATTGCAGGTATGTTTCCCCTTCTGAAGCTGTTTGGCGAATTTTCGCATTTGATATCCATAAAAAATGGCCTGCGGTCCAGAGGCTGTCATTCCATCTCCCGAATGAACAAACTGTGTTTTTCGATGATGATGAAGATATCAATAATGTTGTCTGGAGGGCGCAACACTATGACACTATGTTTCTGGCTTGGTTTGCTGCAAATAGAACATATCCAGAGGGGAGTGATTTGACGTACGCAGAGTTTCCAAGTAGATTTGTTTACAACTATACCGATAGAATTTGGCTTCCAAGGAAAAAGGGTTACAGTGTTGGTAGAATAAATTATGTTCCACCTGGGATTGGTGAGAAGTATTATCTCCGAATTTTGCTAAACATCCAAAAGGGGTGCACAAGCTATAAGGCTCTGCGGAAGGTCAATGGCAGAGTCGAGCCCACATTTGAAGAAGCATGTTTTCAACTCGGTTTATTGGATGGTGATAGGGAGTTCATTGATGCAATAACTGAGGCAAGCAAATTAGCTTCTGGTAATCAATTGCGAAGGTTGTTTGTGACTTTGCTATCTATGTACACGATGCACAAGGCGGAATTTGTTTGGCAATCAACTTGGACACTTCTAGCTGATGGCATTGTGTATAATACACGAAGACAGTTAGAGACACCAGGTACTTATATATTACACAGTTTACCTGTTGTTTATTTTATACACATTTTTGCATACTCAATTTACTTACCAATATTAACAACGAATTACGCTTAAACTAATATTAAACATTATTGTGAGAATTACGTAGGTCTTCATATAAGAGAGGATGTGTTGAAGAATATGTGTCTATTAGAGATCGAAAAACTACTTCATCTAAATGGGCGGTCCCTTGCTGATTTTTCAATGCCATTCCCAACTGTCGGTGAAGGATTTGATTTCCAAAACAAACTGATAGCTGATGAGTTAAATTATGACAGGGAGGAGATGGCACGCAAACATAGTGAGTTACACCAGAATTTAAATGATGATCAGAAGAAGGCTTATGATGAGATAACTGACTCGGTGATATCAGGTAGAGGCGGTTTTTATTTTGTAAATGGTTATGGTGGTACTGGAAAGACATATTTATGGAGTACGGAGACTACCGGTTTACGTTCAATGGGGTACATCGTGCTAAACACTGCATCAAGCGGTATTGCTGCCCTATTACTTCCCGGTGGTAAGACTGCTCACTCAACTTTTTCAATTCCTTTGGTACCCCGTGATAATTCCACCTGCAATATAAGTCAAAATAGTCCAAGAGCTCAGCTTTTAATCCAGGCAAAACTTATCATTTGGGATGAGGCACCAATGTTGCACAGGAATTGTTTTGAGGCACTTGACCGTACTTTGAGGGATATCATGTCCACTGTAGATCCCGCAAACATGGAAAAACCATTCGGTGGAAAGACTTTGGTACTCGGCGGTGATTTCAGGCAAATATTACCAGTCATAAGGAAAGGTTCCAGACAGGACGTACTTGCTGCTGCAATTAATTCATCTGATATATGGTCAAGCTGCAAAGTCCTTAAGCTCACTATCAACATGAGACTTGGTAGTTCAATTATAGATTCTGAAAGAGATGAAATCAAAGACTTTGCAGATTGGTTGCTCAAAATTGGCGACGGTAATTCAACATCAAATGAATATGGAGAGATTGATGTTGATATCCCTGAGGACTTATTAATTTCGGATGCAACCAACCCCCTACAGTCTCTTATTGACTTTACGTATCCACAACTTTTAGAGAATATTAACACTAATCACTTTTTTGAGGAGAGGGCTATTCTAGCTCCAACTCTAGAGTCTGTGGAGCAGGTTAATGATTACGTTTTGTCCCAAATTCCTGGTGAAGTAGTTGAGTACCTGAGCTCAGACACCGTTTGCCAATCAGATGAAGACAGTGACTGTCAGAGTGAATGGTTCACACCAGAATTTCTGAATGATGTAAAGTGTTCTGGTATTCCAAACCATAAGTTACTATTGAAACTAGGCGTACCTATTATGCTGATGAGGAACATTGACCAATCTGCAGGTCTATGTAACGGTACAAGGTTAATGGTAAACTGTAACACCCTAAAATTATTTAATTAATTTATTTAATTAAATAATTGGGGATCTAAATTAAATTATTTGATGTAATTCGATTAATTAGAATTTTATTTATTTTTGGTGGTATTAGGAAGGAGTGGAGGCGCCACTTGCATGACTTGGGCTTAAGTGAAAAGCCCAAGCCCATGATCTCCAAAGTGTGCGAAGGGGGTTATGTTGTTAGGGGCTAGGTTTTGTGGCCATTCGCAAAAATCAAGAAGAAAGAAAAAGCGTGAGATAGAGAGAGAGCTAGGAGGGGCGCCGTAAGGAGAGAAGAGGAAGAGGAGAGAAGTCGCAAGCAAGGAAGAGCGAGGAGCGTGATTTTGTTGCTGTGATCCTGTGCGTGGCTATCTCCGGAGTCTCCGTTCTTCAATTTCGAGGTTAGGGGAGCTCTATCACTCTATCTAATAGTTTATATGATGGGTTCTAGATCTAGGATTTGTATTAGAACCGTATGTTTCTTGATGTTCTTGGCGTGTTTGATGTTCATTACGTTCTTGACGTTCTTGATGTTAACTTTCGTATATATATGTATATCATGAGTCTATGCGAATTGATCTATTGTTTTTGTTGATCCATGAATTTCGTTATTGGTGATGTTTTGCGTGTGTGATGAGAATTAAAATGTTAATCTATGCGTTGGTTGTTGAAGGATGTGGTCGCATAAGGGGTTGTTGATGTTGGGCGCCTAGGGCGCCATGGTGAGGCTAGTGACGTTGTTTGATTTTAATTGAGTTTTGATGAAATTGAGTTTTAGTGTTTTTTTTAAATGAGATAAATGCGTTTTAGTTGCTGGGAAGAATTGGAGATTGTATGTTTTAAATTGTGAAGAAAACGAATTTTTAGTTGTTAAAGAGGTGTTGGACAAATTCTGGATGTTGTTGCTGGTTTCTGGGCGCTGGGCGCCTATGCTGGGCGCTGGGCGCCTGTTCTGTGTTGTTGTTGCGCGTGGGGGCGCGCCTGGGCGCTGGCGCCCGTGTTGTCTGTGTGTGTGCGTGTGCGCGCCTGGGCGCTGAGCGCCTATGGCGCTGTGTTGTGCGCGCATTGTTGCCCCTGGGCGCTAGGCGCCCGTGTCCGTGTCTTGTTTTGTGTTGCGCTGCGTTGCGCGTGTTCCCCTGGGCGCTAGGCGCCCGTGTTGCGTTGCGCTGCGCTGTGCGCGCGCGTTGTTGCTCCTGGGCGCTAGGCGCCCGTGCTGTGTTGCGTGCGTGGTTGTTGTTGCCTGGGCGCTGGGCGCCTGTGCACTTGTTGCCTGGTTGCCTGGGCGCCTAAGGCGCCTGTTCCCAGGATGTTGCATAATTTTTCCAAAATCGTTTTTATCATAACTTTTGATTTAGATGTCCGTTTTGAACGATTCGAAAAGTGCCGTGAAGCTTTTTACGTTGTCTATTCGTGGGTTCAATTTTTAAAATGAAAAATTGTTATTTCTGACTGTTTGTGGGCGCCCAAGTGGCTGTCCCCGGTGGTCGTCCCAGTGACACTGAAAAATGACGTGGAACTCTTTAAAAATCCCTTTTGGTGTATAAACAACAGTTTTAAACACGGTAGTGTCAAAATGACTGTTTTGCCCCTAGTGGCCAAAGTTAATGATAATGAGGTGTAAATGACGAGGATGCCCTTGGTGGCTAGTCAAATGACGTTTTTGCCCTCAGTGGCTAATGTTTGAGTTAAATGATGTTCATGCGTAAGTGTCAATTGGGGCCTGAGTGGCTAAGTGGGGTTAAGGTCTAAGTGGCCTAGTGATGTTGTGTGATGATTATGAATTTGGCAGGTGCTGTGCTCCGTGCGAGCAAACAGGTAAGTGATGGGTCACATTGTTGACTATGATCTGAGTAATTGTGTGATTTTGTGAAGTGAGTGGTGCATGTCATAGAGTCTCATGCCCATATGCATAAAACCCAGTGATGTTTTGAGGCCTGAGTGGCTAAGTGACGATGAGGCCTGAGTGGCTAAGCGACGTTTTGTGAAAAGGTACCTTCATGCATATACCCGCGAGTGGGTTGCATTTCATAAATCTATATGACATGAGATGAGTTTGCACACGATGTGAATGATGACTGTGTTGTGGATGTTTTGTGTAATTGGATGCTGATTATTCTAGTGCGTAGCCTATGATTAGTGCTTATCATGTTTTCTATTATATAGACTGAAATGATGCTCACCCTTTCCTGTTTGAATGTTGCCCTCGTGTTGGTAACGTGCAGGTGATTCCCAGTGAAGGTATTAGCTTCACTTTTCGAGTCGAGTCGTCATGCTCTGATACGTAGCACTCAGGGGGGATAATGAACTCGGCCTTTATTAATGATTTTTGATTATTTTGTCCATGTGGACTATTTGGTTATGTTTTACAAATTTCCGCTGCGTAGTTGTTTGTGTTATGAGAAGTTTTATAAGTGACGTTAACCATGAGGCTTGAGTTTTTGATATTGTGATGTGCTAAGTGGACGTATTAATTTGAGTTAGACTGTTTTTAAAGTTAGATAAGCGACGTTTGTTTTGAGTACGTGTAACATTTCCTATGAACGAGATTTTTCAAACTCTGATTTTCATAAACAAATTGACGGGTAGAAAGGGGTGTTACATTAGTGGTATCAGAGCAGTTCGGTCTGTCCGGCCAATGTTGTCCTGTCATAGTGTCTTATGACATTAGATTAGTTCTAAATCTTTAGTTTGTGCTGCAGTGATAGTTCGTAATGGCTGGAAGAAACGACGCTGCTCTTGCTGCTGCATTGCAAGCTATGGCTCAGGCTGTGCAGGGTCAGCAAAATGTTGGTGATAATGCTGGTTTTAGGAGTCTGACTACCTTCCAGAGGGAGAATCCGCCCACCTTTAAGGGCAAATATGATCCAGATGGTGCTATGGCTTGGCTGAAGGAGATCGAGAGGATTTTCAGGGTGATGGACTGTACTGTTGAGCAGAAGGTCCGCTTTGGTACCCACATGTTAGCCGAGGAGGCCGACGACTGGTGGTTGGCTACTAGGCAGAGGTTAGAGGCTGTGCATGAAGAGATTACTTGGGAGGTTTTCAGCAGGGAATTTCTGAGAAAGTATTTTCCTGAAGACGTCCGCGGGAAGAAAGAGATAGAGTTTTTGGAGCTGAAGCAGGGTGGTATGTCTGTGACTGCCTATGCGGCAAAATTTGTGGAGCTAGCCAAATTTTATCCACATTGCAGTGAGGCTACAGCTGAATTTTCTAAATGCATCAAATTTGAGAATGGGTTGAGGCCTGATATTAAACAGGCCATTGGTTATCAGAAGATTCGTGTGTTCGCAGATCTGGTTGACAGTTGCAGGATTTTCGAGGAAGACAGTACTGCTCGCTACAAAGCTACTTCTGAGAGAAAGGGCAAGTTTCAGAGTCGAAGCAAGCCGTATGAGGTTCCTGCGGGTAAGAGTTATCAGAAGGCTGCTGGAGGTAAGGGTCCTAGTGGGGGAGATGCCCCTGCTAGCATTGTCTGTTATAAGTGTGGCAAGCCTGGCCACAAGAGTACTACGTGCAGGTCGGATGATAGGAATTGCTACCGATGCGGTAAAAAGGGTCATATGGCAGCCGATTGTAAGGTCAAGGATGTGGTGTGTTTCAACTGTGGTGAGTCTGGGCATATCAGTACGAAGTGTACAAAGCCGAAAAAGGAAAGGTCTACTGGGAAGGTATTTGCATTGGCAGGAGAGGGGCCTGAGGATGATGATGGTCTGATCAGAGGTACGTGTTTTATTAATGGTACTTCTCTGAAATCTCTTATTGATACTGGCGCTACCCATTGTTTTATTTCTGTTGATTGCTGTAAAAGATTGGGTCTTGTTTTATCTGCTATGTGTGGGGATATGGTTGTCGATACTCCTGCGAAGGGGTCGGTGATTACGTCCCAGGTGTGTTCTCAGTGTCCCGTGTCGATCTTCGACAGGGACTTTATTGTGAATTTTGTCTGTTTGCCGTTGAGAGGTCTGGATGTAATCTTAGGCATGGACTGGTTAGAGAATAATCACGTTCATATCAACTGTCGTAGCAAGTCGGTTAGTTTCGGTGAAGAAAGTTCGGTTTTGGTGTCTGCTGACCAGTGAAGGTAGTACGCGAATTTCCTGAAGTATTTCCTGATGAAATCCCGGGTGTGCCACCGGAAAGAGAAGTTGAGTTTTCGATTGATCTTGTACCTGGTACGAGGCCTGTGTCTATGGCACCGTACAGAATGTCGGCGTCGGAATTGTCTGAGTTGAAGACGCAACTTGAAGAATTGCTTGAGAAAAAGTTTGTGAGACCAAGTGTATCACCGTGGGGAGCTCCGGTATTGTTAGTGAAGAAGAAAGATGGGAGCATGAGGTTATGTGTGGACTATCGTCAGTTGAATAAGGTAACTATCAAGAATAAGTATCCGCTTCCGAGGATCGACGATCTGATGGATCAATTAGTAGGTGCTCGTGTTTTCAGCAAAATTGATTTGAGGTCCGGATATCATCAGATTAAAGTAAAGGATGAGGATGTTCAAAAAACGGCGTTCAGAACGAGGTATGGGCATTATGAGTATTCAGTGATGCCGTTCGGTGTGACCAATGCTCCTGGTGTATTTATGGAATATATGAACCGTATTTTCCATGATTACCTAGATCGGTTTGTGGTAATCTTCATAGATGATATTCTAGTTTATTCTAAGTCAGATGAAGAGCATGCTGAGCACCTGAAGTCAGTGTTGGAAGTTTTAAAAGAGAAAAAGTTGTACGCTAAGTTATCAAAGTGTGAGTTCTGGCTGAAAGAGGTGAGTTTCCTTGGGCACGTGATTTCTGGTAATGGTATTGCGGTTGATCCGGCAAAAGTAGAAGCAGTGTTGGAGTGGGAGTCTCCGAAGTCCGTAACAGAGATTAGAAGCTTTTTGGGTTTGGCTGGGTACTACAGGAGGTTCATCGAGGGTTTTTCCAAGTTGGCCCTTCCGTTGACTCAGTTGACCTGCAAGGGTAAAGTTTTTGTTTGGGACGCTCGGTGTGAAGAAAGCTTTATGGAACTGAAAAAGAGATTGACGACGTCGCCTGTTTTGACGTTGCCTAATCCAGAGGAACCGTTCGTTGTGTATTGTGACGCTTCGAAGATGGGTCTCGGTGGTGTGTTGATGCAGAATGGGAAAGTCGTTGCGTATGCGTCGAGGCAGTTGCGGATTCATGAGAAAAATTACCCTACGCATGATTTGGAATTGGCTGCTGTGGTATTTGTGCTCAAGATTTGGAGGCACTACCTTTATGGTTCAAGGTTCGAAGTGTTCAGTGATCATAAGAGTCTAAAATATCTGTTCGATCAAAAAGAGTTGAATATGAGACAGCGTCGGTGGTTGGAACTCTTGAAGGATTATGACTTCGGTTTGAATTATCATCCCGGCAAGGCTAACGTCGTGGCTGATGCTTTAAGCAGAAAGTCCTTGCATATGTCGGCTATGATGGTGAAGGAATTAGAGTTAATTGAAGAATTCAGAGATTTGAGTTTGGTTTGTAAGATGACACCTCGCAGTGTCAAGCTGGGAATGCTAAAGATCGACAATGAATTCCTGGGCAGCATCAGAGAGGCTCAGAAGTCAGATGTTAAGTTAGTGGATTTAATTAATGGGGTTGGTCAATCTGAAGATGAAGAATTCAAATTGGATTCCAGTGGTGTGTTGAGGTTCCGGGGTAGGATCTGTGTTCCTGACGATGAAGAGATGAAAAAGGCAATTTTAGAGGAAGGTCATCGTAGCAAGTTGAGTATCCATCCTGGAGCAACGAAGATGTATCAAGATCTGAAAAAGATGTTTTGGTGGTATGGTATGAAGAGAGATGTGGCGCAGTTTGTGTATGCCTGTTTGACCTGTCAGAAATCTAAGGTAGAGCATCAGAAGCCTGCAGGGCTAATGCAACCGTTGGAAATTCCAGAGTGGAAATGGGATAGCATAGCAATGGATTTTGTGACGGGGTTACCAAATACAGCTAAGGGTCATGACGCTATTTGGGTGATCATTGATAGGTTAACGAAGTCTGCTCACTTTATTCCTATTAATATCACTTATCCGGTGTCGAGGTTGGCAGAGGTATATGTCAAGGAGATTGTGAGGCTGCACGGTGTTCCGATGAGTATTGTGTCAGACAGGGATCCGAGGTTCACTTCCGAGTTTTGGAAGAGTTTGCAGAAAGAATTGGGTTCTAAGTTAAAAATGAGTTCGGCGTATCATCCCCAGACCGATGGTCAGTCAGAGAGAACAATTCAGTCGTTAGAGGATTTGTTGAGGGCTTGTGTATTGGAACAGCGGGGTTCATGGGATTCATATCTTGCGTTAATTGAGTTTACCTATAACAACAGTCACCATTCCAGTATCGGGATGGCACCGTTTGAAGCATTGTATGGTCGAAAGTGTAGAACGCCATTATGTTGGTATGATTCGGGGGAAAGTGTGGTGTTGGGACCGGAGATTGTCCGGGAGACTACAGAGAAGATCAAGATGATCCGTGAGAAGATGAAGGCTTCGCAGAGTCGTCAGAAGAGTTATCATGACAAGCGGAGGAAGGATTTAGAGTTTCAGGAGGGTGAGCATGTGTTCTTGAGGGTTTCTCCTATTACCGGTGTTGGTCGGGCGTTGAAATCGAAGAAGCTCACTCCTCGATTTGTTGGTCCTTATCAGATATCCGAGAGAATTGGAAATGTGGCTTATAGAGTGGCTTTACCGCCAAATCTTTCGAACTTGCACGACGTGTTTCACGTGTCGCAACTTCGGAAGTATGTTTCGGATCCATCTCATGTGATCCAAGTGGACGATGTAGAGGTGCGGGATAATCTCACTGTGGAGACGATGCCCGTACGGATTGAGGATCGTGAAGTGAAGGCGCTTAGAGGCAAAGAGATTGCATTAGTGAAAGTGGTCTGGCTAGGAGCTGCCGGTGAGAGTATGACTTGGGAGCTAGAGAGCAAGATGCGAGAGTCCTACCCAGAGTTGTTTGACCAGGTAAATTTCGAGGACGAAATATTCTAAGTGGGGGAGAGTTGTAACACCCTAAAATTATTTAATTAATTTATTTAATTAAATAATTGGGGATCTAAATTAAATTATTTGATGTAATTCGATTAATTAGAATTTTATTTATTTTTGGTGGTATTAGGAAGGAGTGGAGGCGCCACTTGCATGACTTGGGCTTAAGTGAAAAGCCCAAGCCCATGATCTCCAAAGTGTGCGAAGGGGGTTATGTTGTTAGGGGCTAGGTTTTGTGGCCATTCGCAAAAATCAAGAAGAAAGAAAAAGCGTGAGATAGAGAGAGAGCTAGGAGGGGCGCCGTAAGGAGAGAAGAGGAAGAGGAGAGAAGTCGCAAGCAAGGAAGAGCGAGGAGCGTGATTTTGTTGCTGTGATCCTGTGCGTGGCTATCTCCGGAGTCTCCGTTCTTCAATTTCGAGGTTAGGGGAGCTCTATCACTCTATCTAATAGTTTATATGATGGGTTCTAGATCTAGGATTTGTATTAGAACCGTATGTTTCTTGATGTTCTTGGCGTGTTTGATGTTCATTACGTTCTTGACGTTCTTGATGTTAACTTTCGTATATATATGTATATCATGAGTCTATGCGAATTGATCTATTGTTTTTGTTGATCCATGAATTTCGTTATTGGTGATGTTTTGCGTGTGTGATGAGAATTAAAATGTTAATCTATGCGTTGGTTGTTGAAGGATGTGGTCGCATAAGGGGTTGTTGATGTTGGGCGCCTAGGGCGCCATGGTGAGGCTAGTGACGTTGTTTGATTTTAATTGAGTTTTGATGAAATTGAGTTTTAGTGTTTTTTTTAAATGAGATAAATGCGTTTTAGTTGCTGGGAAGAATTGGAGATTGTATGTTTTAAATTGTGAAGAAAACGAATTTTTAGTTGTTAAAGAGGTGTTGGACAAATTCTGGATGTTGTTGCTGGTTTCTGGGCGCTGGGCGCCTATGCTGGGCGCTGGGCGCCTGTTCTGTGTTGTTGTTGCGCGTGGGGGCGCGCCTGGGCGCTGGCGCCCGTGTTGTCTGTGTGTGTGCGTGTGCGCGCCTGGGCGCTGAGCGCCTATGGCGCTGTGTTGTGCGCGCATTGTTGCCCCTGGGCGCTAGGCGCCCGTGTCCGTGTCTTGTTTTGTGTTGCGCTGCGTTGCGCGTGTTCCCCTGGGCGCTAGGCGCCCGTGTTGCGTTGCGCTGCGCTGTGCGCGCGCGTTGTTGCTCCTGGGCGCTAGGCGCCCGTGCTGTGTTGCGTGCGTGGTTGTTGTTGCCTGGGCGCTGGGCGCCTGTGCACTTGTTGCCTGGTTGCCTGGGCGCCTAAGGCGCCTGTTCCCAGGATGTTGCATAATTTTTCCAAAATCGTTTTTATCATAACTTTTGATTTAGATGTCCGTTTTGAACGATTCGAAAAGTGCCGTGAAGCTTTTTACGTTGTCTATTCGTGGGTTCAATTTTTAAAATGAAAAATTGTTATTTCTGACTGTTTGTGGGCGCCCAAGTGGCTGTCCCCGGTGGTCGTCCCAGTGACACTGAAAAATGACGTGGAACTCTTTAAAAATCCCTTGTGGTGTATAAACAACAGTTTTAAACACGGTAGTGTCAAAATGACTGTTTTGCCCCTAGTGGCCAAAGTTAATGATAATGAGGTGTAAATGACGAGGATGCCCTTGGTGGCTAGTCAAATGACGTTTTTGCCCTCAGTGGCTAATGTTTGAGTTAAATGATGTTCATGCGTAAGTGTCAATTGGGGCCTGAGTGGCTAAGTGGGGTTAAGGTCTAAGTGGCCTAGTGATGTTGTGTGATGATTATGAATTTGGCAGGTGCTGTGCTCCGTGCGAGCAAACAGGTAAGTGATGGGTCACATTGTTGACTATGATCTGAGTAATTGTGTGATTTTGTGAAGTGAGTGGTGCATGTCATAGAGTCTCATGCCCATATGCATAAAACCCTGTGATGTTTTGAGGCCTGAGTGGCTAAGTGACGATGAGGCCTGAGTGGCTAAGCGACGTTTTGTGAAAAGGTACCTTCATGCATATACCCGCGAGTGGGTTGCATTTCATAAATCTATATGACATGAGATGAGTTTGCACACGATGTGAATGATGACTGTGTTGTGGATGTTTTGTGTAATTGGATGCTGATTATTCTAGTGCGTAGCCTATGATTAGTGCTTATCATGTTTTCTATTATATAGACTGAAATGATGCTCACCCTTTCCTGTTTGAATGTTGCCCTCGTGTTGGTAACGTGCAGGTGATTCCCAGTGAAGGTATTAGCTTCACTTTTCGAGTCGAGTCGTCATGCTCTGATACGTAGCACTCAGGGGGGATAATGAACTCGGCCTTTATTAATGATTTTTGATTATTTTGTCCATGTGGACTATTTGGTTATGTTTTACAAATTTCCGCTGCGTAGTTGTTTGTGTTATGAGAAGTTTTATAAGTGACGTTAACCATGAGGCTTGAGTTTTTGATATTGTGATGTGCTAAGTGGACGTATTAATTTGAGTTAGACTGTTTTTAAAGTTAGATAAGCGACGTTTGTTTTGAGTACGTGTAACATTTCCTATGAACGAGATTTTTCAAACTCTGATTTTCATAAACAAATTGACGGGTAGAAAGGGGTGTTACATAAACCATCTAGGGAAAAATATAATAACAGCTACAGTTCTAACAGGTAAGAACATCGGCGACAAGATTTTTATTCCGAGAATGAATCTTATTCCAAGTGATGCTGGGCTTCCCTTTAAATTCCGGCGCAGGCAGTTTCCTATTACAGTATGTTTTGCGATGACCATCAATAAAAGCCAGGGCCAATCACTCTCACATGTTGGTATCTATTTGCCAAAACCGGTGTTCACACATGGACAATTGTATGTTGCGCTTTCCCGTGTGAAGTCAAGAAAGGGTCTAAAGCTTCTAATACTAGACGAGGACAAAAATCTGTTGCGATCCACTAAAAATGTAGTGTATCGGGAAGTGTTTGAGAATTTGTAGTTCTGATCAGTTTGTTCATTTTAGTGAATTTTATTTTGATTTATAGCAAATCTGGATTAAATTGAGTGTGTAAGAAACGATATTTGAGAATTATGACGATTTTCTACAAATAATTTATGATTTCCTTTTATTTTGATTTATAGCAAATCCTAGATAATTTTAACCGGATTAATTAATTACCATATTTTTATTAATATTCTACAAATTTGTTATTTTGTCTTTCACGATATTGAATCTTAACTTAACCTTTATCTTTATCTTAATTATATACATATATGAATCGTCCACCTAAGCATCCTAACTCACTAATAAAAAAAGCCACGCATTAAACTTAAAAATAGGTGATGTCCAAGTCATCCATTTTTCTAATCTGAACAGCCCTGTCTCAAATTTATATAAGCACGTCGATCTGGACGACTATCATTATAGTTCCAAGTATACCTGTTCAGCTATGATTAAGAGTAATCCCCCACATTTTGTCATGTAAATATTGCACAACAGTATTCAAAAAGATTAGACTGCATCAGCAAATGATAGGTACGCAATATAAAAATATAAATCTTATGACATCAACATACCTGCTAAATTGTATATTTATGCTTGCCATGATACTAAAGAAGCACAGTGATACTTATAGTAGGATACATGCTTAGTTTTACCACACACAGTGTGTACATACAATATGTTAATCCATGATTGTATAACCATCATCTGAACTTTACTACCCACAATATTTCAAATTTAATTGCTTCCTAAAATTAGTAACTGAAAGCATACAACATTCAAGTTAAAATGTAAAGTTACAAACTTAAAACCGATAGACTTGGCAGAAATGAAGTCACGACAATTTCTAACAGACATAAGAACTAATACTAAGTTAGCTCTAAATGTACGGTATTACAAAATATTCTGCCTTCTGGTTCCTGACACAAAGGTGTAGTGGTCAACAAAGTCAAATATCTTACACTATCTCAACAATGAACTGATTTTCATTTCCTCTCCTACTGAACTTGACACGGTATCCCGTCTGTAGATTATGCTCTATTTTGAACTCATACCAACCAGCTCCAACATAGCATTCGTCGTTCCGACCCGGACTCCATTTAAGTTTCCACTCATGAACATCTCCTGAAGGTAGTACAACAGAAACCATTTCCGGCTTATGTCTTAGGCATGACGAGGACACATCCGCTGGTACATACTACACCAACAAAGTTTTCAACCAACATCATATACATAAATATCAACCTTCAATGAATCAAAATGCTGAAGGTATAAAATTTATTGTGATATAACTCACCAAAGGTAGACGCCGTTTGAATGATGCAGCAGAAAGTGTTGCCGTCCATAGTTCCCTTACCTTAACATCAATGTCCATTGTATCATCAGGTCCAATACGTTCATTGTTTCCAATCATACCACTATTCCTCCTGACAAAACGTACCATCATGTTCGCTATATCGCGTACCTATGGAGACAAAATACAAATAACCACATATAAAGGAAAATGTTTAACTGATTATAATGATTGAATATTAAGTTAGGAATAATTGGGCGCTAATATGAACCTTGAAAAATAAAAAGTCCCCAGCATTAATGTTGTAATTTCTGGCAAATTCCACCCAGCCTTCAGTAAACCATACGGAACCATCAATTAATGCCCACTCCACTGTCCAATGCATACCATCAGAAACAACCAAAGTAATCGGGTTTTGTAGTTGTCTACCAAATGTCATGGTAAAAGCATCCGGAACAACCTGTATATTAAATACGTAACAAATTAAGATTGTAGGATGAAATTACAATATAACAACGTCACGTAGTAATATCAAAAGTTCTTTTATAAAATGGACATACTAATTTTGTTGCGTAATCCCTTGAGACGATATGCTTGACAAATGATACCGGTAACTCATTTGGAACATCCCGCTCCCATCCATATTGCATACCAGCTGCATTGTACATTACAACAGTAAAATGATCTTTGAATTTGTGCCTAAAATATAGTGTATCCAATACTTGGATGTTGTATGCTTCTCTGAAACGATCGAACCCATCACCCAGCCAGATGTTACCATTGCGCCACTCCACCCTCTGAAACCACCTTTGAGCATCTTTGGTATCCAGAATCACTGTTTGATCTATTAGGTAACCCAACCTCTCCGTGAATCTAGGTGGAAATTTCTGTATGATTTATATTATAAGCATTACTTAGTCAGTTTACTATTATACTAAATATAAGAGAAGAATGAGATTTGCATATCAATACTTACAATTCTGTCGCCGCGACCACCATGATATTTGATAACAAAGCTGCTGAAATCAATGTCCTATATGGGACAGAATAAAAAGAAAAACTCTTTCAACCCATCCAATTTATTAATAATATCTAAGATGAATATATGTACAAATTAAGTAAGGTTAATTACATAAGCAAAAGCATACATTTCTTATTGTCCATTAGGTTAACAAACAACAGTTACATATAAGTAGCTTTCATAGTATGTAGTATGAATCCGCCAAAATAGATTTGATTACACAGTTACATTCCAATGCTGACCTTAGAATATCATTATCATGACATAAAGTTAAACATATTCATTAAACATCAACGATAGTAAAAATCATATCTATAACACCAACATTACCCAAAACAGTTTGTTTGACACCTTTTTTCTAATTCTATTAGGAGGGATTTCAACGGTGACCTTCAATGTAAGTACGATCCAGACCTTTATTTTGTGTTTTCTTTTCACTTTCAGATCCATCTACTGCTCTAATTCTCTCATCCAATTTTCTTTACACCTTTTCAGATTTGTGTTTTTTGAATTATTGAATTCTAAAACCTATTTCTAGCTAACGTATTTGCCTAATTAGGAAAAACAACACTGATACCGAACACTACAATAATCGCACAGAACACCACAACATTAAGATGATTCACAATCTGTATATTTGTAACAAGGTTTTCTTAAAGATTATTTGGCTTAATCTGAAAACATAGCAACATAATAATACCTAAATTGCTTTACCCCTAAATTAAACCCAATAAGATTCGATTCGTTAACCCATACCTCGGTGAGTGTTTCCGGAGCAGTTCGTTGAGCATCCCTTCTCGATAGCGGTTTCGCATGACTTGAAGAAGATGCATAGTGTGTAGCCATTCCTGATCAAAAGCATTACCAGTAGATTATTCAGTATAGAGGACTGTTTATCGAAAATGGTAGAGAAAGATCTGAGACGGCGCCGGTGAGAACGATTGAGGGGAAAATGTGCGTTGGGAAAGTCGAAGGGGATTTTAGGGTTTTCTGAAAGGTGAATAAATGATTCGTAGTAGTATGGATCCGTAGATGGATCCCCTCCAGTCAGTTTTCCAACCAAAGATTTCAACTCATCACCTATCTCAAACCCTTAAAATTCGAATCCATAAACGAAGATGAAAATTTAAAGTAAACTTACCTAGCTATGAAGGATGGAAGTGAAAGGGAAGATGATGATGGAATTCACAATGTTAGGGTTTCGGTGAGTCCTCCTTCTCTTCTTCTTCTCCGTTTCTTCTCTTCTATCTTTTCTTCTTTACTCTTCTCCTCTCTCTCGACTTCGCTTCTTTCTTTCCTTTCTCAGTTTTCTTTCTTTTCTTTCTTATATAATTCTTATATAACTTATTAACAATAACTTATGTGGGTGAATTCCCCAAACTAACCCCACTCAAATCCTTAATTCCCTAATAAGTCCTATTTAACTCCACAACTCATTAACAATCAAACTAATTTCATAAACTCAATAATTTTAACATAATCATAAATAAGTAATTAAATTGAACATCAAAATAATTCACTTAGTTATTTTGGAGATGTTACAATAGCTACGTGGCAGTTACATGTAATGTGGTGGGAAAACACATGAATTCCATGTATGGCGTAATGTCACACAATACACTTAAATATACAACTTCTATTTTGTTAATTCATAAAAAAAATTGTCAACTTCTAAGTTACAAGTGAATGTCGACCCGTGCAGCGCACGGGTCATACATACTAGTATATATATATATATATATATATATATCTAACTTCTCTATATTATTTTTCTTGAAAGTCATTTCATTGTTTTATGTTGACATGTTCTCAAAATCATTTTCCTCCATATTTTCGCAAGTTGAGACTTTAAATAAAATTTTACATTAATTTATGAAAAATATTTCATTCAAATTCGTTAGTTAGTTATACTTAATTATGTACGGAAAACATGAAACCTTTTATCATAGATTTCCATTTTATCCAAAAGTTAATAGATGAGATGGTTTGAGTCTCTTTCGTCTTAACCAGAGTTCTGGAGTTCGAATCCAGTCATGGTAATGTAGCAACGTTAAAACTCTTGAGGGAGAGCTTTGTCGCTTATTGTAGTTCTACCCAACTCAAATGAGTAGTCTCTGCAATTGCGCGCAGATCATATCCAATTTACACTAAAAAAGAATTACATTTTATGTTAAAAAATGAAATCTAATATTAAAAGATTCAACATTTTACGTAATTCAATAATGAATATCCAATAAAATCCCAAATCCATGAGTAATGATGCTAAACAAAATTTTTTTGAGAAAAATGCCTCTAAACATTCACCACCATTGTTCCGGTTTTACTATTTAATAATGTTTCTCATAGAATAATCAATAATTAAATATGTTTAATTATATACATATATATATATATATATATAGATTATTCAGTTATTGAATGAGAGTTTATGATATTCAAAATTGAGATGCATATAGAGTTTCTAATGGCATTTTGTTGATTGTAGCAGGAGGAATTACTTTGACGGGCATCAATCAGCTGGATTGTGAATACTTTGCAGGATGTCCAAGACGTATCGCTCCGTGTGCTTATTGGTGTGCGAAAAAGTTCGCTCGTCCCATTTGTGTAGGACATCAATGTTGTTGCGTTCTGTAGCTCTCTCTTGGATTGTATTTTCTCAAGGTGTTTGCTCAAGAATATATATATATATATATATATATATATATATATATATATATATATATATATATATATATATATATATATATACAAATACAATCTTTGTAATTTCCATAAAAATCATGTTGGAAATAAAAAAATTAATTTCATTTGAAAATTTATTGTTAGTTGTTATGATTTCTCATTCTGAATTAAAAAAATTTCGTGGAAATTTTTTGTCTTTCGTACATGCTGTTGGGGACAAGCGTAGGAAGAAAGTAGAGTATACCGATTTTCAAACCCGTCTCCCAACGTTCATAGAACACTTATCTACATATACCAATGCATTTTTAATAATCAATTTTCTTATGTTACAATATAAATGAAATACAATGAAACAATCGTTTATGTCCAGCGAGAGAGAGAGGAAAAAACATTTTGTTTAGGATTGATAGGAGAGACTGAGAGAGACAGCGTATTATTTTGCAAAAACATTGGATAAAAAATCAAGTTTAATCATCAAAATCTACACCCAAAATAAATTAAGTTGTTGGCCGGGGGAAAATGAAGTTTAGGGCTAAGACAAGGTCAAGGCAGCCCTAAGAGCATCAGGGTAGAGAGAGTATAGCACTTGACGTGGAATAGGGAGGACTCAATCTGGGAATACAAGGATAAACATCTGAGGAGATTGATGCCCCGAGGAAGTACGGAGAACCACTGAGGCAGGATGAGGCTCGGTTGGAGAGTACCTCGACCATAGAGTGACTCGGCTGAGGTACCAACGGCCGAAGGCCGAAAGTAAGGCATGGTCGAGGAAGGCTGTGGGCCGAGGCAAGGAATACTTGCTTGGAGCAAAAGTATTCAATGCACGTGGACATACTACGTTGGAGAGGTTAAGGTCAAGGAACAGAAGACCCTGTGGAAAGCGGAGCGACGAGGATGTACCCCACTAACCCGTGCTAGTGAGGTCGTGGAGTACAGGCTCTGAGTTTCTAGGGATAGGAATGAATGAAGACCATTTATGTAACACCCAAAGTAATTTATTTTAATTACTTTGTTTATTACATAATTTACTCTTTGTGGCATGAGTAAATAGGTGCATTACAATAACCCAAAGTAACTAGGTGCATTACAATAGGTGCATGAGTAAATAGGTGCATTACAATAGACACCCAAAGCAATCATCATATTTGAATAGGTGCATTACAAGGATTTAGTGTATGATTGTGGTGTTTATTTTGTTAATGCTTTAGCTACTAGAGAGGGTTTTAGTTCCTTAGAATTATAAACCGAGTTTAAATTTTAGCCGAACCAAATAACCCTTTTTACCCTTCATTAACTCCATACTATAAAAGGAGTGAGACTCTCCTCGCTCCCACATATATACAACCCACACTCAGCAACTAATAGAAAGAAAGAAGAAGAGTGTTGGAGAGAGGGAAAGTTTCGAAGGTTAGGAAGAGGGGAGAAGAGAAATAGGTTTTATCTCACAATCATCTCTTAAAACCTATCTTTTCAAGTACAAAAACCACACCCATTCCTTCTCCTGACTAGAAACCCTCACTTTCCTCATTTCTTCCTCACCACATTCTCATATGGAACTACGAAGTTGAGCTCCAAGGTCTGAAAATTCAGATTTTCGTTTTCATCTTGAAACAAATCATGTTGCATGTTCCTTATGAAAGCTAGGATTGTTCCTTTGGTCTTGCATGTGAGTTTAACTACTAGGATTCCACTATTTGGAGCTCACATTGGGGTAAAGAACACTCAAGTGCAGACTTTGGGGCAAGCATTTCGAATCCTTGGGCAATTTGGAGATACCCATAGTAGAGAGTAACTACACAAGTAACAAAAACTTGAAGAAGGAGCTAGGCGAACTAAATTGAAGTTAGGAGCACCAAAGATAGGGTTTCAAGGTTGACATTGTTGATTCAAGTGCCAAAGTAGAGGATTTGGTAGCTGGTGTGATGGTGTTGGTAGTTTAGAGGCTTGTTTTATGGTTTTGGAACTCAAGTTGCTTGTCTACTTCTTCAATCAAGTTGCTTGTCTACTTCTTCATCCTTTTATGTCTTCCAATTGTTTGTTGGAGTTATTGGAAGTTCATAATCAGAAATAGATGATTGATTGTTGTTTGAAACAGTTGAGTTGCTGAAATGAGTATAAATGCTTGTGATGTTGAATGACATTGATAAGGTCTTTGAGTAAAATGACAAGCTTGAATCCTATGTGGTTGAGTCAAATCGATGTTTAGAGATGTTTGTTTGTGTTGTAATTGAGTCATTTGTGAGATTCAATGTGTTTGTAGGTCAGTTAGGGTAGCTTATAAGCTCTTAGAATAGAGAGGAAAGCACAAAATATGCATTTTTGGCTTACTGCTAACAGGACACGGGTCGTGTCACTTTGACAGGGCACCCGTGTCACAAACTGGTTGTGGGATTTTTTCTTAGCCTTCCGACGTGTTTTGTCCATAATTTTTGATCCGGAACTCCGATATTAGTGTTCTTGGATGCGTTGGAAAGCTAACGAAAAGTTCTACAACTATAAGTAAATTAATCAGTGTGTTCCTAACTTACTCTAAGATCTATTCTTAATCTACCCTAACCATGACACTTGATACATATATAACCATCATTGAGTTACTTTAATCTTTGTTGTGATTGGGTAATATGTTAATTGAGCTTATTGAATGACGTTGTAATTCATAGTTTTTGATAATGTGTCTGTTTACGATGATTGAGATGCTTGATGATGCTATGATATAGTTCCGTATAGTTTTCGCTGTTGCTTTCGAAAACGAGTGTGACGAACTATGTAGTACGTAAGTAAGTACATATGTATATAAATTTTGAAAGTATTTACATAAGACACCATGTGGATGACGATCCTGAGTTAATAGCATACTTGGTAAAAGAAAGTCATGAGTTCAAAGCCAAGGCCCAAGACAGTTTACTCAGTAATAGCTATTGTGTCACGACCCAAGTTGGACCATGACCGGCACACAGACTACTACCCTAGTCTGGAAAGCCTCAACAAAACTTTAGCCCAGCCTAAAGAATAGTCATCATATTAAACATATATTAGCCTATATTTTGAAGAAATTTCTATTGAAAATTTGGCAAAACCTCCCCTAAAATATGGACATCCCACAATATGATATACACCTGTACATGTGCAAAGCAACATTTATAACATCAATCCAACAATTTGAGCATTTCATGAATTTCACACATTCAAACCAACTTATAACTTGTTTATGGATGCAATTTCAGCAATCAAACAATCCAAACCAACTTGCATGCATTCATTCACATTATCAACAGCCACAACAGAATTTATCATTTGGAAACATGTAAAATAGGACAAAGGACTCACCTTAGTTGACGACTTGATGACAATTACTTAGACACAATGAAACTCCCTTTCCAGTAGCTTCTCCATTCGAATCCCTCTTCACTTCCCAAAGCTAGAATAGACCTCAATCTACAATGTGGGTTATGAAATCCTTCTTTGATGAGTATTGCAAGCTTAGATGTTCTCCTATGGCTTCCTAGTTACTGGAGAAAGCACATGCAAGAGGGATTAGCAAGGTTTTTGCCATGGTTGTGAAGTGGGCAGATTTTTGGTTGTTTGAGAGTGAGGGTTTTCTAAGGAATTAATGAATGGAATGGAGTGAGAATGGTGAGTTTGAGTTGCTAGATTGTGAACAAGCTTCAATGGAGGAGTTGAAGTGGACATGAAAGCACTCCCATGGAGCTCTCTCTTCCCACTTCCTCAAGCTCTCTCTATTCTCTCCACTCTCCCTCTTTTCTTTTCTTTATTTCTGAATTTGAACTTATGAGAGTGTGTGTTGTGTTTCCCTTTTCGGCTCATGTGGCTTTATAGGGGGTTTAAATGTAGGGTAAAAATGTCAATTTGTTTGGGGCTGACTTAAGACCAAATGAGTGTAATTTAGCACTCTAACGAAGTTCAAAACCCACACTTAAATTATCTCCCCTTTTTCACTAATGCATCAAAGTCACAATAAATCACCCAATAATTTATGTCCACTATCAACTACGTAAATCAATCAATTAAAGAAGTCAATTCACTAAACACACAAAGTCAAACATCAATTTAAAACTCGAGCTTCTTAGAAAACAAAGTAATTATAAATTACATTGGGTGTTACATTTAGTCTCTCACGACTTTTAATAGCGTCCAGAAGCACTATTAAAAGGCCCAAAAAGTACTATTAAAAGTCATAAGGGACTAAAAGCATTGACGGGGAAATGTAGGCTCTAAAAGTGAGTGAAACTTTTTATTGGGTCTAAAAACAAATTTTCAAATTTTAAAGGACCCAAAAACATATTTAACCCTAATTTTAAACCTAAATTTGTATTATTTCTATACACTGTGTGTAGCACTACGCGCGGTGGAACTCTATATTATTGGGTATTTTTCTCATTCTTATTCCTTATTGGGACTATTTATGTATATGCTTTTGAAGTGATATAATATTACTATTTAGGTGGATTTTAGGGTGAAGGATACCGAAGAGGAGATAAAGGAGGTGGTGTGGGAGTGTAACGGCAACAAAAGCCCGGGTCCGGATGGGTTTAATTTTAACTTTATAAAGTCATGCTGGGATCTAATAGCTCCGGAGATATTGAAGTTCTTTGAAGAATTCCACAAGTATGCTAGGCTTCCTAAAGCGGTTAGTGCCTCCTTTCTTGCTCTTATTCCCAAAACAAAGAATCCTCAAGGGTTAGGAGAGTACCGGCCTGTAACACCCCGGTATATCTAACATGTAGAGAGACTGAAGATGCATAGATGCGGAAGTTCAGAGGACACAGTTCCTGTTTAAGTATTGGACATACAAACTTTTTCCGAAATAAAAACATAATCGGAATAACATTACTTCATAACATAGAAGTTTATCGGTTCCATACCGAATGGATTACAATATCCAAGTCCAAAAACTAAAACAGAAACATAAAGCGGTTCGTATAACTCATAACCAATACAAGTTTATACAACCAATAAGACAACAAAAGAACAAAGGATCCAACGACTAAGTCTTCAGCACCCCCGAGAGTATACCAACTACTCGTGCACAATAGTCTTCCTTTTTCCCTGCTTCTCTGAAAAACAACAAATATGGATAGGGTGAGATAACAATATCTCAGTGAGTCCTACCGTGCCCCCTCACTGACACTCGGTTCAATTTATTAAACCGTTACAACAAGAGCTGACATAACCATGTCTTATTTATTAATCGAATTTGCCGACCGCACAACGATTGCTAATCCCGGCAATTCGTGTTCTTAACATATTATTCGAAATGCCGACCGCACAACAATTGCTAATCCCGGCAAGTCGTGAGTTGAACCTAACATGATCCGGCCGCACAACAATTTGCTAATCCCGGGAACCATGTGTTTAACTTAGCACAAACCGGCCGCACAACAATTTGCTAATCCCGGTAACCCACGAATTGACCACGCCAAGACGTATACAGGGCCTAGGGTGAGGGCTCATGACTTCCCTTCCTAGTATGCTACTTGTCGGGTCGTCACCCAACGCAATACATATGACAATATGCATCAAATTCTCGAGAGTTAGATAATTTATATCTTTTCGATCACCAAATGGATCAATTACATAATAATTGGATAAACAATATCCATATCGATCTATAACCCGTTTTGAGGAATTCATAAGTTAGACCTCCGGCATTATAATCATTTTCATTTGACATATATAAACATATATATTCAGTCAGTCCATCAGTCGGTGTACTCACACGCGTACTAGGGTTTCGGTTTTTCGATCAAATGGGCTTTTAAAGTCCTTTTTCAAATCATGTGTCGAATGAGATCAAAATAAGGTTTTCAGTAGTGGAATTCCTTTTTAAATGATTGAGAAAGAGATTAGAAAAGGTTCGGGATCGAACGGAGCGACAAAACGAGAAAAACGAAAGTCGGTAACAGAACCTCACGCACGACCCGTGCCCAGGGGCGCACGACCCGTGCGTGGTGCACTACATAGAACCCATCTATCAGAAAGAAACGCACGATCCGTGCCCAGGGGCGCACGACCCGTGAGTCTCGTTCCCTTGCCAACAAGACCCAACAGATTGGGACGCACGATCCGTGCCCAGGGGCGCACGATCCGTGCGTCCTGTGTCTGTTACCATTTTCCCAGTTTTTCCCTTTTTTGTTCTCCGTTTTCGCCCAATTCGATTCCTAATTTCAATCACCTGAAACTCAGAAAATTCTCAGAATATATTTCCAGTATATAATCGCAATTAGAATCATTTCGAAATCATCTATAATTTCACAAATTCCGGAAATTCGTTTAATTCGTTTTAAAGTGACATCGATTCCTTTAATGGTTCAAAACTGATATTTTGACACAGCACCGAAACATAATTATTCAAAGTCATAAAACGTCCCTAACCGTGAGTAGAACTCACCGGTACGTAGAAATTCCGAGAATGGAGCCGGAGTACGAAGGTGTTGATCCGAATCACACGAACGCTCCCCGTTAGTACCCAAACCGCTTCCAATACAGCCACTCTCTTCTATCCAATTCTCGAACCCAGCTGCACCACTACTCAAATCCTCCTTTCAATGAACCATGCAAGTTTGAAATCTCCTTCCTAGGAGCTTCTACTGAACATGCAAGACAGCTATTGCTCAAAACTCCATCTTCTTCCTCACTTGGAGCTTCAAGGTACAAAAATGGGGTGGAGAGTTAGAGGGAGGATCAGAAACTGAAAATGGGTTCAATGGAAAGAGAATCAGATTTGGAGTAGGATGGGAGTGAGGGTTCTTACATGCAATGGAGATTTCAGCTGGAGCCTTCCTCTTCTCCTCCAAGCTCGCGACTCCTCCCTCTCTATCCTTCAGCTTTTCCTTTTTTCTGAATTTTGGTGAAATGGTTAAGTATGGCTGAAGGATCAGATTAAAGGATATATATATATATATATTGAGGGTGTGAAATTCCAATTTCGCCCTTCAGCTTAAGTACCTAAATTAACCATGACTAAGCCATAATTAATGGAGGATAAGGATTTTGGACACTATCTTCGACTAATCCTCACCGAGACTCGCCTAAATATTCTTGACGAATAATTATATCGGTCTTAGGATTTATAACTCGAGTCTTTAAAATCTAGGGATGTTACACGGCCGATCTCATTAATTGTTTGCCTATACAAGATGCTTGCAAAGGTCCTTGCGGGGAGAATTAAGAAGGTATTGAGAGGTGTCATATCGGATTGTCAAAATGCTTTCCTAGCAGGTAGAAACATCTTGGACGGGGTGGTTGTGGTGAATGAAGTAATGGATATGGCGAAAAGAAAAAAACAAAAGTGTGTAATCTTAAAGGCGGACTTTGAAAAGGCTTACGACTCTGTGAGCTGGGCTTATCTTGATTATATGCTGGGAAGGCTGGGTTTTAACGAAAAATGGAGACAATGGATGAGAGTGTGCTTTACTTCCAATTCAATATCGGTTTTAGTTAATGGTAGTCCAACGGAGGAGTTTGTGGCTCAAAAGGGGCTGAAACAAGGTGATCCACTAGCACCGTTCTTATTCTTAGTAGCGGCGAAAGGACTAGCGGGACTTGTAAGGAAAGGGGTAGAAACTGGAAACTTGAATGGCTTCAAGGTAAGTAATTCGCTCTGAGTTGAATTATTACAATTTGCGGATGATACGATATTCTTGTGTGATGGAGGTGATAAGAGCATCTGGTGCTTGAAAGCAATACTTAGATCTTTTGAACTAGCATCAGGGCTAAAGGTAAATTTTTCTAAAAGTAACGTGATCGGTTTCAATGTGGAAGAGAGGATCTTGGAGGGCATATCCCAATTCCTTGCGTGTAGGGTGGGCAAGGATTCCTTCAAATTTTTTTGGGATTCCGGTAGGTGCAAACCCAAGAAGAGTGGCAACTTGGCAACCGGTAATCGATGTGATAAAAGCTAGGCTAAATAGTTGGAAGAGTAGGCAATTGTCCATAGGGGGAAGAGTAACACTTATCAATTCGGTGTTAGCCTCTCTTCCTTTATATCTCTTCTCATTCTACAAGGCTCCGAGGAAGATTATCGATGAAATCACAAAATTGCAAAGAAGGTTTTTGTGGGGAGGGGATGAGGAATCGAAAAAGATGGCTTGGGTGAGATGGAATACTCTATGTACTCCGAAGGATAAAGGGGGTCTTGGTATTAAAAATCTAGAAGCCTTTAACATAGCTTTGTTAACAAAATGGAGATGGAGGCTATTGGTGGAGGAAGGAAGTCAATTATGGAGCAAGTTATTAGTGGCAAGATATGGGATAAATGGTAGGTGGCCAAGAGCATTGGAATATACAAGAGGATGGGGGAAATTATCTATTTGGTGGAGAGATCTTTGCATATTGGGGGAGGGTAGTTCTCTGGAGGAAGGTTGGTCTGATGGCTTAATTAAATTAAAATTGGGAAGAGGGAATTTAGTAAAGTTTTGGACAGATTCTTGGCTAGGAAGGGATCCGATTGCTGCACTTTTTCCTCGGTTATTTGACAGTTGTTGCGAGCAAAACGCAGTGGTGGAAGACATGGGGTTATGGACGGATAACGGTTGGAAGTGGGCTGTGAACATGACTTCGGTTTTGCAGCAAACCGAGCAGCAGCAGCTCGATTACCTGGTGGAAATGCTGCTGCCAGTCACGCCAAAATGTGACATCAGAGACACTTGGAGCTGGACATTGGATCCGGCAAAGGGTTTCACGGTAAAACAAAGTTATGATTGGTTGATTGGTGTTTTTGCAGGTGATAGTGAGCAACTTTCGGATAGCTTGATCAACGCTTGCAAGAAACTATGAAGGAACGATGCTCCGTCAAAGATCACTATTTTTGCGTGGCGCGTTTTACACAATAGGATTGCGACTCGGGAGGCTTTGTTTAGAAGAGGAGTAATTCATTCGCAACACGAAAGGGCTGCGTTTTTTGCTTCTTGGAAGATGAAACGGTATCTCATTTATTTTTGAATTGTCACATTATTAAAAATATTTGGCAGCTGGTCTTTTCTTGGTTGGGGGAGCCTTATTGTGATGAAGACGATGTAACGACGCATTTTATGGAGTTCGGAAAGATGATCAAAGGCAAGAGGCAAAAACGAGTCAAGCATCTCATTTGGCTGGCGGTCATATGGAATATTTGGATGGCGAGAAATAGAGTGGTATTTAAGGGCGAGGTGTTGTCAATTCCTTCACTACTTTTGGGCATTAAAGACACGGCATGGTGTTGGTTCAAAGCTAGGAAAGGGAAGAACTGTCAAGCAGGGTGGGCGGAGTGGTACAATAGTCCGTTGGGTGTAATATCTACTTTGTAATTGGACTTAACTTTGACTGTTGTAGCTGGTTCAAGGCAAGGAGGGGAAGGAACTGCAGGGTGACTTGGTCGGATTGGTATCATTGCCCAATGGGCTATTTGGCAATGTTGTAATAACATTCATGCATAACTTTCGTTCCTTTGTAACCTTAGTCGGGGGAGAAGCAATGAGTTAGGACTTTTTAGTCTCATTGTTGTGCATTAGGTGCGAGGTACTCTTTTTCCTACCTGAGTCTTTTTTCCCTAATGGGTTTTGACAAAGGAGGTTTTGAGGAGGCCCTCCCCCTATCATTGTAATGGCTGGGCACGCATTGTGCTCTGTTTTTTCAATGAATCATTTGCTTATCTAAAAAAAACTAGGTCCCTCATCGGTGTACCAACAAATTGACTGCAGGATATAGTATAAAATATTATGAAAGATTGAGAATTTGTATTGGTTGATACCATCTCAACCACTCATATCATTTAGTAATATCATACGGTCAATTTGGCTGGTACACCGGTGAGTGACTTCTATGATCCCTCAACTTATAAAGCACCTACTATTTAACATTTTTTTGCAATCACCTACTTTATAATTTGTTATGTATTTTTATCAAATTTTGTATTAATATAATTTTAACATAGAACTATATTTTTTTGAGTCAAAACATAAAATTTATAGATTTTTACTATATAATGTGTGTAGCACGGGCCTACATATTATATGATTTTTTTTGTTTTCATTATTTTTTTCTGAATACAATTTTCCATTGTAGTAAATTTATTTAAAAAGTGTGTCATAAAATCTTAACTCAAATTAATAGATTCTAATGTGTACAAGAGTATTTTAGTACTATATTAAATTGTAATATAAAGCATATCATTGTGTTTCAATTCAATTAATGGAACCATGAGTCATTTTATGTTACAAATGTCATTTTATGTTATAATATCTTACAATATCATATAATTCGATTTAATTATTTATCAATCATAACCAATTTTATTTTAAGTTACAAAAACTCACTTAACAATTTTAACTTACAATATCTTCGAATGATGTATTACTTAATATAAATTTTCAACAAAACTTTTACACGTGCATCGCACGGGTATGAAACCGAATGATGTTATATTGTTCGGCTAGTCCAGCTTATTTTGATTCCTAAATTAGGAATCCTAATCCAATACATGCTCTAAGAAAATTATATTGTTTAATAATATTGTTTAATAGTTAAAATATCTTAATAGTCTTCCAAGTTTTTTAGTGATAAGTATTTTTATATAAATTTTTTGCTACAATTTCATTATAAATGATTGTATGTATTTAATTTACATTAATAATTATAGTGATCGTATTAATCACTGCTAGTCTCCTTGGGGTCAGTAAAATGTAATTTTCTCCTTAAGTGTTCAAAGAGACCGAAGGTTTTCCCTGAATTGGATTTGAGCCCAATCCCCTCACCGTAATAGTTTTTTAGCTGTAACGGTATTACTTTTAAAAGATTAATAAATCATAGTTTGAACTTAAATTAAATTTTCATTGAAATAGATAACATCAAATTGATTACGTACGTTGACTAACAATTTCAAAAGGTAAAGTAGATGAATAGCAAATTATTTTTAACTAGAAATTTAATGCATTAGAATTAATAAATTAATAACTAATAAATACAATATAAACCTGATATACAAGTAGTCTTTTCTCAACCTTTCACAGCAGAATGGCAACAAGTATCAGCCATCTCAGTTTCATCATGGCAGTTCTATGTGTTGTTTCAGTTTTGACTTCAGGTAATAAACTAGTCTCATAATTTTTGTTATCTCATCAATAAAACGTGTATATACAATTTTTTTCTACACCAAAAAAATAACAAAGGTTTCATTTTTAATGTCAAAATTCATGAGATTAAGTAGCATTTACAAGATAATAATCAATATATATATATATATATATATATATATATATATATATATATATATATATATATCTAACTTCTCTATATTATTTTTCTTGAAAGTTATTTCATTGTTTTATGTTGAGACTTTAAATAAAATTTTACATTAATTTATGAAAAATATTTCATTCAAATTCGTTAGTTAGTTATACTTAATTATGTACGGAAAATATGAAACCGTTTATCATAGATTTCCATTTTATCCAAAAGTTATTGGATGAGATGGTTTGAGTCTCTTTCGCCTTAACCAGAGTTCTGGAGTTTGAATCTAGTCATGGTAATGTAGCAACGTTTAAACTCTTGAGGGAGAGCTTTGTCGCTTATTGTGGTTCTACCCAACTCAAGTGAGTAGTCTCTGCAATTGCGCGTAGATGATATCCAATTTACACTAAAAAAGAATTATATTTTATGTTAAAAAATGAAATCTAATAATAAAAGATTCAACATTTTAAGTAATTCAATAATGAATATGCAATAAAATCCCAAATCCATGAGTAATGATACTAAACAAATTTTTTTTGAGAAAAATGCCACTAAACATTCACCACCATTGTTCCGGTTTTACTATTTAATGTCGTTTCTCATAGAATAATCAATAATTAAATATTATTATTTTTCATAATGAATATGTGTTATGTTTAATTATATATATATATATATATATATATATATATATATATATATATATATATATATATATATAGATTATTCAGTTATTGAATGAGAGTTTATGATATTCAAAATTGAGATGCATATAGAGTTTCTAATGGCATTTTGTTGATTGTAGCAGGAGGAATTACTTTGACGGGCATCAATCAGCTGGATTGTGAATACTTTGCAGGATGTCCAAGACGTATCGCTCCGTGTGCTTATTGGTGTGCGAAAAAGTTCGCTCGTCCCATTTGTGTAGGACATCAATGTTGTTGCGTTCTGTAGCTCTCTCTTGGATTGTATTTTCTCAAGGTGTTTGCTCAAGAATATATATATATATATATATATATATATATATATATATATATATATATATATATAAATACAATCTTTGTAATTTCCATAAAATCATGTTGGAAATAAAAAATAATAATTTCAATTAGAAAATTTATTGTTTGTTGTTATGATTTCTCATTCTGAATTAAAAAAAAGGCTTAAATATGTTTTAGGCCCCTGCAAATATAGGGTGTTTTGGTTTAAGCCCCTGCAAAAAAAATTTTTTGTTAAAAGCCCTTGCAAAATGAAATATTTTGTTATAAGCCCTTCTCAACATATCCAGCAATCATAGCATTCCATGTTAAGGCTAACATTTTAGTCATACATGCTGTTGGGGACAAGCGTATGAAGAAAGTAGAGTATACCGATTTTCAAACCCGTCTCCCAACGTTCATAGAACACTTATCTACATATACCAATGCATTTTTAATAATCAATTTTCTTATGTTGAGAGAACAAAGAACAAAGAAGACCGCCGCCGCTGTGGGGGGGGGGGGCTCCCTTCCCGTGAGCTTCTTCCCCCTTCCAATCTGAGTTTTCGTCTCTGCTTTCTCCATCGAACTGTTCCTCCGATTGGATTCGTCATGCTTGATTTGCGACTGGTTTCTCCATGACTGTTGTCTGTGCGACTGTTGATTCGGATGTCTAGCGAGGGTGGTTGATTTCTGAACTCAGTGCTACAGTAGAAAGACTTGATCTGGGGTTTGTTGGTAGCGGAGAGCGCGACCTGCCGCCTCCGCTGTGGGGGGGGCTCCCTTCCGTGTTCTTCTTCCCCCTTCCAATCTGAGTTTTCGTCTCTGCTTTCCTGCGATTGGATTCGTGATTCGGATTTGCGACTGGTTTCTCCAACGAATCCGTTCCTGCGTTTTATTATCGTGTGACTGTGTGATTCGGAGTTGCTGTGCGACTGTTGATTCGGATGTCCAGCGAGGGTGGTTGATTCGGTTTTCGGAATCTGGGTTGGTTGTTGATTCGGTTCTGGGTTTTGCGACTGTCCAGCGTTGGTTGTTGATTCGGAGTTGCGATTGCGAGTTTTGGAATCTGGGTTGTGCGATTTGTTCTGCGTTTGTTGATCTGGGTCTCAGCGTTTTGTTGCTCTTTCCGTGGGTCGCAAAGTGACCTTGCTTCCTCTATGTCGTTCAGTGTCTCTGCCCCGTGGCGTTGCTGGTTTGGATCTGCTTTTTGGTGGATCTGCGCGTTTTACGAGGTACGTGGTGTGCTTATGTTTCACGGTGGTTTGATGATTTGAGCGGGATGGTGGCTAGTGATTCGCTCTTGGATCCGCGGTCACGGCAGCATCCACCTCCGAGGCCGCTTTCTCGTCTTTCGTCGCCGGCACTAGTTGAATGTCGCTGTGTAGCGTCATGCTTGGATGTGTCACGGTGTTGGCCGGTGGCGCAACACCGCGGTGGTGGCTGGTGATCGACGACTTCGGTCAGGCTCGGTTGTGTCGCGGTGTTGGCCGGTGACACGGCTTCGCGGTGGTGGCTAGTGTTTCGATGCCGGACGACAGGATGTGCTGATTCGGTGGGTGCCCTGGCTGATGTTTGCAGTTTTCTCTGACGGGCTCCTCCCCTCTGCCTTCAGCTCCTAAGCCTTTCCCCTCCCCTGGCCTTCTCCTCTAACCTCGATTAGTTGGAGTGTGCTTAATGTGAGGATAGTGAGGTGATGCTGGGTGTTGTGGTGTGGCACTCAATTGGCGGTGGGTGGTGGTGTGTGGGGACATGCAGGTGCTGCCCTGCTTCGGAGTTTGGGACCCGTGATTACAGTTAGCAGTTCTCTTCGCTGGGCTCCTACCTTTGCCTTCAGCTTCTGAGCCCTTCCCAATCGTCTCTTGGCCTCCATCTCTAACCTCGATCTTTGGGAGTGCGCTTAATGTGAGGATAGTGAGGTGATTATGGCTGTGGTGGTTTGGAGTGTGTGCGCAGGAGGCAGTGGGTGGGGGTTGTGGGGGCTAGTCTGGTGTTGCCCTGCTTCCTTTTTTGGGCTGTCCTGGTCGCCTTAGAATATCTTTTATTAGAACTCTTTGGTTGTTTATTTTAGGGGCCTTTGTTGGGCTTTCGATTATTGTTTTCATTGCCAAGGTTTTTGGTCTAGTCCCCCCTTGTGTTTTCATGTCTTCTCTTTATTTTATTAATAAAAACATTTAATTGTGGCTTAAAAAAAAAATACAATGAAACAATCGTTTATATCCAGTGAGAGAGAGGAAAAAACATTTTGTTTAGGATTGATAGGAGAGAGTGAAATACAATGAAACAATCATTTCGTTCATAGACCACTGAGGCAGGATGAGGCTCGGTTGGAGAGTGCCTCGACCATTGAGTGACTCGGCTGAGGTACCAATGGCCGAAGGCCGAAAGTAAGGCATGGCCGAGGAAGGCTGTGGGCCGAGGCAAGGAATACTTGCTTGGAGCAAAAGTATTCAATGCACATGGACAAACTACGTTGGAGCGGTTAATTCTAGGATAAACCCGTACTAGTGAGGTCGTGGAGTACAGGCTCTGAGTTTCTAGGGATAGGAATGAATGAAGACCATTGATGTAACACCCAAAGTAATTTATTTTAATTACTTTGTTTATTACATAATTTACTCTTTGTAGCATGAGTAAATAGGTGCATTACAATAACCCAAAGTAACTAGGTGCATTACAATAGGTGCATGAGCAAATAGGTGCATTACAATAGACACCCAAAGCAATCATCATATTTGAATAGGTG
This sequence comes from Astragalus membranaceus, assembly GCA_039519185.1. Classification (NCBI taxonomy): domain Eukaryota; kingdom Viridiplantae; phylum Streptophyta; class Magnoliopsida; order Fabales; family Fabaceae; genus Astragalus; species Astragalus membranaceus. The sequence continues at coordinate 140,888,881 of CM076849.1, read as the reverse complement.
CATTACAAGGATTTAGTGTATGATTGTGGTGTTTATTTTGTTAATGCTTTAGCTACTAGAGAGGGTTTTAGTTCCTTAGAATTATAAACCCAGTTTAAATTTTAGCCGAACCAAATAACCCTTTTTACCCTTCATTAAATCCATACTATAAAAGGAGTGAGACACTCCTCGCTCCCACATATATACAACCCACACTCAGCAACTAATAGAAAGAAAGAAGAAGAGTGTTGGAGAGAGGGAAAGTTTCGAAGGTTAGGAAGAGGGAAGAAGAGAAATAGGTTTTATCTCACAATCATCTCTTAAAACCTATCTTTTCAAGTACAAAAACCACACCCATTCCTTCTCCTGACTAGAAACCCTCACTTTCCTCATTTCTTCCTCACCACATTCTCATATGGAACTACCAAGTTGAGCTCCAAGGTTTGAAAATTCAGGTTTTCCTTTTCATCTTGAAACAAATCATGTTGCATGTTCCTTATGAAAGCTAGGATTGTTCCTTTGGTCTTGCATGTGAGTTTATCTACTAGGATTCCACTATTTGGAGCTCACATTGGGGTAAAGAACACTCAAGTGCAGACTTTGGGGCTAGCATTTTGAATCCTTGGGCAATTTGGAGATACCCATAGTAGAAAGTAACTACACTAGTAACAAAAACTTGAAGAAGGGGCTAGGCGAACTAAATTGAAAGTTAGGAGCACCAAAGATAGGGTTTCAAGGTTGACATTGTTGATTCAAGTGCCAAAGTAGAGGATTTGGTAGCTGGTGTGATGGTGTTGGTAGTTTAGAGGCTTGTTTTGTGGTTTTGGAACTCAAGTTGCTTATTGGGTAGCTGGTGCCAAAGTAGAGGATTTGGTAGCTTGTGTGATGGTGTTTATTGCTTTTTGTTTGAAATAGTTGAGTTGCTGAAATGAGTATAAATGCTTGTGATGTTGAATGACATTGATAAGGTCTTTGAGTAAAATTACAAGCTTGAATCCTATGTGGTTGAGTCAAATCGATGTTTAGAGATGTTTGTTTGTGTTGTAATTGAGTTATTTGTGAGATTCAATGTGTTTGTACGTCAGTTAGGGTAGGTTAGAAGCTCTTAGAATAGGGAGAAATGCACAAAATATGCATTTTTGGCTTACTGCTAACAGGACACGGGTCGTGTCACTCTGACACGTGCACCCGTGTCACAAACTGGTTGTGGGATTTTTTTCTTAGCCTTCTGACGTGTTTTGGTCATAATTTTTAATCCGGAACTCCGATTTTAGTGTTCTTGGATGCGTTGGAAAGCTAACGAAAATTTCTACAACTATAAGTAAATTAATCAGTGTGTTCCTAACTTACTCTAAGATCTATTCTTAATCTACCCTAACCATGACACTTGATACATAGTAAACCATCATTGAGTTACTTTAATCTTTGTTGTGATTGGGTAATATGTTAATTGAGCTTATTGAATGACGTTGTAATTCATATTTTATGATAATGTGCCTGTTTAGGATGATTGAGATGCTTGATGATGCTATGATATAGTTCCGTATAGTTTTCGCTGTTGCTTTCGAAAACGAGTGTGACGAACTATGTAGTACGTATGTAAGTACATATGTATATAAATTTTGAAAGTATTTACATAAGACACCATGTGGATGACGATCCTGAGTTAATAGCATACTTGGTAGAAGAAAGTCATGAGCTCAAAGCCAATGCCCAAGACTGTTTACTCAGTAATAGCTATTGTGTCACGACCCAAGTTGGACCATGACTGGCACACAGACTACTACCCTAGTCTGGAAAGCCTCAACAAAACTTTAGCCCAGCCTAAAGAATAGTCATCATATCAAACATATATTAGCCTATATTTTGAAGAAATTTCTATTGAAAATTTGGCAGAACCTCCCCTAAAATATGGACATCCCACAATATGATATACACCTGTACATGTGCAAAGCAACATTTATAACATCAATCCCACAATTTGAGCATTCACTAGTGCAAAATCAGGAAAAGAATTAGACATTTAAAGTCAGGCACTCAGATGCCTGACTTTATATGTTGACGCGGTGGCAAACTTGTAATTAAGAGGCAAAACTCACGAGTTTTAAAGTCAAGCGGATACACGCCTGACTTCTCAAGTGAAAAAATAGCAAAAAAATTAGACTTTTAAAGTCATGCTATCAGACGCGTGACTACATAAGTAGACACGGTGGCAAACTTGTAATTAAGAGGTAAAGTTTTAAAGTCAGGCGACTACGCGCCTGACTTCTAAAGTACAAAAATAGAATTATTTACTTCATTTCATTCGCGTTTCCTCTCGCATTCTCAGACCCTCTCCTTCGCAAACCCTAGCTATCTCTCTCAGAACCTATCTCCTTCGCACGAACCCTCTCCTTCGCACACTCTCGGAACCCGTTCTCACGCCTCACTCCTCGTGTTCTCACTCCTCACTCCTCTCGCTTTCTCACCGGCATATACTATCTCCGTAGCACTCCATAGGCCGCTCATGGACGCCCTGGCGCAGGAGCAGGAAGCTAACGCGCAGATCGGTGTTGCGTTGTGTCTCACTGCTGCCTTGGCGCAGATCTGGTGCTGATCGAAAGCGTAGTGGTCGTAGGAGGTGCGGTGAGCCGTGGAGCGATGAATCAGAAGCGTAGTGGTTGGTGAGGATCAGACGATGGCTTCTGTTATCAGGCCTAACACAAATTCTTCTGTTTGTAAGATTATTTCATTTAACTAGTTAACAACTTGTAAGTAGATGAGACGAACTGATCTAAGTAGATAAGACGAACTGATTTGCAGCTGATTCTTTCACCTCTCTCTCCAAACCAGACATGAAAATCAAATTGTAAGCTTTTCGAGGTACCGTCTTTATTTCCTTTCTCTCAACTTCTAAATCTTCAAATCCAACTACCCTCTTGTTATTTTTTTTACCGATTATTGATTGTGATTATGATTATATATTATTATTGTCATTATTGTTTTAGATTTTGATTTTTGTAGATCATATTCCTTGTTTTGCGTGCTATGGATTCTATAATGTATACGTTCCTTCATTATTTTGTCCAGAAATCTGCCCAGATCTTAAGGATACTGCTTGGTTTCTTTGGAAATTACACAACACGTGAATGGCAGTAAAAATATGTGCATTTGACCCTTTTCTTATCTTTTTGTCTTTTGGGTTTATTGAGTTTTGATTTTTTTCCTTTCATAATAACAAAAGCTTACATATATGTGAATTAACTTCCTAAAAACTCTTATAAAGAAAAAAAAAGAATAGAAACGAAAATAAAGGGAACACTGATCAATGGAACCGAGGTGGCAGTGAAGAAACTTCTTAACAACTTGTAAGGATATTTTATATTTTCATTGGCGTATGCATACCCTTTTAATATTTTCTTCTGGCACTTTTAGACTCTATTTGTGTACAATGACTTATTTTTAATCTTGATAAGTAAATGTGTTCCACATTGAGTTCATAGGGGACAAGCAGAGAGAGAATTCAGGGTTGAAGTTGAGGCCATAGGCCATGTTAGACATAAGCATCTTGTTCGCTTGCTTGGATATTGTGTAGAAGGCGTCCACAAGTATCTGGGCCATATTTTGTTGTAGTTGTGCTCTTACCTGTCTATTTCTCAATAATTTTCAATAATAGCATTAACTCTGGTTTGTGAGAGTCATATTCTATACTTGGTCCAAAATTGTATAGAATTTATTTGTATGTTATGTTTCTTCTTTTTTAAAATGAATCTACTTTGCAATTGATATTCAGGATGCTGGTATATGAATATGTGAACAATGGTAACTTAGAACAATGGTTACATGGGGACAAGCACCAATATGGGACACTTACATGGGAGGCCCGCATGAAAGTTATACTTGGCACAACCAAAGCGTAAGTTCAGCTCGTAACTTAGAAATATGAACCATGTATTGTCTGGTCCCAAATTGCTCAGTATAATTATTAATTATCATACATCCTTTGTCTATGATTTTCTTTTTATCCTAAAATATTTTCATGTTCCTTCATTTATAAATGTTGTTACTTTTAGTATTTTGTGCATGTCAAAATCTATCACAATTGTTATTGTTGGATTATTTTTCTATCTTCATAATATTATGCTATAGATTAATAAGTAATCAGATTTGCTTTTCTGGAAATTTCAACATGAGACCTAATCCTACTGATTAAACTCCCTATTTTACTGTGATTGGTGGCAGGCTTGCTTACTTACATGAAGCAATAGAACCAAAAGTCATTCACCGTGATATAAAGTCTAGCAACATATCGATCGATAATGAGTTCAATGCAAAAGTTTCTGATTTTGGTTTGGCCAAACTTTTGGATTCAGGAGAAAGTCACATAACTACTAGTGTAATGGGAACATTTGGGTATAAAAGAAATTCATTACCTGTTGTCTTTCAACAGAAAAATCCCCAGAGATTTAACTGAGGCATCGTTATCTGAAGCAGGGTTATCCATAGTAGCAGCTCTCGCCATGATATTTTTATTTGGAATGGTCAGTAGCTTTGATCACTTCTATTGTATGTTTATAATATGTTAACCCTTTAAGGTATTACTTATGCATGTGCTCTGGTTTGATAAATATTCTTTATGTCTCAATTTAGTTTTTTGCAACGTTTATCCTAGAAGTAGTTGTCAAATTTCATTTGGATATATTTATCATGCAAGCTTGTTGCAGGAACTCGATGATTATTTATCTGTCAGCACCTCCACATCCGTGATTATTGACAAGAGTTCTGATGTTAATTCAGTTTTTTCTTTCTTCCTTTCAAGCTTGTTTTCAACTAGAGTGGGTGGATGTTTTGAGACACCGTAGAGTTGATTTTTTTTTTATGTATTATAATCATTTGTGAAATTGACTTGCAATCCAGGATTGCCAAGGCAATAATTTTAGCTCTCATATCTCATGACTTTTGTCTTAAGAGTTTCAATTCATGTAGCTTAGCTAGCAATAGTATTTTGAGTATGTTCAATCAATTTCATGCCTTTTATAAGCTCTCCGTTTCTATGTCTGATGTTTTTGGAAAACAACATTAATATATCCATAAGGTCATAAAATATTAGTGTAGCAGCTCAGTAATACTATGAATGAAAATATTTGTTAAAACTGAGTACCAAAGTAAAGGCCAAACATGCGTGCGTACTTTATTATAGTTTTGTAAAATGCAGACCTTAAGCAACCCGTAATTGATATAGCCTATCCTTTAATACCTTCTTATCTCTGGTTCCTTGGTATTTTAATTCTTTTATCCCCTGTCCTTAATTTTTGACCTCTTGTTTTCAGAACAGGTTGAAATTGTGAATTGGAAACCGCCTAGATTGCAGACCGCGGAGGTATAGGTATATCAATGTTGCATTTATTTGTTTTGATGAAAATTTCCTTGCTCTATTATTTCACTGCTTGATGAGGACAATTGAGAAAAAGATGAGAACAATAGTCTTCCTTACTATTTGATTATTAGCTACTGTTATACTTATTATAGTAGTTATAAGAATAAACAAATAAATGTTGAAAGGTTGCTTTGATGGCAATTCTCATGTCAATGTTAATAATAACAATGAGAACTTATTTATCTGTTGAGTGAGTCACTTGATGACTTTATCAGACAAATCATACCTTTTGTGTTTCCTTCAAGAAACATGTCCACCTCAATAATACAACATGAAAGTATTTGCTACATTGATCCGATTATCTGTTCTCATGACTTTTGAACTGAATGTACAGAGACACAAGGAAGTAGAACAAGAGCTTGAAAAAGCAAATGAGGAGATTCCGCAATATCAAAAAAGATCAGAAGCTGCTGAAGAAGCAAAAGTCCAAGTATTGCAGGAGCTAGACAGCACTAAGAGGCTAATTGAAGAACTAAAACTTAATCTAGAGAGGGCTCAAATAGAATAGCGCATCTGGTGTGGTGGCTGCGTATTTGCGTGTCTTTTCTGCATTTCCAGGTGTATGATGCCAGTGTGCAGCAAAAATATAGGCCACTTGGAATAGTCTCATAGGTGGAGTGGTGATATTTTCTATTAGGCATGCTTTTGTACTTCATGCTATAATTTGGTGTTAACTTTACCAATAATTTAGTCTTCATGTTCATGAAATTCAAAGTAACTTCCTATTAACAATTTACTTTATAACCATATCTTCAAGAATATTGTTCACTTGTAAAGAAATGCATTATTTGAACACTTTATTTTAGAATTATGGTTATTACATCTTAAGGAGTATGAAAGAGAATCAGTCCTTTCATAAACAAAAAAAAAATTGAGGGTCATGGTTGGTTGGCTTGAATATTTCTCCTGCACGCCTGTAGGTAGAGAGCTCAATGTGTATCTAGTCATTATGCTTATCCCACTTACATGTCAAAAGATTCTTTGTTAATATTATTTTCATTTAGTTCATAGATTCTTGGTTGAGGTTTTTAAGCTCTAATTCTCCCTTTGACAATATTTTTCTTTCTGTTTAACTAGTCTGAATACTTCAACAACTGTTTGGATGATCTCCTTTGGACTTAGTGGAGCTGTAAGGTGAGCAGCTATTCTAAGGAGCTGAGGCGGTGGCAATGGGATGCGAGGAGATGGATCCGAAGGAGCTGAGGCGGAGGACGGTGGCGAGGTTCTTGGAAGATTTCGGATCTGAGTTTTGAGGACGGTGGCGAGGTTCTTGGAGATGTCAAAAGCATACTTGATAGCAGCACATTACAAATTGGTGGAGCTGCCAAGCGTTTAAAAGACATGGAATAAGTTGAATTAATTGTGAGAATGTAGGCTTATTATCATTAGCAAGTTTTATTTATCAGTAGGCTTTGTATATGTTGGTAGTTGTACTAATTTTAGTTAAAGAATTTGTATATTATCATTAACAAGGATTATACAAAGGATATGGAGTTTTGTTCATGTATATGTTGGTAGTTGTACTAATTTTTGTTAAAGAATTTGAATTCTGTTGTTTTTGATTTATGGTAGCATGGGGATATATTAAGGCTACCAAATAATTTTTTTACAAAAATGAACTTTTAAAATCAAGCGGAACTAAAGCCTGACTTCAAAACAGACTTACGAAGTCAGGCAAAACAAATGCTTGACTTTAAAACATATTTACGAAGTCAGGCGAAACAAATGCTTGACTTTAAAACAGACTTACGAAGTCAGGCGAAACAAATGCTTGACTTTAAAACAGACTTATGAAGTCAGGCGAAACAAATGCTTGACTTTAAAACAAACTTACGAAGTCAGGCGAAATAAATGCTTGACTTTAAAACAGACTTACGAAGTCAAGCTATCGCTTGACTTTAAAACTCCTGACATACAAAGTCGACTTAATAAAAGTCAAGCCATGAATTTAAATCTCCTTTTCGCCTGACTTTAAATCCTTTTTTTGCACTAGTGATTTCATGAATTTCACACATTCAAACCAACTTATAACTTGTTTATGGATGCAATTTCAGCAATCAAACAATCCAAACCAACTTGCTTGCATTCATTCACATTATCAACAGCCACAACAGAATTTATCATTTGGAAACAGATAGCAAGCAATGCGCCTAAACGAGTTAAGGGCGCCTCAACCGCTGAGATCAAGACGCCTAATCCAACGGCTAGGGAGAACCGCCGAACTCTATAAGTAGGATCAACCCCACGTGAAAGGTACACTTGGCATCCCATCTCATACTTCCTGCTATGACTTCTACCCCCGGACTTGGGCGTCGGAGTGTCTTTGCAGGTACACCCGCTCTCAGCTCTGCTCGCGACCTCACTGTCCCACAGAGCGACCAAACTACCCACTCGTTCTTCCCTTGGGCGATCAACGTACAGATCACATGGTAATGTAGCAACGTTAAAACTCTTGAGGGAGAGCTTTGTCGCTTCTTGTGGTTCTACCCAACTCAAAAGAGTAGTCTCTGCAATTGCGTGCAGATGATACCCGATTTACACTAAAAAAGAATTACATTTTATGTAGATTTTGAAGATTAAACTTGATTTTTTCCCTCATGTTTTTGCAAAATAATATGCTATCTCTCTCACTCTCTCCTATCGATCCTAAACAAAATGTTTTTTCCCCTCTCTCGCTAGACATAAACGATTGTTACATTGTATTTCATTTATATTGTAACATAAGAAAATTGATTATTAAAAATGCATTGGTATATGTAGATAAGTGTTCTATGAACGTTGGGAGACTGGTTTGAAAATCGGTATACTCTACTTTCTTCCTACGCTTGTCCCCAACGGCATGTACGAAAGACAAAAAATTTCCACGAAATTTTTTTAATTCAGAATGAGAAATCATAACAATTAACAATAATTTTTCTAATTGAAATTATTTTATTTTATTTGCAACATGATTTTATGGAAATTACAAAGATTGTATTTGTAGATATATATTCTTGAGCAAACACCTTGAGAAAATACAATTCATAACAGAGCTACAGAACGCAACAACATTGATGTCCTACACAAATGGGACGAGCGAACTTTTTCGCACAGCAATAAGCACACAGAGCGATACGTGTTGGACATCCTGCAAAGTATTCCCATTCCAGCTGATTGATGCCCGCCAAAGTAATTCCTCCTGCTATAATCAACAAAATGCCATTAGAAAGTTGCACAACCCACTGGAGGAAGAAGAAGAAGTCGCGAGTGGGTCAAGTCAGGATCCAGTGGGTTGTGCGTTAGTTTGTGGATCTGGCTGCGAGATAGTTTGGGTTTAGTGATAGGGGGTGTAGGAAGCAAAAAACAACGTGCTGTATAATTAAAAAAACGTGGTTGTGTTTAAAAAAGACCCAAAATCCATTTTAATTCATTTTTAAAACCCAATTGCACTGCAATTATTATTTTAACACCTCAATAGCCCAAAATAATTTTTAAAATAAATAACATCTACAATAATAATATTTATAAAAATAAAATAAATATATTATACCAATCCTATATGACCGATAGCTTAAAAAATACATTTAAATGTGATTTCAACTAATATTAATAACTCAAACACACAATAAATTAAAATAAATCTAATCTTATCAATTCAGAATTCATAATAGTTCTTATATATGTAAATATATAAAATCATTTAAAATAACAAACGCCGCTTAAATATATAATTATTAAGACAAAAGTGACAAAATTTATTACACAGATTACTATTATATTCACACATAACAAAAACGAACTATAATGAAAATCGGGGTGTTGCAACACTCAGCAACTAATAGAAAGAAAGAAGAAGAGTGTTGGAGAGAGGGAAAGTTTCGAGTTTAGGAAGGGGGAAGAAGAGAAATAGGTTCAATCTCACGATCATCTCTTAAAACCTTACTTTTCAAGTACAAAAAGCACACCCATTCCTTCTCCTCACTAGAAACCCCCACTTTCCTCATTTCTTCCTCAACACATTCTCATATGGAACTACCAAGTTGAGCTCCAAGGTCTGAAAATTCAGAGTTTCCTTTTCATCTTGAAACAAATCGTGTTGCATGTTCCTTACGAAAGCTAGGATTGTTCCTTTGGTCTTGCATAAGAATTTAACTACTAGGATTCCACTATTTGGAGCTCACATTGGGGTAAAGAACACTCAAGTCCAGACTTTGGGGCTAGCATTTCGAATACTTGGTCAATTTGGAGATACCTATAGTAGAGAGTAACTACACTAGTAACAAAAACTTGAGGAAGGAGCTAGGCGAACTAAGTTGAAATTAGGAACACCAAATATAGGGTTTCAAGGTTGACAGTTTTGATTCTAGTGCCAAAGTAGAGGGTTTGGTAGCTGGTGTGATGGTGTTGGTAGTTTAGAGGCTTGCTTTGTGGTTTTGGAACTCAAGTTGCTTGTCTACTTCTTGTATGCTCTTCAATCAAGTGGGTTCTTCTTCTTTTTGTCTTCTAATTTTTTGTTGGCATTATTGGAAGTTCATAATTAGAAATAGATGATTGCTTGTTGTCTGAAATAGTTGAGTTACTAAAATGAGTATTGTAACACCTTAAATATCACTACATAGTGATTAAAAAGGCATTAACATAATCATAAACATCAGAGTATAACCTGCTCATAATAATGGACCAAATAAAACTAAAGCAGATTAAAACCACTTACATAACTTTGAGATGGGAATTTCTCAATTACAATTCCAAAATAAGTACTCAAAAGTACATATTCGATAAAATATACATAACTATGGTACATTTACAATACACGGTTATAACACGCTACATGACATTGATTACAGTCCAAGGATTTAAAACTAATAATACATAAGGAGGAAATAAGCAAAGCACAACCTAAAGATCACTAACGGATCTTCCTTCAATCCTGAGCAGCATCTGCTTTGATTTTCCTGCACATCTGAAAACACCACAACATATACAGTGAGATTATAAATCTCAGTGAGTTCTTTTGCTCCCCCTCACATTTCCTCTCTCGGTGTTTTCCTTTTTCTTATCAGCCGTTCTCGCTCATATCTTATGAACTGTTATTGTTCATATCTGTCTTTTAATCTTGTCTATGACTTAGCATAATCCGAGATATAATGCTAGGTATTCTAGAATACCCAATACCAACGGAAACCCCAATACATATAGCTATGCGAATAATGCCAGGGCCCTAGCTTTGGGTTCATGACTCCCCTCACTAGGTATGCTACATGAACTCGGGATCGTCATCCCCCTCAATATCTTTTATTAACCTCTTGGACATTAAGTCCATTTCTCGACACGATTTCGTATTATTTAACTTTATCTCGGACACTAGGTCCCTTACTCGACACAAGGTCGTATTCTTTCAATCAATTACTTGAACTTAGACTTTTAGGTCTATTCTTGATGCTTTGTTTGTATTCACTCTCGATACAACCATTACTCGGTTTTTTAATCAAACCATAAGATGAACATAAACAATTCGATACATTATACTTCGGTTTATATTTAAACCCTAACGTAACGAAATTCTTATTGTATCGTAAAACAACTTGAAATACAACCTATCTTTTATTCAATGATCATTGGGAATTGATTTTCAACTCTTGTGAATTGATTCACAACTCTTGGGAATTGATTCCCAACTCTTGTGAGTTGATTCACAACTCTTGTGAATTGATTCACAACTCTTGGGAACTAATTCAGAACTCTGGGGAATTGATTCCCGACTCTGGGGAATTGATTCCCGACTCTTGGGATTCACAACAACCACTTCAAAACAACATAACAATCGAACATCACTTTACAACAAACTCAACTTGTGTCATAACACTCAACCACACATCACATACATCATGACACTCAATTTTATCAAACTTTCACAACAACAAAATACAACCATGGCTTCCGAATGAATCAATCAACATATCTTTTCCCAATGAATCAAACAACTTGAAATACAACCTATCTTTTATTCAATGATCATTGGGAATTGATTTTCAACTCTTGTGAATTGATTCACAACTCTTGGGAATTGATTCCCACCTCTTGTGAATTGATTCACAACTCTTGGGAATTGATTCCCGACTCTGGGTAATTGATTCACGTCTCTTGGGAATTGATTCCCGACTCTGGGAATTGATTCCGGACTATGGGAATTGATTCCCAACTCTTGGGATTCACAAAAACCACTTCAAAACAACATAACAAACGAACATCAGTTTACAACAAACTCAACTTGTGTCATAACACTCAACCACACAACACATACATCATGACACTCAATTTTATCAAACTTTCATAACAACAAAATACAACCATGGCTTCCCAATGAATCAATCAACACACACACACACACACACACACACACACACACACATATATATATATATATATATATATATATATATATATATATATATATATATATATATATCAATACTCAATCATGAATAACACAATTCAACAATTAATACTTCGATCAATTCTACTAAATCGAATAACTCACCTCGGTTTTTCGATTCCAACACGACAAATACGCGAGAAACTCCTAACTTGTAGCATCGATTCACTTCCTAATCACCCAATTTGAGCTTCACCCTCAAAACCCCCAATTTGGAACCCTAACTCACCAACTCGCTTCCAGTCAATGAATCGAACTTCAATCCTCGCTCAATCTACCTCGGGTTCGCTTCTAATCATATAGGAATCATCAAAATCATCATAAAACTAAAAAACCACCTCTCACCCTCACTCAAACCCTCAAGTTCGAAATACAAAAGAATAGGGAGAAAAAGGAAATCAACTTACCTAGTTTATGGGGAATGGAAATGGAACGGAAGTGATGGTGATGATCTCAATTTTGGGTTTTGTTGAACCCTCTTCTTTCTTCTTCTTCCCTTCTCTTCTTCTTTCTTCTTTCCTTTTCTCTTTTCTTCTTCTCTCATTCGACTCTCTTCCCTTTCTTTCATTTCTCTCATTTTCTTTTATTTCTTTCTTTCTTTTAAAACCACATAAGTGGTATTATGGGTCATTTGACCATCATACCCTTAATCTCTTATATCTTCTGTAAACTACCCTCATTCTTTACTATTCACTTAAAAACCCTATACCAATTAATAATTAATCTAGCACTCAACTAATAATATTTATCAATCAAACACTAAATTAAATTAATTGGGTTAAACATCAAAAGAATTAGCTTGATTATTTTGGGGATGTTACAAGTATAAATGCTTGTGATGTTGAATGAGATTGATAAGGTCTTTGAGTAAAATTACAAGCTTGAATCCTATGTGGATGAGTCAAATCGGTGTTTAGAGATGTTTGTTTGTATTGTAAATATTGAGTCATTTGTGAGATTCAATGTGTTTGTCGGTCAGTTAGAGTAGGTTAGAAGCCCTAAGAATATAGAGGAAAGCACAAAATCTACATTTTTGGCTTACTGCTAACAGGACACGGGTCATGTCACTTTGACACGGGTTATAACTTATAACATCAGTATTTTCCCTTTTTTATCAATAAAATTTAGGGGGAGTACTCTTTTTGTTTCTTGATGGTTTTTCTTTAAGGAGGGTTTAGCATCAGAAGGTTTTAACGAGGCTCCATATCCCTTTCTTGTGGAAAAAAAAAGAATTATAACACTAGTATAATTTTGGCTTAGTATAAAAAAAATTTGGGCCCCCAACAAACGTGGGCCCTAGGCGGTCGCACCCCCGGCCTAGGTGTAACATCCCCAGTTTGGCTAATTTCAATTAATGGAATTAGCAAGTGCTTTTATTTAATTAATGGATAATTTGAGTGATTAAATTTGCTTGAATATTGAGTAGTTGATTTAATTGATAAGTTGTCTGTAATAGATGAATTATTGATTAATTGTTTAATTGGAAATTGGATTTAAGTGAGAATTAAGTATAAGGGTAGATTAGTCTTTTCCCTTTATATTCCCTTCAGCTCACCACACACTCACTTAACTGTCACCCAATTTGAGAAAACACACACACTCATTCAATTGCTGAATTAATGAAAGAACAAAACAGAATATAGAAGAGGGAGAGAGCTTGAGAGAGAGAGGAGACTTGCGAGAGAGAGAGGAAGAAAAAGCGAGAACCTCTTCTCCATTTCTTCATGCATGTGAGCATTTCTACCACCATTCTTTCACATTTCCCCTCCTCTTTCCATTGATACCAGAAACATCACTAACAAACCACTCATTCCTTCCCTTCTATTGTCGCACCATCAAGCTCAAAGTGGGTAGAAATGGGTTCACTAATTTCATTTCTAGTTTTTGTAAGTTGGGTAAACAAAAGAGGTGTAGCTACTGTTTTTGGTTCTGATTTTAAAGCATCAAGGGAGTGGTAAATCTTTTGGGACTTTTTTGGAGAGTTCAAGCAAGAGGATTGTGGCTTTGAGCTAATTGGAGTTTCAATTCGTGGTTATTGGTGATGAGAGTTGAAGATTCAAGTTCAACAGAAATTCTGTAGAAAACCCGTTTGAACCACTTTCGGTATTTTCCATATATATCTCTCTAGACATACCACGTTTGAATATCATCTTTACTTATTTAGAAACTAGACACAAAATCCTTCAAGATAGGCACAAGAAGCATCTGATTTGACTAAGTATTGAGGGAGGAAAATTAGTTACAAGTTTCACTTTTGTTACAGTAACGTTTTCGCACCAGTCTTTGTATTTTAGCCGTAACTCCCTGAATACTTGTCATATTAGTTTGGGACTTAAAGCATAGAAAAATAGATGAAATTCTATACACATTAGGCACTGGTTTGAATGGTTTTGGTTAGAAATTAGATAAGTTATGCGCATCCCAAAACTGCTCACAGATGCGGTCCAAAAGATAATTCGAGTTCGGAGATCGTTTGAGTAGTCGAATTGCTGTTGAGATCCATTTGTTTGTTGTTTCCTGTGATTTTCAATAACAAGAGGTGAGTTCTAGCTTCGTTTAGGTTTTAAATTCTGGAATTGATGATTGCATGTCACTAGTTTCGTGTTGCCCTGTTTTCGTTTCGTAATTTTTCGAGTCAAAAATCGTATTTTCGAAATTGTGCGTTGTTGTGTTTCGGAACGAACGAGTACTTGACAATATTTGTGGTATGATTGATATTTGAACTAGTTGTGGTACTGATAATATCTATGGTTAAGTTAGGAATTTAGCAGAACGACGATTGGAACCACCGGAATAGCGAAATTATACGGAAAAAAATGAGTTTTTGTTGCAAACTGTATTGCTGTGAATCGATTCCCAGGACTGTGAATCAATTCACAGATTGAGAACTTTGTTCTCATTCTGTGAATCGATTCCCAGGACTGTGAATCAATTCACAGATTATGAATTCTATTCCAATTCTATGAATCAATTCACAGAAATGTGAATCTGTTCACAGATTGGGAATCAGTTCCTATTCTGTGAATCGATTCCCAGAACTGTGAATCTATTCACTGATTGTGAATCTTTTCCTATTTTGTGAATCGATTTCCATACTTTTGAATCTATTCCCCGATTATTTCTAAAACTAAAATATTCCAAACCTCTCCCAAATCCTTTCCTTAACCCTCCCCATTGATGATTGAGTAAGTTCACGCTCCGTATTGTGAATGTCATGAAGCGAAATGATAATAACCGTATAGTTATGCACGAGTGAGAACACACAAGCTTATGATAATAATCGTATAATTTTGGTAACCAATGAAATGAAATGAACCTAATTGATATTTTATCAAGGTATGATATCATTAAGCAATAATAATAATTACAGTGATTGAGGTGACAACCTCTATGTTATAGCATACTAGAGGAGGGATGTAATGAGCCCATAACCTCCCACTAATCAGATATTAGTAGATTGGGTTCATTGGGGAACCGTGTAGTGGTTGTCGGTGTTGTGCTAAGGCCAAGTTACACGTAGTTATCCAGACTCGGGCTACGAACAGCGAGTGTTTAGTAAGGGGTCTCGATAGAACTCACGGAGGTGGTTATCTCACCCTTTATATGTTTTTGTTTTTATGGAGACACGGGGAAAGTCAAAAGTAAAGAAGCATGGCTAATTGATGCTTCACATGGAGAGCTTGAGGACTTAGTTTTATTTTGCTTATGTATTTCCCTTTTGTTTATGTACTTCGATGATATGACTTGAACTCGTTCGAAAGTTGTATGCCGCTTCCTTTATTTCTGTTTTGGATGTTGAACATTAGGAATGAGGAAAGGTTGATAAACTTGGAACTTAAGTTAATGATGTACTTCTATTATGAAGGTATGAAATATGAGTTATGCTTTGATGAGTTTTCATTAAAGCTTTAGTTTTGTTCAATGTCCATAAACAGGAATTACACTCTGAGGTATGCATGAAAGTGTATTCTGGTATATCCGCTATGTTTGATATATTGGGGTATTACATAATGGTATCAAAGCAATTCGACCTAGTCGGGCTTAGTGACTGTCAGAACCTTTTAGTATTTTGTGTGAGACATTGAGCCTGGATGCACTCGATATTTCATGCAACGTACTGAGGATGATGACAATTGGTTGCCTCAGCCCCAAAAATGTTCGAAACCCTAAACCATGGGATTTCTAGCCTTCTCTTTTCATCAGAGCACGCAACAGAAACAAAGGGCTACAGACGACATTCTGAAGCAATAGATGGGCATCCGTGATGGTTCGAGGGAGCTGTGGGCGACTGTTCAGTCTTGGAAGCCGAAACAAACTTTGTGTTGCCGCGTAAACCATTATAGGTCGTCCAGAAAGTTACAATCTAAACAAAATCTTCAGGTATTAAGAGTGTTAGTGTTCGGAGATCTGTTTAGGAGTAACTAACACCGTAAAATTCTGATCCCTGTTCAACCAAGTTTCCCAGTTCCCGAAATATTGTCTAGTAGTTACCCTACCTTGTAACTCAGACTAACACCAACTTATGTCACAGTTTAGAGAAATCCTTCGGGTAGTCTTGAGTCTAGGCCAGGTACCTGTCATACCCCAATTTTGTCCGGCTTAGGTCAAAACCCTAATTTTCTCCACAAAAAAATAAAAATAAATTATGCATTGCATTTTGAATCCTAGAAACCGCTCCAAAGTTTTTGGAATCATTCTTAGGGATAGAATGCACTTTTTAAGAAACTAGGGTTTTGAAAATACGTTATGCATGCATGGCAAGCTTTGAAAAATATTTTATGCATGTATGGCAAGGACCTAAAAGCATTTTTTTGGAAAACAAGAATTGATTTCTAAGCCAAGAATCGATTTATAGTATGTTGCATAGGTCTTGAAAATCGATTTTTAAGCTCTTCCATAGGCCATGAATCGATTCCTCATTGCTTTAACTAAACATGGAATCGATTTTCACCTATTATATATGTCCTGAAAATCGATTTCCCTCTCCTTTCATAGGCCTTGAAATCGATTTTCAGGCCATTTTAAAGAGGTGAAAATCGATTCCTCCTTTTTCCATAGGCCATACAATCGATTCCCATCATTTCCAAAAATAAAGAATCGATTCCTACATGTTTCCAAAGACCACAGAATCGATTTTCAGGATCTCCAAATGTCCTGAAAATCGATTCCTACCATTTTCCATAGGCCATATAATCGATTCTTGTCATTTCCAAAAGAAAAGAATCGATTCCTACATATTTCCAAAGGCTCAAACAATCGATTCATCCTTGCCATAAATGTTTTAAAAATTTTTTTTACGCTTTCCTAAGCCTATAAATAGGCAGCCTCAAATCACATTTTCACAGACAGATCTCACGGAGAGGAGATCTCACAGGACAGGGAAAAACTTCACAGGGTCAGAAAAACAGACACAACTCACAAGATCGGAGAGAAGAATTGCTACACACTTTTTTTAAGATCTGAGAAGAATTGCTCCAGAAACATTTTCACAAGATCTGGGAAGACAACTCTCGTAAATCTCATTTTCCAGTTCTCCGCTTCATTTTTGTTCTTCAGATCTGTAATATCTGCCTTCATCAGATGTATTTCTGTTTTTTATATTTGTTAAAATTCAATCATTCTGATCCATGCCAAAATTGCCCTATGTGATTTAATTTAGCTGTAGTGTCCTTGTTGATGATGAACCATATGATTCCCACTTATGCCTAGTGCATCATTTTCTAAGTGGTGAAGATGGTCTCAGATGATTCAACCTCCCCTTTTAAACCCTTTCAAAAACATTTTTTATTCAGAACTACGTCGCTTTGATTCCCGTTCGGGATACGTAGGAGCGAGCCACGTCCTCGTCAAGCGCAACAAATAAAAATCCTTTTCATCGTAAACAAATCATTTTCATAAAACAAACAAAAATCATTTCCAAACCCATTGTTGCTAGTAGCTCATCAGAGCCTCTGTTCGTTTAGCTATTAGTGACAATGTCCTTTTTCTCATAAGAATAATAAACGATGGTCCATCATAACCTTTGTTAGTTTGATCATTGTGCAAATCAATCTTTTTCGAAAATCACTTTCAAAAAGATAATAAAAACGAGTTGTTATCAATAGTCCATCAGAACCTTTGTTCGTTTGACTAGCGGTACAACTCTCTCTTTTTTTGAGTATTTAGTAGTGATTCATCATAGCCTCTGCTAGTTTAATCATTTGCTAATGCTCGTCCTATTTCAAAAAACTCACTAAAAAAGATAAAAAAACAAAAACTTTTCAAAAAGAACTTTAGAACTACGTCGCCTTTGATTCTCCACCCGGAGATACGTAGGAGCAGGGCCACGCCCCTGTCAAGCGCAAAAATAAACAATTTCTAAATTAAAAAATACAAACACATCTCTTTCATTTCAAAAATCAAAAAAACATTATTTTCAAAGTAGGGGATTAAGTCGGTCGTACGGCCGGGTTAACCATCGTTTTAGGATAAGTGAACTGTGGTCCTTCAGAGCCCCAGTGCTCCTTCAGACCCCCAGTGGTCCTTCAGACCCCCAGTGGTCCTTCAACACAGATCACACAATCCTAAGACCCCTATATTAAAAAACACCAACACACAAACATTTTCTACCCAAGAACTACGTAGCTTTGAATTCTCCATCGCACCGGGAGATACGTAGGAGCGGGCCATGTCTCGTCAAGCACTTTTTTCTAAAAACCCCTTTTTCCCCCCTTTCTCACCAAAAATTAAATTTCCAGTAAGTTTTCTCATTCGTCTTCAAACAAGAAATAAATAGGCAAATCTAGGTATTTTTCAAATCAAATGTTAAAACCACACATTTAATTAGAGGTTCCCTTTCGGTAGAAAGGACGTGCGCGGTGCTAATACCTTCCTCGCACGTAATCGACCCCCGAACCTATATCTCTAGTTTTCAAAGACCATCCGCCTTGTCCAAAAGACCTTTTTTCAATGTTTTGGTCTTAAAATTAAAATATTGGTGGCGGCTCCAAAACTTATTCCACGTTGTACATTGAGAAACCCAAACCGGGGATTTTTCGGGGTGCAACAGCTGGCGACTTCACTGGGGACACTTTTTTAAAAGACGAGGGTCAAGCCTAACTAATTTAAATGTGTGGTTTAATGTATTGTTGATTTGATTAAAACCTTGTTTGCCTTTCTTTCTTATCATTGATTGTAGGCATATGCATTTGTCTTTTTGGTTGTTCCCTATCTCTTCTTTTAATCCTTTTCCTTTTATATGTTTATGCTCATGCATTCTTCCAACCCCCATGTTCCCTTCTTCTTTGCTCCTTTTCTCCAAAGGTAAGTTCATGCATCTCTTCCCCATTCTATCCTGTTCCCTCTTCTTCGCTCCCTTTCTGAAGTAAGTAATGTGTTTGTTGTTGGTACCCTAAGCTAGTTGTATTTGAATGATATTAAACCCTAGGGTAGACGACATGCTATTGTCTGGACTGTCTGGATTTTTATTTGCAGGTGGGGTAGTACTAGGGAAAATGCCCTTGACACACACTACACTTATACCCTGTGACTATGTGCTTTGAGTGGGACCATAACCCAGGTCTGCAAAACTTAGGAGAGTGGATTCGAGTAGTGAGAGCCCATCAGGACCTTTGTCCGTTTGGCTACTTGCGAAAGTTTCAACCAGAGTTGTGCTCTTTCATGATGCCTCACATCTAGCAGTTTGCTGCATTTGTGGGGAGTTTTGTGAAAGGGACTGTAGCTCTGGTGGCCTTGTGAGGGAGTGAATAGAGCTACATATGAAGATTACCTCTAAGTGCCTTAGATCATAGGTTTCTCCCCCTTTTAGTTCACAAGGGCTTTCCAAATTGTGTGTTGCATTGTTGCATTCAGTTCAATCAATTTTTCCTTCAGAATTTTTGAAAATCAAAAAAAATATATGCTTTCCCTTTTCAATAAATACCTATGTGAGGTGGCATATAGGGTGAAAATTTTCAAATCACCACCTGTAAATACCCTCTTTCTGCAAAAACACAAAAAAAAAGCATCCTTGCATCATCGCGTCATTGCATCACTGCATCGTTACACCATTTGCATTGTATAAAATTCCAGTTTCGAAAAAAAAAAAAAAAAAACGTTCATCTTGCATTCCCTTTCATTACAAAAAACAATTATCATCTGCATAGCATAAGCATTTCATGTATAATCATGCAAAAAACCCTCGTCAAGTTCATCCAAGACGAGGCATTCATGCATAAGCATTATTACACAGTAGAACTACGTAAGCTTTGATTCCTCATTACAATGGGGATACGTAGGAACGGGTCATACCCCGTCAGGCCCATTTTTCTAAAACCTTTTTCCAATAAATCCTTTGCATCATACTTGCATTCATTCATTACCTAAAATAAGAGTTGTGACGAGAAGCGAGACGCTCTTGCAAAACAATCATCCTTTTTGAAAAAGTTTATCAAGGTGTTCCAATGCACTCAGTTTTTCAAATCAATAGCTCATTTGCACTGCATCCCATCCATTCTATGACAAAAGACTGAAATAGTGTGTCAAAAAAAAAAAAAAAAAAAAAAAAAAAAAACAAACAAGTTTTTAACTGATGTTAACTCTCTGTGAAGCATTCTTCTAATGAGCATGCATGCTATGAGTACGTTCTCTTGTTCGTGTCCGTCAGTTTCCCTGCTTTATCATTTCCCGTCCTAGTCTAGCCCCGCCCGTAAAACCTAAAGTGCCGCATGCATTTGTTCAGTCATTCGTTCTTGCGCTTATGTTGTGTGCCCTGTTATCTCTAGAAAGAGGCTAACTGGTTTGCCGATATCCGCTTCAGACTCAAGATTCATGGCGACCAATCAAGGAAACCTAGTGATTGAGAATCCCGGCAATTCAGGTCTAGATAATCCGATTATGGAAGTCCTCAAGCAGCTAGTCCAAGAGAATCAGGCGTTAAATAATAAAGTCGGGGTGATAGAAATGCAGATGGATGCGATAAGGATGCAGATGACTGAAATGATGGGCACCCTGCAAGCTTTGAAAAACGGGACCGCTACCGAAGATACTGCTGTTGTAAACCCAGGTGGGGCCGCAACCATCCTTCCTACCTCGAGACCTGTTGAAGCTGTGACTGCTATTCCCCATCCGGGATCTGGGGTTAATTATCCTACTCACGCCCTGGGAGGTGCTGATCCACATGAGGTTTCTCTTTTCAATAGGGATAGTGATCCTCAAGGTCACCTATTTGAGAACTCTCAACCCAGAGATCAGTTGCATGAGTTGGAAAAGCGTTTAAGAGCCATAGAGGATTCAAAGACCAAAGCTAAAGACGCCCGTGATCTATGTCTTGTTCCAGACTTGGTTATTCCCCCAAAGATGAAGGTGCCAGTCTTTGACCAATATTGTGGTACCAGCTGCCCAAATAGACACGTAACCATGTACGCCCGAAGGATGACCGCATACAATCACGACGACAAACTGCTCATCCACTACTTCCAGTACAGCCTAACTGGGGCATCTCTGGATTGGTACATGCAGTTGCAGCCTTCCGACATCCACCGTTGGAAGGACCTTTCTGAAGCTTTCTTAAAGGAGTACGAATACAACAAAGACATGGCTCCAGATCGGATTCAACTGCAGTATATGAGCAAGAAAGATCATGAGTCCTTTAAGGAATATGCTCAAAAATGGAGGAGCATAGCTGCTCAGGTGAAGCCACCATTGACCGAAAAGGAGATGGTGTACATGTTTATGGAGACTCTCCCAGCTGTTTTCTATGAACGTCTGGTTGGAAGTGGGTCCTCAAGCTTTTCAGATGTGATCAAAGTAGGGGCAAGACTTGAAGTCGGGATGAAGAGAGGAAGAATCCCCTGCAATCCTACTGGCGCTGACAATGCTAGTGATTTGCCTGCAAGGAAAAATGGAGAAATCAATGCTATAGTGGGACAAGGAAAGTCACGTCAGTACGACCCCATTCCTGTGTCGTACACTGATTTGTGCAGCTATCTAATCAACCATAGGTTGATCTCTCCTCGTAGGATGAAGCCAGTCCAACCTCCATTCCCAAGAAGGTATAATGCAAAGGCTACCTGTGAATTCCATTCTGGGGCAATTGGTCACTCTACTGAGAATTGTCATCCTTTGAAGCAGTCGGTTCAGGATCTTATCGATACAAAACAGTTGACCTTTGATGAGGGAGGTGAAGGACTAAACCCTTTGAGATCAGGGCTATCAGGCCGGGATGGCAGTAGTTGAAGAGGATCGAGGTGTTGATCGTCAAGCATTTGTGTCTGAGTCATGCATTTTCATGTAGTTTTCAGTTCAAAGCAAATTTTATGTAATGCAATCCCCTAGCTCTGCCCAAGACCTTAGGATATTTCAATAAGGGCACGTGTTTCCTTTTCAGCATCGTCATCTATAAAAGTTACCCTTTTCAGTCACTTTTGTTCAAGATCGTCATTGCCCTGTTTTATCATAAGTCCATCAGTGCATATTTGACTTTTAGTTCAGTCTAACGCTTCAAGTCCTCCATGCTGGGGCAAGTCTGTGATCATTAATTCCCCTTGATTAATATCATACTCCTTCAGTGCAAGTCTCTCAAAAATAATAATAATTTAATAAACAAGAAAACAAGCTCGCTAGGTTGAAAACCCGCAAAGGGCGGCCTAGGCAAAAAGGAGCGCCCGGTGGACTGAAAACTCGCAAAGAGCGGTCCAGGCAAAAATTAGGGCACAAAAAAGGAAAAAGAGCAAACACATGAAGATAGATAAATTATTGTTCTAAAGTTAAATCTTATAGGAATAAGCAATCGGGATTTGAAATGAAGTTTGGCCATCTCCTCAAAAACCCAAAGTCCCAGAAAGTCCCTTTCCTACCCACCTTGAGCCAAGAAAAACCAAAATCCAAAAATCACCCTAGACAAGGATCACCCCAAATAAAAAAAAAAAAACAGTGCATCACTTTTTATCAGCTCACCCGAGTCAAAAAAAAAAAAAAAAAAAAAAAAAAAAAAAAAAGGGGGATTCAAAAATGAAAATCCCAAAACAAAAGAAAATGGTGAGCTGGTACATGTTACCACAAAGTACAAGAGATCCTTGTCTAAATAAACCTTCAAACACTTCATCATTCCAACACCTGATTCCATAAACCTCCAAACACTTCCTTTGGCCTCAACATCAAACCCCTTAGTCATTCTACCATGAGACACGAATGTGCTTTAACAGAACCCAAACAAGCCCAAAAACCATCTTCCTCATAGACCATTAACCGTCAATCAACACCGAATAAAACTCACCCTCCCATTAGCCTCAAACACTTCATTAAGCCTAACCCTCCTTCCTCCACAAAACACCACAATCCCAAAAAGCCCATTCCGATCAATGACCGTTTGCTTTTGTTCACTTAAATTCTAATCTTAGGACGAACAAGCTTATCTATGTACAGTGTGTTTGCTCAAAAGAAAAACAAACGATCAGAAAAAAGAAAGCTGATCAAGAAAAAATGAACCCTCAGAAAAAAGAGAACTGAGGAAACAAAAACAAACAGTCAGAAAAAAGAAAGCTGACAAAATAAAAAAGAGGGACTTGCACTCCAAAACACATTCAAGATGCATTAAAATAAGGTTTAGTGATCACCAGATAAGGATTCTTTCACACCAAAAGTCAAGACATCAGTCAGAACCAAAGATTTGCACTAAGAATACCACTCGGACCCAAAAGTTGGGGCATTCTCTTCACCACCCACACACCCTAGTCTTGGGAAAGTATGTTCAATGTCCATCCCATGTCATTTCCAGTTGTCAATATCATTCCAAAGCGGGGCAAGTGCATTCCCGTTCCTTCACCTCATTCATTCCCATAAAAAACCCTCACCGGGGCAATTTCTCGACTCAATATCCTAAACAAGACCTTGTCATTAGAGCGGCTTTGTCTTTGTTACGACTGGGGCAACATCAAAATCCGTGGGTTGAAGCAAAACCCCTTTCATTCCAGCTTTCATCCCAAGAGCCGAAGCGTTCCCAATTCATCATCTTCTACACCCCTAGTTGTTGTCACCACTAGACAGGGGCAAGTTATTCACTCGTCAAAGACCTGAATTGGGGCAATCCTGCGTCTCTTGGTCCCTCAAAATCTTCGGCAATAGCCATGTCGGTCATTCCTTCACTTGCCATAAAAGTCCAGGCCCTAAACCAATCCCAAGTTAACGGACTCACTCATTCACATTTGCACCCCTATGCATGCTTACTAGATAATGCTTCAAAGAGAGAGAACACAAGTTAGTCACGTGATATTTAAGATTCAGTCGTCATTGAAAGGAAGAGAAAACAAGTGAGCTTGTTTGTAAATAAAATCTTGAGAACACCGGAGTTTGAATCAAATTCCATTTTTTTTCTCAACAAAATGGTCATCTCAACTCCTTACATTCAAAGTCTTGCATCTCATCATCACAAAAATGTTTCATCATTCATATCCTATTTTTCGCCTCATGCATTTAGGCGTTCCATTTTGCATCGTGCCAACATCATCATTTCATAAAAGCAAAAACATTTTCCATCTCATTCCATCAAGCATCAAAGCATTTCATCATAAAAGCAAAAACACGTCACCCCGTGTCATAACATTTGCATCCAAGCATTTCATTCACATCATATTCACATTCGCATTTCATGCATTCATCGCATGTCATCCAAGATGCCTATGTTTCCCAATCAACCATTTCATATCAGGCATCAAAGTATTGCATTTGCATCCTCACATAGCAAGAAGACAAATAGGAAAAATTCTTTAACCAGCTATCTCAGCACATGAAGGGGTCGCCTAAAGTCGGCCGCTTGTAGGGCTTTAGTGCTCGCCTGGATCCTTAGGGATTAGGTTGTTATCTTGTAGGGCTTTAGTGCTCGCCTGGATCCTTAGGGATTAGGTTGTTATCTTGTAGGGCTTTAGGGCTCGCCTTAATCCTTAGGGATTAGGTTGTTATCTTGTAGGGCTTTAGTGCTCGCCTTAATCCTTAGGGATTAGGTTGTTATCTTGTAGGGCTTTAGTGCTCGCCTGGATCCTTAGGGATTAGGTTGTTATCTTGTAGGGCTTTAGTGCTCGCCTGGATCCTTAGGGATTAGGTTGTTATCTTGTAGGGCTTTAGGGCTCGCCTTAATCCTTAGGGATTAGGTTGTTATCTTGTAGGGCTTTAGTGCTCGCCTGGATCCTTAGGGATTAGGTTGTTATCTTGTAGGGCTTTAGTGCTCGCCTGGATCCTTAGGGATTAGGTTGTTATCTTGTAGGGCTTCAGTGCTCGCCTGGATCCTTAGGGATTAGGTTGTTATCTCGTAAGGCTTTGGTGCTCACCTTAATCCTTGGGGATTAGGATGTTTACCTTGTAGGCACTTGAAGTGTTGATCCTTAACCAAAATAAAAAGGAAGAAAATCAAAAATAGCATCTCATAGCATCCATCATTCCATTGAAATCATCACATCACATACACTGTGCATAACATACATTCATACTCCATGATATCTGCATTCCATAAAAATAAAAAAAAAAAAAAAAAAAAAAAAATAGAAAAAAAGAAAAAAAAAGAGGAGGCAAATAAGAAAGAAGAGAAAAAAATCAAACAGAAAAGGCATCCCACCAAAGTCAATCATTGCATTCATGTAAGTGCACGCATTTCATGCACCATCCAAGAGAAAAGTTACTTCGGACCAGAGAATCCCAAAATCTCATTTTTAGAAAATCATCAACCCCGAGTTAGTAAACTCCATCAACCCTGAGTTAGTAAACTCCCTCAACACAGAGTTAGTGAACTCCCACAGAGTTAGTGAACTCCCACCGAGTTAGTGAACTCCTTCCACAGATCACAACATTGTGTACGAGCACGCAATGGATCCATCAGACTTCGTCAAGTCCTTCGGATTAGTTGTGTCAGCCTAAGGCATAGCGTAAATCCATTGATCAAATCAGTTCCGGACCTGATGTTGATCGGCCGCTCGAAAGGCCCCCTCAGACCGTTTTACTAGTACCATAGCTAGTAGCGCTCCTTCAGACCACGATGGTCCTTCAATTAAGGCCTAGGCAGCCTTCCAGACCCTGAGTGGTCCTTCAGAGCCTTAGTGCTCCTTCAGATCCTGAGTGGTCCTTCAGAGCCTTAGTGCTCCTTCAGATCCCGAGTGGTCCATCATTTTCTCTCTCAGTTAATGCACCAAGTGTTAACCGTTCCCCGTTTGTTCTCAAGCCGATCTACTCAAAAAATATATATAGAAAAAGAAAAAGAGGAAAATTCGGGTTTCCCTAAGCAGACAAAATCGGTATAATTTCTGAATTCTTTATTTCTATTTTGCCTCGAAATATGTCCTGCGCAATTCATATTTCTTGTCAAAATCCAAATAAAGAGGGGCAGCTGTCATACCCCAATTTTGTCCGGCTTAGGTCAAAACCCTAATTTTCTCCACAAAAAAATAAAAATAAATTATGCATTGCATTTTGAATCCTAGAAACCGCTCCAAAGTTTTTGGAATCATTCTTAGGGATAGAATGCACTTTTTAAGAAACTAGGGTTTTGAAAATACGTTATGCATGCATGGCAAGCTTTGAAAAATATTTTATGCATGTATGGCAAGGACCTAAAAGCATTTTTTTGGAAAACAAGAATTGATTTCTAAGCCAAGAATCGATTTATAGTATGTTGCATAGGTCTTGAAAATCGATTTTTAAGCTCTTCCATAGGCCATGAATCGATTCCTCATTGCTTTAACTAAACATGGAATCGATTTTCACCTATTATATATGTCCTGAAAATCGATTTCCCTCTCCTTTCATAGGCCTTGAAATCGATTTTCAGGCCATTTTAAAGAGGTGAAAATCGATTCCTCCTTTTTCCATAGGCCATACAATCGATTCCCATCATTTCCAAAAATAAAGAATCGATTCCTACATGTTTCCAAAGACCACAGAATCGATTTTCAGGATCTCCAAATGTCCTGAAAATCGATTCCTACCATTTTCCATAGGCCATATAATCGATTCTTGTCATTTCCAAAAGAAAAGAATCGATTCCTACATATTTCCAAAGGCTCAAACAATCGATTCATCCTTGCCATAAATGTTTTAAAAATTTTTTTTACGCTTTCCTAAGCCTATAAATAGGCAGCCTCAAATCACATTTTCACAGACAGATCTCACGGAGAGGAGATCTCACAGGACAGGGAAAAACTTCACAGGGTCAGAAAAACAGACACAACTCACAAGATCAGAGAGAAGAATTGCTACACACTTTTTTTAAGATCTGAGAAGAATTGCTCCAGAAACATTTTCACAAGATCTGGGAAGACAACTCTCGTAAATCTCATTTTCCAGTTCTCCGCTTCATTTTTGTTCTTCAGATCTGTAATATCTGCCTTCATCAGAGGTATTTCTGTTTTTTATGTTTGTTAAAATTCAATCATTCTGATCCATGCCAAAATTGCCCTATGTGATTTAATTTAGCTGTAGTGTCCTTGTTGATGATGAACCATATGATTCCCACTTATGCCTAGTGCATCATTTTCTAAGTGGTGAAGATGGTCTCAGATGATTCAACCTCCCCTTTTAAACCCTTTCAAAAACATTTTTTATTCAGAACTACGTCGCTTTGATTCCCGTTCGGGATACGTAGGAGCGAGCCACGTCCTCGTCAAGCGCAACAAATAAAAAT
Organism: Astragalus membranaceus; assembly: GCA_039519185.1. Lineage (NCBI taxonomy): Eukaryota > Viridiplantae > Streptophyta > Magnoliopsida > Fabales > Fabaceae > Astragalus > Astragalus membranaceus. The sequence continues at coordinate 140,861,428 of CM076849.1, read as the reverse complement.
CCTTTTCATCGTAAACAAATCATTTTCATAAAACAAACAAAAATCATTTCCAAACCCATTGTTGCTAGTAGCTCATCAGAGCCTCTGTTCGTTTAGCTATTAGTGACAATGTCCTTTTTCTCATAAGAATAATAAACGATGGTCCATCATAACCTTTGTTAGTTTGATCATTGTGCAAATCAATCTTTTTCGAAAATCACTTTCAAAAAGATAATAAAAACGAGTTGTTATCAATAGTCCATCAGAACCTTTGTTCGTTTGACTAGCGGTACAACTCTCTCTTTTTTTGAGTATTTAGTAGTGATTCATCATAGCCTCTGCTAGTTTAATCATTTGCTAATGCTCGTCCTATTTCAAAAAACTCACTAAAAAAGATAAAAAAACAAAAACTTTTCAAAAAGAACTTTAGAACTACGTCGCCTTTGATTCTCCACCCGGAGATACGTAGGAGCAGGGCCACGCCCCTGTCAAGCGCAAAAATAAACAATTTCTAAATTAAAAAATACAAACACATCTCTTTCATTTCAAAAATCAAAAAAACATTATTTTCAAAGTAGGGGATTAAGTCGGTCGTACGGCCGGGTTAACCATCGTTTTAGGATAAGTGAACTGTGGTCCTTCAGAGCCCCAGTGCTCCTTCAGACCCCCAGTGGTCCTTCAGACCCCCAGTGGTCCTTCAACACAGATCACACAATCCTAAGACCCCTATATTAAAAAACACCAACACACAAACATTTTCTACCCAAGAACTACGTAGCTTTGAATTCTCCATCGCACCGGGAGATACGTAGGAGCGGGCCATGTCTCGTCAAGCACTTTTTTCTAAAAACCCCTTTTTCCCCCCTTTCTCACCAAAAATTAAATTTCCAGTAAGTTTTCTCATTCGTCTTCAAACAAGAAATAAATAGGCAAATCTAGATATTTTTCAAATCAAATGTTAAAACCACACATTTAATTAGAGGTTCCCTTTCGGTAGAAAGGACGTGCGCGGTGCTAATACCTTCCTCGCACGTAATCGACCCCCGAACCTATATCTCTAGTTTTCAAAGACCATCCGCCTTGTCCAAAAGACCTTTTTTCAATGTTTTGGTCTTAAAATTAAAATATTGGTGGCGGCTCCAAAACTTATTCCACGTTGTACATTGAGAAACCCAAACCGGGGATTTTTCGGGGTGCAACAGCACCTTTTCCTCAGAGAAACCTTATGAGATGTCATGAAGTCGGGCTAGTAAACCATAATCGCATCAATAATATTGGCAAGTAGAACTACCCAACGTTCATTAGATTAGTTACTGATCAAGATTTATGAATCGGTTCCCTTCCAAGTAGGGGCTAGTATGTGATGTCGATAGAATTAACCTTATTGCAATCCTCCGATTAGGAGTATGCCAGTTTCGGTCTGTGAGATGTTTTCGCTAGTCTTCCGACTTGTTTTATTCGTAACTTTTAATCCGAAACCCCGATTTTTATGTTCCGAGATGCGTCGGAAAGCTAAAGAATACTTTTTTCCGACCTTAAGTCGTTAAACCCTAAAGTGTTCATAGAAAATAAACCCTCAAGTAGCATGGGAAATGGGTAGAGGATTCCCAACCATTCATATTAAGTTCTTAGATACCGGATTAGGATAATATCCATTGGAATCCTAAAGAGGTCTATATCTCGGAATTGGTTATTCGTAGTTTTAGTCCTTTCAGCAATCACTAGAGTCTTCAAAGGTCCTAAACTATTAGGCACCCCGATGTATGTTGAAAAGGGAAAAATTCAGTTTACCTAGGTGATGAATGTTTTGTTCTCTAGGTAAGACAAGTTCCGAATTGGTTGACTACGATAGTTTTAACAGTTTCGTTTGTATTGTTTATAGAATTCGGAATAACGGAGGACCAAAGGAATGTTCGAAATGTTTGGAATTCATTTTCTGAATCAACCCAGGATGCACTAATCGTGCGCCCATTTGATTCCTTAAAAGAATCCATCTATTTTCTCGTTTCTTTGATGCTACAATTATTCCAATTCTGTACGTAATCCAAACATAGCCGTTTACACCTAGATTAGTCAACGATCCTTTCCGATAAAATAAAGTCTATAAATTTTTAGTAACCCTTTTTTCTTTTCAAGGGAAAATAGTTATGCTTCACCAGGGAGATCCCTATTAATGTCTAAGTATTGTAGACCCCAAGAGGATAGTTGGTTTTGGGAGAAGTTGTTTGACTAATAGGTTTCCCAAAAAGTCTGGGCGCCAGAGTAAGATTGTTATGTTTTATAGTTGAGTTCCAAAGGCCAATTCATGAGGTATGGAGACACCCTTACTAGTATTTTGGGTTTAGTTGACGAAGCTAACTCCCATGGGTATGTGGGAACATTGTTTTACATTCAAATGGTTTCATGCAAAATTTTTATAAAAATCCTACCACTTATGAGTCAGTCGCAAACAGTGATTGTTCCCGAACCTAACCCGAAACACTAGAGGTATCTCCAAGTGAACCAAGAGGTGATATTCCAAACTTTGCCAGTCGCAAGAGTGGAATTTGGGACGAGTGCGCTAGTTCGTCGACTGATAAAGAAAGGCGGAAGTATTATGCAGTGTTTGAGTAATAGTCCTTAAGCCACGATGTCTATCCTAGTCTCCACTACGGTGGTCGAGTTCTAGTTGTAAACCTTGTTTGGAAAGATTAGAAGTCGTCTGTTTGACTCCAGTCGATTCAACGAGTAAAAGCAAGGTGTTTGTTTTCAGTGTTCTATTGGTTGAGTGTCAATAGAATAAGTATGTGCTGAATTTGACATTGTTCAAAATTCAATGCAATGTATGAGATTGCTATGTAGCTAGGATTTAACAATCCTAGTACGTATTAATGAATTTTTCCCTTGTGTTGTTCTTGATTAATGATTGTGTTGCTTGAATAAGATGCCTGCTGATTGTTATGATGTGGCTAGATTGAATGAATCCGAAAGTAGTTATACGATTTAATGATAAGTTACATGCTTCGTGTGCATTGTGTAGGTGAGATATTGCTTTGAACATGAATAAATGATTGAGATAATGTTTTGGGTTATTGTTTAAAGTGTTGTTATTGACTTAAAAATTAAGTTAAGGACCGGTCATGAAAGAGACCGGAGTGAACGATTGATTTCCACAAAAGTCGTATTTTTTTTTCCACATGTGATGTTTCAATTTTGAAAACCCTAAGGTGAATGTGAATGTACCGTTTTATTAAAAGTCGTACATCAAGTAAGGGTGTTTTTAAGTTGGGGTGGGTTAAATTGCGTAAGGATCATGTTTTCAAAAAATGTCGTTTGAGAACTTTCAAGAGAATTTCTACCAAATTTTGGAAATGGTTAGGTGTATTTTGGAAATTTTGGAAATGGTTTTGCATAAAACGAGCCATCCCAAACAGTTTCTTCTTTTTGGTTAAACTTTTAAATTGAGTTTTTTTTTTAAATGCACAGATTAAAGGAGTTGTTTTACTAAAATCAAAAGTTTTAGGTTGAATGTACAAGAGGATTCTATTTTATATCAAGTATTGCTCTTTTACGAAACTTTTAACCTTAACAAGTATTTTCAAAATTCGGCCTTAAGCTTAAATATAGTTTTGATACTTAGAGAAAATTTCCTTGAAAATTAGTGTTGAGGTAGAGTGATTGAACTAAATTTTTTGTTTTAAAAACTGTGTGTTTTGAAAATGCCGAGTTTTAGATAAAGCGAGTGGTAGGTGATGATTCACGAGAATCCTGATGTACCAAATAAAGATGGGTTTTCAAGTCGATAATGTTGTTTTCTCAAATCAGGACCCTTCGGAAGCATGCCTGTCCGTGATTAGTAGTTGTTAACACTTGATCAATTTTGAGGACAAAATTTTTCAAATTGGGGTGTATTGTAACATCCCCAATTTGGCTAATTTCAATTATTGGAATTAGCAAGTGCTTTTATTTTATTAATGGATAATTTGAGAGATTAAACTTGCTTGAATATTGACTAGTTGATTTAATTGCTAAGTTGTGTGTAATAGATGAATTATTGATTAATTGTTTGATTGAAAATTGGATTTAACTGAGAATTAAGTATAAGGGTAGAGTCTTTTCCCTTTATATTCCCTTCAGCTGACCACACACTCACTCAATTGCGGAATTAATGAAAGAACAAAACAGAATATAAAAAAGGGAGAGAGAGAGAGAGAGGAAGAAAAAGGGAGAACCTCTTCTCCATTTCTTCATGCATGTGAGCATTTCTACCACCATTCTTTCACATTTGCCCTCCTCTTTCCATTGATACCAGGAACATCACTAACAAGCCACTCTTCCCTTCCATTGTCGCACCATCAAGCTCAAAGTGGGTAGAAATGGGTTCCCTCATTTCATTTCTAGTTTTTGAAAGTTGGGTGTACAAAAGAGGTGTACCTACTGTTTTTGGGTCTGATTTTCAAGCATCAAGGGAGTGGGAAATCTTTTGGGATTTTTTGATAGAGTTCAAGCAAGAGGATTGTGGCTTTGAGCTAATTGGAGTTTCAATTCGTTGTTATTGGTGATGAGAGTTGAAGATTCAAGCTCAACAGAAATTATGTAGAAAACCCATTTGAACCACTTTCGATATTTTCCATATATCTCTCTCTAGACATACCACGTTTGAATATCATTTTTACTTATTTAGAAACTAGACACAAAATACTTCAAGATAGGAACAAAAACCACCTGATTTGACTAAGTATTGAGGGAGGAAAATTAGTTACAAGTTTCACTTTTGTTACAGTAACGTTTTCGAACCAGTCTCTGTATTTTAGCCGTAACTCCCTGAATACTCGTCATATCAGTTTGGGACTTGAACCATAGGAAAATAGACGAAATTCTCTGCACATTAGGCACCACTTGAATGATTTTGGTTAAAGATTGGATAAGTTATTCTCATGCCAAAACTGCTCACAGTTTGTGTCCAAAAGATAATTCGAGGAGTCGAATTGGTGTTGAGCTCCGTTTGTTTGTTGTTGCCTGTGATTTTCAATCACAAGAGGTGAGTTGTAGCTCCGTTTAGGTTTTAAATTCTGGAATTGATGATTGCATGTCACTGGTTTCGTGTTGCCCCATTTTCGTTTCCATCTAGGCGACATAGATCACCTCCTTGAAGGCATCTCGTCCATCGGTCCCCACCTCGATGAAGGAATCAAGGAGGGGATCTGACGCCACATAGAACACCACCCTCCTCGACTGATCCAACTTATTGGCCAGAAGAGCCCTCTTAGCAAGAATCTTCATACGACTCGTCTGGGTCGCCCGCCCGATCAAGAATCAGATTAGGTGATCAGTATGCCCGTCCTCATTACGAGAATCGGCCGCCAGAAAGACGAAATAGCTACCAAGGCTCTCCAGAGCGACGTGGTCATCGAGGCCGACGTTTCGAGGACCAGCCACCTCGCAGAGAAAGGAGTGGTGTGAGGATGGGACCCTTTACCCGAGATATTGACGAGTATCCCATCCCTTGTGCCTTGGAAAAACCCCCTCGGACTTAAGAATGAACAATGGCGTGAAAGACCCTGATGCCCACCTGAGATACTTTGATTTGATGATGCAGTACCGGGGGGTGTGCGGGTCGGTAAAGTGCATAATCTTCCCGTTAACACTGGAAGGCCCAGTTTTAGAGTGGGTTACAAAACTAAAGCCAAACACTACCGCATCATGGGATCAATTAGCCAGAGTATTCTCCGCTCGGTTCACAGCATCAAGAGTGAAACCAAAATCACCCGCGGTACTCAAAGCGATCAGGCAAGGGGAGAACAAGACGCTCCGCGAATATATGGAATGCTTTAATGAAGAAGCCGCCAATATAAGAGGATTGGATGATCACATGAGGCTGTGGTTCCTACGAGCTTGTTCGAAAATGAAGTCGGCGTAAACGAACCCCCAGACTTGGCCGCATTCCTCCGCCGATCTCAAAGGTTCATGAATTACGAAGAGAGGGCGATGGCCACACGAGCAGTCGCAAGGGGAACTACTGAGAGACCTCAAGAGGAGCGAACGGCATGAAAAAGAATAAAATTGTTATAACCGAGAGGGACACTCTTTTTCCCACAGGGTTTTTTATCGAGCACCGCCCATCCGTCAGTAATAAGACAAGACATTTTTCATTACTTTGTGATAAAGTTTATTTCCCTGTTCTTAAATTCATTTGAACCCCCTGGAACGAGATCTGGTAAACCGCTCCAGAGGACGGGCTACGATTGAGCCCCACATGAGCCTATGGGGCGAGGTGAGCCTGAGCCGCGACTCAGTAGACCACCCACGGCGATCCATGCACAGAGAGCGGGCTACGATTGAGCCCCGCATGAGCCTATGGGGCTAGGTGAGCCTGAGCCGCGACTCCGTAGACCACCCAGGGCAATCCATGCACAGAGAGTGGGCTACGATTGAGCCCGCATGAACCTATGGGGCGAGGTGAGCCTGAGTCGCGACTCAGTAGACCACCCAGGGCGATCCATGCACAGAGAGCAGGCTACGATTGAGCCCCGCATGAGCCTTTGGGGCGAGGTGAGCCTGAGCCGCGACTCAGTAGACCGCCCAGTAGGTCGACCATGCTTGGACGAACTAAGCTACCCATTGCATGCCGCTCCACTGGGGTCAGATGACCGCGCAACGGCTTGGCCGCTCCACTGAGGGCAAACGTTCTCAAGCCTGAACCCACTCCTCTAGACGGCTTCGTCTTGGGGGGCAACTGTTCTGGACTGGGTCGAAGCCCAATCCGACCAAAGGCCGACCGTAACCGGCCCAATAGTAAGACAGAAAGGAATAACCTAAATCCACTAAGATCAACGGCTTAGATCAACCCTCGCTGCATCTCGCATAATCAACGGTCGAGATCGACCACGATGATCCAATGCCCAGCGTTGTCCCTCTAACTCTATATAAAGAGGCATTGTTCCCACTAAGAAGGTTATGTAATTTTTACCCATATTGTTACTCTGCTCGCACTCTTATTCCACTGACTTGGGCGTCAGAGTGTCATTGCAGATACCACCACCCGGGCAGGACTGAGCACGACCAGATATCGCTCACCCAATCAATTCATACATTCGGACTTAGGACTCGACTTCTCTTGCCCGCTCCAAGGTCGAGCACCGCAGTTCAACTGTATATAGCACAATGGCTATAGGGAATTCACTCAACAATGTGCTGTATAATATACTCTACCGTTCACTTTATGGTTGATGAATGAAGGAATGGATTTTTTCCGATATTTTGTTTTTGTTGCCTAAATTGATTTGTGTGTTCCGTGGTGAAACTAGGCAGCGTCAGGCAGCGTGTAAAATACCTTAAAAGAGTGACAATTTTGGGATGGGCCGGGTGACCCGAGCCCGTCGTGGTTCGACACCAGGTTATTGTCTTGGACAGTCCTAAATGTCTTCGTGTCTTATTTTTTTGGGTTCAGACCCGACCCGATGACATCGGGTTAGAACGGGCCAGCAGGCCGAACCAGGTTTTGCTCACCCCTACTCGTCCCGATATTGCTTTTACTGTTCATGCCAGATGGAGAATTTCCCAGCTCAATGGGGAGGCTCCACTGTATGCCTGTGTGGCAGGGCCACTATCTAGAGAAATTTCATGCCCGTCGTTTTATACCATTAGCACCATATTATGCCCGTCGTTTCATACCATTAGCACCATATTAGATGTTTATAGCTTTTACTAATGTTATTGTAAAAAAAAAGCATTTACTAATATTAAAGGTGTTTTATTATTTTCATTTTTCTCAGAGAAAGGGATCTTTTAGCTTATTATTTTTATGAAATAGAAAACCAATATTTTCGGTAGTGATACACCGAAAAAGAAATACACAAAACAAAATTGAGTTTCAAAATAGAGAATTAATTTTTTTGTTTGATTAGAATTTCGAACTGTAAAATTAATAAAAGGTTTGTGGGCGTTAGTTTTTGGTTTCTCTTCGCTCTGTGATGAGGTTTCTCAAACTCATATATTGGAGGGTTGTAATATTTTGGAGACGACGGGGTCGTATACGGCACACCAAAGAGACGCAAAACGTCTTAAAGAGAACAATTAGTTGCATTCTATTTTTCTCTTCGTGTTCGTCACTGCAACAACAATTACGGTGACAAAGAAGCACGTGATGACTTTATTGAGACCTTGATGGAGGTGTTTATCTATCTTTTTCTCTTATAGTCATTTGTGCCATTTGATCCCTTCAAGATTGGATGATCAATTCCTTTCTTGAGGAGTACTCCCATCTATTTTCTTTTCCTTTATACTTTTTGCTTCTAAGATGCTTTGTCTCGATATATAATTTATTTGGGGCTACATTGGGTGATTAGTTAGTTGAAGTTTATACTTTGTGTCTGGATCAACCGTAACATCCGCAAAATAATTAATAGAATTATTTGGGTGTTAACCCAATTAAATTAATTTAGTACTTGACTGGTAAATTTATTGAGTGCAAAAATTAATTATTTGGTCGTCATCGGATCGTTAACCGGATTATACGGATCAAGGAAGTTTTGGAATCGAAATAAGAGATTTAGATCAATATGGTAATTGGACCACGTTACCACTTATTTATTAAATAAAGGCTTAAATATGTTTTAGGCCCCTGCAAATATAGGGTGTTTTGGTTTAAGCCCCTGCAAAAATTTTTTTTTGGTAAAAGCCCTTGCAAAATGACATATTTTGTTATAAGCCCTTCTATGACTAAAATGTTAGCCTTAACATGGAATGCTATGATTGCTGGATATGTTGAGAAGGGCTTATAACAAAATATTTCATTTTGCAAGGGCTTTTAACAAAAAAAAAAATTTGCAGGGGCCTAAACCAAAACACCCTATATTTGCAGGGGCCTAAAACATATTTAAGCCTTAAAAAAATAAATAAGTGTGTGTGTGTGTGTGTAAGTGTTAAAAGGAAAGAAAAGAAAGAAAAGAAAGAAAGAATGCGAGTGAGAGAGATAGAGAGGAGAAAGGAGAGAAAGAGAGAAAAGAAAAGAAAGGGTAAGGAAGAAGATGAGGAAAAAGGGAAGGTTTCGGTTCATCAAAACGACTTCCTTCCAACACGAAAAACGTTCAGCGTTAGTCCCTCTTCGTTTTGGTACCAAAATCTTCATCATCAACTCACTCTCCTCAAATCCACCATTTTCGAATTTAAGAGGAAATAGAGGTTTTTGTTGTTCAAGCTCAAAGGAAAGCTTTGGATGGTGTTTGGGAGCGAGCTCAAGGTGGATTGCGCAAGTATTGAAGTCCGATTTGGGGTTTGTGAAGAATCAAGAGGTTAGGGTTCAAATTGGGGTATTTGTGAATAGTGGCTTGAGGTTGAAGAAGAAGATGAATAGTGTTCAGGAAAGATTTCGAGGAACTCGGTATTTCCGTCAAAAAGAGGTTTCGTGATCGAGTGGAAAGCTTTGAAAGCGGATTTGAGCGTCGTCGGAACGGAGAGTTTATGCGGGGAATGTTCGTGTGGTTACTCGGTGGATACGGCCCGCTCGTGGTTCACGCTTCAAGGGTGAGTTCTACTCACGTTTAGGATTTTTGTTTTTCGAATTAATTGATTGATTGTGTGGTTTGTATTGGGTCTATTGTATTGGTTGTCAAATCTGTTTTCAGTCAGAACGAGAATTGGAATTGAGCGGAATAGCGAATTTCGCAAGAAAACGGAAAAACTGCACTTTTCTGCAGAGGGTCGCGTCGCGACCCGTTCCCATCGCGTCGCGACCTGGCCCAGTTTTGTCACGCAAAAAGTTTCTGTCGCTTTTTGCGTCGCGACGGTAGCAGTTCGCGTCGCGACGCTTTGTAGATTTTTAGCAACTATTCACTGATTTTGTTTTCACAATAACTTTTGATCCGGGAACCCGATTGAGGTGTTCTAAGATGCGTTTGAAAGCTTATTCCGAGGCCTAACTAAATATACAATTTAAAAAGGTAAAAAGAACTGTTTTTGAAGTTCAAATTGTTTCGAAAGACCGAATAATAGTACACGTGTGCGAATATGTTTTATTAATAATAAAGCGGATTATGAGTCCTACGTGGTATGGTATAACTGACGCGGAATGATTATTATTCATTCGTCTAAACCGGTGAATAATTCACGATATATAAATTATATCGAATATAGGAGTTAGCCCAAATGCGGGTGGATATATATATACTAGATCGAGTTTGGGTGACGACCCATGAGGTTGACATACTAGGCGGGGAAGTCATAATCCCTTACCCTAGGCCCGTATGCCATTAGGGAAAGTACTATTGGTAAGGGGGTTCACCGGGATTACCAAAGCTGGGGTCGGTGTTATGTTACAGTTATAAAACAGTTCACCGGGATTACCAAAGCTGGGGTCGGTGCTGTAATAAAGTTATGAAGCGGGTCACCGGGATTACCAAAGCTGGGGCCGGTACCGTGTTAATGTTAGAAAGAATGGTCACCGGGATTACCAAAGCTGGGGTCGGTGTCATTCTAAAGATATCTATAGTATGGTTACCGGGATTACCAAAGCTGGGGCTGGTATTATACTATGTTGACTAGTACGAGTCACCGGGATTACCAAAGCTGGGGTCGGTATCGTGCTAAATTAAAAGAATGTAGTTTATAAAGTAAACTACGAATGTATAAAAATTTATAATTGGACCGAGAGTGTTAGTAGGGGTCTCGGTAGAACTCACTGAGATTGTATCTCACTGTTTATATGTTGTTGTTTTACAGAGAAACAGGGAAAGTGGAGATCCAAGAGGCGCGAGTAGGTCGTACTTGGATGGTTGCTGAAGACTTAGCTTTATGCTTAAGTGTATTATCTTTCCTTGTTATCTGTGTATCAACACATTTTGTCTTTAGCGTTATGTATTTATTTCCGCTTTCTTGTACGATATTGAACACTGTATTTCACTGATGGTTTATGGTCTTATTTATGCTTAAGACTGTTCTGTTGTTATTCAGTGAAAATTTTACAGTTGGTATGTTCAGTATTTCAACAGGAAATATAACTCTGATGTTTTAGGGATGGTGCACTTGGGTATTTTTACTCGATAAAAATACCGGGGTGTGACATCAACACCCAACAGTTATACACTGAATGACCTAATTTTGATGTATTTTTGGTATTTCTATTTTATTGTTTGGCTAATTGATATAAATGTGAATTTGCTTTTTCTAGAGTGCAGAAGTTGATGAAAAAACCACACCCAAGGAAAAGAAATGGTGACCTTGAATCCATTTCCCATCACATTCCACACACTACGTACATTCTTTTTACTTTTAATCTTCATATGCTCTCATTCTTATTTTTCCAGAACAAGAGTTCTAATGATGGAGTTTCTTCAAAATAAACTCATTAATACAGATCTTATGTAAGTGCTTCTTACTTACCATGCACATTACACTGTCCTATATCACTCTTTTTTTTTCTTTACTATTTTATATATTGATTCGCATGATCTTTTTTCTTCTAAATTTGCAAGGATGGCGATGATTCCACTCCCTTACATTTATCAATTTTTAATCTTCACTTATTGTTTAACCTTCTCTAATCACACCGTGTGGGTGTTTTCCAGTCACTTTTGTGTATCTACTTGATTTTTTTAATGGAATATATCTGCTTGACTTTTTGGGGGGATACCATTCACTTGCTTATAAAGTTATTTGTTGCAGTCAATATGTATTTTGTAGAATAAAATTTCCCAAAACTAATACTATACTACTTTGTGCTTTCCAACGGGCAGATATAAACCTGGGTTTGAACTTTAAACTACTTTGTGCTTTAGTTTGTTAAAACTATATTTCCATACAACAGAGTCTATAAGTAAACCTTTGACATGATTTTCTATCTCAATCATTTAGCTTTACTTTTAGAAACTTATGCAGGAGCAAGAGGAAACTCATGTAAGCTATTTGTGTTCCTTTAATTATTTACCATTCATATTTTTGTTTTCAGACAAAAATTTAATAAACATTCATCTTCGATTGTCTCAGTAGATTTTATATCATTCATGAAGTCAAAATGCTAAAATTGGTCTTTTAATTGTGGATTTCAAGGAAAAGTATACTCATATAAACTTCAAGGCTGTTACAGACACTAGTGCCGAAAAGACATTTAGCGTCGGTTAAATTGGACATTTAGCGTCGGTTATCGCCCGACGCTAAATCGCATGATGCTAAATGTCACATTTAGCACTGGGTGTTCAGATGACCAATGCTAAATGTCACATTAAAAACTATTTCAGATGTTAAAAAATGACATTTAGCGTCGGTTGTTTGAAACAACTGATGCTAAATGTCTCAAAGGGGACATTTAGCATCGGTTGTTTTAAACAACCGAGGCTAAAAGTCCCCTTTGAGACATTTAGCATCGGTTGTTTCAAACAACCGACGCTAAATGTCTCTAAACGTCATCAGAAAATGACATTTAACATCGATTGTTTCAAAAAACCGACGCTAAAAGTCCCCTCTGAGACATTTAGCATCGGTTGTTTCAAACAACCGACGCTAAATGTCTCTAAACGTCATCAGAAAATGACATTTAGCATCGGTTGTTTCAAACAACCGACGCTAAATATCTCTAAACGTCATCAGAAAATGACATTTAGCATTGGTTGTTTCAAACAACCGATGCTAAATGTCATTTTACACATTTTAGTTTCCTTCATTTTTGATCCATACCGTTTACGAACCTGTTGTATCCAAGACAACAACACAAAAATAACAGATTGCATCACAGACAGTATTACAAATTAACAGAAACGACCAATTCTAATACCGGTCTATTACCTCAGTTGTTCACATTAAAAGAAAACCAGACCATGTCCATGATCTCTTTGAAGGAGACAAAGCACTCATGATCTTCATGCTCCAACCTTATCCTAGCATGTCTTTTATCAGCATACCCCGTCACAAGCATCTCTTTCATCCAATCGATATCGAATCAATGTATTATGAAATTATAAAAAAAGTTACCATTTTGGGGAAATCATAAAATCACATTAGTTAGAAATAAAAAATATTGCTGAAAGAGTTTAGATGAAGACTTACTGTGATGTCGAGACTAGGACTCCAAATCTGTTATTATGTATCAAAGAAATCAACTTTAAAGCAAGGAGACCAATATGAAGTCAGGTGCCCCTGAAATAGTATTCATTCATCTTAGTAAAAAAACTCTAACAGTCATAGACCAATAGGGCCAATGCAAGAAGCAAATTGTTGATTTCAGAGGGACCATTTTTATGTGTATTTGATGAAGAAATTGAATAGAAGAAGAAAGGTATAATGGAAAGGTTTATTATTTACTTCAACAACACAAGAATAAAAGTCCAAGAAAGCCTTTCTGCCCTATCCCTATATTCTGCCCTATCTCTAGGATGTATCATATATGACAACAAATCCAGAATCCTTGTAAATCTCTCGTAATTCTGTCAATTAGAACTCATGCATATATCTTGATAAGAATCTTGATATTGGATGAAAAGGGTGCAATTATGAACATGATACATCCTAGAGTTGTCAATGGATTCACTGTATGCAGCAAAATATAGAGATAGGGTAGAGAGGCTTTCTACAACCAGATATGATGAGCAAATAAAAATGGCATTGTGGACAGAACAGAGAAAGCTTAAATAAATATTGCCTACTGTGATAGAAGTTCCTAAAATGCAGAAAGAACTTCTTTCAACTAAAATGCAGAACAAGCTATTACCCAGCAAGCAAACCCTTGCCCCAGAGAATCCCACACACACAGCTTCTGCAAATAGACAGAGAAACGCACCCAAAAAGACATAGAAATGCAAGAAAATCAAGTTGTTCCAGAAATGGTAAAAGACAACAAGAAGAACAAAAGCAAATTAGATTAACAGCCTAGCTGATTTAGCATAAGGTAACACTGACTACTTGGAATAAAAAACAATAAGAAAATTCACAACATAGCAAAATTGCAAGAACAAAAGATTGGTGATGTTCACTGACCTGATGCGTAATGAGTAGAATGCTCACTCACAACATAGCAAATCGCAAGAACAACATATCTTCAAAGCATCTTTGTATCCTCGTTTACTCGTTCAAACTGACAATGCTAGAAATTTAGGGTTTGCGTGATGAGGAACAGAGTAGGAGAAAAATGAAGATTTGGAAACTTACCGCGAAAGAAGCTTGTGCAGTTTCTGAAACCGAGCATACAATGGTTAATGGAAAAGAGTAAGGGAGATAATGAGAATACGTGCGAAAACTGTGAAATGCGCAAAAATTGAAATGAAAACTAACATAAAAAGGTGAAATCAAGAGAGAAAGAGTAAGGGGGAAACGAACCTCAAAATGAAATCTGAAGGCGAAATCGTGCGAAAACTAAGAGAGATTTAGCTAGGGTTCCATGTGTGAGTGAAATAAGGGTGTGAGAGAGTTCAGAGAGTGAGAGAGTTGAGAGAGTGAGAGTGACAACGAGCCAATAATCGTGAAGACGAGCCAAGAATCGTGACGGCGATGGAGGTCCAGAGAGTGAGGTAGCGAGAGCGTTGAGAGAGTGACACAGTTCAGAGAGTAAGAGTGAGAATGCGAAGAGTGTATGCGATGGATGAATTGAAAAAACATGACCTTTAGCGTCGGGTGTTTAAACACCCGATGCTAAATGTATTTGCGTTAGACATTTAGCATCGGTTATTCCATACAACTGATGCTAAATGTCTGAGTCCAATACTTTTAGCATCGGTTGTTTAAACAACCGATGCTAAATGTAGGCTCGAAAATTTCAAACTTCCCTTTATTTACAAAATTGCCACCAGTTCAACATTTAGCATCGACTGTTCAAACAACCGATGCTAAATGATGCTTTTTAATGTCTTTTTTCCATTAGTGAGAGTACGGAGCGCTGACAAATCTTATCTATCTAATTGTTGGACTTGAATGTTGGAGTTCTGTGGCATATCCGTGAAATAAGACCTTGGATCCTCTCCTTCCCTCTTTCCTCTGCATCACAAAATATAAGGGTGAGAGGAGAGAAGAGATAATTAAAAAATTATAAATAATGATGAAAGGGAGTGAAATTAAGAGAGAGAAAGATAGGATGAAGGGAGATGTAGGGTAAGTGGGAAGGAGAGGATCCAAACCCGTGAAATAGTATTGTGGCTTTTATTAGACATCTATTTTGTTGCCATCTGTAACACCCCGATATTTCTAACATGTAGATATACCGTAATGCACAACTATATAATAATCAGAGGACACAAACTCTGCTTAGATATTGAACGTATAAACTTTTTCTGAAAATAGAACATAATACTTTAGATCCATTCGTCTTAGTTCCAAAATGTTACAACATCTGTAGGGATACAACTTAGGTGTTCAATATCATAAACAGAAATGAGAGCGGTTCATACAACTCATAAACAATTACAAGTTATATAACCATAACAGGTCAACCAAAAAGATAAAAGAAAACATCAAGGCTGCACTTCGTGGGCATCTCCACAAGCACGTCACCTACTCGTGTAGCTTACTCTTTCTCTTTCCCTGCTTCTCTGTAAAAACAACAAAAATGATTGGGTGAGACAACTTGTCTCAGTGAGTTCTACCGTGCCCCCTCACTATCACTCGGTTTATTTATAAAACCGTTGCAACATAGTTAAATTTATAAACTATTTGCTCAAATATATCCTTAGCCATTTACCGACCGTGCAACAGCCACAATCTCGGTATCTAATGCGCTAATTATTTGTTTCTAAGCCTTGTAAGTTACTATACAATTACAAGCTTAATAATCGAAACACCGACCGTGCAACAGCCACAATCTCGGCGAATCGTGCAATGAACTTAGCAAACCATCGACCGTGCAACAGCCACAATCTCGATATTAAATGCATTAATTAATTATTTCTAAGCCTTGTAAGTTACTATACAATTACAAGCTTAATTAATCGAAACACCGACCGTGCAACAGCCACAATCTCGGCGAATCGTGTTCTTAACCTAGCAAACCATCGACCGTGCAATAGCCACAATCTCGATAAACCCACGTTAGTCCATTCCATAACGTTGTCCGGGCCTAGGGTGAGGGCTCATGACCTTCCCTTCCTAGTATGCAATTCGTTGGGTCGTCACCCAACTTGATATAATTTATATCTCACACACGCATTGGGCCGATTTCCATATTTAATATATATATATATATATCTAACGTTGTCTATAACCCGTTTTGATGAATAATATACAAGACATCTGGCGTTATAATACGGTACCCAATTGGACTTACAATCCGGTTTGTTATTCAAAACGTGAACTCACATGCGGTCTACTTTTCGGTTTTTCGAACAAGTTTAACTTTCAAAAACAGTACATTATACAATTCAAATTATATATATAGTTAGGTCTTTGAATAAGCTTTCAAACGCACCTGAGAACACCTCAATCGGACTCCCGGGTCAAAAGTTATAGCGAAAACAAAATCAGAGGCGTTTGCTGAAAAATTATACTGCGTCGCGACGCGAACAGGTTCCGTTGCAACGCAAAAAGTTACAGAAATGAAATTGTCACAAAATTAAGGATGGTCGCAACGCGAAGGGATCAGGTCACGACGCGATGGTTAGCTGAAAGTGCAGAAAACTGTTTTCCAAAATTCGGTTTTGTGTCACTTCGCTTTCAATCCGTTACCGAGACATTCTAGGGCCTTTGTAACTTAAAAAACAGATATTCCACATGACAATCCAAACATATTCCAGTTCAAATCATTCGATCTAAAAATCACATAGAATGTACATATTTTTATAAAAACCGTAAAACGTTAATATTTCCGAAAAACAGTTTTTGACTCGACAATTTGTTCGAAATCAAAACAAGACTTTCAACCAGCAATTTCCAGTAATCCAAAATAATAGGACATAACACTAAGCGTGAGTTAAACTCACCGATATGCCGAAATTCCGAGAGATCGCTTCCTCACTCGAACTGTCAATCAAAACCGCTCAAACAATCCCCGCTAGAGTTCAACTGCTTCAAAACAAACTCTTCAATGCTTTCCAATCTGAATCCAGCAACAACAACACTCTTCTTGTTACTGAATTCCTCTCCGGTTTATGGAATTGGTGTCTCTCGAAACTTTGACGACTCGAACCCAAATCTGACGAATCGATGTTCCGAGCTCTACTTCTATTTCCCAGCGCCAATGTACAGATTTTCAACAAGTGTAACTAAGTCAATCCGTAACTAAAATCCCTCAAACCAGTGCCTATTGTATAGAGAAATTTGTCTAGTTTCTGAGGGTTGAAGTTTCAAACGCATGCAATCAGTATTCTGGGAGTTATCGCGAAAACAAGGGGGCTGGGTCCATACTGTGCCTGATTCATAATAGAAACTTGTGGACACAATATCTCCGTCCATTCCTAACGATATCAGATGATTCTTGTGTCCATATTGAAGTATTTTGTGTCTAGTTTCTGTATAAGCAAAAATCACGTTTAGAGGAGTTGTGTATATAGAGATAAAATGTAAACACTGAAGATAGGTCAAACGGGCTTCCTACAGAATTTCTATTGAACTTGCATCTTCAACTTCAACCATTTGTAACCACGAATTTTGAGCTCCAACTCTCTGAACCAGTAACCAAAAACCTAACTCTAACCCTTTGATGATGAATTTGGTTCAATATACAACATGCCAAGTTCTTTATTTTTCAGTGATTAGCTCCACTTTAACATGCAAGCAAGAAGATTGAGGTTTGGTCAATGTTTGAACTTCAAGCTCCATCCATGGTCAAATGAATTAGGATCAGAATGGGAGGCTGAAACTTGGATCAATGGAAGGAGCACGAAAATTGGAGAGGAAAGGAGAAGAAAATACTCACATGCATTGAAGAACTTAGTTGATCCTCCCTCGCCTTTCTTCTTCTCTCCTTCACCTCCCTCTCTTCTTTCTCTCCCCTCCTTGTTTCAGTTTCTGAAGTGGAGGAAAGTGTGTGGGTTCAGAATGACTTCAAGGACTAAAGTGTTTAAGTGTGAAGTAAAAGTCCATAATGCCCTCAGCTTAAGGCCTTCACTCAATTTCTTTGTTTAAGCCTTTAAATCCTCAGTTTTTGATACTAATACGCTTTAACCGTATGGCTCATCTACTAACGTTGATTTTTTCGACCGTCCTATATCCGAGTGACGTGTTATCATTTTACTCGAAATGTAAATTACCCGTAATTTCCGTACGTCAAATATTTTAAAAATTAGGGATGTTACACCATCATTCTTGACATTTTTAGATTGTTGAGAAGTTATTATCAGTTCTATAGAAGTTTAATGGAGTCCTTACATGCAAATAAAAATAACTTTACATTTCATACTTTATCATGATTACGTGAGTTTGTGCTAATCTCTATATATTTAAAAATAGTTTGTAAATATATATATATATATATATATATATATATATGTATATATGTATGTATGTATGTATATAGACACACACACATCTACATATTACTATTTAACTAACTAATGGGGAATATTTTAATAGAATTCTATAATAATATAATTTTAAGGGTTAAATATGTTTTTGGTCCATATAAAATTTGAGAATTTTGTTTTCCCTATAAAAATTTCACTCACTTTTAGTCCTCACATTTTCCTTCGTCAATATTTTTAGTGAAACATCCTAGATTTTTAATCGGTAATAAAAATCTAGAAAATTACTTTTCAAACCTTTCAGAGTACGCATTCATAATTTGGATTATCAAAAACAACTATAAAGACTCACATTGATAGGATTTTCTCTTAATAAAACTTGGTTCAACGGCATAGTTCAAAATTCCCTATCGGTGTCAACAAACCTAACTTTAAATTCCAAATTACAATTGCATAAGTACTTAGTACAACTTAGATCATGTCTTGAATATAGATAATCACAAAAGCTCCTACTATTAGAGCTAATCCAAATCTATGCTAACTCCAAGACGTGCAAATCCACTACTAATTGGATTTCTTCACTGAGCATTCCTTCACTTGCTTATCTGAAAAACAACAAATATGAGGGGTGGGATTACATAATCTCAATGAGTCTTTCGAGACTCCTTACTAATACGCTTCGAATATCTTTTATTATTTTACCTATGATGCATCCCCCTAACGCCTTAGACTTAAATAATATAAAAGCCACAACGTACACTATGGAGAACCCGCACTCAATATATAATTGAGCAAAACCTTAACCTAAACCCTCTTCGGCCTTCAGTTCATGGCACCGCCCCAAGTACATCAACTATTCATTAATTCATTTATTGTGTATTTATATGTACTAAGTTGTTTTCCTCACTCGCATTTTTGAAAAAGACTTAGTTCGACACCAAACCATTCAACCGTCACTTCCAATCACATTACAATTACTCAAATACAAAACAAATGCATTATCTTAGGTTGAGGTTAGGAATGGGCAAGCATTGGTACCAAAAGGAAGTGAAAATGAGGTATTTTGAGAAGAGGTGACAGAAGGTCTCGCACAGACCGGGCTCCAGGACGCACGATCCGGGCCTCCTGGCGAGTGAACAAGCTCCGCTGCCAATGACCTTTGCACGGACCGTCAAAAGTTACGAAAAAAATAGTCGGAAGGCTAACGAGAAAAATTGTCCATAGAAGGACACGCACGGACCAGGCTCCAAGGCGCACGACCCGTGCTGCCTGTACAGCACCAGAAAACCATTTTTGAAGCTTGTTTAAGCATCCATTGATCACAATCGACCCCAAATCCTCAACCAACCCGAAATGTAAACTCAATACATGTAAAATCCAGTTAAAATATATTGTAACATCCCCAATTTGGCTAATTTTGTGGTTTAAAAATTAGCATGAGGTCATAATTAATTAATTAGCTATTCTAAGTAAGTTAGAATAATTGATTATTTATGAGATTATTTGTAATTGGTTGAATAGATTGATTATGTGTTTGTTGCGAAATTCTGCTAATTTTAGGAATTATTGAGTTAGTGTTTGATTAGAAATGAATTAAAGTGAGATTGTGGTATGAGAGCAATTACCTCACCCCACTCATTTTCATAAAAACAGCACTAACACACACACAGGTTGCTGAAGCTTAGAAAGAACCAAAAATAGAAAATTGAGAGCTTGAGAGAAGAGAGAACTCGCGAGAGAGAGTAGGGAAAGAAGAGGAGAGAACTCACTCCAATGTTAATGCATGTTCAACTTCTTTTCACCATTATAATCTTGGTTATCTCCTCTTCATTTTGATACTAATTTCACCATCAAAGAACTCTCCATTCTCTTTTCACCATTTCACACTATTTGGAGAGAAGTTAAGTTTCCTAGCTTGCATGTGGTTCCAATAGAGATCTAGGAGTTGTTTGAGGCATTGTATTTCAATTGAAGTGTTGTTTAGCAAGATTAAAGAGCTACATTTCGATTAGGAGCTGTTTGGAGAAGTTATAGGAGCTGATTCTGAATTTGGAGTAGCTCTTGGGTAGTTTTGGTGTTGATTGGGTCTACTTTCTCTTGATTGCTGTGGTTGTTTTGCAATTTTCATCACAATAGGTGAGTTCTCCTTTCGTTAAATTTTCATGTCAGTCATTGCATGTTGCTGAGAATGTGGTTTGGTTACTCCTTTCGTTAAATTTCATCAAAAAACCGTTATTTGCGAAAATTGTATTTTGGTACGAACGTTTAAATGAATGTGAGTGGATTGTTTGATGTTGTTTGGATTGTTTGTTGTACTGTGAAAATGTATCGGAATACGAATTGGGAAGGAACGGAGTAGCCAAAACGAGGAAAAATGCAAAGTTCTGCACACTGATACAGGGACACAGGTCATGCGCCACAAGGCACGGACCGTGCCCCCAATTCTGTAACTCACGCCCAAAAATTTTAAAAGACGCACCAACCTTTAAAAATTCATTTCCGTGGCTCCTTTCGATTTCAAACCTATTCTAACCCCTCCCCCAACCATGTATATTGATTAATCAACCGTAATTCGTGGTAGGTGCCTATGTTTGATTATGTCCGTAAGTTACAAATTTATGTGAAATGGGTTGGTTAAATCATAGTAAATAAGTACTGTTATCCTTTATCGATTGGTTAAAACATTGTTTGCTTACGTTTCAATGATAAATGTTAGTAACTATGAGTGAGGAAATGTTGTTATATGATTAAATGGACTATATGTCCCTTGAGGTTGAGGATAAGGTTATAATAATAACAATTATGATATGACATGATATATATATATATATATATATATATATATATATATATATATATATATATATATTGAGGATGGCTGACGACCCTAAGAGGTTAGCATACTAGGGAGGGGAAGTCATGAGCCCCAGAACCTAGGCCCCATGAGGTTTGCCCGCAGTTTATGGTTAGCGGATAGGGTTCACCGGGAATAGAAAATAGTTCACGCTGATGTGCTATGTTAAAAGACGTTTCACGTGGCTATCAATATTGAGCTACGATTCATGTGATGCATAATGAAACGAGAGAGTCTTAGTAAGGGGTCTCGATAGAACTCACTGAGATGTTTATCTCACCCTTTATAATTGTGGGTTTTGTTGGACTATATGATAACCTTAGAGGGGGTGAATAAGGTTATATGCCTAAAAATGAATTCTTTTCAATTTTCAAAACATTAAAAATGCTTGTTTAAATCAAATGCGGAAACTAAGATTTAAACTATATGCACTACCTACGCAAGCTATACCTATGACAGATCTAGTTACAATGATATATTACGCTAACCACACTATAATTAATATTAACGATAAACGGATATATGCAGCGCAATGATATCAGAAATAACTATAGGCAAATATAAACGGTAAAGTAAAAGAGTAGGGAAACAGATACACCGTGAATTTTACGAGATTCGGGATAAAAGCCCTACGTCCTCGGCTTTGCAACCTTTCGACTTGATAACAACCACTATATGAGAAGAACTTCTTCAACGTTTTACAAGCAAGTAACTTCCCTATAGCTAATCTCAATATACCCAAATTGAGAACCCGCACTCCCCGCTAAGGATTTCGCAACCACTTCAATCTCCTCGATTGAACGACCCAATTGAACGAAACAATAGATGATTACAATAGAGAAACTATGATCCAATCACTCAAGCAGTATAACAATATAGTAGCTGAGAGAGATGAGTGATTTGGAAATGAAGAACTTGAAATCGTGTAGTGTTGGTTGTCTAAGTTTGTGAAGTCAAGGTCCCTATTTATAGGAATCGTAGAAAAATGACCGTTGGACTTAAAGCAAATCAAAGCATAATCGATTATGTGCTCTATAAAACTAAAAGTGATAATCGATTCTTTTCTTTAAAAGGAAACAAGTGATAATCGATTGTTTGCTTAAAACAAGGAGTATGATAATCGATTATGTGCTCTGAATATCCTAGGATGATAATCGATTGTTTGCTCTGAAAATCCTAGGATGATAATCGATTGTTTCAAGGAAGGAAGCATGTAATCGATTTTATATTCCAATGAATTAAGTATAGAATCGATTTTATACTTCAATGAATTGAGTATATAATCGATTTTATACTCCAATGAAACAAGATAAAAATCGATTCTTTCCTTTGCAAACATTAAGTCATAAATCGATTGTTTTCTTTCCAAAACATATTCCTTTAAATCCCATAGGCTAGAAATCGATTATACCTTTGAGAAGGAGTCTTAGAAAATCGATTATGTGCTTTCAAAAATAGGCTAGAAATCGATTATGTGCTTAGTGAAAATAATAGGAATCGATTTCTTTCTTTTTGAAACATCTTGGAAATCGATTCTTTGCTTTAGGAAAGATGTTGTGAATCGATTTCTTTCTTTCATAGGAAGTTGGAAATCGATTTTAAACATTAGAGAAAATAGTGTGAATCGATTTCTTACTTTCACAAAGTGCTTTTTATGTTATGTGCCTCCCCTATGCATGCATGCATTTGTATAAAATATTTTTTTCATAACATTTATATTTTTTTAAAAACTCCTCTCTCAAGTACTTAAAGTTATAGAACTTAAGTGATAGGATCTTACATTGTGTCCTATCAAAAGCAGATAAACAAATAGGTCTTGACTTCTAAGGTAGCTTCTCCTCCAAGCCGCTACAGTTTAAGATATCCTGCTCTTTGATTCATGTCCTGTACTTTTATACAACTGGAACTATTAGTAGACAGATTTTAATTTGTTATCATACAAAACAAAGAGTGTTTGTCCTTGGTTCAACAGTTTTTACAGACAAACAGGGAAAAGCGAAGGCGAAGAAGCACGGTTAGACGGTGTGCCCTAAGGAGATGTTGAAGACCAAGTTTCAAATACTCATGTTATTTTCCCTTGTTGTCTTCGTAACTCGACAGTATGACTTGAATTTGTTTTAAATTATGTAATCGTTTCCGCTTTTCTTGTGATGGTATTGAACACTAGGTCGTGAGGATATTGAAAGATATGAAACCGATATGGTTTTCTATTAAGTTAAGAAATATTAAGACTGTTTGATGTTAATCATCGAAAAATTTTAGTTGTGTTCAATATCTAAACAGGAAATACATCTCTGATGTATGCTAAATTGCATGCTCTGGTATTTCTACTTGTTAGAAATATTAGGGTGTTACAAAACATGTGCAAACAACATTTATAACATCAATCCAACAATCTGAGCATTTCATGAATTTCAAACATTCAAACCAACTTATAACTTGTTTATGGATGCAAGTTCAGCAATCAAACAATCCAAACCAACATGCATGCATTCATTCACATTATCAACAGCCACAACAGAATCTATCATTTGGAAACAAGTAAAATAGGACAAAGGACTCACCTTAGTTGACGACTTGATGACAATTACTAAGACACAATGAAACTCCTGTTCCTATAGCTTCTCCATTCGAAACCCTCTTCACTTCCCAAAGCTAAAATAGACCTCAATCTACAATGTGGGTTATGAAATCCTTCTTTGATGAGTATTGCAAGCTTAGATGTTCTCCTATGGCTTCCTAGTTGCTGGAGAAAGCACATGCAAGGTTTTTGACATGGTTGTGAAGTGGGCAGATTTGTGGTTGTTTGAGAGTGAGGGTTTTCTAATGACTTAATGAATGGAAAGGAGTGAGAATGGTGAGTTTGAGTTGCTGGATTGTGAACAAGCTTCAATGGAGGAGGTGAAGTGGACATGCAAGCACTCCCATGGAGCTCTCTCTTCCCTCTTCCTCGAGCTCTCTCTATTCTCTCCACACTCTCCCTCTTTTCTTTATTTCTGAATTTGAACTTATGAGAGTGTGTTGTTGTGTTTCCCTTTTCAGCTCATGTGCCTTTATAAGGGATTTAAATGAAGGGTAAGAAGGTCATTTTGTTTGGGGCTGACTTAAGACAAAATGAGTGTAATTTAGAACTCTAACGAGTTCAAAACTCACACTTAAATTATCTCCCCTTTTTCACTAATGCATCAAAGTCACAATAAATCACCCAATAATTTATGTCCACTATCAACTACGTAAATCAATCAATTAAAGAAATCAATTCACTAAACACAAAAGTCAACCATCAATTTAAAACTCCAGCTTCTTAGAAAACAAAGTAATTATAAATTACATTGGGTGTTACATTTAGTCTCTCACGACTTTTAATAGCGTCCAGAAGCACTATTAAAAGGCCCAAAAAGCACTATTAAATGTCATGAGTGACTAAAAGCATTGCAGGGGGAAGATGTAGGCTCTAAAAGTGTGTAGCACTACGCGCGGTGGATCTACATATTGTTGAGTTTTTTCTCATTCCTATTCCTTATTGGGACTATTTATGTATATGCTTTTGAAGTGATATAATATTACTATTTAGGTGGTTTTTAGGGTGAATGATCAACTAGGTCCCTCATCAGTGTACCAACAAATTGACTGCAGGATATAGTATAAAATATTATGAAAGATTGAGATTTTGTATTGGTTGATACCATCTCAACCACTCATAGCATTTAGTAATATCATATGGTCAAAAAAAGGCAAGTTTTGTTCTTGGCGGCCGCGATGAGCGCACAACCGGTGGTTGGCGACCGGGACATCTCTCGGGAGGAGGAGGACCTCCAGGAGCGCAGTACGAAGAAGGTGAAAGGTGGGGAGCACACGTTTGCAACAACCTCCACGGGTCTTGTGAGCTATGCTGATATTGGCGATCCACCCATGGAGGACGTTCAAGGCAAGCGATCATACAAGGAGACGGTTATGGGGCTCCATGCCGGGGAAAAGGAGGATGACGATACAGGGGAAGAGAAAGGAGGGCACATGGGGGAGGCTCAGGATGATGGAGAGTATACTATGGGGTGTATGGACTTGCAAATCGTGGAAAAAACTCATGGTGGCTATGAGTGCCCGGAGATAGTTATTCCACCAAGAGCCGAGGTGCGATTGTGCCGGCCATGGAAACAAGGCTTGATTGTTAAACTTCTTGGCAGACGGATTGGATTCAAGGCTCTAGAAAATCGACTAAACTAAATGTGGGTTCGAAAAGGTGTCATGAACATTATTGATCTTAGAGGTGAATTTTTCTTGGTTTTCCTCTCAAGTCCAGACGACCATGACAAGGCCTTGACAAATGGTCCATGGTTGATTTATGATCATTACCTCACTGTGAGGGAGTGGAAACCGAACTTCCGGCCAGACGAGGAAGAGATTAATAGAGTTAATGTGTGGGTGCGGCTTCCGGAGCTTCTGACTGAGTATTATGATCCAGATTTCCTAGTCTTCTTGGGTAATCGGATTGGCATGACGGTCAAAGTAGACAAGACAGTGGAGCAATTGGCTAGGGGGAAGTATGCAAGGCTTTGTGTGGAGATTGATTTAGACAAGCCACTTTTGGCTATGTTTGAAATCAAGAACCACTTTTACAAGATCGAATACGAAGGGCTACACATGTTGTGTATGGTGTGTGGGAGATGTGGCCACCATAAAGACCAGTGTCCGGACAAGGTTACGGAGGATGGGGGAGCTAACAATGGAGAGGAGGGGCGCGCAACAGGCAATATTGAGCCTAGAGGTGAAGTCGTGAAAGAGGATGGGCCATGGCAGGTAGTTCAGAAGCAAAGATGGCCAAGGCGTGGGAAAGATACAGGGGAGAGCCGACGGTGCCGTCGACGGGTAGGGTTTACCTGCGACCATTAATGATACAACGATTAATTCGGGATCACGATTTAGAATTCTTGGAGATAGTGCGGAAAACGTGGGGAATAATAATGAGGAGGTGCATGAAGAGGGCGTGGATCATGCAAGAATTAATGAGGAGAGGCCACCATTTACGTATGTGACTAGGAAAAATAGGGGGAAATCCAATCAAGCAATTAATGAGACAACTGTGGAAATTCATGACCAATTAAAGTCAAATCTTGTGGTCCCACATGCGCAGAGAGAGATATTTTCAAGGAATAATGAGGATATGCGTAGGCAAGCTAGTAATTTGGTGTCAGTGGGGCCCGGTCAAAGGCAAAATGGCGACACTAGTAACACAGGTGTTGTCGGAGTGTTGGGTCAGCACTTGGATGGCCGAAGACAAAGTAAAGTGGGCTCATAATTATTGCTACAAAGGCCCATTGATCACATGGAGATTGGGCTTCAACACCCCCATCGCCCACTGTTGCACCCCGAAAAATCCCCGGTTTGGGTTTCTCAATGTACAACGTGGAAAAATTTTGGAGTCGCCACCAATATTTTAATTTTAAGACCAAAACATTGAAAAAAGGTCTTTTGGACAAGGCGGATGGTCTTTGAAAAACTAGAGATATAGGTTCGGGGGTCGATTACGTGCGAGGAAGGTGTTAGCACCGCGCACGTCCTTTCTACCGAAAGGGAACCTCTAATTAAATGTGTGGTTTTAACGTTTGATTTGAAAAATACCTAGATTTGCCTATTTATTTCCTTGTTTGAAGATGAATGGGAAGACTTAATGAAAATTTTATTTTTGGCGAGAAAGGGGGGAAAAAGGGGTTTTTAGAAAAAGTGCTTGACGGGACATGGCCCGCTCCTACGTATCTCCCGGTGCGATGGAGAATTCAAAGCTACGTAGTTCTTGGTGTAGAAAATGTTTGTGGGTTGGCGTTTTTTAATGTAGGGGTTTTAGGACTGTGTGATCTGTGTTGGAGGACCACTGGGGGTCTGAAGGAGCACTGGGGCTCTGAAGGGCCACTGGGGGCTGAAGGGCCACTGGGGGCTGAAGGAGCGCTGGGGCTCTGAGGGACCACAGTTCACTTATCTTAAAACGATGATTAACCCGGCCGTACGACCGACTTAATCCCCTACTTCGAAAATAAGATTTTTGCTTTTGAAATGAAGGAGATCTGTTTGTATACTCTTTAATTTTAGAAATTGTTTATTTTTGCGCTTGACAGGGGCGTGGCCCTGCTCCTACGTATCTCCGGGTGGAGAATCAAAGGCGACGTAGTTCTAGGTTCTTTTGAAAATAATTGTTGAAAACTTATTGTGAAAATGATTTTTATTTGTTATGCTTGACGGGATGTGACCCGCTCCTACGTATCTCCCGGTGCGATGGAGAATTCAAAGCTACGTAGTTCTTCTGTCTTTTTGAAAAGTTTTTGTTTTTTATCCCTTTTGGTGAGTTTTTGAAATAGGACGAGCATTAGCAAATGATTAAACTAGCAGAGGCTATGATGAATCACTGCTAAATACTCAAAAAGAGTTGTACCGCTAGTCAAACGAACAAAGGTTCTGATGGACTGTTGATAACAACTTGTTTTTATTATCTTTTCGAAAGTGATTTTCGAAAAAAGATTGATTTGTGCGATGATCAAACTAACAAAGGTTATGATGGATCATCGTTTATTATTCTTATGAGAAAAAGACATTGCCACTAATAGCTAAACGAACAAAGGCTCTGATGAGCTACTAGCAACAATGGGTTTGAAAATAATTCTTTTTGTTCGTTTTATGAAAATGATTGGTTTAGGGTGGCGAAAAGAATTTTTATTTGTTGCGCTTGACGAGAACGTGACTCGCTCCTACGTATCCCGAATGGGAATCAAAGCGACGTAGTTCTAATGAAAAATGTTTTTGAAAGGGTTTGAAAGGGGCAAGTTGAATCATCTGAGACCATCTTCACAACTTAGAAAATGATGCACTAGGCATTAGTGGGAATCATGTGGTTCATCATCAACAATGACACTATAGCTAAGTTAAATCACATAGGGCAATTTTGGCACGGATCACAATAATTAAATATTAACAAATGTAAAGACAGAAATACCTCTGATGAAGGCAGATATTACAACTTTGAAGAACGCAACCCCGACTAACTCTTGCAGAAGATCAGCTCAGACGGACCAACGGGACGAATAGAGCAAAAAATAAAGCGTAGAAGAGTTTTTTTCTAAAATGTGAGGGATCTCGTAAAATGGGTTTCTGGAAAATGAGATTTGCGAGAATTGTCTTCTCTGATCTCGTGAAATTGTCCGTTTCCTCCTCCTTCTCTCTGATCTCGTGAAAATCTCCCCCCCCCCCCCCCAAAATGTGACTTGAGGCTGCCTATTTATAGGCTTAGGAAAGCGTAGGAATTTGAAAAAATTATTTATTGCAAGGATGAATCGATTGTTTGATGAAGTGAAATATGAGAGAATCGATTCTTTACCTTTGAAAAATCACATGAATCGATTCCAAGCTTTAGTTAAATGAGAGAGGAATCGATTCTTGGCTCTTTAAAACATCAAAGAATCGATTTCATGCTTTAGTTAAAATAGGAAATAATAAAGAATCGATTCTTGGTTCTTTGAAAACAAGCAGGAATCGATTTTCAGGACCTCTTGCATAGGTGAAAATCGATTCCTTACTTAGTTAACACAATGAGGAATCGATTCTTGAGCCATTGGAAATAGTGGGAATCGATTTTCAGGACCTTTTGCATAGGTGAAAATCGATTCCTTACTTAGTTAACACAATGAGGAATCGATTCTTGAGCCTTTGGAAATAGTGGGAATCGATTTTCAGGACCTTTTGCATAGGTGAAAATCGATTCTTTACTTAGTTAACACAATGAAGAATCGATTCGTGGCCTAAGGAAGAGCTTGAAAATCGATTTCAAGGTCTTTTGAGAATGAAGGGAATCGATTATTGGCTTGGCTTGAGTGTATGTGCAAATCGATTTCATGACTTGACATAGGATTTTGGAAATCGATTCTTGGCCTTTAGAGTTGCTTGAAAATCGATTTCATGGCTTTTAGAAAATACTATAAATCGATTTCATGCATAAAATATTTTCCAAAGCTTGCCATGCATGCATAACATATTTTTCAAAACTTGCCATGCATACATAACACATTTTCAAAAACCCTAATTTGATGCATGAGGCTTATTGCAAAAATTATTTTTATAGACCCTTTTGTGAGAAATGACCAAAATGCCCTTTTTGACCCTAACTTCCCAAAACGTGCATTCTAACCCTAAAAATGATTTCAAAAACTCTGGGATGGTTTCGAGGGTCCAAAATGCATAATTTATTTTTGTGTGGAAAATTAGGGTTTGGACCTAAGCCGGACAAAATTGGGGTATGACAGCTGCCCCTCTTTATCTGAATTTTAACGAGGAATATGAATTGGCTGAAACATATTCCAAGGTAAAATGGAGATAAAGAATTCAGAAATTATACCGATTTTGTCTACTTGGGGAAAACCCGAATTTTCCATTTTTCTTTTCTCATTTTTTTTTGTTTTTGTTGATGTCAGATGAAAAATGCAAAAACAGATTGGATTTTTTGAATCACCACTTGGCGTGCTAAAACAATGATTTGTGAGTTTAACACTTGGCGTGCAGAAGCAGGAAATAAAGCGGTAAAGAACGCGGTAGAGAAAGCAGTAAAGAAGGAGCACTGAGGGCTCAGGATGAGCGCGGAGGGCTCAGGATGAGCACAGAGGGTTCAGGAAGAGCACAGAGGGCTCAGGATGAGCGCAGAGGGCTCAGGATGAGCGCAGAGGGCTCAGGAGGAGCACAGAGGGCTTAGGCGGAGCACGGAGGGCTCAGGGGGAGCACAGAGGGCTCAGGGGGAGCACAGGCGGCTCAGGCGGAGCACAGAGGGCTCAGGAGGAGCGCAGAGGGCTCAGGAGGAGCACAGAGGGCTCAGGAGGAGCACAGAGGGCTCAGGATGAGCACAGAGGGCTCAGGAGGAGCACAGAGGGCTCAGGAGGAGCACAGAGGGCTCAGGAGGAGCACAGAGGGCTCGGGAGGAGCACAGAGGGCTCAGGGGGAGCACAGAGGGCTCAGGAGGATCACAGAGGGCTCAGGAGGAGCACAGAGGGCTCAGGATGAGCACAGAGGGCTCAGGGGGAGCGCAGAGGGCTCAGGATGAGCGCAGAGGGCTCAGGAGGAGCACGGAGGGCTCAGGAGGAGCACGGAGGGCTCAGGCGGAGCACAGAGGGCTCAGGGGGAGCACAGAGGGCTCAGGAGGAGCACAGAGGGCTCAGGAGGAGCACAGAGGGCTCAGGATGAGCACAGAGGGCTCAGGGGGAGCACAGAGGGCTCAGGAGGAGCACAGAGGGCTCAGGAGGAGCACAGAGGGCTCAGGATGAGCACAGAGGGCTCAGGATGAGCACAGAGGGCTCAGGATGAGCACAGAGGACTCAGGGGGAGCACAGAGGGCTCAGGAGGAGCACAGAGGGCTCAGGATGAGCTCAGAGGGCTCAGGGGGAGCGCAGAGGGCTCAGGGGGAGCGCAGAGGGCTCAGGATGAGCGCAGAGGGCTCAGGATGAGCACAGAGGGCTCAGGGTGAGCGCAGAGGGCTCAGGCTGAGCACAGAGGGCTCAGGATGAGCGTAGAGGGCTCAGGGGGAGCACAGACGGCTCAGGGGGAGCACAGAAGGCTCAGAAGGAGCACAGAGGGCTCAGAAGGAGCACAGAGGGCTCAGGAGGAGCACAGAGGGCTCATGATGAGCACAGAGGGCTCAGGATGAGCACAGAGGGCTCAGGATGAGCATAGAGGACTCAGGGGGAGCACAGAGGGCTCAAGAGGAGCGTAGAGGGCTCAGGAGGAGCGGGGAGCAAAGAGGGCTCAGGATGAGCACAGAGGGCTCAGGGGGAGCGCAGAGGGCTCAGGGGGAGCGCAGAGGGCTCAGGATGAGCACAGAGGGCTCAGGGTGACCGCAGAGGGCTCAGGCTGAGTACAGAGGGCTCAGGCTGAGCACAGAGGGCTCAGGATGAGCGCAGACGGCTCAGGGGGAGCACAGAAGGCTCAGAAGGAGCACAGAGGGCTCAGAAGGAGCACAGAGGGCTCAGGAGGAGCACAGAGGGCTCATGATGAGCACAGAGGGCTCAGGATGAGCACAGAGGGCTCAGGAGGAGCGCAGAGGGCTCAGGAGGAGCACAGAGGGCTCAGGAGGAGCACAGAGGGCTCATGATGAGCACAGAGGTCTCAGGATGAGCACAGAGGGCTCAGGATGAGCAGAGAGGACTCAGGGGGAGCACAGAGGGCTCAGGAGGAGCGCAGAGGGCTCAGGAGGAGCACAGAGGGCTCAGGAGGAGCAGAGAGGGCTCAGGATGAGCACAGAGGGCTCAGGATGAGCACAGAGGGCTCAGGATGAGCACAGAGGGCTCAGGGGGAGCACAGACGGCTCAGGGGGAGCACAGAAGGCTCAGGAGGAGCACAGAGGGCTCAGGAGAAGCGCAGAGGGCTCAGGAGGAGCACAGAGGGCTCAGGAGGAGCACAGAGGGCTTGGGATGATCACAGAGGGCTCAGGATGAGCACAGAGGGCTTAGGATGAGCATAGAGGACTCAGGGGGAGCACAGAGGGCTCAGGAGGAGCACAGAGGGCTCAGGAGGAGCACAGAGGGCTCAAGATGAGCAGAGAGGGCTCAGGGGGAGCGCAGAGGGCTTAGGGGGGGCGCAGAGGGCTCGGGATGAGCGCAGAGGGCTCAGGATGAGCACAGAGGGCTCAGGGTGAGCGCAGAGGGCTCAGGAGGAGCACAGAGGGCTCAGGGGGAGCACAGAGGGCTCAGGAGGAGCACAGAGGGCTCAGGCGGAGCACAGAGGGCTCAGGGGGAGCACAGAGGGCTCAGGAGGAGCACAGAGGGCTCAGGAGGAGCACAGAGGGCTCAGGATGAGCACAGAGGGCTCAGGGGGAGCACAGAGGGCTCAGGAGGAGCACAGAGGGCTCAGGAGGAGCACAGAGGGCTCAGGAGGAGCACAGAGGGCTCAGGAGGAGCACAGAGGGCTCAGGATGAGCACAGAGGGCTCAGGATGAGCACAGAGGGCTCAGGATGAGCACAGAGGACTCAGGGGGAGCACAGAGGGCTCAGGAGGAGCACAGAGGGCTCAGGAGGAGCACAGAGGGCTCAGGATGAGCACAAAGGGCTCAGGGGGAGTGCAGAGGGCTCAGGGGGAGCGCAGAGGGCTCAGGATGAGCGCAGAGGGCTCAGGATGAGCACAGAGGGCTCAGGGTGAGCGCAGAGGGCTCAGGCTGAGCACAGAGGGCTCAGGAGGAGCACAGAGGGCTCAGGAGGAGCACAGAGGGCTCATGATGAGCACAGAGGGCTCAGGATGAGCACAGAGGGCTCAGGATGAGCACAGAGGACTCAGGGGGAGCACAGAGGACTCAGGGGGAGCACAGAGGGCTCAGGAGGAGCGCAGAGGGCTCAAGAGGAGCACAGAGGGTTCAGGAGGAGCAGAGAGGGCTCAGGATGAGCACAGAGGGCTCAGGATGAGCACAGAGGGCTCAGGATGAGCGCAGAGGGCTCAGGATGAGCACAGAGGGCTCAGGGGGAGCACAGAGGGCTCAGGGGGAGCACAAAGGGCTCAGGAGGAGCACAGATGGCTCAGGATGAGCACAGAGGGCTCAGGGGGAGCGCAGAGGGCTCAGGGGGAGCGCAGAGGGCTCAGGATGAGCGCAGAGGGCTCAGGCTGAGCCCAGAGGGCTCAGGATGAGCGCAGAGGGCTCAGGATGAGCGCAGAGGGCTCAGGGGGAGCACAGAAGGCTCAGGGGGAGCACAGAAGGCTCAGGCGGAGCACAGAGGGCTCAGAAGGAGCGCAGAGGGCTCAGGAGAAGCACAAAGGGCTCAGGAGGAGCACAGAGGGCTCAGGAGGAGCACAGAGGGCTCATGATGAGCACAAAGGGCTCAGGGGGAGCACAGACGGCTCAGGGGGAGCACAGACGGCTCGGGATGAGCACAGAGGGCTCAGGATGAGCACAGAGGGCTTAGGATGAGCATAGAGGACTCAGGGGGAGCACAGAGGGATCAGGAGGAGCACAGAGGGCTCAGGAGGAGCACAGAGGGCTCAGGATGAGCAGAGAGGGCTCAGGGGGAGCGCAGAGGGCTTAGGGGGGCGCAGAGGGCTCGGGATGAGCGCAGAGGGCTCAGGATGAGCACAGAGGGTTCAGGGTGAGCGCAGAGGGCTCAGGATGAGCACAGAGGGCTCAAGAGGAGCACAGAGGGCTCAGGGGGAGCACAGAGGGCTCAGGAGGAGCACAGAGGGCTCAGGCGGAGCACAGAGGGCTCAGGGGGAGCACAGAGGGCTCAGGAGGAGCACAGAGGGCTCAGGAGGAGCACAGAGGGCTCAAGATGAGCACAGAGGGCTCAGGAGGAGCACAGAGGGCTCAGGAGGAGCACAGAGGGCTCAGGATGAGCACAGAGGGCTCAGGATGAGCACAGAGGGCTCAGGATGAGCACAGAGGCCTCAGGGGGAGCACAGAGGGCTCAGGAGGAGCACAGAGGGCTCAGGAGGAGCACAGAGGGCTCAGGATGAGCACAGAGGGCTCAGGGGGAGCATAGGGGGAGTGCAGAGGGCTCAGGGGGAGCGCAGAGGGCTCAGGATGAGCGCAGAGGGCTCAGGGTGAGCGCAGAGGGCTCAGGCTGAGCACAGAGGGCTCAGGAGGAGCACAGAGGGCTCATGATGAGCACAGAGGGCTCAGGATGAGCACAGAGGGCTCAGGATGAGCACAGAGGACTCATGGGGAGCACAGAGGGCTCAGGAGGAGCGCAGAGGGCTCAGGAGGAGCAGAGAGGGCTCAGGATGAGCACAGAGGGCTCAAGATGAGCGCAGAGGGCTCAGGATGAGCACAGAGGGCTCAGGATGAGCATAGAGGACTCAGGGGGAGCACAGAGGGCTCATGAGGAGCAAAGAGGGCTCAGGAGGAGCACAGAGGGCTCAGGATGAGCAGAGAGGGCTCAGGGGGAGCGCAGAGGGCTTAGGGGGGGCGCAGAGGGCTCAGGATGAGCGCAGAGGGCTCAGGATGAGCACAGAGGGCTCAGGAGGAGCACAGAGGGCTCAGGGGGAGCACAGAGGGCTCAGAAATTCTGTTGATTGGTTGATTTGAAATGACCGATGCTGCTGTATTTGATTGAGGTACCTGCATACGTTAGTTGATGCAAGGAATGGTGCATGGAGTATGGGTGCATGTTATGCAAAGGCATGTTATGCAGGAGCATGTCATGCCATGATTTTGGTGTGATGATGCATGTGGTGGAACATTCTTGAGGTTTTCCTCTTGATTTGTTTTTTCTTGATCAGCTTTCTTTTCTGATCATCTGTTTTTTTTGCTCTTTTTGCTATGTGAGGATGCAAATGCAATACTTTGATGCCTGATATGAAATGGTTGATTGGGAAACATAGGCATATGGGATGAATGCATGAAATGCGAATGCAAATGAAATGTTTGGATGCTAATGTTATGATGCATAGTGTAATGATATGAAATGGTTGATTGGGAAACATAGGCATTTTTGATGACATGCGATGAATGCATGAAATGCGAATGTGAATATGATGTGAATGAAATGCTTGGATGCAAATGTTATGACACGGGATGACGTGTTTTTTCTTTTATGATGCAATGCTTTGATGCTTGATGGAATGAGATGGAAGATTTTTTGCTTTTATCCGTTGCTTCTTTTTTGTTGCCTTTCATGAAATGATGATGTTGGCGCGATGCAAACTATGATAAACAAAATGGAACGCCTAAATGCATGAGGCGAAAAATAGGATATGAATGATTAAACATTTTTGTGATGATGAGATGCAAGACTTTGAATGCAAGGAATTGAGATGATTATTGACCATTTTGTTGAGAAAAAATGGAATTTGATTCAAACTCCGGTGTTCTCAAGATTTTATTTACAAACAAACTCACTTGTTTTCTCTTCCTTCCAATGACGACTGAATGTTAGCTATCACGTAGACAACCTGTGTTCTCCCTCTTGAAGCAATGTCTAGTAAGCATGCATAGGAGTGCAAATGTGAATGAATGAGTCAGTTAGCTTGGAATGGACATTTATGGCAAGTGAAGGAATGACGGACATGGTTATTGCCGAAGCTTATGAGGGACCAAGAGATGCAGGATTGCCCCAATTCAGGTCTTTGACGAGTGAATAACTTGCCCCTGTCTAGTGGTGACAACAACTAGGGGTGTAGAAGATGATGAATTGGGAACGCTTCGGCTCTTGGGATGAAAGCTGGAATGAAAGGGGTTTTGCTTCAACCCACAGAATTTGATGTTGCCCCAGTCATAACAAGGACAAAGCTTCCCCAATCAGAATGACAAGGTCTTGTTTAGGATAGTGAGTTGAGAAATTTCCCCGATGAGGTTTTTATGGGAATGAATGAGGTGAAGGAATGGGAATGCACTTGCCCCACTTTGGAATGACATTGACAACTGGAGTGACATGGGATGGGCATTGAACAGACTTTCCCAAGACTAGGGTGTGTGGGTGGTGAAGAGAATGCCCCAACTTTTGGGTCTGAGCGGTATTCTCAGTGCAAATATTTGGTTCTCTACTGATGTCTTGACTTTTGGTGCGAAAGAATCCTCACCTGGTGATCACTAAACCTTGTTTTAATGCATCTTGAATGTGTTTTGGAGTGCAAGTCCCTCTTTTTTTTTATTTTGTCAGCTTTCTTTTTTCTGACTGTTTTTTTGTTTCCTCAGTTCTCTTTTTTCTGAGGGTTTATTCTTTCTTGATCAGCTTTCTTTTTTCTGATCGTTTGTTTTTCTTTTGAGCAAACACATTGTACATAGATAAACTTATTCGTCCTAAGATTAGAATTTGAGTGAACAAAAGCAACCGGTCATTGATCGGAATGGACTTTTCGGGATTGTGGTGTTTTGTGGAGGAAGGAGGGTTAGGCTTAATGAAGTGTTTGAGGCTAATGGGAGGATGAGTTTTGTTCGGCGTTGATTGACGATTAATGGTCTATGAGGAAGATGGTTGTTGGGCTTGTTTGGGCTCTGTTAAAGCAAATTCGTGTCTCATGGTACAATGACTAAGGGGTTTGATGTTGAGGCCAAAGGAAGTGTTTGAAGGTTTATGGAACCAGGTGTTGGAATGATGAAGTGTTTGAAGGTTTATTTAGACAAGGATCTCTTGTATCTTGTGGTAACATGTACGAGTTCACCACTTGCATTTCTTTTGTTTTGGGATTTTCATTTTCGAATCCCCCTTTTTTTTTTGATTTTCTCTTTTTCCTTTTTTTTTCTTCTTTTTGTTTTATGATTCTTTTCCTTCTTTGACTCGGGTGAGCTGATAAAAAGTGATGCACTGTTTTTTTTTTTATTTTTTTTTATTTGGGGTGATCCTTGTCTAGGGTGATTTTTGGATTTTGGTTTTTCTTGGCTCAAGGTGGGTAGGAAAGGGACTTTCTGGGATTTTGGGGTTTTTGAGGAGATTGCCAAACTTCATTTCAAATCCCGATTGCTTATTTCTATAAGACTTAACTTTAGAACAATAGTTTATCTATCTTTTGCTCGTTTTCTTTTTTTTTTGTGCCCTAATTTTTGCCTGGACCGCTCTTTGCAAGTTTTCAGTCCACCGGGCGCTCCTTTTTGCCTAGGCTGCCCTTTGCGGGTTTTCAACCTAGCGAGCTTGTTTTCTTGTTTATTATATTATTATTATTATTATTATTATTTTGAGAGACTTGCACTGAAGGAATATGATATTAATCGAGGGGAATTAATGATCACAGACTTGCCCCAGCATGGAGGACTTGAACCAAAAGTCAAATACGCACTGATGGGGAGAATATGCACTTTATGGGTGGACGGGGCGGGACTAGACTTGGACGGGAAACTGTGGAAAGGGAGGAAAACCAACGGACTCAAACAAGAGAATGCACACTCATTAGAAGAATGCTTCACAGAGAGTTAACATCAGTTATTTTTTTTTTTTGACACACTATTTCAGTATTTTGTCATAGAATGGATGGGATGCAGTGCTTTTGAAAGAAATGCAAATGAGCTATTGATTTGAAAAACTGAGTGCCTTAGAACACCTTGAGTTTGCAACCAAGTAAGGATAAACTTTTTCAAAAGGATGATTGTTTCGCAAGAACGTCTCGCTTCTCATCACAACTCTTATTTTATGCAATGAATGAATAAACAAATTATGATATGCAAGTATGATGCAAATGCGTGGAGAATGACCACTCGAAGAGTGTGGCTTATTCTAAATAATTTTGTTATTTTTATTGCAAGACAAAATATGGAATGCCAATGCGAATGATGCAAGAATGATGCCCCCCTTTTTTTCAAATGATTTTTGATTTTGATTTTGATTTTTTAGAGGCAAGACAAGGTATGAAATGCCAATGCCCCTTTTTTCTTTTGAATGATGAAAGATGCAGGAATGATGCTTTTCTCTAAATGATGATGATTTTTTTTTTAGAGGCAAGGCAAGGTATGAAATGCCAATGCCCCTTCCTTTTTTGAAAGATGCATGTATGGAGGAATGATGTATTTGAACCGAAGTGATGAGGTTAATGAAATGGTGCATGAATGCTACATTTTGAATAAATTTGATGATGATTTTTATTCATGATTATGAATGAGATGCTTTCTTGTTTTCATTTTTTTTTTGTGCAATGAAATGCTTGATACTCACAATGATTTTCTTTTTTTGTTTTTTAGTTTTGGAACATGATTTTGAAAATTATTTGGAGATGCAAATGATTTATTGAAAAAAAGGTTTTAGAAAAATGTGCTTGACGGGGTATGGCCCGTTCCTACGTATCCCCATTGTAATGAGGAATCAAAGCTTATGTAGTTCTACTGTGTCTTTTTTTTGAAATAATGCTTATGCTTGAATGCCTCGTCTTGGATGAACTTGACGAGGATTTTTTTGCATGATTAAATGCTTATGCTATGCAGATGATAATTGTTTTTGTTTTATCTTTATGTGATGAAAGGGAATGCAAGATGAATGGTTTTTTTCAAAATTGAAATTTTATGCAATGCAAATGATGCAATGATGCAGTGATGCAATGATGCGATGATGCAAGGATGCTTCTTTTTTGTGTTTTTGCAGAAAGAGGAAATTTACAGGTGGTGATTTGAAAATTTTCACACTATATGCCACCTCATATAGGCGTTTATTGAAAAGGGAAAGCATATCTTTTTTGATTTTCAAAAATTTTGAAGGAAAGATTGATTGAACTGAATGCAACGATGCAACACACAATTTGGAAAGCCCT
Source organism: Astragalus membranaceus (assembly GCA_039519185.1). Lineage (NCBI taxonomy): Eukaryota > Viridiplantae > Streptophyta > Magnoliopsida > Fabales > Fabaceae > Astragalus > Astragalus membranaceus. The sequence continues at coordinate 140,823,070 of CM076849.1, read as the reverse complement.
TGTGACCTAAAAGGGGGTAGAACCTATGATCTAAGGTATTCACACCCTCACAAAGGTCATCAGAGCCACAGTCCCTCTCATGAAAATCCCTGTAAATGCAGCAAACTGCTAGATACGAAGCATCATGAAAGAGCACGACTCTGATTGAAACTTTCGCGAGTAGCCAAACGGACAAAGGTCCTGATGGGCTCCCACTACTCAAATCCACTCATCCTAAGGTATCCTAACAGACCTGGGTTATGGTCTATTTCTCTAATCATATAATCTCAAGGCAAGTGTGTGTGTGCGAAGGGCATTTCCTTAAAAACTACCCCACCTGCAAATGAAAATCCAGAACAGTCCAGACAATAGAAAGCCATAACATGTCGTCTACCCTAGAGTTCAATACCAATCAAATACAACTAATCTAGGGTGCCAACAACAAACACATTACTTACCTCAGAAAGGGAGCTGAGAAGAAGGGGACATGACAAGAGAGGGGAATTATGTATGAGGGAACTAAGCATTTAAGCAAAGAAGTAACTATCTATTATTTTAAACAAAAGCAAACATAGAAGAAGAACGCATATGGATGCAACATGCTTATGAAAAAGAAGAAGAATAGAGGCAAAGCAAGATGTTCAAATCAATCACACAAACCACACCCTTAATTAATTAGGCTTGACCCACTTTTGAAAAAAGTGTTTTTTAGTCCCCAGTGGAGTCGCCAGCTGTTGCACCCCGAAAAATCCCCGGTTTGGGTTTCTCAATGTACAACGTGGAAAAATTTTGGAGCCGCCACCAATATTTTAATTTTAAGACCAAAACATTGAAAAAAGGTCTTTTGGACAAGGCGGATGGTCTTTGAAAAACTAGAGATATAGGTTCGGGGGTCGATTACGTGCGAGGAAGGTGTTAGCACCGCGCACGTCCTTTCTACCGAAAGGGAACCTCTAATTAAATGTGTGGTTTTAACGTTTGATTTGAAAAATACCTAGATTTGCCTATTTATTTCCTTGTTTGAAGATGAATGGGAAGACTTAATGAAAATTTTATTTTTGGCGAGAAAGGGGGGAAAAAGGGGTTTTTAGAAAAAGTGCTTGACGGGACATGGCCCGCTCCTACGTATCTCCCGGTGCGATGGAGAATTCAAAGCTACGTAGTTCTTGGTGTAGAAAATGTTTGTGGGTTGGCGTTTTTTAATGTAGGGGTTTTAGGACTGTGTGATCTGTGTTGGAGGACCAATGGGGGTCTGAAGGAGCACTGGGGCTCTGAAGGGCCACTGGGGGCTGAAGGGCCACTGGGGGCTGAAGGAGCGCTGGGGCTCTGAGGGACCACAGTTCACTTATCTTAAAACGATGATTAACCCGGCCGTACGACCGACTTAATCCCCTACTTTGAAAATAAGATTTTTGCTTTTGAAATGAAGGAGATCTGTTTGTATATTCTTTAATTTTAGAAATTGTTTATTTTTGCGCTTGACAGGGCGTGGCCCTACTCCTACGTATCTCCGGGTGGAGAATCAAAGGCGACGTAGTTCTAGGTTCTTTTGAAAATAATTGTTGAAAACTTATTGTGAAAATGATTTTTATTTGTTATGCTTGACGGGATGATACCCGCTCCTACGTATCTCCCGGTGCGATGGAGAATTCAAAGCTACGTAGTTCTTCTGTCTTTTTGAAAAGTTTTTGTTTTTTATCCTTTTTGGTGAGTTTTTGAAATAGGACGAGCATTAGCAAATGATTAAACTAGCAGAGGCTATGATGAATCACTGCTAAATACTCAAAAAGAGTTGTACCGCTAGTCAAACGAACAAAGGTTCTGATGGACTGTTGATAACAACTTGTTTTTATTATCTTTTCGAAAGTGATTTTCGAAAAAAGATTGACTTGTGCGATGATCAAACTAACAAATGTTATGATGGATCAACGTTTATTATTCTTATGAGAAAAAAACATTGCCACTAATAGCTAAACGAACAAAGGCTCTGATGAGCTACTAGCAACAATGGGTTTGAAAATAATTCTTTTTGTTCGTTTTATGAAAATGATTGGTTTAGGGTGGCGAAAAGAATTTTTATTTGTTGCGCTTGACGAGAACGTGACTCGCTCCTACGTATCCCGAATGGGAATCAAAGCGACGTAGTTCTAATGAAAAATGTTTTTGAAAGGGTTTGAAAGGGGCAAGTTGAATCATTTGAGACCATCTTCACCACTTAGAAAATGATGCACTAGGCATAAGTGGGAATCATGTGGTTCATCATCAACAATGACACTATAGCTAAGTTAAATCACATAGGGCAATTTTGGCACGGATCACAATAGTTAAATATTAACAAATGTAAAGACAGAAATACCTCTGATGAAGGCAGATATTACAACTTTGAAGAACGCAACCCCGACTAACTCTTGCAGAAGATCAGCTCAGACGGACCAACGGGACGAATAGAGCAAAAAATAAAGCGTAGAAGAGTTTTTTTCTAAAATGTGAGGGATCTCGTAAAATGGGTTTCTGGAAAATGAGATTTGCGAGAATTGTCTTCTCTGATCTCGTGAAATTGTCCGTTTCCTCCTCCTTCTCTCTGATCTCGTGAAAATCTCCCCCCCCCCCCAAATGTGACTTGAGGCTGCCTATTTATAGGCTTAGGAAAGCGTAGTAATTTGAAAAAATCATTTATTGCAAGGATGAATCGATTGTTTGATGAAGTGAAATATGAGAGAATCGATTCTTTACCTTTGAAAAATCACATGAATCGATTCCAAGCTTTAGTTAAATGAGAGAGGAATCGATTCTTGGCTCTTTAAAACATCAAAGAATCGATTTCATGCTTTAGTTAAAATAGGAAATAATAAAGAATCGATTCTTGGTTCTTTGAAAACAAGCAGTATCGATTTTCAGGACCTCTTGCATAGGTGAAAATCGATTCCTTACTTAGTTAACACAATGAGGAATCGATTCCTGAGCCTTTGGAAATAGTGGGAATCGATTTTCAGGACCTTTTGCATAGGTGAAAATCGATTCCTTACTTAGTTAACACAATGAGGAATCGATTCTTAAGCCTTTAGAAATAGTGGGAATCGATTTTCAGGACCTTTTGCATAGGTGAAAATCGATTCTCTACTTAGTTAACACAATGAAGAATCGATTCATGGCCTAAGTAAGAGCTTGAAAATCGATTTCAAGGTCTTTTGAGAATGAAGGGAATCGATTATTGGCTTGGCTTGAGTGTATGTGCAAATCGATTTCATGACTTGACATAGGATTTTGGAAATCGATTCTTGGCCTTTAGAGTTGCTTGAAAATCAATTTCATGGCTTTTAGAAAATACTATAAATCGATTCTTAGCCTTTGGAACATAATAGAAATCAATTCTTGCTTTCCACAAAAGTGTTTTTAGGTCTTTGCCATGCATGCATAAAATATTTTCCAAAGCTTGCCATGCATGCATAACATATTTTTCAAAACTTGCCATGCATACATAACACATTTTCAAAAACCCTAATTTGATGCGTGAGGCTTATTGCAAAAATTATTTTTATAGACCCTTTTGTGAGAAATGACCAAAATGCCCTTTTTGACCCTAACTTCCCAAAACGTGCATTCTAACCCTAAAAATGATTTCAAAAACTCTGGGATGGTTTCTAGGGTCCAAAATGCATAATTTATTTTTGTGTGGAAAATTAGGGTTTGGACCTAAGCCGGACAAAATTGGGGTATGACACCCACCAGATACACAGCACGACTATAGTCACACCCCCCCCCCCCCATTTTCCTAATGCTCGCAGCAACAAAGAGGAGCTTGGTGATTTCGAAGAATACATGGATGCACAAGAGATGGGCAGCTCAGTAGGTACTGAAGATTATGATGAGGATATGGTTTTGGAGACCTCTGGTCTTCATGTTGCTTAGCGTGTTTGGTTTCTCCTTTTAATATTTTGTTTATGGATTTAAACAAAATTTTAATTTGGAATTGCCGTGGGGCGGCTAGTCCGGACCTTTTCCGGAACTGTAAGCAGTTTGTGGATGTGCATTGCCCAGAGGTGTTTGCTATCATTGAGACTCGGTGTAATCCCTTACGTACTCAAAATACTTTTCGCCGGCTTGGGTACGATGGGTTCAGATTCTCTGAATATAGGGGCTATGCGGGGGGTATTGCTGTTGGTTGGAAAACTGATTTAGTGCTAATGGTTGAAGATAGAAATGACTTTCAGTTTCTGCATTTTAATGTCGTTATGCATGACCATAGGAGTTGATTCTTTTCTATTGTGTATGCTAGTCTGGTTGAAGAGATGCGCGCAGAATTGTGCGGGACGTTAGCTACAATGGCAAATACTATGCAAGGCAACTGGATGTTAGCTGGAGATTTTAATGATATTTGTGTTAGTAATGAAAAGAAAGGGGGTGCTCCGCTCAACGTGAGGAAGTGCCAGCTTTTTCAAAATCGAATCCAGCAGTGTGGTTTAATGGATTTGGGTTCAATTGGCTCTAAATTTACTTGGAAGGGCCAAACATATGGTACTTATGACCGGATGTTTGCTCGTCTGGATAGGGGTATGTGCAACGCCTCGTGGAGATTAGCCTTTACAAATGCTTTTGTTAAAGTTCTTACTAGAGTGGACTTCTCGGATCATCATCTGATTCTTATTAATTTGCATGGGAGTGATGGAGGTAGGGAGACTAGGCCGTTTCGGTTTGAAAGTGCGTGGGTGATGCATTCCGATTTTGCAAGAATGATGAAACAGGCTTGGCATCCTAATGGGGGCCTGGAGGACAAGTTGGTTAGTATGAAGGATCATCTTAGAGGGTGGAGTCATAATGTTTTTGGTTCGGTTAAGAAGAAGAAAAGACAATTGTTAGCTCGGCTTGATGGTATCCAAAGACAGACTAGCCTTGGTAACATGAATTGTTTTCTCTCTAATCTTGAAAAGGAGCTGCAAACTGAATTACATAATGTTCTGTATCAAGAATAGCTTATGTGGTTCCAAAGGAGTAGAACGCAATGGTTACATGACGGGGATCGTAATACTCGTTATTATCAGCTCAAAGCGGTTAACCAGAAAAATAGAAATCGAATCCTTATGCTTAGAAATAGTGAGAGGCGATGGATGGAGAATGAGGCTGAGATCAAAGATCATGTAACAAATTTTTTTATGGAGTTGTTTACTGACAATGAAGCCACAGATTCCTTTCCTACGATGAGGTACCAATTTAAGGCGCTGGATGATGGGGTTGTGCGTAAGCTAGATGCTATGGTGACGGATGACGAGATTACTCAGGCCATCGTGAGTATGAAGCCTTGGAAGGCCCCTGGTCTGGATGGCTTCCAAGCTGGGTTCTATCAAACAAATTGGGAGCTAATTTGGAAGGAGTTTTGCGACTTTGTGAAGAAAGCGTGGAGCTGCCCAACAAGTGTGGCTGCAGTAAATGATAATGATATTTGTCTCATCCCGAAGATTGCTAGGCCGGAGTTTATTAATCAGTTCAGGCCAATATCCCTTTGTAATGTGACTTATAAAATCATTACAAAGGTTATTGTCAATAGGCTGAAACCTATCATGCCGAGTATTATTTCCCCTTACCAGACTGGCTTTATTCCCACTCGAAGCATTCATGAGAATATTGTTGTTGCCCAGGAGCTACTTCACTCGATGGGGAAGATGCGAGGGAAGAATGGTTTTTTTGCTATTAAAGTGGACCTTGCCAAAGCATATGATAAGGTACGTTGGTCCTTTATTAATTTGGTTTTGAGTGAGTTAGGAATGCCTCCTAGTTTACGCAATCTTATTATGGAGTGTGTCTCTACGGTAAATACCAATGTGTTATGGAATGGTAAAAGATCTGAGAGCTTTACTCCACAACGGGGTATTCGGCAAGGTGATCCTATGTCCCCTTATCTCTTTGTTATGTGTATGGACAAGCTCACTCATTTGATAGAGGAGGAGGTTGAAGCTAGTCGATGGGTGCCAATTCGGGCGGGGCGGAGTGGGCCTCAGGTCTCTCATTTAATGTTCACGGATGATTTGTTCTTATTTGGTAAAGCGACAGATGGAACTATGACTAGCGTTTTAAATGCGCTCAACAAGTTTTGTAGGATGTCTGGTCAGATGGTGAGTCAGGAGAAAACTAGCTTATGTTTTTCTAAGAATGTTGATGTGGTGACTCGTAGAAGGTTGGAGCGCATGTCTGGGTTTAATACTACACAAGCTATGGGGAAGTATCTGGGTATTCCGTTATTGGGTCGGGCCCCTAAGAGGTGGATTTTCATTACTTAATTGAGAAGGTGAATCACAAGCTTTCCGGGTGGAAAGCAACTCATTTATCCTTTGTTGGGCATGTAACTCTTGCTCGGTCCGTTATTCAGGCTATGCCTACTTATACTATGAGGACAAATCCCATACCAAAGGTGTGCTTAAGAGAGATTGAAAAAATTCAAAGAAGCTTTATTTGGGGGGATAGCAATGAAAGGCGTCGTTTGCATATGATCAAGTGGGATACTCTCACTCTCCCTAAGGTCAATGGTGGTCTAAGGCTGAGACGTTTAACTGATATAAATAAAGCTTGCATCATGAAGTTAGCATGGAACCTCAAGGCCGAAAGGAATAAGTTGTGGAGCCAAGTGCTAATAGGGAAGTTTGGGAGAAACAATTGGGAGCAGGGTGAGGTGCAATGCAAAGTAACTGATTCTCATTTGTGGAGGGCCATCACTGATTGTTTGGAGGATATCAAGAGTGAAGGGGCCTGGTCTATTAGAGACGGCACTGCCGTTAGCTTCTGGTTTGATAAGTGGCTTGATAGTAATCAACCCTTGTGTGAGTTGGTGACTGAGGTTCCTGCTTCCATGCATGACTGGAGGGTGGTGGATTTGGTTGATGAGTATAATAACTGGAAGTTGGATGTGCTTCATCATATTTTACCAGGTCGGATGTATAACAAGCTGTTATCCATGCCAGCGCCTGCTCCTTCTATGGGGTCGGATTTGCTCTTTTGGCCGAAAGAGAGAGCTGGTAACTTTACCGTTTCTAGTGCGTATGTTTACCTTCGGAATGCTACGAGTTTGGGCAATGAGGTCAATTGGAAAACTATTTGGAAGCTTGATGTTCCGGAGAGAGTTAGAAGCTTTGCGTGGCAGATAATGCATGGTAAACTTCCAACAAGAGTGTATTGTAGTAGGTGGAGTGGGGATACTTCAGGTTGTTATCATTGTGTTGGGGTGGATGAGACTATTATCCATGTTTTGCGGGACTGTCCTCTTGCTATAGCTGTTTGGAAGTTGGTGGTGCCGCAAAATATGAGATCCAATTTCTTTTGGTATGATTTTGAGGCCTGGGTCCGGTTTAACGTAGGGGTAATGGATGGCTCGGGATGGAGGAATGTGTGGGCAACAACTTGTTTCTTCCTCTGGGGGTGGCGTAATAGAACAATGCATGATCCTAGCTTCTCTAGACCGGCCTTTCCTGTAACGGTGGTTCAGAGATATGTTCATGAGTATCAGGTGGGGAAGAATCAGTTAAATCCTGCTCAAGGGGGAGTTAAGGAGACGGTTTTAGTGTCTTGGAAGCCTGCGGTTGATGGCTGGGTCACTGTTAACACAGATGGTGCGTCAAAGGCGGGTGGCGGTATTAGCGGTTGTGGGGGGGCTTGTGCGAGATCATCATGGTAGGTGGCTTGGGGGTTTCACGCGGTTCATAGGCGAAACTCACGCCTATATTGCGGAGCTTTGGGGGGCCTTAGAAGGGTTGCTGTTGGCTTGGACCAAAGGATACAGGCACGTTGAGCTTCAATTGGATTCTAAGGTGGTGGTTTCTCAATGGACTGGCAATGGTTCCAGGACAATGATGGGTAGCAGGCTGGTACATCGCCTCCAGCAGATGTTGCAGCGTCAATGGCAAGTCAAGATCCTGCATATTTATCGGGAGGCCAATATGGTGGTCGATGGTCTGGCATGTATTGCGTGTGAAGGTGGGGAAGGCATGCACTTTTGGGAGAACCCTCCGGAGCGCATTTTACAATTTTTGCATGATGATTGTATTGGAGGTTCTACTCCTAGATTAGTTTCCATGTGACTCGTGGTTTTCGTTTCGGGCTTTTGAGCCCCTATTATATTCAAAAAAAAATATATCATACGGTCAATTTGGCTGGTACACCGGTGAGTGACTTCCATGATCCCTCACCTTATAAAGCACCTACTATTTAACATTTTTTTGACAATCACCTACTCATAATTTGTTATGTATTTTTATCAAATTTCGTATTAATATAATTTTAACATAGAATTCCACTACTAGGATTCCACTAATATAAGAGTTTAACTACTAGGAGTCCACTATTTGGAGCTCACATGGGGGTAAAGAACACTCAAGTTCAGACTTTGGGGCTAGCATTTTGAATACTTGGGCAATTTGGAGATACCCATAGTAGAGAGTAACTACACTAGTAACGAAAACTTGAAGAAGAAGCTAGGCGAACTAAGTTGAAGTTAGGAACACCAAAGATAGGGTTTCAAGGTTGACATTGTTGAATTCTAGTGCCAAAGTAGAGGGTTTGGTAGCTGGTGTGATGATGTTGGTAGTTTAGAGGCTTGCTTTGTGGTTTTGGAACTCAAGTTGACTGTCTACTTCTTGTATTCTCTTCAATCAAGTGAGTTCTTCTTCCTTTTATGTCTTCTAATTTTTTGTTGGCGTTATTGGAAAGTCATAATTAGAAATAGATGATTGCTTGTTGTCTGAAATAGTTGAGTTGCTGAAATGAGTATAAATTGCTTGAATCCTATGTGGTTGAGTCAAATCGATGTTTAGAGATGTTTGTTTGTGTTGTAATTGAGTCATTTGTGAGATTCAATGTGTTTGTAGGTCAGTTAGGGTAGGTTAGAAGCCCTTAGAATAGAGAGGAAAGCACAAAATCGGCATTTTTGGCTTACTGCTAACAGGACACGGGTCATGTTATATAACATTAGTATTTTCCCTTTTTTATCATTAAAGTTTAGGGAGAGTACTATTTTTCCTTCTTGATGTTTTTTTTCAAGGGAGAGTTTAGCATCATAAGGTTTTAACGAGGCTCCATATCCCTTTCTTTTGGAAAAAAAGAATTTATAACACTAGTATAATTTTGGCTTAGAATAAAAAAAATTTGGCCCCTTACAAACGTGGGCCCTAGGCGGTCGCACCCCCTGCATAGGCCCAGGGCCGGGCCTGATTGTTGGGTGGGTTCTCTGTTGAAATTGTATAGTAATTTCTCGGGTTATGCTAAGAGAAAGTGAAAAGATAAGTAAAACACCGAGAGTTATAAGTTGAGGGGTCGCGAAAGAACTCACTGAGATTGTTTCTCGCTGTTTATATTGTGGTGTTTTCAGATTGTCAAGGTAAGACAAGAAAATCGAGGAGAAGTAAGCTTCTAATGTGGTTACTTGAGTTAAGAAGTCCTTAGGGATCAAGTATATATTTTCTTATTCCCTCCCCCCCAGTTAGATATCATGTAATTTATATGTTTGAGACCGTAACCTTTGATCCTTGTAATCAAAGCTAATGTACCATGTAAATCGTCTTTTGGATTTGGATCTATATTAGTCCTTTGACTCATGTACATTGAATTCAGTTATTACTGGATAGTTATCCGACAGGTTTTTATGCCTTTTGGAAGTTTAAAGTGATGGATTAATTCCGTCTAGCTAAGAAATTCAAATCCATAAGCGGTTATAACTCTGTTTTTTTTATTAAAATAGTTAACATTCTAGACTATATGAAGTCTAAACTTTAGGAAGTTACAGTTGATCTTACTTAATCCAACAGTGGGCAGATGTAGGCTCGAGTAGTGGCCAACGAAGGCTCATGCATATATAGTAGCACTTGTACAGTTTAAAGACACACATCAATCCAAACACAAGTCTTTTACTTACTTTACTTTCCTTTATCGCTTTTTCTTTATTTTTCTTAGTTTCGTAGATAATCCAAGCCAACGTCCCTCTCACACTTAACGTAACAACTATTTGGGGAGTTATGGAACTCATAGTCGAGGAACAGAGTTCATTCCTCGACGCAATCGCTTGAAGAAAGAGGAATCACAGACTGTCGCAATAGCTTAATGTATGCTCAAGTTTATACTTGTCCCTAGGGGTGAGCATAGGACGGATTGGGACGGGTTATAATCAACCCTAATCCGGCCCTAAATCTTGACCGGGCCAATATTAAAGCCCTAACCCGTCCCTTAACCCGACCAAACCCGATGATATGCGGATTCAATAAGGACCGGGTTCATAAGGACGGGTTGGGACGAAACATGGGACATAACCCAAACCTATAGTTGTGCATTCTCATAGGCCCAAGGTGTAACAAATTTTGATTTTCCACGAGTACAAAATTAGTTCGAAATATGATAGTTACATATTTTCTAATGTGTGGATTCAAATCTTCAATAATGTGTTTAATTCAAAATTATACACTGCATATAGTACAATGGCTATAGGAAATTCACTCAACAATGTGATGTATAATATACAGTACCGTTCACTTTATGGTTGATGAATGAAGGAAGGTATTTTTTCCCGATATTTTGTTTTTGTTGCCTAAATTGATTTGTGCGTTCCGTGGTGAAACTAGGCAGCATCAGGCAGCGTGTAAAATACCTTAATAGAGTGACAATTTTGGGATGGGCCGGGTGACCCGAGGGGTAACCCGAGCCCGTCGTGGTTCGACACCGGGTTATTGTCTTGGACAATCCTAAATGTCTTTGTGTCTTTTTTTTTTGGGTCAGACCCGACCCGATGACATCGGGTTAGAACGAGCCAGCGGGCCGAACCGGGTTTTGCTCACCCCTACTCGTCCCGACATTGCTTTTACAGTTCATGCCTGATGGAGAATTGCCCAGCCCAATGGGGAGCGTGCAACAGGCTCCACTGTATGCCTGTGTGGCAAGGCCACTTTCCAGAGATTTTTGTAGCTTTTACTAATCTATATATATATATATATATATATATATATATATATATATATATATATATATATATAAAGGAAACCCCAAAGGAAGCTCCACAATTTTGCTCAAGATTTTGAATTTATTTTTATATTATATATGAGCTTCCTACTATTATTAATTAATTTTTAATTTTGTGTCCACTCCTCTATATATTAATTAACCACCAACCTACTAATTATTATTCATTGTAAGTTAATGTCATCATTTATTTATTTTTGTTCTTACACATTACATGTCAAGTCATATTACGTTTTATACATAGAAATGAAGCTTTTTTGGGCTACTAAATTTAAAATTAATTGATATAACAATATATAAATTCTTTTAAATGTCATAATATATTTCGATATATATATATATATATATATATATATATATTAGTTATTATATTCCTTCTGTGTAAAGTATACAATCTATATATATATATAATGTGTAAAAGAAGCCCCAGAGGAAGCTTCTCAAGATTTTTATGTATTAAAATATTTATTTACAATTTAGGCATAAATAAGACTTTAATTTTTGTGAAAGCCCCACTAACTTATTATCAAATGATTTTATTAGTGGAATAATAACATTATGTTTAAGTACAATTTAATATTTTTTGGTTACTAAATATAATATAATATAATATAATATACTATAATATAATATAATACAATATAATATAATATTATATAATATATATATATATATATATATATATATATATATATGTAACATCCCTAATTTCGGTTAATTTCGTTTTATGAAATTAACTAGCGAATTATTATTCGATAAAATGATAAATCGAGTCATGGTCATATGCGAGGAATGAAATCGTTACTTAATTGTGTGATTGCTCAATTTGATTTCGTTATTGTTTGAAGTATGTGATTGTGTGTGATTGTTGGGGTAAAAATAGAGTTTAAATGAGAATTAGAGTGCAAGGGCATTTTGGTCATTTCCTAGTGTTTAAAACACCTTCAGCTCACAAATATTAAAAACACCCAAAACTCACTTTGTTTTCAGCAAAACTGAAAGTTAGAAATGATATAAGTTATTGTTTAATAGTGTAGTGATGTGTTAGGAATAGAGGGGTAGCTAAGTAATTGGAAACAAATAAGTAAGGGTAAAAATGACTTTTCCCACTCATTAAAACCTCCAGCTGAAACACATAGGATCCACACCACATTCAGTCCCACAAGTCCAGAGAAATTAGAAACATTGAGGTGAGAGAGGGAGGAGAACTCGTGAGTGAGAAGGAAGGGAGAAGAGGAGAGGGTTCTCACCATTGTCCATGCATGTAAGTGTTCTTTATACCATTCTCTTCAGTTTTTCGAGCTCTTTCCAATGACACCAATTTCGTTAGCTCAATCTTCCTCTTTTCCATTTTACCATTTTCGAATTTTGATGCTCAAATGACCAAAAATGGAGTTTCTTGCCTTCCATGTTGTTTTAGGAACTTGAGGGTAGATCCTAGCCTAATTTCAAAATGTACATTGTGGATTGAAGTAGTTTGGAAGAAGGTTCAGTGGCAAGGAACCTTAGAGTTCGAAGTTGGAAAGAATTTCACAAGTGTGGGAGTGTAGGAAGTCGTTACGGGGATTTTTCGAGTGTTACCTTGTCGGTACCGTCGCGTGAAGTTTCGACTGTTTGAGAATCCGTCACTTCGGGTGAGTTCTACTCACGCTTAGGATTGTTTTTGTGTTTCTGAAATGAACGTTATGTGACTGAGTTCGTGAATGTTCTGTCGTTCGAATGATTTTGAGTCGAAAACCATATTTTTATAAAAACTTGTATTTTGAACTATGGAACGAATCGATTGTTGATGCATTGTGATTTAATGATGTTGTTTGGACTGGAATATTGTTTGGTATTGTCTGTGTTTATGGAGGATTTTGATCGGAATACGGATTGGACTCGAACGGAATTGCGAAAACGAGAAAAGCGGAACGAATTGGTGTGCTGATAGAAGCGCACGGGTCGTGCACCTATGCACGGGTCGTGCGCCTATGGCACACGAACCGTGCGCCAGCTTCGGGAATGGTTTTAAAAAAGATGTTCAGTGCGCACGGGTCGTGCGCCTAGTGCACATGGACCGTGCGTGAGCTTTTGTTACCGCACACCGAATTCTCGTTTCGTCGCTCCTTTCGACTCCAAACCTCTTCTAATCTTCTTCCCAACCATCCTTCATGTCATGGAACCAATAATACTCTGTTTTTGAACATGATTGCATGGTTTAAAGTGAATTGTTTTTGGAAGTCAAAATTGTTTCAAGAACCGTAAAGTAGTACACGCGAGCGAACATGTGTTATTTTTACTATCATGGAACTAAATATTCAAGCGATTGTTTATTCATGGAACTAAATGTTCAATCAAGGTTAAGATATATAAATTATATCAAAGAGCGGGTGACAACCCAGTTGATTAGTATACTAGGGGAGGGGAAGTCATGAGCCCTAGAACTTAGGCCTCACGAGGTTTGAAGCTAGTGTAAGTTAGTGGAGAGGTTCAACGGGTATGAAAGTGGGAGTTGCAGAATTCGTGTCTCGATGCTTGACTTGTCAAAGGGTTAAGATAGAGCACCAGAAGCCCGCCGGTCTGTTGCAACCTTTGAATGTGCCAGAATGGAAATGGGAAAGCCTTTCTATGGACTTTGTCATGGGGTTACCACGGTCCCAAGCTGGAAATGATTCCATTTGGGTAGTGGTGGATCGCTTGACCAAGTCCGCTCATTTTATTCCGGTGCGTTCGAATCACAAGACTGCTAGGTTAGCAGAAGAGTATCTCAAGAATATTGTGAAGCTGCATGGAATTCCCACGAGTATCATCTGTGATCGTGATCCCAAGTTCACATCACGATTCTGGAGAGCACTGAATAAAGCATTGGGAACCACGGTATGTGCTAGTACCGTTTATCATTCGAAGACGGACGAACAAACTGAAAGGACGATTCAGACTTTGGAGGATATGCTAAGAGCATGTGTACTTGACAGTGGAGGCCGATGGGAGGATCATCTTCCATTGGTGGAGTTTACTTACAACAACAGTTACCATTCTAGTATCGGAATGGCTCCATATGAAGCATTATATGGAAGGAAGTGTAGAACACCAGTGTGTTGGTGGGATGTCGGTGAACAAAGAATGTTGGGTCCGGATTTAGTCCGTGAGACTATTGAGAAGATCCGCCAGATTAGGGAACGAATGAAGACAGCTTAGAGTCGGCAAAAGAGTTACTCCGACAAAAGAAGAAGGCCATTGGAATTTGAAGAATGAGATCATGTATTTCTGAGACTTTCTCCAACCAATGGTACCGGTATAGCATTGGGAGCGAAGAAGCTCAGCCCTCGGTATATTGGACCCTTCCAGATTATCGAGCGAGTTGGGCCAGTAGCATGCCGCATCGCCATGCCTCCAGCTTTGTCTAGACTACATGACGTATTTCATTTGTCGCAATTGAGGAAGTACACTCCGACCTGATTGTCTTATCAGTCCACTCCAATCAGAATCATCGAACGTGGCGAGAAAGCGCTCCGAACGAGATCAATTCCTATTGTCAAAGTGCTTTGTGTAACATCCTCAAAATAATTAGGCGAATTGTTTGGATGTTAACCCAATGGGAGTAATTTAGTACCTGACTGGTAAATTTAGTAAGTACTAAAATTATTTACTGGATAACATTAAGTCGTTAACTGGATAATACGGATCAATGAAGTTTTGGAATCGAAATAAGGGATAAAGATCAATACGGTAATTGGACCACGCTACCACCTATTTAATAATTAAATATGTGTTGTGTGTGTGTGATTAAAGAAAATAAAAGAATGAAAGAGAAGAAAGAAAGAGGAGATACGCGCAGAAGAGGAAAAGGAGAAGAAAAGAGAAGAAAGGAAGAGAAAGAAGAAGAGGAAAGAAGAAGAGAAAGGAAGAAGAAGTGTGAAGCCCACCCTCTCAAATTTCATCACCATCATCCCCTTACTTCCCTCTACAAAACCCTATAACTTGGTAAGCTTCCCCTCAATTTTTCCCCTATTTTATGGCCTACGAATTTGGGGAGGTTTTGGAGGTGATTTGGCGAAATCGTGAGTTGTGTGATCAAATTGATGATTGAATCGTGCTTAGGAACGAAGCTAGGAGCGGATTGAACGCGATTGGAAGCTCGGAACGAAGTTAGGAGCGGTTCGGTGTTGATTGGGTTCGATTCGGTGATTTTGACATATCGGTGATTTCGACTCGGCAACGACTCTCGCTTCAAGGGTGAGTTTTACTCACGTTTAGGCTTATTCCGTTTTGAAATAAATTGTGTGATTTGTTTTCGAAAGATTTTGAGTCGAAAACGTTATTTTGAAATATATTGCGTTTTAACGAAATTCGTAATCGTTGAGTTTTTGATTGAATTGCTTGATTGTTTGATGTTGATTGGACTGGTATATTGTCTGGCACTGTCTGTTTTTGAGTTAGGAATCGATCGGGGCGAGTTTCGGATCGATCGGAAAGCAAAATTTCACAAAACAGGGCATTTTGGCAATGCTGTCAAACGCGCACGACCCGTGCGTCTCAGGCACACGACCCGTGCGCCTGGTTCGGGTTCAGTGATGAAAAATTGTCTAACAGGGCGCACGACCCGTGCGTCCTGGGGCACGACCCGTGCGCCTAGTCCTGCCCAAAATTTTCAAAGTGCCCTAAACGATTCCGTTTCGATTCCAATCCTTTCCTAATCCTTTCCTAACCCTTATATAATGATATTAGGCTTATAATGCCATGATTTTGGGTGTGTTACAAAGAGTTTTATAAAACGCTTTTGATGTCTAAATCGTTTCGAAAAACCGAATAATAGTATGCGTGTGCGGATACGTTTTATTGATAACAAATGGACTATGAGTCCTGTGTGGTAAAGAAAAATTTTAATGAACTAAATGTTCATAGTGTTGTAGATATATGTTTATATATCGAGTTGGGTGACGACCCATGTGTAACATACTAGGCGGGGCAGTCATGATCCCCTTCCCTAGGCTCCATGCCAATAGGAGAATGTACTATTGGTAGGGGGGTTCACCGGGATTAGCGATGTTCCGCAGTCGGTGTTATGTTAAAGATTATTGTGCGATACACCGGGATTAGCAATGTTCTGCAGTCGGTGCCGCACTATGTTGTTGTACGATACACCGGGATTAGCAATGTTCTGCAGTCGGTGCCGTACTCTGTTTATTTTGCGACATACCGGGAGTAGCAATGTTTTGCAGTCGGTGTCGTGTTAATCTATAAAAGAACTAATAACTGAACCGAGAGAGTTAGCAGGGGTCTCGGTAGAACTCACTGAGATTGTATCTCACTGTTTAAATGTTGTTGTTTTACAGATAAACAGGGACAGAAGAAAACTCAGAGGCACGAGTAGGTGGCCCCGAGAGCTGGACGATGATTTAGTTTTACGTTTAAGTTTATTTCCCTTCTGTCGTCTATGTATCACAATACTATGACATTAGTATTATGTTATCTTTCATTCCGCTTTCTTGTATGACTCTGACTACCATAGTTGCTGACAGGTTATGGTCTTGTTTGTATATAAGACTGTTTTGTTTTATTCAGCGAAAAATTATAATGGTATTCAGTGTCTGAACAGGAAATAATATCTCTGATGTATGTTTAATGTGCACTTGGGTGTTTTTAACAAATAAAAATTACCAGGGTGTTACAGTTGGTATCAGAGCGGTTCGACCTAGTCGGACTTAGCTTATAGGGTCTTTGCTTTTTCCAGTTGTGATTTTCTTAGTATGCTATTAGACATTGAGCTTGATCAACTTAATACTTTGTGCATATTTCGCAGAATCATGGCCAGAAGAGGTAGAGGCGTTCCTCCTCCTGTCGATCCAAATTTTGAGTGGATGCAGAATGTAATTGAGAACCAGCAGAAAATGATGCAAGACATGATGCTTATGCATCAGCAGCAACAAATCCTACAGCAGAATGCTCAGCAGCATCAAGCTCCAGAGCCACAAGTGAACCCAAGGAGAATTTTCACAGAGTTCCTGAAAATGAAACCCTCCGAGTTTAGAGGTGGGCCGGATGTCATGAGAGCACAACATTGGCTGGATGACATTGAAAAGATCTTTGTAACAATGCAAGTGACCGATGAAGACAAGTTGAGGTTGGCATCCCATATGTTGAAAGGGGAGGCCAATAACTGGTGGACTAATGCTAGGGCCATGATGGAGACAATGGGAACTCCCCCGACTTGGGACAATTTCCGAACATCGTTTTTAGATCAATTCTTCCCCACGGCTATGAGGTTGGATAAGGAAAATGAGTTTTTGACTTTTACACAAGGAGGCTTGACCGTGGGCCAATACACGGCTAAATTTGAAGAGTTGTATCAATTCTTCGGTTTAGCTGGATATGCCCCAAGTGACCAATGGAAAACTGACAGGTACAAATATGGGTTGAGAGAGGATATTGCTCAAAGTCTTAGTTCTTTTCCGAGAACCAACTATGCAGCCATGGTACAACAAGCTTATATCGCCGAAAGTGATTTGTCGAGGTTGTATGCAAGCAGAAAGGCATTCCATCAGAGCAAGAGGAACACTGGGTCATCTAGTTCTCCGATGGGTCCCAAGCATGACTCGGGCAAGAGTGGTAATTATAAAGGAAAGCAGGTGCAAACGGCCGATCAAATGAAGTTTAGGAATTGTTTTAAGTGCGGAAGGTATCACCACGGCAGTTGTGCACAACGATCCGATAGATGCTATGTTTGTAATGAGGAAGGTCACTATGCAAATCAGTGCCCAACAAAGAAGAACTCCCAAAGGGCACCAAACGCTCCTGGTCAGGGGCGGATCAACACACTCGATGCTCGAACCATCACACCTACGGATAATCTTCTAAGGGGTACGGGATCTCTTTTTAATAATTCAGTCAATATTTTATATGATTCTGGTGCAACTCACTGTTTTATCTCGCAAGCATGTGTGGATCGGTTGGGATTAGCATTGTCTGAGCTATCCGAACCGATAACTATTTTAACTGCTGCCAAGGGTCGTGTCCAGACCCAATCATTATGTGAAAATTGCCTACTTGTCATAGGCGACAGACAGTTTGTTGTAAAATTTATTTGCTTGCCTATGAGAAGCATGGATATTGTTCTGGGTATGAATTGGATGGCTGAAAATCATGTAACAATCAACTGTGCCGATCGAACTATTAGCTTCGCCTCCGAATCCGTAGGATTGACACAGGCAGATTTTGAAGCGACGATCTCTTACACCGAAGCAAGCCAGTCATTATTCCAAGGTGCGGAAGCTATTCTTATTATGTTGTCTGCATCTACTGAAACGGGTTTAGATTTGTCATCTGTGCAAGTGGTAAACGAATTTCTAGATGTCTTTCCAGAAGAAGTTTCATCCTTACCTCCTGACCGAGAGGTAGAATTCTCAATAGAATTGATTCCTGGTACAGGATCAATCTCTATTGCTCCTTATAGAATGTCTCCTTTAGAGTTAAAGGAACTGAAGACTCAACTTGAGGAATTAATATCGAAAAGGTTTATACGACCGAGTGCTTCTCCATGGGGTGCTCCGGTGTTGCTAGTCAAAAAGAAGGATGGTAGCATGAGATTGTGCATAGATTATCGACAACTCAACAAAGTGACGATTAAGAATAAGTATCCATTGCCAAGGATAGACGATTTGCTCGACCAACTTCGGGGTGCCGTGGTATTTTCAAAAATTGATCTAAGATCGGGCTATCATCAAATAAAGGTACGGGCCTTAGATATTCCGAAGACAGCTTTCCGTACGAGGTATGGACATTACGAGTTCGTAGTGATGCCCTTCGGTTTGACTAATGCTCCAGCGGTATTCATGGATTACATGAACCGAGTGTTTCACACGTACCTTGATCAGTTTGTGGTAGTTTTTATTGATGATATCTTGGTGTACTCTAAGACCATTGAGGACCATGTTCAACATCTCCGCATTGTTCTGAACGTACTCCGAGAAAAGAAATTGTATGCCAAGCCGTCGAAGTGTGACTTCTGGATGCCGGAAGTGAAGTTTTTGGGACACGTGATTTCCCAATCGGGAGTTGCTGTGGATCCCAGTAAAGTAGAAGCGGTGTTGAACTGGGAACGACCAACATCTGTTACAGAAATAAGAAGTTTCTTGGGTCTAGCTGGTTACTACAGGAGGTTTATCCAAGGTTTTTCACAATTGGTTCTTCCACTTACTCGGTTGACTCGCAAGGCCCAACCGTTTTTATGGAATGCCGATTGTGAGGAATGTTTTCAAGAGTTGAAGGTTAGGTTGACTTCTGCTCCAATCCTAATTCTTCCAGATCCGTCTTTGGATTTTCAAATTTACAGCGATGCTTCTGGGAAGGGTTTGGGGTGTGTTCTCATGCAGAACCAACAAGTTGTAGCTTATGCCTCCAGACAGTTGAAGACTCATGAAGAGAATTATCCGACTCATGATTTGGAGTTAGCAGCTATTGTGTACGCACTGAAGATTTGGAGACATTACCTGTATGGGTCTCGTTTCGAAGTCTTTAGTGATCATAAAAGCTTGAAATATCTGTTCGACCAGAAGGAGTTGAATAACAGGCAGAGAAGATGGGTGGAGTTTCTGAAGGATTATGACTTCGAACTGAAGTATCATCCGGGAAAAGCTAATGTTGTAGCCGATGCACTAAGTAGGAAATCCATTCATATAGCAGGATTAATGATGCATGAAATGGGATTGTTGGAGTCTTTCCGGGACTTAAATGTGGATTCAAAGCCAAAAAGGAACCGGTTGGTGTTGAGCCACATGAGGATCTCTAGTTCCATAAGGGATTCTATTCGCTTAGCACAGGAAGTTGATATGAAACTACAATCACAGAAAGTGATGCCAGACTTTACCGAAGATAGTGATGGAGTTATTTGTTTCAACGGTAGGATCTGTGTGCCTGATGATGAAGAGATTAAAAAGCAAGTGCTTGAAGAAGCACACCGAAGTTTATTTTCTGTACATCCTGGATCCACCAAGATGTATAGAGATTTAAAACAAATGTATTGGTGGCCGGGAATGAAGTTAGAAGTTGCTGAATTCGTATCACAATGCTTAACTTGTCAAAAAGTTAAGATAGAACATCAGAAGCCTGCTGGTCTGCTACGGTCACTAGACGTGCCAGTGTGGAAATGGGAAGACATTTCTATGGATTTTATAATGGCATTGCCAAGGTCTCAAGCCGGTAACGACTCCATTTGGGTAGTTGTGGATCGGTTAACCAAATCAGCTCATTTTATTCCAGTTCGTTCCAGCAGTAAAGTATCCATGTTAGCTGAGGTGTATTTGAAGAACATAGTAAGGTTACACGGGGTTCCTACCAGTATAGTGTCGGATCGAGACCCGAAATTCACTTCTCGATTTTGGAAAGCTCTGAATGAAGCATTGGGAACTAAAGTACTTCTTAGTACCGCTTATCACCCGCAGACAGACGGTCAGACCGAGAGAACTATCCAGACCTTAGAGGATATGCTTAGGGCCTCGGTGCTTGATAACGGGAAGAAATGGGAGGATCATCTTCCATTGGTGGAATTCTCATATAACAACAGTTATCATTCCAGTATCGGAATGGCACCTTATGAAGCTTTGTATGGTAGGAAATGCAGGACTCCATTGTGTTGGTGGGAAGTAGGTGAGAACCGATTATTAGGACCCGAGGTGATTCAAGACACTACTGAAAAGATCCGCCAGATCAGGGAAAGAATGAAAGCCGCTCAAAGTAGGCAAAAGAGCTATGCTGATAAAAGAAGAAGGCCGTTGGAATTTGAGTCGGGCGATCATGTGTTTTTGAGATTATCACCAACAATTGGCACAGGTAGGGCATTACGGGTGAAGAAACTCAGTCCTCGGTATATTGGACCTTTCCAGATAATCGAGCGAATAGGGCCTCTTGCATACCGTATTGCGTTGCCTCCACCATTGTCAAATCTGCATGATGTATTCCATGTGTCTCAGCTGCGGAAGTACATTCCCGATCCAAGTCAACCGTTAGATTTTGAAACGATTGATCTTCGACCGGACTTGTCCTTCCAACCTAATCCGAATTACATCATGGAACGTGGCGAGAGGACGCTACGGACAAAGTCAATTCCCATTGTCAAGGTGGTATGGGATGGTTTTTCCGCCGAGGAAGCTACTTGGGAGTTGGAGGACGATATGCGGACTCGGTATCCGTATTTGTTCTCTTGAGGTACGTTGTGTTTAATTTTGAGGACAAAATTCTTTTAAGTAGGGGAGAATGTAACATCCTCAAAATAATTAGGCGAATTGTTTGGATGTTAACCCAATGGGAGTAATTTAGTACCTGACTGGTAAATTTAGTAAGTACTAAAATTATTTACTGGATAACATTAAGTCGTTAACTGGATAATACGGATCAATGAAGTTTTGGAATCGAAATAAGGGATAAAGATCAATACGGTAATTGGACCACGCTACCACCTATTTAATAATTAAATATGTGTTGTGTGTGTGTGATTAAAGAAAATAAAAGAATGAAAGAGAAGAAAGAAAGAGGAGATACGCGCAGAAGAGGAAAAGGAGAAGAAAAGAGAAGAAAGGAAGAGAAAGAAGAAGAGGAAAGAAGAAGAGAAAGGAAGAAGAAGTGTGAAGCCCACCCTCTCAAATTTCATCACCATCATCCCCTTACTTCCCTCTACAAAACCCTATAACTTGGTAAGCTTCCCCTCAATTTTTCCCCTATTTTATGGCCTACGAATTTGGGGAGGTTTTGGAGGTGATTTGGCGAAATCGTGAGTTGTGTGATCAAATTGATGATTGAATCGTGCTTAGGAACGAAGCTAGGAGCGGATTGAACGCGATTGGAAGCTCGGAACGAAGTTAGGAGCGGTTCGGTGTTGATTGGGTTCGATTCGGTGATTTTGACATATCGGTGATTTCGACTCGGCAACGACTCTCGCTTCAAGGGTGAGTTTTACTCACGTTTAGGCTTATTCCGTTTTGAAATAAATTGTGTGATTTGTTTTCGAAAGATTTTGAGTCGAAAACGTTATTTTGAAATATATTGCGTTTTAACGAAATTCGTAATCGTTGAGTTTTTGATTGAATTGCTTGATTGTTTGATGTTGATTGGACTGGTATATTGTCTGGCACTGTCTGTTTTTGAGTTAGGAATCGATCGGGGCGAGTTTCGGATCGATCGGAAAGCAAAATTTCACAAAACAGGGCATTTTGGCAATGCTGTCAAACGCGCACGACCCGTGCGTCTCAGGCACACGACCCGTGCGCCTGGTTCGGGTTCAGTGATGAAAAATTGTCTAACAGGGCGCACGACCCGTGCGTCCTGGGGCACGACCCGTGCGCCTAGTCCTGCCCAAAATTTTCAAAGTGCCCTAAACGATTCCGTTTCGATTCCAATCCTTTCCTAATCCTTTCCTAACCCTTATATAATGATATTAGGCTTATAATGCCATGATTTTGGGTGTGTTACAAAGAGTTTTATAAAACGCTTTTGATGTCTAAATCGTTTCGAAAAACCGAATAATAGTATGCGTGTGCGGATACGTTTTATTGATAACAAATGGACTATGAGTCCTGTGTGGTAAAGAAAAATTTTAATGAACTAAATGTTCATAGTGTTGTAGATATATGTTTATATATCGAGTTGGGTGACGACCCATGTGTAACATACTAGGCGGGGCAGTCATGATCCCCTTCCCTAGGCTCCATGCCAATAGGAGAATGTACTATTGGTAGGGGGGTTCACCGGGATTAGCGATGTTCCGCAGTCGGTGTTATGTTAAAGATTATTGTGCGATACACCGGGATTAGCAATGTTCTGCAGTCGGTGCCGCACTATGTTGTTGTACGATACACCGGGATTAGCAATGTTCTGCAGTCGGTGCCGTACTCTGTTTATTTTGCGACATACCGGGAGTAGCAATGTTTTGCAGTCGGTGTCGTGTTAATCTATAAAAGAACTAATAACTGAACCGAGAGAGTTAGCAGGGGTCTCGGTAGAACTCACTGAGATTGTATCTCACTGTTTAAATGTTGTTGTTTTACAGATAAACAGGGACAGAAGAAAACTCAGAGGCACGAGTAGGTGGCCCCGAGAGCTGGACGATGATTTAGTTTTACGTTTAAGTTTATTTCCCTTCTGTCGTCTATGTATCACAATACTATGACATTAGTATTATGTTATCTTTCATTCCGATTTCTTGTATGACTCTGACTACCATAGTTGCTGACAGGTTATGGTCTTGTTTGTATATAAGACTGTTTTGTTTTATTCAGCGAAAAATTATAATGGTATTCAGTGTCTGAACAGGAAATAATATCTCTGATGTATGTTTAATGTGCACTTGGGTGTTTTTAACAAATAAAAATTACCAGGGTGTTACACTTTGGGATGGTGCCTCACCTGACGAAGCGACATGGGAAGTAGAAGAAAACATGCGGGTGAAATATCCCCATCTTTTCGATTGAGGTATGTTTTGTCCAATTTTGAGGACAAAATTTTTAAAAGTTGGGGTGATTGTAACATCCCCAATTTAGCTAATTTAATTTATTTAAATTAGCAAGGAGTCATAATTAATTAATTAGCTGAACCAAATTTAATTAACGAAAAATATTAAGTTACGAGATGTTTGAGTTAAATGATTTATTGTTGTGCTTAATTTTTATATTATGCTAAGTATAGGAGTCATGAAGATTAGAAATGGAATTAAGAGGGAATTAGAAAGCCAAGGGCGTTTCAGTCTTTTCCACTTATTAAAAGACCCTCAGCTGGACAAACACCCAAAACTCACCTTGTTTCAGCAAAGAAACTGAAAGTAATAATAATATAAGTTCTAATTTAATAAGGGAGTGGTGTGTTAGGAGTAGAAGGGCAACTTATCCATTTGAAACAAATAAGTGAGGGCAAAATGGACCTTTCCCACCCACTTAAACCCCCAGCTCATTTTCTGAAACACAAACAGCACCTTCATTTCATTAAAAATCAGAAACTAGAGAGGGAGAGAAGAGAGTGAGTTGCGAAGAGGAGAAGAGAAGGAAGAGGGGAGAACTCCTTGAATCCTTAATGCATGTAAGTGTTCTATAGTTCATTCTTCTCCATTTTTCAACCTCCTTCCAATGATACCAATTTTGTTGGCTCAATCTTCCTCCTTTCCTTTCCACCATTTTTGAGCTTAAAGCTCAATCCTAGCCAAAATCTGAAAGTTTGCCTTGCATGTTGTCTAGGGAAGCTTGTAGGTGGTGCGTGGGGTGCAAGGTTCAGTCTTAGGGCTCATAAGCTAGCTACATTGCGAATTTAAGGAAGGATTGGAGTATCTAACTTGCTGTGTTCGAAGTTCCTAGTGAGTGGATTTCGGTTTTGAAGTCTCGGACGCGGTTGGTACGAGTTCGTGACGTTTCGGAGTCGTTGAACTTTTGAAGTCTCGGCGAATTTCGTGATTTTCATCACGGTCGGTGAGTTCTATACTCACTTAGGGAAATGTTTCGAAACGATAATCGTGCATTTTGGTTCTGTTTTCAACTCGTCGTGTTTTTGTGTTAGAAACCGTATTTCGAATTCTTGATGTTTGATGTGGTGAAATCGTGATAATTATATGATTGTTGGAATGTGATTGCTATGACTATTTGTGCTGGTTATGTGTTGATTTGGACTGAATTGGTATATTGTGGTTTTCGGGGATCGATCGGAACGATAATTGGGAACGAACGGGATGGCCATATTATGAGAAAACAGTAATTCTGTGTTACTGATGAACACGCACGGGTCGCGCGCCCTAGGGCACAGACCGTGCGTACTCTTCACAAACTGAGTTTCAAAAACTTTGGAAACACGCACGGGTCGTGCGCCTCTGGAGCACGGACCGTGCGTGTACTTCTGTTACCCAACTTCAAAACGCGTCTCAGGACATTCCGAACGGTTCCAATTGCATTCTAATCCCTTCCCCAATGTTATATAATGATAAAACAACCTCACTTCATTGGACTTGCTTAGGTTTGGATTGAATTGGGGGAAGAATTTTCTAAGCTATAATAGATGTTATATGGATTGGTTAAAACAAAGTAAATAAGTGATATTCCCCTTTATAGATGGGTTAAAACATTTTTTAGTGACAGCGAGTGAGAAATTATAACATATGCTAATGAAACGGACTTGGTGTTCCGCTACGGTTTTGGTAATCAATTATATGTGAATTTAATGAAACGGACTTGGTGTTCCGCTACGGTTTTGGTAACCGTTTAACAATTAGTTAATCGAGGTGACGACCACTACGAGATAGCACACTAGGGAGGGAAGTCATGATTCCCATAACCTAGGCCCCTCATTGTTTGCCCACCAGTAAGAGTAGATTGGGTTCACCAAAAGTCGATAAAGAAACCGAATAAGGTGACTTGCGGTGTTGTGTTAGTACGAATGTTATTGTAGCTATCCAGGTTTGGGCTACGAATGAAAAATATGCATAATGAACCGTTAGTGTTAGTGAGGGGTCTCGATAGGACTCACTGAGATAATGTTTATCTCACCCTTTAATGTTGTTGTTTTTCAGAGAAACAGGGAAAGTCGAAAGCAGTGAAACATGGCTAGGTGATGTTCCGCATGATGATGTTGAAGACTAGCTAGCTGCTTATGTTATTTCATTTTGAGAACTTCGAATATATGACTTGTACTTGTACTCAAAGTTGTATAACGGTTTTCCGCTTTATTTCTGTATTTGGATATTGAACTCTAGGTTTGAGGCGAGGACGTCTAGTTATGGAACTTATGTTAATTATGTACTTCGGTTTGAAGTTTTAAATGCGAGTGGTACTTTGACAAGTTTAATCAAAGTTTTAGTATTGTTCAATGTCCATAAAACAGGAATAACACTTTGATGTATTCTATGAAAGTACATCTTGGATATTTCTACAAGTTAGAAATATCGGGGTGTTACACTACTAATAATCTACTAAGAGGTATGGGATCACTTTTCTATAACTCCGTCAGTATATTATATAATTCGGGTGCAACCCATTGTTTTATTTCTCAAGCATGTGTTGATCGGTTGGGATTAGCCTTATCTCCGCTATCCGAGTCGATAACCATCTTAACTACTGCTAATGGTCGTGTCCAGACCCAATCTTTATGTCAAAACTGTCTACTTGATATAGGAGATAGAAACTTCGTTGTAGTTTTTATTTGTTTGCCTATGAGAGGTATAGACGTCGTTTTGGGTTTGAGCTGAATGACTATAAATCATGTCACTATAGACTGTTTCAATCGAACTATTAGTTTCACCTCTGAATCAGTTGAGTTGCCCAAGACAAATTCTGAAGCAGCTATCTCTTTTACCTCAGCAAGTCAGTCTTTATTCCAAGGTGCGGAAGCTTATGTTATTATGTTATCTGCATCAACTGAAACTGGTTTAGACTTGTCTTCTGTTCAAGTTGTGAATGAATTTCTGGATGTTTTTCTGGACGAAGTCTCTTCTTTACCTCTTGATCGAGAGGTAGAATTCTCGATAGAATTGGTTCCAGGCACAGGGCCAATATTGCCCCTTACCGAATGTCTCCTTTGGAATTAAAGGAATTAAAATCCCAACTTGAAGAGTTCATCTTGAAGAAGTTTATTCGACCTAGTGCTTCTCCATGGGGTGCTCCTGCGTTGCTTGTTAAGAAGAAAGATGGGGGCATGAGGTTGTGTATTGATTATCGCCAGTTGAATAAAGTTACTATCAAGAATAAGTATCCTTTGCCAAGAATAGATGATTTGCTTGACCAACTTCAAGGTGCTGCACTATTTTCTAAAATTGATCTAAGGTCGGGTTATCATCAGATAAAAGTAAGCGCCTTAGATATTCCGAAGACAGCTTTCCGTACTAGGTATGGACACTATGAGTTTGTAGTGATGCCCTTCGGTCTAACTAATGCTCCAGCGGTATTCATGGACTACATGAACCGAGTCTTCCACCCGTACCTGGACTAGTTTGTAGTTGTATTCATTGATGACATCTTGGTGTACTCTAAGACCATTGAGGAACATGTTCAGCATCTCCACATTGTTTCGAATGTACTCCGAGAGAAGAAGTTATATGCTAAGCCTTCGAAGTGTGATTTCTGGATGCCTGAATTAAAGTTTCTGGGACATGTGATATCTCGGTCGGGAGTTGCAGTAGATCCCAGTAAAGTGGAAGGTGTGTTGAATTGGGAGCGACCATCATCAGTAACAAAAGTAAGGAGTTTCTTGGAGCTAGCTGGTTATTATCAAAGATTCATCCAAGGGTTCTCGCTGTTAATTCTTCCGCTCACCCGGTTAACTCGCAAGGGTCAGCCGTTTGCATGGGATTCTGATTGTGAAGAATGTTTTCTAGAGTTAAAAACTCGGTTGACTTCTGCTCCAATCCCGATTCTTCCAGGTCCGTCCCTGGGATTCCAAATTTATAGTGACGTTTCTGGGTAGGGTTTAGGGTGTGTTCTAATGCAGAATCAGCAAGTGGTAGCTTATGCTGACTCATGAGGAAAATTGCCCGACTCATGACTTGGAGTTGGCGGCTATTGTGTATGCACTGAAGATTTGGAGACACTGCCTATATGGGTCTTGTTTCGAAGTCTTTAGTGATCACAAAAGCTTAAAGTATCTTTTTGATCAGAAAGAATTAAATAACAGGCAGAGAAGATGGGTTGAATTTCTGAAGGAGTATGACCTCGAGTTGAAGTATCATCTAGGGAAGGCTAATGATGTGGCAGACGCGTTGAGTAGTAAGTCTCTTCACGCGGCAGAGTTAATGATTTATGAAATGGCATTGTTGGAGTCTTTTAGAGACTTAAATTTGAAGGTGAAGCCAAGAAGAAACCGGTTAGTCTTGAGCCACATTCAGATTTTGAATTCATTGAGGAATCTAATTCGCTTAGCTTTCTGGAGCTGCAAGCTCAAAGTGGGTTACCAAATTTTACCGAAGATAGTGATGGAGTTATTTGTTTCAGCGGTAGAATTTGTGTGCCAAATGATGAAGATATCAAAAGGCAAGTATTAGAGGAAGCACATCGGAGTCAATATTCCGTACATCCTGGATCTACCAAGATGTATTGGGATTTGAAACAGATGTATTGGTGGCCTGGGATGAAAGCAGAGATTGCGAAATTTGTGTCTCGATGCCTAAGTTGCCAAAAGGTTAAGGCAGAGCACCAAAAGTCTATTAGTCAGTTGCAGCCACTGGATGTGCCAGTATGGAAATGGGAAGATATTTCTATGGATTTTGTTATGGGATTACCAAGATCCCAAGCCGGTAACGATTCCATTTGGGTAGTTTACCCAAGTCGCCAAATTTTATTCCTGTTCGTTCGGACAGTAAAGTTTCCAAGTTAGAGGATGAGTATCTGAGGAATATAGTAAGATTACATGGGGCTGCTATTAGCATTGTGTCGGATCGTGACCCAAAGTTCACTTCTCGATTTTAGGGAGCTTTGAACAAGGCTTTAGGAACAAAGGTATTTGTTAGCATTGCTTATCAGCCGCAGACAGATGGTCAGACTGAGAGGACTATCCAAACCTTAGAGGATATGCTTCGGACTTGTGTGCTTGATACTGGAAGAAAATGGGAGGATCATCTTCCATTGGTGGAGTTCGCCTACAATAAAAGTTATCATTCCAGCATCGGGATGGTTCCATTTGAAGCATTGTATGGAAGAAAATGTAGAACTCCAATGTGTTGGTGGGATGTCGGTGAAAACTGGTTGTTAGGACCCGATTTGGTTCATGAGACTACCGAAAAGATCCGACAAATCAGAGAAAGAATGAAGGTTGCCCAAAGTAGACAAAAGAGCTATGTTGACAAGAGAAGGAGACCGTTATACTTTGAGCCTGACGATCATGTGTTTCTGATAGTTTCACCAACGATTGGTACCAGTAGAGCATTGCGGGCGAAGAAACTCAGTCCTCGGTATATTGGACCCTTCCAAATTATCGAGCGAATTGGGCTAGTAGCTTATTGTATTACTTTACCTCCAGCTTTGTCCAATCTCCATGATGTATTCCATGTGTCCCAATTAATGAAATACATTTCCGATCCGAGTCAACCGTTGAGTTTTGAGACGATTGGTCTTCCACCGGATTTGTCTTTCCAACCTTATCCTAGTTACATCCTAGAGCGTGGCGAGAAGACGCTTCGGACAAGAACAATTCCAATCGTCAAGGTTGTTTTACTACAAAAAAAACATGGATTAGCGACGGATTTTAGCGACGGATTGGAAGTCCGTCGCTAAAATCAAAATTAGCGACGGAAATGCACAAAATTAGCGACGGATTGAAAACAAGGTATTTAGCGACGGAAATTGGCTAAATTAGCGACGGATTTAACATGGCGCAAAAATTGAAAAAAAAAATTGAATTAGCAAGGGAAATTCGTCGCTAAATCCATCGCTAATCTTTGGAAAATTGTGCCACTGACCGTTGCAGTTGATTTGACACGTGACCAGAATTAGCGAGGGAAATCTGTCGCTAAATCCGTCGCTAGTTGTTAATTTTTTTTTATAAACCCGAATCCTTTCTTTCCTCTTTCATTTCTTCCTCTTCTCCGTTTTTTCCTCTTCCTCTTTCATTTCTTCCTCTTCCTCTTTCATTTCTTCTTACCACCACCACCATCATCTTATCCCTCCAACACCACACCACCACCACCACACCATCCTCTTTTCTCTTCCTCTTTCATTTTTTTTCCTTCTCCATTTTCCTCTTCCTCTTTCATTTCTTCCTCTTCCCCTTTCATTTCTTCTTACCACCACCATCATCATCTTCTCCCTTCAACACCACACCACCACCACCACCACACCATCCTCTTTCATTTCTTTTCCTTCTCCATTCTCCTCTTCCTCTTTCATTTTTTCTTACCACCACCACCACCATTATCTTCTCCCTTCAACACCACCCCACCACCACACCATTTTTTTCTTCCCTTATCTCCCCAACCCCTAATCTCTCCCTCTCTCTATATGAGAATATCTTTTTTTTTAAAAATGAAGTTAGCGACGGATTTTAGCGACGGAAATCCGTTGCTAACTTTGGTTAGTGTCAGTGTCAAATCAACTGCAACGGTCAGTGGCACAGTGATTTTAGCGACGGATTTTTCGTCGCTAATTTTAGTGACGGATTTTATTCCCTCGCTAGGCATTAGCGACAAGTGGTTTAGAGACGGAACTGGTCCGTCGCTAACAGTCAGTAGCGAGGGAAAAACAGGCATTAGCGAGGGAAAAATCTGTCGCTAATACGCTGTTTTTTTGTAGTGTTTGGGATGGATTTTCGGCCGAGGAAGCAACTTGGGAGTTGGAAGACGATATGCGGACTCGCTATCCGTATTTATTCTCAGGAGGTATGTTTTGTTCAATTTTGAGGGCAAATTTTTTCAACTTGGGGTGATTGTAACATCCCTAGTTCGGTTAGTTTCACATAACAAATTTAACTAGCAATTTATCGTTGATTGAATAATAAGTCGAGTCATTATCATGTTAGAAGTGTTAAAGCGATATTTAATTGCTAAGGTAGATGATTTATATGCATTATTGATTGAATTATGTGAATTGTTGTGTGTTTGATTGGCTAGAAATGGGATTTACGTAAGAATTAAGAAATAGGGGTATTTGTGTCTTTTCCTCCTCATTTAATCCTCAGCTGACCCGTCCTCATTAAAAACAAAAAAACACTCTCCTCACTTTCAAAAAACAACAACCAGAATTTTAGAAGTTAAAGAAGGAAGAAAGAGAGAGCTTAGAGAGGGAGAGAGGGCGAAGAGGAGAAGTGAAGGAGGGAGGGCAAAATCTGAGTGCATGTTCTTCCTTTTTACACCATTACAACCAGCTCTTCATCCTCTTCCCATTGATACTAAAATCGCCACCCATCCCTTCATCCTTCTCAAATCACCATTTCACACCTCAAAAGCTCAATAATGTGGAAATGGAGTTTTTGGGTAGCTGAAAGTTTTCTTGTCAACATTGGAGCTAGGATAAACCATTTCTGAAGCCACATTGTCGATTGATGTAGCTAGGAAAGGATTCTCAGTTGCTGAGTTTGAGTTCTACGCATTTGGGTAGGTCGAGTTCGAGTGAGAGCACGATTCGGTGATTGTTGAATTGCGTTCGGGTGACTCGCATTTCGGTTTTGTGATTCTCATCACAATAGGCGAGTTCTAACTAGCTTAGGGTTTTTCCATTTTCGTGTCAACCATTGCATGTGGCTGAGAATGAGTTTTGGTTACGTGTTTCGTCAAATTTCATCAAAGACTGTTATTTGCGAAAATTATATTTTTGGTACTAACGTTTAAATGAATGATTATGAAATGTTTGATAATGTATGTACTGTTGTTTGGTGCTGAAATAATGTGTTGTTGAGTTTGGGTATCGATCGGAACGGACATTGGAAATGAACGGAACCGGAAATTTCATGAAAAACCAAAGTTTTGCAAAACTGATGGACACGCACGGACCGTGCGCCCCTCTAGCAAAGACCGTGAGCATCATTCTGTCACTCCACGCAAAAAACAAAATTAAGACACGCATAATGATTAATTAACCTTAATTCGTGGTATATGTCTATGTTTGATTGAATTATGAAAGATTTCATTAAGTTATGTTATTGAAAGTTTAGTGTCCACGAGTGAGGTTAAAGTTATGTTAATGATATTTATATATATTTATATTAATTGAGGATGGGTGACGACCCTAAGAGGTTAGCATACTAGGAGAGGGGAAGTCATGAGCCCCAGAACCTACGCCCTATGAGGTTTGCCCGCAGTTTATGGTCAGCGGATTGGGTTCACCGGTAATAGAAAATAGTTCACGGTGATGTGCTATGTTAAAAGAGGTTTCACGTGGCTGTCAATATTGAGCTACGATTCATGTGATGCATAATGAATCGTGAGATTTTTAGTAAGGGGTCTCGATAGAACTCGCTTAGATGTTTATCTCACCCTTTATAATTGTGGTTTTTACAGAGAAACAGGGAAAAGTGGAGGCGAAGAAGCACAGTTAGACGATTTGTCCTAAGGAGATGTTGAAGACCTAGTTTAATGTTCATGTTATTTTCATCCTTGTTATCTTTGTATTTTCCATTGTATGACTTATACTCGCTAAAAGTTATAAATCGTTTCCGCTACTTTTGGCCTTGGATATTGGACACTAGGTTATGAGAAGTTTGTAAGGCATGTAACTTAAGTATCTAAGTATTTTATGAAGTGACCATTTCGATGATTATTCATCGAAAGTTTTTAGTTGTGTTCAATATCTGTGGCAGGAAGTTACCTCTGATGTATGCTGAATTGCTCGTTCTAGTATTTCTACTTGTTAGAAATAATAGGGTGTTACACAATGAATCCTCAACTCTAAAACACATCAATGTTGAGCCAATCACAAGCAATTGAGCACATCACAATCCAATACACTCAAAGTAATTTATGGTGGCTCTTTGATTAAGTTACAAATACTTTTCGATGTTTAAATATAGTTGTAGTTCTTCTCAATAGCTTTCCAACGCATCCAAGAACACTCAGATCAAAGTTCTGGATCAAAAGCTACGAAGAAAACAGTCGGAATGCTAACGAGAAAAACTGTCCACAGAAGGACACGCACGGACCGAGGTCCAAGGCGCACGACCCGTGCTGCCTGTACAGCACCAGAAAACCATTTTTAAAGCTTGTTTAAGCATCCCTTGATCATCCAATCGACCCCAAATCCTTAACCATCCCGAAATGCAAACTTAATACATGTAAAATCAAGTTAAAACATGTGCAAAACAACATTTATAACATCAATCCAACAATTTGAGCATTTCATGAATTTCACACATTCAAACCAACATATAACTTGTTTATGGATGCAAGTTCAGCAATCAAACAATCCAAACCAACATCCATGCATTCATTCACATTATCAACAGCCACAACGGAATTTATCATTTGGAAACATGTAAAATAGGACAAAGGACTCACCTTAGTTGACAACTTGATGACAATTACTAAGACACAATGAAACTCCCTTTCCTATAGCTTTTCCATTCGAACCCCTCTTCACTTCCCAAAGCTAGAATAGACCTCAATCTACAATGTGGTTTATGAAATCCTTCTTTGATGAGTATTGCTTGCAAGCTTAGATGTTCTCCTATGGCTTCCTAGTTGCTGGAGAAAGCACATGCAAGAGGGATTAGCAAGGTTTTTGCCATGGTTGTGAAGTGGGCAGATTTGTGGTTGTTTGAGAGTGAGGGTGTTCTAATCAATTAATGAATGGAAACGAGTGAGAATGGTGAGTTTGAGTTGTGAACAAGCTTCAATGGAGGAGGTGAAGTGGACATGCAAGCACTCCCATGGAGCTCTCTCTTCCCTCTTCCTCGAGCTCTCTCTATTCTCTCCACTCTCCCTCTTTTCTTTTCTTTATTTCTGAATTTGAACTTATAAGAGTGTGTTCTGTGTTTCCCTTTTCAGCTCATGTGGCTTTATAGGGGGTTTAAATGAAGGGTAAGAAGGTCAATTTGTTTGGGGCGGACTTAAGACTAGGGGTGGACACCGGTCGGGTATGGTCGGTTTCGGTCCGAAAACTGATCATCCAACAAAAACCAAATAGCATGAAAACTCACCCATTCCCGACCGTTTGAAGCGGCGGTTTCGGCGGGTGGCGGTTTCGGCGGATTGCGGTTTTCGCGGGTGGGTAGGTTCGATTTCAACATACAGAGTAGAACTTCTTTTTTTATCCGGTCATCTCCCTAGCTTGCTTCGGTGTTTTTTGCTTGCTCTGTTTTTTCCTAACTCTGCGTTTTTTCTCACCAGGGAAGATGAGAAAGAGAAGTGAAACTATCTTCACGTGACTTTTTGAATAAAGTGCTTTCTCTTTCTCAACTAGTGCCACATAGAAATTGTTTAAAAATTATTAAATACTTCATTTACTTAATTGAAATAATGCTTGACCGAGTGAATATCACTGTTACCCTTGCAGTCTACTTTTTATTGCAGTCTAGCTTTGCAGACTAGTGTGAGAAATCACGTTTTAATATTATTTCAATTCCACACATAATAATAGCAACCAAAGTGAAAAGTTAAGCCTAAGAAGTTACATTCTCGGTCGGTTACAGTGACTACTCGGTTGACATGCTTGAAACCATATCCGACCACGATTAACCGTCTGGACCCTATCTTCTTCAACCGAAAATCCGACATCCGCCACCACCCGACCGCTGACTTGATTTTGACCACGGATATTGCGGGTTCCGGACGGGTTAACAATACTTGTCCACCCCTACTTAAGACCAAATGAGTGTAATTTAGCACTCTAACGAAGTTCAAAATTCACACTTAAATTATCTCCCCTTTTTCACTAATGCATCAAAGTCACAATAATCACCCAATAATTTATGTCCACTATCAACTACGTAAATCAATCAATTAAAGAAATCAATTCACTAAACACACAAAGTCAACCATCAATATAAAACTCAAGCTTCGTAGAAAACAAAGTAATTATAAATTATTTTGGGTGTTACATTTAATCCCTCACGACTTTTAATAGCGTCCAGAAGCACTATTAAAAGGCCTAAAAAGCACTATTAAAAGTCATGAGGGACTAATAGCATTGACGGGGGAAAATGTAGGCACTAAAAGTGAGTGAAACTTTTTATAGGGCCTAAAAACAAAATTTTCAAATTTTATAGAAACCAAAAACATATTTAACCCTAATTTTAAACCTAAATTTATATTATTTCTATACACTGTGTGTAGCACTACGCGCGGTGGGTCTTCATATTATTGAGTTTTTTTCTCATTCCTATTCCTTATTGGGACTATTTATGTATATGCTTTTGAAGTGATATAATATTACTATTGGGGTGGATTTAAGGGTGAAGGATCAACTAGGTCCCTCATCGGTGTACCAACAAATTGACTGCAGGATATAGTATAAAATATTATGAAAGATTGAGATTTTGTATTGGTTGATACCATCTCAACCACTCATAGCATTTAGTAATATCATACGGTCAATTTGGCTGATACACAGGTAAGTGACTTCCATGATCCCTCACCTTATAAAGCACCTACAATTTAACAATTTCGTGTTAATATAATTTAGGCTAAATATATATTTGGGCCCTTTATCTTTGGGGTTGTGGTCACTTTGGCCCTTTATCTTTTTTTTTCTCATTTTAGACCCTCATGTTTTTTGTGTGTGTCATTTTGGCCCCTGCCGTTATCATTTTGGTCCCTTATGTTTTTAATTGATTTCATTTTAGTCCCTTACGTTTTTAATTGATTTCATTTTGGGCCCTTATGTTTTTAATTGATTTCATTTTCGTCCTTAAAAATTTGCTACAAAAAACATAAACATAACGGCAGGGGCCAAAATGACACACACAAAAAACATGAGGGTCTAATATGAGAAAAAAAAAGATAAAGGGCCAAAGTGACCACAACCCCAAAGATAAAGGGCCAAAATATATATTTAGCCTATAATTTAACATAGAATTATAATTTTTTAAGTCAAAAAACATAAAATTTATAGATTTTTACTATATAGTGTGTGTAGCACGGGCCTACATATTAAATAATTTTTTTGTTTTCATTATTTTTTCTGAATACAATTTTCCAATGTAGTAAATTTATTTAAAAAGTGTGTGATAAAATTTGTAACATCCCCTATTTAGCTAATTTCAATTATTGAAAATTAGCAAGAGGTGAAGTTAGTATATATATATATATATATATATATATATATATATATATATATATATATATGCATTAATATAATCGAATAATTATGTTTGGGTAGTGAATTAATTGTTTGTTTAAGTGTTAGAGTTTGAGTGATTAAATTCTAAGTTAGTTTCATTGAGCTAAGTCACCAAAGTAGGCCATGTCATAGTGTATGGAATGAACAAGTTGCTGAAGGGTATGTTAGTCTTTACACATGATTAAATGAGGGGCATTTCTATCATTCCCTAGTTAAGTGAGTCAGCTGGTCACCCCAAGACCCAGTCAACCCACCTCATTGTGTCACAACCAGAAAATTCAGAAAGCAAGAAAAGAGAAAACCAAAGAAAAAGAAATAAGGAAAGTCGCAAGAGAGGGAGAGAGTTTGAAGAGAAGAGAAATCATCCCCACCTTGATGCATGTCTAATCTTTGACCACCAAACTCCACCATTTTCTCTCCTCTTCCAACTGATATAAAACTCATCATCAACATCTTCCTCCTCCCTCATTCACCATTTTCGACCGCCCAAAGCTTCATAGAGCAAAAATGGAGTTTTAATGCTCCTAGTGGTTTGCATGTCATCCTAGAGCTGAATCAGAATCTTGAGGGAAGTCATTTTGTCGTTTGAAATAGTTTGAGAAGAGGGTCAGTAGCTCAAAGTGTTGGGATTCGATTTAGAGAAGACGGGGTGTTCGTGGGAGCAAGAGAAACCGTTACGGGGACCGTTCGTGAAGTTATTTCATCGTTTCATCTCGCGGATTCGTTGATTTTGCGATTTTCATCGCAATCGGTGAGTTCTATAACTCGCTGGGGACGTTTTGATATCGAGTCATTAAATTTCTGAACTGGTGCATGTGAAATCCGCTTTGTGAAAATTAGCGAAAACCCGTTTTATCGAGAAACCATTATTTTTATAAACGACTGAATTGATTGAATTGTGTGGATTGATTGATTGTTTAATCGCTTTCTCTGGACTGGAATTATTGTTTGGAATGTCTGTTTTCAAGTCACGGAAGTCCTAAAATATCTCGGCACCGGATTGAAAACGAAACGGAATTTCGAAAAGTCATTTTTAAACACTTATACCAACGGTCGCGTCGCGACCCGTGGCCGTCGCCTCGCGGGCATGCATAAAATTGTGACAGTTTTCGTTTCTGTAACTCTTCGCGTCGCGACGCAGTGTAAATTTTCAACAAACCTTACTGATTTTGTTTTCGCGATAACTTTTGATCCGGTAATCCGATTGAAGTGTTTTCAGTTGCGTTTTGAAGCTTATTAAAAGACCTATTCAAATGTGTGTTTAAAAGTATAAAATGCCCTGTTTTGAAAGTCAAGAATGTTTGAAAAGCCGAACTATAGTTGACGCGAGTGTGAACGAATCATGTTATATAACAAACCTAGGGTTCTATCAAGTCAAGTAAAGTCCTTTGATTGTAAGTATATATAGAATTATACACTGTCAATCCATGTAAAAACTATTCAAGTTACTTTCCCTCGGGGAAAGGTAGATGGTATACTTTGAGTATATCGAGGATGACGATCCTCTCAGATTAGGGGTGGCAAAAAAACCCGGACCCGCGGGTACCCGTGGGTAAAACCCGTCACGGGTCCGGGGCGGGTAGTCAAACGGGTACCCGCGGGCCAAATAAACGGGTATTTTGACTACCCGTTAATAAACGGGGCGGGTCCGGGTAGCGAGGTACCCGTACCCGCGGGTACCCGTACCCGTTAGTTAGTGCCTAGTATATATACCAATATAAAAAACAAACCCTAATTTAGAAATTACAGTTTACTGATTCAGTTCACTACTCATCTTTCACGCAGCCACCCCAACCCCTACCACAGTCACTTCGTCTTCCACCCCACACGGCCACACTTCGTCATCGTCTTCCACCGTCACACAGCCACACCCACACTTCGTCTTCTCCACTTCGTCTTCCACCGTCGCAGGCTCGCCGCCTTCAGCCTTCACAGTTCACACGCAGACGCGACCACGCGAGCGACGACGCGAGCACGACGCGAGCGACGACGCGAGCGACGACGCGAGCACGACGCGAGCGACGACGCGAGCACGACGCGAGCGACGACGCGACCACTTCGTCTTCCACCGACGCGACCACTTCGTCTTCCACCGACGCGAGCACCGACGCGACCACTTCGTCTTCCACCGACGCGACCACTTCGTCTTCCACCGACGCGAGCACGACGCGATTTGTTCACTTCGTCTTCCACGCAGTCTTCTTCAATTCGTCTTTCAGATCTTCACGCCTCTTTCAAGGTAGATTTTCAGCATTTTCCTTGAGTTTCTAATTTTGAGCATTATGTTTCTAAGTTTATAAATCTGAGCACTATGTTTCTTAATCTGTTTGAGCATTTTCGTTGAGTTTGAGTTTGAGTTTCTGAACATTATGTTTCTGAACATTTTCGTTGAACATTATGTTTCTGAGTTGAACATTTCTGAGCACTAAGTTTCTGAACATTTTCATTGAACATTATGTTTCTGAGTTGAACATTTCTGAGCACTAAGTTGAGTTTCTGAACATTCTAAGTTTGAGTTTGAGTTTGAGTTTCTGAGCATTATCGTTGAACACTATGTTTCTGAATCTGAATTTGAGCACTGTTTCTGTCACTATGAATCTGGTAGCCTTCACTGTTGCTAAATCTGTCACTATGTTTCTAAGTTTCTAAATCTGTCACTATGTTTCTAAATCTGTCACTATGTTTCTAAATCTGTGGGTGAATCAAATGTGGGTGCTCCTTCTATGAATGTAGAAACAAATTCAAAATAGATTGAAAATAGATTGATTATTTATTGCAAGTTTTTAATTAAATTGTTTGTTTGTAGGCTCTTCAAAATCAAAAATTGACAATATTGAATTTAACGGAGTTCTGGAAGATGCTGAAGTTGATATTGTAAGTAATATTTCTACAATTTAATTTCAAAGCTCATAAATATGGTTGTTTGGTTTTAATTTTAAATTGTTTTTTGTTTCAGGAAACAAGTGAACCAAGTGGTGCTACTTAGCTGAAATCTGTTGAAAATTCTGTTGTTGTTGTTTATCTATTGTTGTTGTTGTTGTTTAAGCGGATAAACATTCACATGTTGTTATTGTTTGTTTAAGTGGATGTTTAAGTTGATGTTTAAGTAGTTATTTTTCAAGTTAAGTGGATAAACATTCACATGTTATTTTTTGCGTTTAAGTGGATGTTTAAGTGCGACCGTTTCTTCCTCTTATAAGGAATTAAGGATTATTGTTTAAAAGTACTGTACAGGAAAAAATTACAGTCACTGTCCAGGAAAAAAAGCGAGCAACATCTTAAGGAATTAAGAATTTTTAGTACTATGCATGTCCAGGATTTTTTTTTAACTAATTTTTTATTTTCAAAATTTTTTTTTTATTAATTCATAAATACCCGCGGGTACCCGCGGGTACCCATTTAAAAAAGTGCCCGTTTAAAACCCGTGAAGCGGGTACCCGCGCGGGTCCGGGACGGGTCTGGGGCCCATTAAATATAAACGGGGCGGGTCCGGGTAGTGAGGTACCCGTGCCCGCCCCGCCCCGTTGACATCCCTATCTCAGATTAGCATACTAGGGTGGGGGAAGTCATGAGCCCCAAACCCTAGGCCCACATGTTTTGCCCACTAGTGATTAGCGGGATGGGTTCACCAAAGGCCAGAGAAATAACCATGCTAAGGTAGGCTTGAGGTGTTGTGCTAAGTTCATGAAAATATGATATGTAGTTGCTTATCAAGGCTACATCAAGAAAGTAATTAATTTAACGAGTAGTCACTTATTAGGGCTACGAGTTACATGAAAATAATATATGTCCACGTGGTTGCTTATTAGGGCCATGAGTTCAAAGATAAAGTTTAATAAACCGCTAGAGTTAGTCAGGGGTCTCGATAGGACTCACTGAGATAATGTTTATCTCACCCTTTATATATTGTGATTTTTACAGAGAAGCAGGGGAAATCAAAGGTGACAAAGCACGGTTAGCCGGTGCGACTCATGGAGTCATTGGAGACTTGATTTCCTGTTTAGGCCTTTGTGCTTTTCTAATTGTTACCGATTGTATAACTATCACTGTATAAGTTGTAAAAATCGTTTCCGCTACTTTATGTTTTGAGTATTGAACACCAGGATTGTATAAGTCTTAAGATGTGAAACTTAAGCATTTTCAGGAAGTTAATGAGGTTCAGAGAACCATTTATCATGTATTATCGAAATTTTAGTTGTGTTCAATATTCATTAACAGGAAGTTACTCTGATGTATGCCATTTAGTGCATTTCGGTAATTCTACATGTTAGAATTTATCGGGGTGTTACATTATGGTATCAGAGCAGTTCGACCTAGTCGGGCTTAAACAGTTAGGGTGGTTTTTCCCCTCGAGTAATTCTGCTATTTTGCTTCTTATGATGCTAAGAGACATTGAGACTGATCAACTTAATACTTGGTGTATCGTTTGCAGAATTATGGCAGGAGGATCGAGGAACACCCCACCAATTGAACCACATTCCGCATGGATGCAGAATATGATCGAGAGGCAACAAAAGATGATGGAAGATATGCTACTAATGCAACAGAATGCTCAAGCTCAGCCTCAACCAATTCCTGAGCCTCAAGTTAACCCACGACAGATTTACTCTGAATTCTTGAAAATGAAACCTTCCGACAGAGGGGGACCGAATATCATGGAAGCCCAGCATTGGCTGGATGACATAGAGAAGATTTTCTTAACTATGCAAGTCACTGATGAGGACAAGCTGAGATTGGCATCCCATATGCTGAAGGGGGAAGCCAACAATTGGTGGACTAATGCCAAGGCCATGATGGCAACTATAGGTACTCCCAGACTTGGGAGAATTTCAGGCAGACATTTCTGGAGCAGTTCTTCCCAACTGCTATGAGGTTTGACAAGGAGAACGAGTTCTTAGCTCTTACTCAAGGAGGTTTGACTATGGGCCAATACACGGCCAAGTTTGAGGAACTTTACCAATTCTTCGGTTTGGCTGGGTATGCTCCCAATGACAAGTGGAAGACTGACAGGTACGAGTATGGATTGAGGGAAGACATTGCTCAAAGTTTGAGTTCTTTTGCATATACCAACTATGCTGCCATGGTTCAACAAGCTCATATAGCCGAAAGTGATTTGAAGAGGTTGTATGCAAGCAAGAAAGTATTCCATCAGAATAGGAAGAATGTTGGATCATCCAACAATCAGATGGGTCCCAGGCACAACTCCAACAAGGGAAAACAAGTTCAGTCATCTAACTCCCCAAAGTTCAATTCATGTTCCAACTGTGGAAGATATCATCAAGGGAAGTGTCAGATGGGATCCAACCAGTGCTTCTATTGTAAGAAGGAAGGCCATTATGCATCTAATTGTCCTCAGAAAAAAGGGAATGACAGCCTTGCTGCTACTACTCATGGGAGAGTCTACACTTTGGACGCTCAGAAGGTCACACCATCTGATAATCTACTAAGGGGTATGGGATCTCTTTTCTATAACTCCGTTAGTATTTTATATGATTCAGGTGCGACTCATTGTTTTATATCTCAAATATGTGTTGATCGGTTGGGATTGGCCTTAAATCCTTTGCCTCAACCGATCTCCATCAAGACTGTTGCTGAAGGTAGTATTCAAACCCAAGCAATATGTGAAAACTGTCTTCTATCCATCGGAGACAGAAATTTTGTAGTGGACTTCATTTGTTTGCCAATGAAGGGTATGGACGTTGTCCTAGGTATGAGTTGGATGACGGCCAACCATGTGACTATTGATTGTTTTCATCGGACTATCGGTTTCGCCTCCGAGTCAGTGGAGCTACAACCGACCAATTCTGAAGCTGTTATTTCTTTCACTTCAGCCAGTAACTGTTTGTTCCAAGGCGCAGAGGCTTATGTCATGATGTTGACTGCATCCACTGAGACAGGTCTAGATTTATCTTCTATGCAAGTTGTTAATGAATTTCTTGATGTGTTCCCTGATGAAGTTTCTTCGTTACCTTCGGATCGTGAGGTGGAGTTCTCTATAGAGTTGGTTCCGGGAACTGGGCCAATTTCTATAGCTCTGTATAGAATGTCGCCGTTAGAGTTGAAAGAGTTGAAAGTCCAATTGGAAGAGTTAATTTCCAAACAGTTTATCCGGTCGAGTGCCTTACCATGGGGTGCTCCAGTATTACTTGTCAAGAAGAAGGACGGAAGTATGAGATTGTGCATTGATTACCGTCAGTTGAACAAGGTGACTATTAAGAACAAGTACCCTCTACCGAGAATTGATGATTTGCTAGACCAATTGAGGGGAGCTGCAGTATTTTCAAAGATTGATTTGAGGCCCGGCTATCACCAAATCAAGGTTCGAGCTTTGGACATCCCGAAGACCGCTTTCCGTACGAGGTATGGACACTACGAATTTGTAGTGATGCCCTTCGGTTTGACCATCGTCCTCGACTGCTGCTGGATTTGGTGTTTCCGTGGTAAAACAGTCTTAGCGTAGTTTGAAATCGGGAATCATGCATGCACCAGTTCTAGTTCTCAGTAAGTTTACTAAGTTATTTCTCTTTTTCAAATTTCCTCTTTTTGTTGATTGATTTCAGTGTTTTTTTGTGGCACTTGATTGTTTTGATTTTTAATGATTTCATTTTCTTTGTTACATGCTCTGTAATGGAGGGAGGAGCTATGACAACTACTCTGTTGCTTAGTAGAATACAACTGTTTTATGTGTAAGGATTTTTCTGATATGCACTGCTTCCTGTAGGTTGTTGTCGTTTACAATCCATGATATGCACTGCACTGCACTGCTTAATTAAGTTGCATTTGTATTTTCTCATTTTTCTTTAAAGTTTATAATACTTTTAATTGCATGCAGTTTTTTGAATCCTTTCATAGATTATGGAATTTGTTAGATAAGACATTCCATTATTTCTTTGATGATAATATAATCAGCTTTCATTGCCCACAATGGTTAGTGTGCTAACCGTGAGTGCTTACTGAATCTACAAGCTTAACATAATTGAAACAGATTCTAACATTCTAACAGAATTTTAACTGTGTGCAACTGAGAACAGTTTTACCACACCTATTGTATCTGTATTAGTTAATGTAATTTCAGTGTCTACACTTTTATTTTTTGCTTCAAAAAATGATTCCTTATACATTGATCATAGGGGATTCTTCACTTTCACTTTTTTTACTGGTTATCAGCTTGATAAGGCAAAGAAAAAGGAACCTGCATTCATAATAATAAGTTCAAAACATGAGCAAGAGATAGACAAGAGATTTATATTACAGAGGTGGTTTGCATTCTTCTTCTTTGAATACTTCAATAACAATGATGGTAAAGCATGTGTGTATTGGCATATTAAGTTTTCTTATATGATCTGCATCTATCCCATGTTTTGTGTTCAGACTTTATTGTTTGTAGTATTTCTCAGCATAGTAAATACACTCTTAAATGAATTTTTTGGTCCCTATTTGCAAAAGACTTTTTTGTCGATGTTATTTGATCCTACTAGTTGAGTCAAGTCAACCCTTATCGGAATATCTACTAAGATGATATATTTTAACCATGGCAAATCTGTTGTTTCTTTAAGAAATTTCTTACTAATTAAGTTTTTGTTCCATGATTTGTACATTTTTTTAATCCTCGTGTTACATCATTAGAGGTCAAGCATTATTGGTGGAATAACTTCCCTATCAGGAGTATGATTCAACTCAGGTTATTAAAGTCTTCCTTAGTCAAATGATTAGAACAAATTTTCAAACTTGCATATTGGCGTCAAGTAATGTGGTCATATGTGATTACATTGTTTTGAATCTTTGGAAATTTTCAGTTGAAAGTGCTATACTTTTATTGGGAACTTTGTTTGTAATCAGTCTCTTTCCTATATTATATGAACCACTTTTGTGTTTTTCTTTTGATAGTTTTCCACTTATAACATTCTTTGTGGTGTTGCAGAACGATGATGTTAAAATTTATGATGACCAATTGGATTACTGAGAAACAGTTTTGGTATCAAATGATATTGCCATAGAACACAGCTGGCGGAATACTAAAATCTTGAAAGCTTATTCTCTAGGACTTAGAAAATTGACAGCTTCTGCGAGTTATCCTAATGGGTCTGATGACAAAAAGGAGGTGATGATTCTTTCTTTGAGGCTTTCTTATAGAATCATATTTTTCTTTGATTGTTTTTTTTATCAATTAGTTTTAGCCATGATGCAGCATATGTTGTTCTGTTGTTAATTGTTATTACATATTTCTTCGATGGTTGGGACTTGGGGTTGCAAAGAGACTATATGTTGCTTTATATGAAGCTTATCATGTTTGGCTCCCTAAGCCCAATCTAGTATCATTGGTTTGTCTATGTTTCTATGTTTTTTAGTTGGTGTTTGAATGTATGAATGTTGTATAGTCAGAGAGTAGTAGTAATTTGCCCAGTATTTTGGCTCCTTAAAACTTTTTATTTTCTTATAGGTCCT
The DNA here is from genome assembly GCA_039519185.1 of Astragalus membranaceus. Lineage (NCBI taxonomy): Eukaryota > Viridiplantae > Streptophyta > Magnoliopsida > Fabales > Fabaceae > Astragalus > Astragalus membranaceus. Next base: position 140,778,959 of record CM076849.1, on the reverse strand, counting down.
TGTTGAAGTCTCCATTCCGTTTTCTATGGTTATGCTTCACAATTTTCCAGTAGAAACTGTTGTTGGATCTCATCTTCAAGCTTCTGTGACAATGAAGGCAGCGAATGGTAACATCATATTCAATGATATTGTGAAGTTTCATTTTAATTTTACTGCTTGGCATTTTTGGTAATGTGGATGTTTCATGTGCAGGTGCCTTTTTCTACAGATGCCATGCCTTCAATTCTTTGATAAAGTGGAAATCTGGAAGTGATTCTTTTGTAATTGTCAATGCAACTCAGGAGTTGTCATACTTGGAAACAGTGCCAAATTTTCCTAGAAATTTTCCTTTTTTAGAAGAAATTTTCCTAGTTTATTTAGTGTAGTGCATGTTTGTAACCTAAATCAATTAGTGTGTTTAATTAGTTTAGTTTGTAACCAAATGATTTATAGTTTGTGATTTTTGGTTACATTGGTTTCGAAATATACGTTAGTATAAGTGATTTTTAGTTATATTGGTTCGAAATATTGGATTGAATTTCTTTTGAATTGGTAGGCTGAGTCTGAATTAAATTGGCAGGTAAGTCGTATTGCAAATAGAATGGGTATGTATGTAACCAAATGATTTTCCAAAATTATTTATGAATGCGTACCGACGGAATTTGATACGGATACTTGTGAGGGATTTGCAAGGGATTTGCGACGGATATTTGTTAGGGATTGCGACGGATATTTGCGAGGGATTTGCGATGGAAGAATTTGCAAGGGAAAATTCCGTCGAAAATCGTTTGCAAGGAGCGTTTATGGGACAGAATTTTGTCCGTCGAAAATTTCATCGAAAATGCGTTTTAGCGACGGATTTTCCTGCTTTTCCGATGGATATTTCCCTCGAAAATCACCGAAATTCTTGTAGTGGTATTAAGCGAAGTATAACCTAGTCTCCACTACGGTGGTTGAGTCATAGATGTTAACCCTTGTTAGGAAGATTAGAAGTATTCAGTTTGACTCCAGTTTGACTCCAGTTGATTCGTCAAGTGAAAGCGAGGTAATTGTTTTCAGGATTCTATTGGTTGAATATCAATAGAATAAGTATGTGTTGAATTTGACATTATTCAAAATTCAACACGATGTATGGGATTGCTATGTAGCTAGGATTTAACAATCCTAGTATGTATTAATGAGTTATCACTTGTATTGTCCTTGATTGATGATTGTGTCGCTTGAATAGATGTCTGCTGATTGTTATGATGTAGCTTGATTGAATGAATCCAAAAATGGTCATAACATTTGATGCTATTGGTATATCGGGTTATCTTTTAAAGGTGTTGTTGTTAACTTAAATTAAGTTAAGGATTGATTGGGAACGAGTCTGGAGTGAACGGAATAGCGAAATTTGACGCAAAACAGAATTTTAGGAAAATCTTGAAAAGACACGTTTTCCGCCAATTCTTTCCCCAATCCTTCCCTAACTTGACCTAAGTTACTCTAACCCTAGTGAGACTACTTGAGGTGTGGTTGTATAATGGAAAGATTTTCAAAACAGTTGTAAATTCCACTTCACTTGTGACGTTCAATTTCTAAAACCGAGTATGATTATACTGTTTTAATAAAAGTCGTACTTTGAGTAAGGATATTTTTAAGTTGGGGTGAGTTATTGTTTTGAGAAAAAAAATGCTTTCAAAATGTTCTTATTTTGAAAACTGGTAAAAAGGATTTTCTACCGATTTGAATGAGCCTCCTAAGTAGTATTTTTCCAACATAGTATTGCGCCTAAGTATGCGAATTCTGAGTTTCACTTCATTTGATTGCGAACATATGCCTCGACCCTAGGTCGTAAGATTGTTTTCCAAACAAATTGTGTCTACATTAGGAAAGTTATGTAAAGTCGACTAATCGATGAATTGTCATGTCAATTATGCGAATAGGACTTCAACGATTTTGAGGACAAAATCTTTCAAGTTGGGGTGATTGTAACATCCTCAATTTAGCTACTTTCATTTATCGAAACTAGCAAGAGGTCATAGATAATTAATCAGCTATTCTAAATAAGTTAGCGTAATTAATTATATATGAGATCATTGTCATATGTTAAATAAATAAATTGTGTGTTAGTTGGTTAAATTATGTTAAGTATATGAGTTATGGATTGATCTTTGAGTTAGAAATAGAATTAAATGAGTGACATAACTTAAGGGTAGACTGGTCTTTTCCCTAACCCTTTTTACCCCAGCTGGCCAAACAACTCAAACACCCACAAAACATCACTTACTCCTATATTGTTTGTTGCTAGAAAATCAGAAGTTGAGAGTTTGGGAAATAGAGAGAGATAGGGAAACCGTGAGGGGGAGAGGGAGGAGAAGAGGAGAGACCTCCACCAATTCTTCATGCATGTCCCTCATGTTCACACCATTGAATTCAGCTCCTCTTCCTCTGTCCACTGATACCAATTTCGCAACCCACACCTTCCATTCTCCTCATTTCACCATTTGAGCAACTTCAACCTCAACTTGCTAGAAACGGAGTGTTGAGCACTTGCATGTTGTTGTTGAAGCTCAATAATCAGTTGTTAGAGCACATTCTCTACCCACTTTGTAATTTCAGAATCTGTGAGTGAAGCTTAGGTGCTGGGGGTCGTGGTTGGAGCATTTTTGGGGCTTGTGTTCGTGATCCTTGGTGATAGAGTTGAAGAAATCAACTCACAACAAGTTCTGCAACAAAACAGTTTTGACACCCTCTTGTATTTCTTTTGTAACTTCCTCCACAGACCTCATTTGAATGTCATTTTTGATTCATTAGAAACTAGACACGAAACCCTTCAAATTTCGCACAAGAACCACCTAATTGGACTGAGTATTGTGGGAGAAATATGATTTACAAGTTTCATTTTTGAATCAGAGTCAGTTTTGGACCAGTCACAATGTTTCGTTGATAACTCCTCGAATACTTATCATGTAAACACGAAACCTGAACTCTCGGAAACTAGAAAAAATTACCTTCACAATAGACACTCATTTTGCTAAGTTTAGTTAAATATTGACTGAGATATTGGGGTTTCCAAATGGCTCATGGTTGCTGGAAACAGCAGAAACCAAAACCAAACACCCCAACCTTCCCATTTCTTTTATATACTTGTATTGTGGTGAGTAGTGGAATCCAAGATTAGAAGGGAAGATTAGGTGCTGTGACAGGAGAATATGAGGATCGACTCCATGATGTGGAAAGCTAGGAAGTGGCTGGTTGGGTGTTCTTGGGAGCTTGTGGGAGCTTAGGATTCGAATTCGGGATCGTTCGGGAATTTTAGTCAGTGTTTAACTCCGTTCATTGTGATTATGTGATTTTCATCACATTCCCGTGAGTTCTATACTCGCTTAGGGACTTGTTTTCGAATATGTGTTTGCATGTGTTCTGAATCGGGTCACGCTGTTTTCGTTTCGTAAAACTCCATTAAAACCGTAATTTAAAAAATGTATGAATTGTTGTTTTGTGTGGAATGAATTGATGAATGTTATGTGATTGTTTGCATTATTTGATGGTCATGACTGTTGTTTTGTACTGGAAATAATGTATGGCTAAGTTGGGTATCGATCGGAACAGACAACGGAACGAACGGAATAGCCAAAGTTACACGAAAATAGCATTTATGGAAAACTGAAGGACACGCACGGACAGTGCGCCCCTGCGCACGGATCGTGCGCCTCATTCTGCTACCTTAGACGCAATTTTTAAAAATGCACACGGGTCGTGGCAAGCTGAAGCAAGGCCCTGATACTATGCACATTCACGAATACATCCACGTATCAAATGTTCAATCTAGTGCAATGGCAAGCTGAAGGAAGTATCAATTAAACGCGTGGGACACTAGTGCGATACCCCCTTAGATTCCAATTTTTCCTTTTTTTCCTTTTTCATTGACCGGCTGGGAATGCATTTTACTGTATAGCATGTTGTTTATTTATTTTTTAAATTTTTTTAATGGGGAATCTATCTACATGCTTTTTCTTTTTTTTTTGACAATGTCTCTTTCTTTCTTTTTATCGTAGAAAATGTCTCTTTCTTTTTTGACAATGACTCTTTCGTTTTTCTTACAGCTGCATTTTATTTCTTTTTACAAAGCTTTGGCAAAATATTTTATATTGCTTTTGGAATGTATTCAACAAAAAAATATATTGCTTTTAGCAAATGTTTTTTCGATTGAATATTTGAAAATTTCCAAAAAATAATTCCAGCATTTTAAAACCAAAATTAATTAAATTTACATTTATTTTTTAAGAATTAATATTGTGATTTTGAGTTCTTAACCGAATTTCTATTGACGAATTAAAATAGTTTTTTTAGGAATTTAGTTTTGTTTGTAGGTATAATACTTTTTATATTTGATTATTAGGTATATTCATTGATAATTTTGGCCCCCACAATAAATTATGTAAAATTTTGTCACTAAGGAGTCCAATCTGATAAAAGTAGGGGTCTAATTTTTGAAATTTGAAGAGGGCCTCTCGATTGTTTTGGAGTGTTTTGGAGGGCCAGCATAGTATAGATAGATATCGGTTATAGCACAACAAAATTGAAATATAAGTACAAAGAGCATAGAGACTAATTGTTGTCATGAGAACGAATCATTATGATTAAGGTGTACTTGTTTGGGCTGTTTTTTGGTCCGATTTTGAAGCTATCTTTCATGTATTGCAATAAGTCTCTCAAAACAGAGACTCAAACTTAATGAATAAGCCGAATATTTATCCTAGTCAAACATATACTCCCTCCGTTCTTAACCTTCGACATTTTTGGCTTTTTACACACAAATTAAGGTACTAATCATTCCGTTTTCATATATAAGCAAATTTCGGCTAAACACGTGTTTTAATAAAAGCTAGAAAAAAAATATTGTTCCTAAATTGCCCCAATTTATTCTTGCATTGATAAAAGCAAAAATAGTGTTATAAAATTTTTTTTTGCATTGGTAAAAGTAAAAGTAATGTAATAACTAGGGGTAAAGTTGAGATATTAAGTGAAAAACAATTTTGACTTGCTTATATTTTTTTTAATCAAACAGGCAGTCAGCCCGAATTTATTAATAAAATAAAGAGAGATATAAAAAGCACAAGAGGGGACTAGACCAAAACCCTTGGTAATAAAATAAAGTTGAGATATTAAGTGAAAAACAATTTTGACTTGCTTATATTTAGTAATAAGAAAATTAGGTATTTTTGCTTATAAATGAAAACGGATGGAGTATTAATTTGTGTTAATCATGTACTTAAATACCTCTTTGTAATTGTTTTGGAATGATTGAAATCCAAATAAAAGTGTCTTGGAAAAATAAATCCATACTTTGGAACTCTAAGTGACTCGATAAATATAAATGGTATATTTGGAAAAATTTGGTGAGTTGTACATTGTTATGTACCTTGTCTCGGATTCTTGGATCCGGAATCTGCGATCGGTATCTGATGTGTTGTGATAGTCTTCTCCTGGCTCAAGGCCGGATAAGTGCTTCGAAGGTCGGAATCTTTCGAGGTGAAAATCGCCATTGTCATCTTCCTCCGAGGTTGAACTCGGGAGTGTCGGGTACCTACAGACACTCCGATGCTAAAGTCAGCAAACAGACGTCAGTGAGGTGTAAATGAGCGAAGCGTGCCTGGATATGCGGGTTGGATCCGTATTTATAGATGCGGAGCACCGGGGATTCGCGGGTGGTACTCGATCCGGAGCCGTTGGATTGAGGCGTTTGGATCTGGTCCGTCGATCCTGGCTCAGAAGGTGGACCTGCTTGTTGGGTCGAATTCATTGACGAACTGGGCTGTTGCTAGCGCGGATTGGGCCCATTGGGCCGATCCGGAACAGTTGCCCCCTAAGTCGAGGTCGGCATCGGGAGGTGCGACTTCGGCTTGAATGACGAGTTTCTGAAATATTTGTGGCAAAAGCAATCTCGGAGGTCGGAAACCCTTGAATTGACTCGGGTACTCCTGGAGGCACCATGTGTCTGTGTCAGAGATGTGACGTCTGACTAACGCGGGACGTCTTGTCATAATGATTTGCACAGATCCTCACGTCTGTACATTGATTGCCTCGAGATAAATAGCGTCGCTTCACCTTCCAGGTTCAGGGTGTCTCTAAATACTCGCTCAAGGCCAAATTCTAAATACTTTGTCATTTTCTTATCTTGAATTCTCCCGAGTCTGGCGAACCCTGTACGAGCTTATTCTCCAGCAATCCGAGCTTGAGATCCTGGTTTCCGACGTTGACAGTTGCGTGTTGTTTTCTTGCTCTTGATCCTGCCGACGTTGAGTTTTCCGATAGGGTTTCTTGAACGTCTTCTACTGAGTCCCATCCAAGCTTTCTGAGACTCGTTGCCTTTGTTCTGGACTTTTAAAATGGCGAGGATAAGGGAAACCGAGAGAACGAATGTAGTTGCCCCCGGCAAGCCGCCGTTAAAGAGCTCCGCCGAGGGCCACATAGTTATTGATGAGCAGAGGTCGACCTCGGGGGCGTTATCAGGTCGAGCTGAGGCCAGTGGCTCAATCCTAACACCGCCGCCAGTGGTGTCTCCAACCTCCGACCCTACAGGGGAAGCCTCTACCTCTGATAACGCATTATTGGACTTTCATCTTTCCGCCCAACGCTGATGCAGAGGATCCATACGGGTGGATTTCAACCGATATTCGTACGGTGGGATCGTATTACCGAGCTGGACGTAGTGAGCCGAGCGTGCTCAGAAAATTTGAGAAGTTTGTGGGAGCCGACGGGCAAGAGTGGATGCTGGAGCTCGTCTCGGGCGACGATGTTGTGTGCTCCAAGGTAGCCGGGGTGAAATTTTTTGTTTACTCGGCGTTCTTTGAGAGAATGGGGATGAGGATCCCATTTTCGGAGTTCCAGAGGAGGGTTTTATGGTTCTTGCAGGTCGCTCCTTCCCAACTCACCCCGAATTCTTGGGGTTTTATAAACACTTCTGAGATCGTGATGCGGGAGTTGGGCCGCCTTTGTCGTCTGAGAGTTTTCTTCCTTCTCTTCGACGTGTTTCGTCAGCCCAAGGCTGGGTCAGACAGGTACAACCAGATAGGCCTACGTCTTACTCGTAAGTTTTCCTTCTTCGAGTTTGTGACGGACTCGATGCGGGACTTCAAAAATGGCTTCTTTTTAGTGGCACCGGTAAATGAAGCGACGGAGAGGGAAGTTGTCGAGCTTGATGAAAAGGGAGAGGTTGTGAAGAACTTGTTTCCCTTGTCTTGGTGCCAAGGGCATTTTGATTTGCAGACGTCGGGGTACTCCTTTAAAGAGACAGAGCTGACCCGGCAAGAGGCCCTAACCCTGAAGCTACTGTCACGTTAGGGTGGGGCATTTACGAGTAAGTTTCGGAGGATTGAGTGTAGGAAGATCTTGGAGGCGAAGTCTCCCGCCGCCCTGACTTCAACTCTGGGCAAGTTCGCAACCCATGTTTTGAATTTCTTTTTGACTTTCTAGAGTCTGTGTTTTTACGACTGTTTCTCTTTTTTACAGATTGGTTCACCAGACCGGTGAACTTTGCCGAGTATCTGGCTTCTGTCGGGGTCGGCGAAGATGTGAACACCGGAGTCGGCTCTTCTTCAGCCCTGTCTCCAGTAGTTGTCGCTGCTAGGGTCGTGGTCGACCAGGGCGTGTCCCCTGTGGTTCGGACGAATTTGGAGCCGACTTCGCAAAGTTTGAGGGAAAAGCGTAAGGAGCGTAGCCCCCCCCGAGTCTGCCCCCCGTGACCAAGATGTTGAAAACTTGCTGTCTTTCAGGTGCTGAAACTGAAGTCTCTCCTTCCTACTTTGAGGCTTGCCTCCGGGTTGGAGAAGTCGATCAGTAGACGCTCAGTCTGTGGAGCTCAGAGATTTTCCTGATGAAACAAGGTAATAATTGCTCCGAAGATGAAAACTTGTGGTTTGATGTTGAATTGCAAGACAAGTTTGACAAACTGACGGCTTGCTTGGAATTTCTTTCAGAAGCTCGTGAGGAAGCTGAGAGATTTGAAAAGGAGAAGGGAGAACTCCAGGCTCGCTTGGATAGCCTGACCGAGGCCAATCCTGCGGCCATAAGAGAGGAAGTGTCCGAGTTTGGGAAGAAGGCCGAGCCTGCTGAACGGGTGCGGAAGTTAAGTGAGGAGATAGAGGCAGCCGAGGCCGTGGCTCCTGGGCTAGAAGTAGAGGTATTGCGCCTAGAGGCAGAGCTGACCGCGGCTGAGGAGGGTTAGAGAGGAGCGAGATAAGGCTCTTCTTATTAACCAGAGGTCTGATAGGGGGACTCTGGCTATTGCCTCTTTCTCTAAAGACCTTGTGGCAGAACGGTGAGCCATGATGGTCCTGACCTCGTAGTAGAGGTCAGTGAGCCACGATAGGCTCGACCTCGTGATAGAGGTCAGTGAGCCATGACAGGCTCGACCTCGTGATAGAGGTCGGTGAGCCACGATAGGCTCGACCTCGTGATTTGGGTCAGTGAGCCATGATAGGCTCGACCTCGTGATAGAGGTTGGTGAGCCAAGATAGGCTCGATCTCATTGTAGAGGTCGGTTGGCGGTGTGTCAGAATGATCTTGTGAGAAGGAAGTAATTCTGAGGCTGCGAGATCAGATAGGACTTCATTCGACCCATTTCACCAAGCGGGGAGCTTTGGAGTGAGCGCGGAGTGTAGAAGCTTGTTCGAGGTTGGGTGCAAGGGCTCAGTCTTGACCCTGATTAATGTTCTTTGAGAAGTAGATGAATACCTGAAAAAGTAATCACTTTATTGATGGGGTCCAATATGAGTACAATCATCATCAGATGTGGGACTCGGAGTCCAGAGTTATGCAAAAATCTTTAAGGGAATCTCATTGCTATTACTCAAACAAGCATGAAACGTATGCTTGCATATTCGTCCATAGGTCAAATCGGATATGTAATTATTGGAATAATTGTTGGAGACTCAAACGGTGGATATGCAAGCATGATAACTTATATGTTGTTCTATATCGCCATGAATCTAGGAACTTTTGCTTGCATTGTATTATTTGGTCTACGTACCGGAACTTATAACATTCAAGATTATGCAAGATTATACACGAAAGATCCTTTTTTGCCTCTCTCTCTCTCTCACTCACTCTCTCTCTCTCTCTCTCTCTCTCTCTCTCTCTCTCTCTCTCTCTCTTTCTTTAGCCCTATGTCTCTTATCCTTAGTAGGTCTTCCGCCACTAGTAGGTTTTTTCGGAAAACTTCATTTATTCTGGTGTGGATAGCAAGCAGGCCTATATTTCTTGGTTTCGTCCAGTCATTAATAACTTAATTATTTTTAGATAATAATAGATGGAAACAACGCTTGTAAGAAGTCCTATTAAAAGTCTTCCGCCGTATTTAAGTTATTGTTGCTGCTTGGGCACTTGCTGAACCAGTACCTCAACAGCACACGTCTTTGCCTCTCCCTGAGCAAGGTATGTAGGGTGCTCTATACCTTATTTATTTTATTTACAGCCACTTGGTCACCTGCCTGCTCAACCCTTTCGCTTCGTTCCAGACAACTAGTTAAGGTTGGGCATAGGTTTTGAATAAGAGAGCGGGCGCTCGGAGCTTCTTTGAAAGCTATTGTTCTCCAGAACAGGACTATTGGAAGGACATCCTTCTTTATGAAAGCAGGCTAGACTTCGCGAGCCAAGCTAGAAAGCCAGGACCGTAGGCCAGTAGTGGCCATGTCTCCGGATCAACCAACGCATCTTCAGCAAAGACATAAGTGCAACAAAGTATTGTAAGAAGAAACAAAGCATTCAGGGAAATGGTGGAGATGACATGATAAGTGGTTTTTGATGGCTGAGGTCGGGCCTAGCTTTTTTTTGGCCTGTTTTGCATTGGGTCGGGGTAACGGGTCTCTGGTTTGTTTGTTAAGTTGGGACATCATGTTCATGTTCTGAATTTTCGGGATCCTCCTGACCTCCGACCTCGATCAGGTTGACTTCAGATACGACCTTCTTGCCAATGTGGCCCTTCTCGCTCTTGTCGAATTCATGATCTGTCTTTATCGAGAGGTAGTGGCACTTCTTGGCGGATTTTCGGTCGACTTCAATTGTCATGATCTCGTCCTTGGTTGAGTAAAATCCCATCTTCAAGAGAACTGTCGAGGCTACGGCTCCGAGCCTACCCAAAGTTGGTCTTTCTATGATGCGGTTATACGGGGATTTGCATGGTAGGACCAGAAATTGTGTTTTTACTGTTCTGTAGAGCTTATCCCCGTAGGTGACCATGAGCTCCAGGTATCCGAGTGGAGTGGTTTTTGCGCCATAGAATCCTGTCAGTTCTGAGCCTCGGTAGGGAGTGAGGTCGGTCTCGGAGATGTTGAGCTTGGGGAGTAAGTTCTGAAATAAAACCTCTGCCGGGCTCCCCTGGTCCACTAGGATCCTTAGGACCTGGATGTCGACCATGATGGTAGAGATAATGAGCGGGATGTATTTGTTTGGTTTACCATCTGGGAGGTCCTGATCAGAGAAAGCCAGTGGGGGTCTGTCGGATAGGTTGGCGGTTCTCGGGTTGCTTGCTATGCTCAGAATTTCTTTCCATTTTCGATTCATATATCTTTTTGTCTCGCCCGAGTCTACTGAATATACGCCTAAAATCACGGCGTCCAGTGTCCGGGAGCGCTGCTGGTTGGGCTCATCGTCTTCGTTCGAATCCTCAGAGTCGGCCTTTGCTGGCTTGGCCACTTCGTTTACTTCGGATTTGCCCTTTCGGGGCGAGCCAGATCGCCGTCTTTCTTAATCCCCTTCTTTCTTGACATACTTGCTCAATTTGCCTTTTTGGATCAAGTCCTCGATGTCATCTCGAAGAACCTGACACTGGTTGGTGTCGTGGCAGTGACTCCTGTGGTAGCGACAATACTTCTTCTTGTCAGTGTTCTCTCGCAGCGCGATAAGAGCCGACCATTTCCAGTCCTTGAACTCGGTGTTAGCGCACTCAGCAAGAATTTTTGACTTCGACTCATTCAGCTCTGTGTACTCGGAGAACCGAGGTTGTCTTTCTCGAGAAGGCCCTGTAGAGTCTTTCTATGGATTCTTCCCTTTGTCACCCGCCTTTGAGGGAGCCGAGGTTGTACCGACCTCGTCGGCCATATCATCCTCTTCATAATCAATGAACCTCTGTGCCCGCCTTAGGAATTCTTCTAGGGTGTGGGGTCGGCGAACGCCAATGTCAATTTGAAAAAGGCTCTTCCTGCGGAGTCCATGCCTCATGAATAAGAGTTTGATCTTGTCTTCTAGATGTCTGACATTGTTCACCTCTTTGTTGAACCTTTCAATGTAGTCACGCAAGGTTTCGTTTTCCCCTTGTCTAACAGCTTTGAGGATGTCCACCGACTTGGGCTTCAGCCTGGATGCGGTGAAACGTGCCGAGAACACCCTGACGAGTTATTCCCATGAGTTGACGAAACGGGGCTTAAGGTCTCTAAACCAGGAAAGTGCGGCCTTTCTAAGTGATAGAGGAAAGATCTTGCATTTTATGTCATCCTTGGCATTCATGTACTGCATCATGAGGTCGAACGTATCAACGTGCTCGTTCGGATCCCCTGAGATGGCAGGTGTGTTTGCTCGGACAGCTGCAACCTCTTCTTCCATTTGCGTCAGGCGCAATTCCTGTTGTGCAATCTCACGGCTTCGGCGATCTAGTAGATCAAGTATCTGGTTCACCGCTTGGACCGGAATCGGGACAGCCTCGGGCACTGGCTGAGGCGAGAGTAGCGGTGCGGACCGGGCTTCTTCAATTGGAACTTCTTGGACATGTCCCTCAGGTGTTTGATTATGTCGGGGAACGACTTCAATCACGCTTCATGGACGAGGTTGACTTCGAGTCGGGGGACGTCCTCGTGGAGCCATAGGAAAAGATTAGGTTGATGAAAGTTTAACAGTAAAATCCCACTGTGGTTGCCAATGTTATGTACCTTGCCTCGGATTCTTGGATCCGGAATCTGCGGTCGGTATCTGATGTGTTGTGATAGTCTTCTCCTGGCTCAAGGCCGGATAAGTGCTTCGAAGGTCAGAATCTTTCGAGGTGAAAATCGCCAATGTCGTCTTCCTCCGAGGTTGAACTCGGGAGGGTCGGGTACCTGCAGACACTCCGATGCTAAAGTCAGCAAACAGACATCAGTGAGGTGTAAATGAGCGAAGCGTGCCTGAATATGCGGGTTGGACCCGTATTTATAGACGCGGAGCACCGGAGATTCGCGGGTGGTACCCAATCCGGAGCCGTTGGATTGAGGCGTTTTGATTTGGTTCGTCGATCCTGGCTCAGAAGGTGGACCTACTTGTTGGGCCGGTTTCATTGACGAACTGGGTTGTTGCTAGCACATATTGGGCCCATTGGGCCGTTCCGGAACATACATTAAGTTTTTAAAAATACTATTGTTTTGGGAGTATGTATTTTCTAAAAATAAATAAATGTACACAAAAATATACTCCATCCGTTTCAAATTAATAGTCGTTTTAGCCAAAGTAAAAAATTTCAATTTAATAGTCGTTTTGTCATTTCAATGCATCATTAATTAAATCTTTTCAATTTTACCCTCATTAATTGTTCTAACTTTTCACCACCAAAGGCATTACCAACATGCATTTATTAATTTGTGAGGTTAATTTAGTAAAACTACCATGTTACTTAGCCAATTTATTGTGTTTTTTCTTATTCTTTGTGCCGAAACCTTAAACGACTATTATTTTGGAATTGAGGGAGTGTGAGAAAACGTGAAAGTGGTAAATGTGTAACATCCCCAAAATCATAATGTTTGATTAGGAGTACCTTTAATGAGAATCGTTGTGTAGATTTTTTTGGCAAAATTAGGAGCCCATGCAACTGAGGATTTCATATTTCTGACTTCCCCTCCTATAGAGTTAAGAATCTTTTTGCTTGCAGATGCCTCTGAGATCGCTTTTGTGAGAAGCTAGTTTAGTTTCTTTTTTGTTTTGGCTCTTTTCTTTTTGCATTTGTAACCAAAAAAAAAGTACCTTTAATGAGAATATTTTTTTATTTAATTTTAATTTTAATTTAATTAGGCTCGTTAATATATATTAGTCTCATGTTGCCATAAAACATTAGTTAGAGAAGAAGATGGGCCAAGCCATATTACCGAAAAGAAGAGATGATGGGCCAAGCCCACCTTATAAAATTTGAATTGCCATGAAGAAAACCCAAAATCAGAAAAACTCTTAACATTTTCTTCTACTACGCTAGGGCTCATCCTACTCACCGTTCTCCCATCAGAAGCAGAGAGAGAGAGAGAGAGAGAGAGAGGGAGAGGCGATGCTTTCAGGGGACATTCCTCCCAATCAAACCATTTACATTAAGAATCTGAACGAGAAAGTCAAGAAAGACGGTAATTTCCTTTCTCGCCCTTGTTGCTGTTCACTTCAATTTCACATTTACAACTATTTTCTAGTTCATTGTGATTTTTGAACTTTTCAGAAGTTGCAACAAACACTTACTGTTAATTTTTTAATGATTTGATGTATAATTTGGTTGCTGGAGAGTGATTCCTACAAACTTCAACTAGGGTTGAGTTTTTTTAGCTGAATTAGGATAGCTATGGATTTGGCTTAGGAGCCAAAATGATTTTTGTGTTTCTTATGCTGAAATATTATTGATTGTTATTTAGGAAACTTTAATTGGACTGGGTATGTTTCAGTTGGATAAACATGGAACTCAATTAGCTGAAATTTTATTGATTGCTATGTAGGAAAGTTTAATTGGACTGGGCATGTTTCAGTTGGATAAACATGGAACTCAATTACATATTGATATTCTTTGCTGCTTTTAGAATTTAGTTTGTCTTATATTTTGTTTTATTGTCAATGTGGGCAGAGTTGAAGAGATCTATATACTGCTTATTCTCTCAATTTGGGAGGATTTTGGACGTTGTTGCTTTAAAGACACCGAAGCTTCGAGGACAGGCATGGGTTTGTTTTAGTGAAGTCACTGCTGCTAGTAATGCAGTGAGACAAATGCAAAACTTCCCATTTTATGAAAAACCTATGGTAATCAAGTTATAGTGCTTTGGTTAGTTGTTAATTTCTTTACATGTATGTTCATCTTACCGGTTGTGTTTTATTTGAAATTTTTTTGGAACCTTTTGTTGTTGCCTGCTCAAGTTATCTTACTGCGTTTGATTTGATCTTGAATCTTGTTATATCTCTCAATCTATTGTCTATCATGAGTTTATGTTTGTGCCAAACCATACCTCAATGTAGGAATTCTTATTTAAATATTTTGTTTTAATTTGATTTGGTCCAAATATCTATTGTCCTCTAGGCTGTATGTTTGTGATCAAGAATGCAAATGGAAGGTGTGGTTGATATATATGTTCTTTATTCACCACCTTTTCCTTTGAAGTTGCTTGGTATTTTGATTTGTCTGTTTTTCTATCAATGATATGCTTCTAAAAGCTTTTTTGCATAAATTATTTGATGCAGCGAATTCAATATGCGAAATCAAAATCAGATTGTATTGCTAAAGAAGAGGGAAGTTTTGTTCCAAGGGAAAAGAAAAAGAAACAAGAGGAGAAAGGTGAATAATAGTCCTTTCTCGCTTCCTTTTAAACCATCATCTTACTCATTTTTTGAATTCTATTTTTGTACTTTTTTTGTACGATATAATATTATTTCACACTAAATATTGTGTAGTTGTTTGTGAATAATACCTACAATACCTATACATATATGTAATGTGTGTGTGTGTGTGTGTGTGTGTGTGAGAGAGAGAGAGAGAGAGAGAGAGAGAGAGAGAGAGAGAGAGAGAGAGAGAGAGAGGAGACAGGGAGAGCATAGTTGTTGGATAGAAAATGAAAATTACTACTCCTTCCGTTCCAAATCTTTTGATGTTTTACAAACCCAATGCTATTTTAACGACTTACTTCCAACTTTACCCTTAATAAATATGTTGTATTAATTTTGAAGAATGTTTTTACCAAAGCAAAGTTGTGGAGAACAAGATATTAAATGAGGGTATTTTAGACTAAATTTTACCTAATTAATGTTTTCTTATTCCATGTGCATTTGCTAAAACATCAAAAGATTTGGAACGGAGGGAGTATTTTTTTAAGTAGTTATTTTTGGAACAAGAAGTTGTCCCATTGTTTGTGAGTAAGTAATAATTTTAGAGTTTTGTCCTAGACCTCATCTCTATATTTGTTCTGTCCACTGACCATTTTAGAATTCAAACACGAAACAAAAACTTTGTTATGTTTGGTCCCTCACTTTTTGGCAAATCAAATGGACCCTGAATGATGGAAGTAAATAGCTAACCATATGCTATGATTTGAACCCAGTTGTCCTTTGTAGGCGTTGTTGTTGAATTCAGCTGATTAAGCTTTTTGAGGCATACATGCTTCCTGGCCTGCGTATTTGAGCTAAACTATCAATAGGTCTGATCACTGGTAGGCCAAAAACTGGTTTTCGAGCTGGTTCATCATACCAAAGAAACAGCTCAATTGAGTTCGTCTGAACAGTGTTTTAAATCCCGGATAGCGGAGCGTAGCGGCCGGTCCAAAAAACGCTATAGCAGTATAGCGGAAAGTGGGATGACCGCTATTTTGAATTGTCATACACAAACATAGGATGAATTAGAGGTGTCAATTTGGCCCCAAGCCCCAAGCCCAACCCCTATGGCCCCCTAATTTAGCCCCAAATATTTCAGCCCCCTATTAATGGGGCTTTTTTTAGCCCCAACCCACATTTTCAATTTTTTAGTGGGTTGGGGCCAGGGCTTTGTGGGTTGGCCCCCAATTTTTTTTATCATTATTTTCCTACTACTTACACCTCTCTTTCATTCTTTTACCCCATTCCTCTTCTCCATCACTCTCACCACCACCTCATTCTCTCTCTCACCACAACCATCACCACCATCACCATCTCCCACTCACCACCACCACCACCACCTCCTTTTTCTTCTCACCACCACCACCACCATCACTACCACCTCCTTTATATTTTTAAAACATAAAAAATCTTTCACTAAAAAAATATTCTTATTAGTAAAAAATACTTTTAAACATCATTTTAATATATTTTTATACTTCATATTTTTTTATTTATATTTTTAATATCTGTAAATGTATAAATATAATATATATATAGTTATATATAATATAATAGTTATAAATATAAATATAAATATAAATATAAATATAAATATAAATATAAATATAAATATAAATATAAATATAAATATAAATATAAATATAAATATAAATATAAATATAAATATTAATATAAATATAAATATAAATATAAATATAAATATAAATATAAATATAAAAATATATTTATATTTAAATATGGAGGTGGTGCCGGGCGGCTCTCCGGCGGCCCCACGGAGGCTCTCCGGCGACCACACGACGGCGGACGACGGCGCTCCGCGATCTCACGGCGGCGCTCCGGCAACCCACACGGCGGTGGGAGGCGGCGCTCCGGTGGCCACTACGGCGGTCGGTGGTGGCTGATATATTTTATATAATATATTATATATTATATATATATATATAACAGTATGTGTGTATTGGACTTTCAGTCAGCTAATCAATATTGCAGAACAAAATTATCCTCAAGCAAAACTGCAGCTTGTAACTAATATTCATAACTAGAGAAGCAGTTGTCAAATATTTTCATTATCAAAATAACATACTGGTCTTGTATTAGAGTAACACATTCTAGTTAATGCTTTTGAAAAAAATTATAGCGCCACATGGAGGAGCCTAAATGATTAAAGGTGTCACGCTCACGCATATAGTAACACATTCTATCCCCTGGATATATATATATATATATATATATATATATATATATATATATATATATATATAGTTTCTGAATTTGAAAAAAACTGAAAAACTGAAATTTATTTTTTTTTGTTAAAAAGTATTTTTATAATTATCCAATGGATTTAAAAAATATATTGGATGGATCACAACCATCCACAAAATTAAACAAAAAATTAAAGGCCTTGGGGCTGGCCCTGACCCACTGGGGCTTGGGGCCATGTGGGCTTATGAAATGTGGGCTTTTTGGCCCATGGGCCTTTTGGCCCTAGGGCCACGCAGGGCTAGGGTTGGGCTGGCCCATATGGGCCAAATTGACAGCTCTAGGATGAATACTATATGTATGAAAATTGTCAAGTATAATTAAAAATATTCAAAATCCATTACAGGTATCCTAATAGGGGTTACCTAACATGTATTAAGTAAACTGAATTAAATAAAAGCAGATGTTAAGTAACAGAGAAGCATAAAAAAAAAAAAACAAGGCAAGCTGAAACATAAGAAGCAGGGCACAAAGAAGCAGAGAAGTATAGAAAAGCAAGCTGAAAATGAAATAAAAACAGAGGCAGAGAAGCAGGGCAAGAAGCCAAGAACAGGGGTTACGTAACAGAGCAAAACAGGACGCGCAGGACAGGGATGGCAATGAACAGTAACTATTTACACACCAGAATACCAAAACTACCCTTAATGAAACCCTATTTTCTATTCTTTTAACTTCCACACGAAATACCAAAACTACCCTTAATGAAAACCGTAACGTTTTAAAAATATAAGGGTCATTTTCGTAATTTCGCGCTTGTCTTCAACCTAGTATCCAAATCGCAGAGACCAAAACGCGAATCTCGCCGCTATAACTACCGTGACGGCCGCGAAGCCAAAACGCACTGTGATGCAGACGCCGTAGCGGCGAGCCACCGCTCCGCCCCTCCGTGATAGCGCTGCTATCGCGCGCGATTCAAAACACTAGTCTGAACGGCAACCAGCTTGGTTTGGTTCATCTAAACCATATTTCATGTTTGGTTTGGTCTTGTTGGTTTTCCTTGAGGAACTGAACTGTGCCCTATCTATCCTCATTGGATTTTCTCGGTGTAAAGATAACATGATTAAAATATACTGTTGTAAGGTTACCTTTTACAGTCAATAGTGAAGTACTCTAGTAAATTAATCCATATAGAGTAAACCCTCAATTTAGTTCCTAAACTAAAATTCTCTCTTCTACTTGGCCCCTAAACTATATGAGAATAATAAGTAGTCTCTAATGTTTGTGAAATTTGCCCCATTATTAGTCTTTGAAGTTTTGTGAAATCCATCACATTAGTCTCTATAAGGGACTACTTATAAAACCTTAGGGACCAATTAGCTGGGTTTTACCAACATTAGGGACTACAAAGTATTTTCATATACTTTAGTGACCAAGTAGGAGAGAGTGTTTTAGTTTACGGACTAAATTGAGTATTTATTCAATTGATATATTATGTTTGTGATTCCAATTTCATTATTTAATCATATGCATGTGTCACAGTCTCACAGACATTAATTTCCTGCTGCTTCTCATACCTTGTTAACGATATTTGAATTCAAATTTGTCATTCGTAGATGGTTATTCAACTTAATATTATTTGTTTGAAAGGTGAGTAAATTAACCCACCCACCTGCTTTCTCTCGTACTCTAATCTCCCCCTCCCTCTCCCCCTCCCCCCACCAAAAACCAATTCCATCCCATGTACATTAATTCACAAAGATGGAAGAAAAGAAACTGGGCAAGCTATTCAGTTTAAATTAGTATTGTCACTGCTCATGTGAAACATTTTTAAAAGCACAATATGAAAACTTGAAATTTAGTCATCAATTGATAAGCTGTATATCCTTTGTTAATTTGGCAGCAATTCCTCGTTTTTATCTGACTGATTTAATTTTGCATGTTCAGCTGAGAGAAAGCGGCGCTCTGATGAAACACCCCAATCTGCTGTGCCAAATGGAACACATGGCTCTAATAATGGTGGCCCAACAGTAAGTTCCTTTAATTTATGCTTCCTGATTTTTTCCCTAGCAAGAACTTTGGCTGTAGATTGTAAAGAGTTTGTTAGTTCGGATGTAGTAATCATCAAAAAAACAAGTAAAAAAATGATGATTAATGTTGTATCTTTTCAATGTATCTCTTTTCTGAGGATATGATAGTAATATTGAATTTTATGCACATATCTTGATGTCACATGCAACTAACATATAGTATGTTCTATTATCTGCAGGCCTCATTCCGTCCTGGCCCTGGTGCCCATGAAGCTGCCGCTCCCAACAATATTTTGTTCATAGAGAATTTACCTTATGAAACTACTGGTAGGATGCTTGAAATGCTTTTCGAACAATACCCAGGTTTTAAGGAAGTGCGCTTGATCGAAGCAAAGCCAGGTATCGCATTCGTGGATTTTGAAGATGACGTGCAATCATCCATGGCAATGCAGGCTCTTCAAGGCTTCAAAATCACACCTCAAAATCCCATGATTATAAACTATGCTAAGAAGTAGCTAATCAGTTTTCTGCAGTCAGTAATTTTTCAACTCTTGCCTGTATTTGTACGAAGCTGATACTTGAACTGATATTTGTATACTGTACTGGTGTAGATCCTTAAAAACACCAATTGCAGAAGTTGCAAGTTTACAGGATATTAGAAACTAGCAAACGGGAAGTAAGAATTTGACCACATATGTGGGAAGATTGCGATAGTGCTGGTATGATTGTGTTTATTGATTGAATGTGGTTTATTTTAATTTTCTCTATAAAACGTGGTCTCATTTACTTTGTAAGATAGGTTGTTGTTTTTTCATCAGCCTAGATTGTACACTAGTTTTACGTTCTTGCAGTTCTTTTTCCTGCATTCATGCATATGTTTTGACTGGTTTCGGACACTAGTTTGACTCGTTTTCACAAAATATGTATACGCTCAAAATTTTCTTCCTCTTGTTTCACAAAATACCTACAATGTACCACATTTTGAGGCCATTGCTCATGTCTTCCCCTAGAGATGAAAAATTTGTAGTTACTGGTACGAGAATTTGAAGCATTATTGCAAAATGAAGTCATGGATAAAAAAAAATTGGGTATGTAAATCTAGGATTTGTTAAAGGGAGAAGATATAAAAGGGGGAAAAGATGGGAAGAAGATGAAGTCATGTAGGTTTCTGACTCATCTATCCAAACAACTACATTGGCTTTTTTTTTTGTAACTGACTGTAACAGAAAAGTCGCTAAAAGGGTGATAGTGAACACAATTTAAACATAAAAGACGATTTTGAGAAGAAAAAAGATAAAAGACTAAATTGAAACTTTATATTAAGTTAAAAGACCTCGAGAATAATTTTGCAATAAAATGCAATGCAAAATGGTAATTAGTTGTAACCAAAGCTAAAATTATATTACTTTGCTTGGGACAACTATCCCCGTCAACCGACACCTGTCTAAACATGAGAATTGTCAAAGTTTAGCAATTTTCTAGCAAGAAACTAAAGATATGGATTGTTCACATAATTATGATGATGGATGTTCTTTAGTGTGTGGTCTAATATGAAATTACCTTGCTATATTAAAAAAAACAATTCTTGTAAAATTTTGGGATGTTTTTTTTTATCCTATGCCTAATTAAGGAGCTTCCCATATCTTCTCTTCTTTTGGAAGTGAGTATATATATATACATAGGTTTTAGCTCTTGCTATTAACAAAGATTTGCTATGTTTGACAAAAAGTAGTGGATAGCGGATAAGCTAGTGGATTGAATTTAAAATGTTTGGTACAATTAGCGATTGAACTAGCTTATAAACATAAAATGACATAAATAGACATTTGTACTTAATGTTCAAATATGAAAGAGAATTTTCATTTAATGGAGGATAAATGAGGAATTTAATTGAAGTAGCAAGGGTCAAAATGAGAGAAAAAATGAAATGCTATAAGCTATAAGATCAAACGCCACTTCAAGTAACATTTCAAAAAAACGCTATAAGCTACATTTGCCAAACACTTACCAATGGCTCATCTGCTATAAGCTAGTGGACTGACATTGCCAAACAGAGCCTTTACAACCTCAATCTCTCTTCATACCCTCCAATATGAGATCTTCCATTTATGACACAGGATGGCATCTATGTATGTAAGCCACACCTACCGAGAGGCAAATAGTTGTGTGATACACCAACATGATGTGGTACAAGTGGTAGATATTTGGGTCTATTAACCATTTAATTCTAAGTTTGATCCCTCGCTGGTGCTATAGAAAAATATTTGTTGAGAGAGAACAACCCCTTAAATGGACCTCTACCACATTGAAAGATTAGTCTCTACAGTTGCGCGTAGATGATGCTTTGATTTAAAATAAAATTGTTGTGTGATATTTTGGCTAGATTGGAGCATAGATTGGAGCACCTTAATAGCTTCTCATGGACTTTCCTTAATGGCCATCCCCCGAGCTCAGCTATGATGTTATCTTTATCATCTATGATGTAATATGATGCATCACTCATCCTCTCTTTCCATGGTTCTATTTTTCTTTCCTTCAATTATAAGAAAAAAACAAAACATGTAGCACAACGCCCCCATGTGTACTCCACATGGGTTGTCCTTCATCCTACTAGCAGAGTTTTTGTCACATCTAAAAGTCAAATTTAAAATCTTAAAATGAGATCCAAACCCAATTACTCTAAGGTCCATTTTTATTGGTCTTTCTTAGGCATTTCTATCCGGAAAGAAAACATTCATTAAATAAAATAATATTTATTTAATGTTCCTTAAAATTTCTACTAACGGGAAAGGATCTCACCTTTAGAAGAGGTGGCTTCTGGTCCAAGCTTATGCTGTTGGACTCTTGCGGATTGCCATGACACTATGAAAGACAGAACCTTAACAAAGTAATCCTAGTTTCCCACGTACGTCACATTAACATGTCACATTTCATCTTCTAGAATACATTTTGCATAGTTAATTACACACCTAATTGGATCAATCCAAATCGCAACAAATCAAATTTCAACCTTTAACTTTTTCCTAAGATTCATTCATAAATATTTTATCCCATCTTTTCCACTATTCCCGCGTTGAAAATGCAAAAAGGTGCCTAACTTTCTCTTGATGGAAATGACAATGACCGTTTTTAGCTAATGGACTATCTTCTAGAGGCAAACCATATCGTGAAAGAGTGGCATCTTTATTTTTTATATTTTTACTTTGAATTGATTGCTATTTGATCATTTATCAATTCACTTCTACTATGTTGTTGTTAGTGTTGATAACTATTTCATCTTTCATATATATAAAATTGTAAAGTCAAGTTTTTAATATTCTTACTTTCATTAAATCATGCCATATTTTTATTGAGTTTTTTTGACAAGATATTTTTACTGAGTATAGTAAGTATATAAAAGTATAGATATATTTGTAACTTACTAACACTTAGTTTTCAATGTACTCTTTCTTATATGTTAAAATTCAAATGGGTATTCATTTAATTATATGTGTCTCATGTAGATTGGGTGGAACTTGTTAAATTTCAATTAATAAAAAATAGGCTAAAATGCATTTTTAGTCTTTTAAGTTATTTTAAAAGTTCACTTTGTCTTTTAAGTTTTGTTTTGTCCAATTTGGTCCTCTATGTTTAAAATTCGTAACACATAAACCTCTTTTTGGACATTTCGTCCATTTAAGTCAACAGATTCAGGCGTGTTTGTTATGTTGAGGACTAGTAGCCTACGTTACTTATACACGTGTATTTATATTATTTTACAAGGAAAAAATGCATTTTCGGTCTTTTAAGTTTATTTAAAATTGAAGACTAATGGTGAATGTGTATTGTAGACTTGTATCTTCGTTTTTAAGTGTAAGTTGAAGGAGGGGAAGGAGAATGAATAAAACGAACGAAGAAATATCCGACAGTAAGGGATAACTCTTTAGGAGAGAGAATGGAGGGGTTTTAGTAGAAGGAGAAACCAAAAGGAATAACTAGAAGAAACAACAAAAATTACCAAAAGTGAAAATTTTAAAATACTTAAAGGACCAAACTGAAACAAAACAACAACTTATAGGACCCAAATGAAATATTTGGTGTTTTACAGAAACTCATATTTGCGTATCAATTGCTAAATCCAACCACGAATATCTACCACAAATCTTTCCACAAAATACCTACACCCCTCCCCCTATAACTTTTTTCTCATGTTTGGCTCATTCTTCTTTCCCTAGTTTGTGGTGAGGGAGAGAGATCGATGGAGATCCTTGATCGTGAAAGACATAAGGGAGGACCGCTGCAGCGCTCATAGCGTTGTTGGCGGTGTCGTCGTGGTGGACGGTGGCTAGAGATGGTGTTGATTTGGGAAATGTGATTGATGTTTCTCAAAATGTGAGTTTAGGGTTTAATTTTAGGGAACAAGATGATGGAATGGGGAAGATGATGATTGAAATTTTCAATGTAAAATTAGGTAAATCCATGTCTTCCATACATCTCCTACATGTACAATCCAACACAGCAAGCCACGTTATAGCTTAACGGCTCAACTCTTGTTACAAGTTTGGATTGAATGTCCAAAAAAAGGTTTATGTGTCATAAATTTGAAACACAAAGGACTAAACCGGAAAAAAACTTAAATGTCCACAAATCCATTTTAACCTAATAAATAATGTTTTGAAATTCTTCTAACAAAAGAGTGTGTTAGAGAGAATAATACTAGTGTTTCTTCAACTAGATTCCCGAACAAACAAAATTTGTTAGTGTCACAGTACAAACATATTTTTTGAAAATTAAGTGGTTTAAACAATTTTAATTATTCTTTTAAGCATTAAGACGTTAACAATGTTATAATTTTTTATCAAACTAATCTCTTAGGTGTAAAAAGGTGGACCAAGGGTCTCTTCCAGCTTTACCAAGGTACTGGGTTTGAATCCAGCATTGGGCATACAATAGTGTTAAATCTCTTGAGGGAAAGCTTTCCCACCCATTGCGCGCAGAGGATACCCGGTTTATAAAAAAAAGGTCGGCACTGAATATAAATGAAATGACTGAAAAGTTAAGTGGTATTAACATTTAATATTCACACAAAAGACTAACCTAAAATTTTAATTTATGGTAAAAGACTTTTACATTAATTTTTTGTATAATAAGTACTAGTTATATATATTTTTTTGATAAAATACTCAAATATTAAATTTATATACATATATATATATTAATTAGGTGTATATATAAGTTTATATAAGAATTATATATATATATATATATATATATATATATATATATATATATATATAATATAATATATTATTCATATTAGGCTAAATAGCACTTTTGTTCCTTTATTTTTGACCAAAGTTTCAGTTTAGTCTTTTATCTTTTTTTTTGTTTTGGTCCATTGTGTTTCATTTGTGTCAGTTTTGTCTTTTATCTTTTTTTCTCACTTTGGTCCTTTACATTTCATTTTTGTTTCTGTTTGGTATTTTATCTTTCATATCTATTTCGATTTGGTCCTTTTAAACAAACGCACAGAAAAATGAAGAACACTATGAATGCCTTCAAACACACCAATGTCCCTTCGATTTCTTCTTTCTTGAATAACTTAAGCAATACGCGACCAAATTGAATGAAATTGGACTCTAACTTGAATAAAATTTTGCAAGGAATTCAATGGAACCAAAATTAATTTCAGAAAAGTGCTTATGCGCAAAATCACTTATTGAACCGAAATCTTGAATTTGAAGTTCAAAAAACCTTCAATCTCAACAATGGTGATTTTGCTATAGAGCACTAAATTAAACGATTCTTGAGTCTAAAATGCTCAAAATTCAAGAAGGAGTCAAAATAGAAACTATCATTCGCGAATATTTTTCTCGTTTTTGTCAAGTACGAAGGGATTATACGTAGCTATCATATGATAGTGAACTAGTAGAAATTTTTTTTGTTCTTTTTTCTTTGCATTTACATTTTCACTATACCTGTTTTGAACATCTTATTTAAAACACATTAATTATCACTGAACTGAAGTGCTCGCCCAAGGAAATGGTTGTGAGTGAGTCTTCAGCCCGAATGTATGCATTAAGTTGATATTTGATGTCTGGTCGTATTCTGAGCTCTGCCCGGGTTGTACCTACAACGACACTCTGAAGCCCAAGTCAGTAGAGTAAGAGTGTGAGCAGAGTAGCGATATGAGTAAAAAGTGTACCTGTCAGTGTGAATAGTACTCATTTATATAGTGTCAGAGGGGCAACGCTGGCCCTTGGATCAGCGTGGTCGATCTCGGCCGATGATCATGCGAGTCTTTGCGAGGAACGATCTGAACCGTTGATTTTGCAAGGGTTGACCTCTAATCTTGTTTATGGACCGGCTTTGGCCAGTCTAAGCCAGAGTGGGCTTTCGGCCCAGTCCAGAACAATCACCATCTTAAAAATAGTTTAAAAGGGTTTTTTCAGAAACACTTTGAACAAAGGTTTTGGAAAACATTTTTCGAATACACAATTTAAACCCTCTTTTCTTTTGCATTTTCTCACCTTCATGGAATGACTTAGGACCACAATTAGTAGCATCCGAACATACCAATCATATAGGGAAATGATATATCTGCAATGTAACTGCAATTGTGTTGTGACCTTCCACTCCTCCAACAATCTCTAAAATAATAGGAAGCAAACAATTCTAGCCATAGATAGCCCAACAGAAATGAACTAAGTGATTTTTTATCCAAATACAAAAGTTCCAATAATTCCATTTGTACAATGAACATAGAAAACTCCCACGGGTAAAAAGTCATTTGGTCCATAAATGTGTAAAGGCGCTGTCATTATAGTCTCTGAATATATCAAAATTACAAACACATCATTGAGTGTTTCTTTCGTAAGTCATTTTGATCTTCAAAAGTATTTTTTGTTAGTCACTTTGGTACCCCAAATGTGTTTTTTATTGGTAAATTGAGTTCCTCAGATTACTAAAAAGTAGACACTCAAGAGACGTATTTGCAGTTTTGATACAGACTAAAAAGAACTTTCATGATCTTTGATTTTTCTTCTTGTACCCATGGTCTTAATTTAGCATATTATTTTGTTTAGATGAGTTGAGGCTACCTTGATATCAAAGTGGAAGTGTATCCATAAATATGAGAGTTCGTATTAGCAACTAATTTGTAATAGGATTACTTGTATGTTAGCACTAGAAACATGATAGAAATAAGTGCAAATTTGCAATTAAAAGTGAAAACAAGAAATAAACACAAAAGGTTTTTCCAACAAAGTAGACCACATATTGACATAATTTTGTTTTCTTAAATGAACTCGTTCAAACTCAACTTCAAATAATTGAAATTCCATATATTGAAATCTTATATACTTTGTGGATTCCGAGAATCTTTTTTTTTTTAAATTGGGGAAGGGGGAAATTTTTATTAATCAAAGTGGCACTAATGGCCATTTTACAACTGTCCCCGAGGGGATTTGAACTCAGCACCTTGAGGATATAAGGCTAGCTCTTACCACTGAACTAGCACCTCAAGTGTGGATTCCGAGAATCTAATCCTTAAGAAAAACAAGGAAAACATATAAAGAAGAAAATAACTACAATATTCATAATAGATTGTATGCACATTAATTAAACAATCGACATTATGATATTTTTTATAAATAAAGTAGGGTTACACAATCTCAAAAAATTAGCTTACTTTTTTTTCAAAAGTAATGAGATACTATCAATTAATCACAATTTAACATGATCGACACATACAAATGTTTGGTCATACAAATTGAACCGGACTCTTCGCCGAGCGATCGGTCCCTTTGATGCAGTGAGTATGTCTGTGCTGATGCAGATCTGGAGACTCGGGCGAGGTGTTGAAGTCGATCCTGTGTGAAGGCTGGTCGCGTCCAGAGCTCCCGCGGGGTGTACCTGCGATGGCACTCCAACGCCCAAGTCAGTGGGGTGATATTCGAGTATAGTAACGGCGTGTGTAAAAAACGTACCTCTCAAGTGATGTCATGGGCTCTTTATATAGCGCCAAGGGTGCCGCAGGCGACCGTCGGATCCTGCGAGGATTCCTCCATGTTGTTGATCTTCCCATCTTGGGCATTAAATGGCACCGAGTCGCTATTGGGCCGCTCGCATCGGCTCAACATTCTTTACGGGTTGCGACCCAATCCATATCGACGTGTGACGCTGGCTGATTATTGGGCCGCTCGACCCGGCCCTGTATTCTTCAAATCATGAGCTGCGGCCCAGTCCAAAACAGTTGCCCCCCCAAGCCGAAGTCGTTCGTTGGGACGGGTTCAGGCCTAAGAGTTTACTTTTCTTCTTTGGTCGCCTGCGCTGAGGCGACCTGAGCGCATGCCCTTTCAGTGGGACATGCTCGTGCCTTCCAGTGGCGTGGAGTTCTGGCAGACGTGATACTCTGAAAGAACAGACGTGACGTTTTGATGGGACTGACATAATGTTTCACGTTTCCCAAGGGGGGCGCGTAATGATGTTGGTTCAATTTTCGAGGGATATCATTAATTCTGAAGGGGAAGAGTCGTGCCCCTTCGGGACCTGGCCCTCCCCTCCTATAAATATGGGGCACCCCCTTCTATTCCTTCGTTTGCTTTCCGACATTCTTGCTCTGAGGGCGAGTTACTATTTCCGGCGAGCGACCAACTTTCCGGCTATTCTGGCAAGGTGTTTTCCGATTGGTGACTTCAAACTCCGGCGCGGCCTAACTTCCGATCGCCTTATTCTGGTGATAGCTAGTGCGACCAAATCGTTTCCTGCTCTAGGTACCTAGTTTTCTTCTTTGGCTCTTAATTTAAATCGCACTTCTTTGCTTTTTAACAGGGGCGAGGAGGGGGTGTCAGACCCGGGGTTGATCATGTCGCCCCTTTTCGTAGGTCATCTTCGATGGTCTGACTTTCATGCTCCCTTCTTGCAGGTTATCTTTCGTCATGGCGCGGACGAAGCTAACCGCCCGCGTAACCGGCAGCCCGCCACCTTCTTCTACTGACCCATCCTCCAGCTCTCGCACGTCTACGGATAGGACGACTTCGGAGAGTGGATTTACCTCTACACCCCCGGCAGAGGGGTCCGATCTTGCGGCGACCACTCGCCCTGCATCCTTCCTCGGCCCATTCGGAGCGGGTTATCCAGCAGGTTGCTGGAAGAGGGGAACCCGACTGGAGAGGCGTATTAGGGGAAGATCGTTCCTGGATTTCATCGGCCGTGCTAGGCCGGGTGCCTTCGCTCTTTAAACCTGGGGATGAGGTGTTACCGTTTTTCGCCAGATTTGTTGGCGACCCGGGTCAGATATGGGCGGTTGAAGGTCCTTCTTCAACTGAAAACGTGGCTATAATCCCGCCCACACTAAAATTTACCATGTATGCGACCGTACTTCACGACGTCGGAATTCACCCGCCGTTTACTTTCTTTCAAAGCAATATTCTCCGCTATCTTGGGGTTGCGCCCTCGCAGCTGCACCCGAACTCGTGGGCCTTTGTCAAGGTGTTCGAGCAGTTGTTGAGGGTGATGGCGCGAGAGTGCACTTGGCAGACGTTCTTCAAGATTTTTGAAACGAGCAGGCGACCATAGCCGGGCAGCAATCGAAACCGGTGGGAGCATCTGAGTCTTAAGGCCCAGTCGGACTACAAGATATTTAAGCATTTTTCTGACTCGCTCAAACCTTGGAAGTCTTCTTTTTTATGGGTGGTCCCTGTTTGCGAAGAGTCCCAGCAGATGGTTGGGGCGATCGACGCCCGGGGGCGAGTAACCAGCATGAAATATCCCATAGCGTGGATGTACGCCCACTTTCGCCGCACGCCCGCTACCTATAGGACCCGTTGTCAGCTTGGTGAGGAAAATATTGAGACTGCTTGAGAACTTGGCCTCGTGGATGGAGGAAGGCTTGATCAAGTGTCACCAGTTGGTAAAAACGACCAACGATACTGGTTTCAAAGTCGCTCTTGGTATGGGTAGTCGTACCCCATAAATTTTTTTTATTGACCGTATTCTTACCTTCTTCGCAGGTGAAATGGCTAGTCTAAGTTTTGCTGAGTTGATGAAGCAAGCCAAGAAAGGAAGAAAGCCCCAGCCCGGCCCGTCCTCCCCTGCCTTTATTCTTTCCCCGGTTCCTGAGGACACCGTGGCTGCTGAAGGAGGGGAGATCAGCACGCCCGTTGCTGGGACGAAGAGGGGTCGTACCCTTCCCACCGTCGATCTGACCAAGGATGACCCTGCGCCTAAGAAGTCCAGGGCCCACAAAGGGCCTCAAAAGAGTCCCGCCTCGGGGTTCGATCTGGACGAGGTGACTGACGCGGGCATCATAAGCAGTTTTCACCACACGGGATGTCACACATAAATCACACCACATCATGCATCAATATAAAATAGTTCATCGTCAATAATAATGCGATACATAGCACATCACAACTGGGGTGAGCTCAAAACGCTCAATTCAATCAACATAATAAAACTCAGCATCTACGCAGCGGAAAGTCATAAAAACATCAACTACAACAGTTCAATAATCATAAAACTAAGGTTCATTCCCCCCCCCCCCACTGAGTGCTACGTATCAGAGCAGACGACCAGACTCAGCTAGCGAAGGTACCTAAGCCTTCACTCGAGATCACCTACACGTTACCGCATATGGGTAACATCCAAACAGAAAGGGTGAGTTCATCTAACAATATAATAGTGCATATGATAAGTATTATGCTAGAGCTACAACGCTATATAAACCACATCGCACATCAAATCAGTCATCACAGCAAGTCATCACAATGTCATGAGCATGTATGAAATGCAACCCATCGCAACGGGCGTATGCATGTGGTACCTGTCATCATCGTCACTAAATAGCCTTTATGGCATCATCGTCGCTAAATAGCCTTTATGGCATCATCGTCACTTGTTTATGCACATGAGATTTATGAGACACCATGACATGCACCAGAGACAGTCCCATACAAGCACAGTCAACTTAACGACCCATCACTTACCAATTTGCCAATGAAAGGCACATCACCTGTCAAGTTATCGTCACACATACATTTGTCACTAACATTCATCGTCATTAACATCATCGTCGCTAATATCCTTTATGGCATCATCGTCACTTATAAAACCACAACTTTTACTCATTAACAATACCATCGTCAATCAAAGTAATAGCCACTAGGGGCATTATCGTCAAAAACATCAACACATCATTATTGACACCGGGACACTAATATTACCGATAACACCAAAAGGTTTTACTCCAGCCCACGACACCAAAAAGGACGCCAAAAAGGGTTTTTAAACACCGAAATAGTTTTACAACGCCAACAACAACGACCACCGGGGACAGCCACTTGAGGCGCCCATAAACTATCTGAAAAATAACAATTTTTACCTTAAAGTAGAATATACCAGTAGGAAACAGAATAAGCTTCACAACGCACTTTGAAACACTTAAAACGGACACCCGAGTCAAAAGATATGTCAAAAACAAGACCGGGAAAATTTTGAGGAACATCCTGAAAATGGCGCCCAGGCACTGGGCCCTCGACAGCTTCTGTCTCAGCAGTTTCGACAGCTTCTGTCTCAGCACTTCGACAGCTTCTGTCTCAGCAACTTCGACAGCTTCTGTCTCAGTGACAGCAGACTTGGCAGGAACAACACTAGCACACGCACACACCCACCAGACACGGCGCCCATGCACTGGGCGCCAAAAACAGCACTAAGACAAATGGCGCCCTGTCATACCCCAAATTTGTCCGGCTTAGGTCAAAACCCTAATTTTCCACAAAAATAAATAATTGTCCGGCTTGGATCCTAGAAACCATTCCAAAGTTTTTGAAATCATTTTCAGGGTTAGAATGCACTTTTTGGGCCAAATTAGGGTTTTAGGGTCAAAAAGGGCATTTTGGTCATTTTTCACAAAAAGATGATTTTCTCGCCAAAAATGCACATCCTCAAAAGGTACATTTTTATTCTATCAAGGATAATTTTTGTACAATTTTTTAGGAAGAAAACCCTAGTCAAAATAATTAAAAATGTATTTTTTCATTTTAGTGCATAGAAAAATAAAAAGGGACCATTAAATATTCCTCAATTTTTAAGTGACAAATTTTATTGTCATAGGTGACTAGAGGGAATATTTTATGGTGCCCAAAAACATGTAACACATCTTCAATAGTTGCATTCCCATTATTTCCCATGCCCAAAAATTTCAATTTCAAAAACAAAAAAAAGGGAAGTGTCTTCAATAAGACAAAATACCAAAAACAAGTTTTTTTTCTTCCCTCCTCTCCCCACCTACGAATTCTCTCTCTCTCTCTCTCTCCAATTTCTTCCACACTCTTCCATTATACCCTCTTTGGTAAATTACTCCACTCACTTACACTAACCTATTCATAAGAAAACCCAAAGTTCCCTCTTTGGTAACAATTCTCCCCCAAAATGCCCTTAACCCTACTTCACATAAAATATCTCTTCTAAAATAAGAAATTCATTTTTCTTTTCCTTTTTCTTTCCTCTAAATTTCGCCCCCCACTCTCCATACTCTCACATTTTTGTGTTTCTCCAACACCCTCAATCCATGTGATGATGCATCTCCACCCTCCATTCAAATTTAAAGTCTAATCCTAGTGCACCTCTCAAAGCCAAAGACTAAACTACCCTTAGACCTAGTTTCATCCTATAAATACTCCCTCATTCCCATACCTAAAGTCTTCTTCTCTTTTTGCTCATTCTCTCCTACACAAAACCTTAGCACACCTCCTCTCCCTCTCTTCTCCTACATAAAACCGTAGCCTCCCCCTCCCCTCTTCCATATATTTTCTTCAAAAACCAACCACCAAATCACCTCAAATCCACTCCTACTTCATATATAATCCTTATCTTCTACTAAAATCTAATTGTTCATCATCTAACCTCAAGGATCAAGGCAAGGGGCAAGTTTCATGGAGGTTTGTGGAGGATTTAGTTGATTTGTGGTCTTGTCCTTCATATCACTCCCTTCATAGCTTGGATTCAAGGTAAAACTTCAAAACTCTTGTATTTTCTTCATTTTTGCATAATCTCTCTTCTCCTCATCTCAACTCCTTCATATATTGTTGTTGTTGCTTTGAGGAGCCATCTCAAACACTATTGACAAGCACTTAGGGAGGCTTGGGTGTTTGAGGTGGCTCCTTGGCTTTGAAGGAGTTGTTCTTGTGTTTTCTTGCATTTACTTGTATTTTGAATCTTGTTTGCCTAATTTTCATCAAATGAAAACTCATTCTCATATTCCACGTGCATTCGGCCATGAACTCTATTCTAGGGTTCTTGTGTGTTCTTGTTCACTTGATGATTTGGGTTTGAATATTTGTTGATCTTGGACCATACATAGCCTTGGGCTTGGGCAAGGAAAATAGGGTTCATGTTGCTTGTTTTGTTTTCTTTAATTTTGAATGAATAAATGCATGATTTGGCTAATGTTTGTTTTAGGAACTTGCATGATAGATTAAGTCCTCTTCTTTTGTGTTGTTTTGTGTGTTAATTTGTCAATTTTGCATGAAATAAGTTGATGATTCCATGCTTGTATGCATTCGGCCATGACTAGGGTTTTTACCCCTTTTGATTGCTTGAAGATTGTCATTTTGATTGTGGTTGAGTAAATGCAAGTTGTGTCATTTTGTTTTTTTAACTTTTTACCATTTCATTAACTTTTCACTTTTACCATTTCACATGTACCATTTCATTAATAAGTTACTTTTCACTTTTTACCTTTACTAATTTTCAAAAAATTACTTTCTACTCCAAGTAAAATAAATTTACCATTTCACTAACTTTTTACTAAAAGTTTTCACCACTTGCATCTTTGCATAAAAACCCCAAAACATTTTCTCATTTGCATTTCAAACTTTTTCAACTTTATAAGATAAACCCCAAAATACTTTTACCACTTTCAAGACCAAAAACATTTCATCTCATTTCCAAAATACCAAAACCCAAAAACATTTTACCACTTTCTTACCTAAACCTTTTACCAAAACATTTTCACTTGCATGCATCTTCATTCATCCCTATTTTATGCAACACTCTTATGCATTCTCAAGTATCTATGCTTTGCATAATAAACGTAATCATACTTAAATGCTCATGCATTCTTGTATGCTCATGCATCCTCTTG
This sequence comes from Astragalus membranaceus, assembly GCA_039519185.1. Lineage (NCBI taxonomy): Eukaryota > Viridiplantae > Streptophyta > Magnoliopsida > Fabales > Fabaceae > Astragalus > Astragalus membranaceus. The sequence goes on along the minus strand of CM076849.1, from coordinate 140,746,073 downwards.
TCTACTCATTCATGCATTCATTCTTGTATGCTCATGCGTTCACATGCTCGCCTAATAATGCATCACTGCTCACATGTTCATTCACCTAACCTAGAATACTCTATGCCTATGATCAATTGTATTTCTTTGTTCTTGATGTCATTTGAATGTCTTGACTTAATTGTGCACAAACCCTTTTACACAATCATGTGCCCTTATAAGACTACTAACATGTGTAGCATAGAGGCATATGTGCCCCTCTTGAGATTGCTTCCAACTTGTGTAGCAATTCCTCTTCACACACAAACACAATTGTTTTGAGAACTTTGTCTCGCATCTTTGACAATTAAATCTCTTGATTATATTGGCATGCTTAATCTTAGTTGATGGTCAACATGTTCATGATTGCTTGATTAGTTGAATATGTTTGAACTTCATTCATTCATTTTGCATTTGGTTTTGGACATAGAATTCGATTGAAAATGATTTATTTGTTTTCTAAAAACTCTTTTCCAAACCAATTAATTTTCAAAGCATTTTCAATAAATAAAAATAAGCAAGTAGTGGAGGTCACCCATAACCTTTGTTAGTTTGATCTCTATGAACGCTCTTCAATTTCACATGAGTACTTAGCGATGATTAACCATAACCTTAGTTAGTTTAATCATTCGCTAATGCTCGTCCTACTTCGAAAACCTTTTCAAAACCAAAGGGTTAGAACTACGTCGCTTTGATTCCCATTTGGGATACGTAGGAGCGAGTCTCATTCTCGTGAAGCGCAACGAACAAAAATCCTTCTTGATTGTTGTTTGCTTTGAGGATCCATTTCATAAGAATAATAAACGATGATCCATCATAACCTTTGTTAGTTTGATCATCGTGCAAATCAATCTCTTTCGAAAATCATTTTCAAAAAAGATAACAAAAACGAGTTGTTATCAATAGTCCAACAGAACCTTTGTTCGTTTGACTAGCGGTACAACTCTCTTTTTTGAGTATTTAGTAGTGATTCATCATAGCCTCTGCTAGTTTAATCATTTGCTAATGCTCATCCTATTTCAAAAACTCACTAAAAAAGGATAAAAAACAAAAACTTTTCAAAAGAACCTAGAACTACGTCGCCTTTGATTCCCCACTCGGAGATACGTAGGAGCAGGGCCACCCCCTGTCAAGCGCAAAAATAAATAATTTCTAAATAAAAAATACAAACACATCTCTTTCAAAAATCAAAAATCTTATTTTCAAAGTAGGGGATTAAGTCGGTCGTACGGCCGGGTTAATCATCGTTTTAGGATAAGTGAACTGTGGTCCTTCAGAGCCCCAGCGCTCCTTCAGCCCCCAGCGGCCCTTCAGACCCCCAGTGGTCCTTCAACACAGATCACACAATCCTAAAACCCCTATATTAAAAAACACCAACACACAAACATTTTCTACCCAAGAACTACGTAGCTTTGAATTCTCCATCGCACCCGGAGATACGTAGGAGCGGGCCATGTCCCGTCAAGCACTTTTTCTGAAAACCCTTTCCCCCCCCCCCTTTCTCGCCAAAAATAAAAATTTTCATTAAGTTTTCCCATTCATCTTCAAACAAGAAATAAATAGGCAAATCTAGGTATTTTTCAAATCAAACGTCAAAACCACACATTTAATTAGAGGTTCCCTTTCGGTAGAAAGGACGTGCGCGGTGCTAACACCTTCCTCGCACGTAATCGACCCCCGAACCGATATCTCTAGTTTTCAAAAGACCATCCGCCTTGTTCAAAAGACCTTTTTTCAATGTTTTGGTCTTAAAATTAAAATATTGGTGGCGGCTTCAAAATTTTTCCACGTTGTACGTTGAGAAACCCAAATCGGGGATTTTTCGGGGTGCAACACGCCCATGGCGCCCTAGGGTCATTATTTTCGATTTCTCACCAATTCAAATCACCAACTTTCCAACCACCAATACCAATCACATGAATTGTCAATCACAACATAAAAATACAATTTGTCAAACACCTAGCATGCAATTCATATCAACACCTATGAACACTAAATTCTTAGGGTTGCAACAATCACCAAATCAAGCCAACATTTCAATTAACAAAGCCATGTTATATCTATCATCAATTTAACATCAAAATCGAATATAGGCATCATAGGTCTAAGCCCCCACCCTAATACCCATCATACCCACCATTATAGTGAAAGAGAGGTCTCACCCTTACCTTAGTTATTAGGATTAGAAGGCCCCGGAGAGAAAGTCACCAACAGAACACCGCAACACAGCTTCTCTTCTCTTCTCCTTGATTCGCGAACCCTCCTCCTCTCCTCCTTGTGCGCCGAATTCCTTCTCTCTTCTCCTCTCTCTATTTCGCACTTTTTCCTTTCTTTTGCACAAATGAGCCAAAACTCTAATTTTTAGGCTTAAGTATGCGCCTAGGTAGTGGGCTTGGATCACGGGCTTCCTCAAGCCCGATCACTAACGCCATCACCTAAAACCCAATTACACACCTCTCAATCCAACATTAATATAATTACACCAATTAAAATAAATAAAATAAATAATTGAATACCTAAATATTTAATTAAATAATTTAATTAAATATTTGGGCGTTACAACTCTCCCCCACTTAGAATGTTTTCGTCCTCGAAAACTCACCTGAATCAAATAGCTCTGGATAGGACTCCCGCATCTTACTCTCCAACTCCCAAGTCATGCTTTTACCGGCAGCTCCTAGCCAGACCACCTTTACCAATGCAATGTCCTTTCCTCTTAATACCTTCACCTCATGGTCTTCAATCCGCACAGGCATAGTCTCCACTGTGAGATTATCCCGCACCTCCACATCATCCATGTGAATCACATGAGACGGATCCGAAATGTACTTCCGAAGTTGCGACACGTGAAACACGTCGTGCAAATTCGAAAGATTTGGCGGTAAAGCCACTCTATACGCCACATTCCCAACTCTCCCGGAAATCTGATAAGGACCAATGAATCTAGGAGTGAACTTCTTCGACTTCAAAGCACGGCCAACACCGGTCACTGGAGTGACCCTCAAAAACACATGCTCACCCTCCTGAAACTCTAGATATTTTCTCCTCTTGTCGTGATAGCTCTTCTAACGACCCTGCGAAGCCTTCATCTTTTCACGGTGAGGAAAATATTGAGACTTTGAGACTGCTTGAGAACTTGGCCTCTTGGTATGGGTAGTCGTACCCCCTAAATTTTTTTTATTGACCGTATTCTTACCTTCTTCGCAGGTGAAATGGCTAGTTTAGGTTTTGCTGAGTTGATGAAGCAAGCCAAGAAAGGAAGAAAGCCCCAGCCCGGCCCGTCCTCCCCTGCCTTTATTCTTTCCCCGGATCCTGAGGACACCGTGGCTGCTGAAGGAGGGGAGATCAGCACGCCCGTTGCTGGGACGAAGAGGGGTCGTACCCTTCCCACCGTCGATCTGACCAAGGATGACCCTGCGCCTAAGAAGTCTAGGGCCCACAAAGGGCCTCAAAAGAGTCCCGCCTCGGAGTTCGATCTGGACGAGGTGACTGACGCGGGCATCATAAGCAGTTTTCGTGAAGACCCCCTTCTGTTTGTGGCCGAGGTGGCCAAGGCTGGGTCTCGCCTGATTGCAAAGTTGAAGCAGGGAGAAGTGGAGCGGACCAAAGGTAATATTCTCCTCGCCCAAAACTTATGGTTGGAGAGTGATAACTTAGACAAAACCCACAAGCTAAGCCGTGCTTATGTTTATATATCAGAGGTGCAGGAGGAGCTGGAGTCCACTAAGAAAAAACTACAAGAGTCAGAGGCCGCTCTCCTACCCACTGCCGATGCCCTTGCTGAAACGAAGAAGACGCTCTCCACCATTACCCAAGAGCGGGATGAGGCCATGGCCGCCTTAACTGAAGCCAAGAAGAGGGTACAGATTGATGCGGATAAGGTGAAGGAGTTGTCCGGTGATATTAGCGGGTTGCACGGTGAGGCAGCTGAGATGAGGAAGACCATTGAGGCATTGAGGAAAGAGCGGGAAGAGGCCGCTTCTCAATATGATCGGCTCGTCCAATCAACTGTTACAATTTGTCAGGGGCGGTTCGATGAGGCTCTGGCTCAGGTGCGGTGTGTCTACCCGGACCTAGAGCTCGACCCGAACATTATCAACTTCTCCCACTCCCATGTAGACGGTCGAATTATCCAACCCGCCGAGGAGGACGAGCAGGGAAACGTCATGGTGCAAGAGGTGGTTGTGTTTGATCGTCCCCTTTGAAATTTCTGTAATATGTTCCAAGTATTTGACATTCGTGTTTGGGCGGCCTTCGAGTCGCCCCAACATTGTAATATGTGCTATGCCAATGCTTTGGCTTTTAAAATCGTTATTTTCTCGTTCTGTTTAATTCGTTTGTTAGCCTTCGGCAGTTTACTAGACCTCGTACCTAGATTTAACTCGCCCTTGGGGGTGCGACTCTCGATTGTGGTCGCTTCGTTGTGTTTAATACGTGTTTTAGCCTTTGGGCAGTTTACTAGGCTTCGTGCCCAGATTTAACTCGCCCTTGGGGGTGTGACTCTCGATTATGGTCGCTTCGTGTGTGACTTAGATCGACTAAGAACCTTCGAACCCGCTCAGTAGTTTATCAAACTCGGTTTGATTTTAACCCGCCTGGTGGTTAATGAATCTGTTATGGAAAACATAAAAAGATGAGACAACATATAAAAATATTCCATTTACGCCGATGGCCGGGCGGGCCTCAATAAAAACCCATTGGTAAAAGAGTGTCCCGTACGGTGTACTTACTGTATTCGATTCAAAAAAAGTGTCAACGATAGAGTTACAATTGAATTTAGGCACAAAATTTAAATGAAGTATCGCCTGAGGTTGGCTGCATTCCATGTCCTTGGCACTGCTCTGTCTCCCATGGTTTGAAGCTGGTAGGCGCCCTTCCCCGTCCTCGAGACGACTCGGTAGGGCCCTTCCCAATTCGGGGCGAGTTTACCTTGAGCTGCGAACTTCTGTCCTATCGTCGCTCTTCTGAGGACGAGCTGGCCGATGGTGAATTCTCTAGGGACGACCTTCGAGTTGTATTTTGTCGCCATCCCTTGTTTCACAAGTGCTTCTTTCAATGATGCTTTGGTGCGGAGCTCTTCAACCAAGTCGAGCTCTTCCCTGAGTCCTTGATCGTTCTCATCAAGGGTCTTGGGATTTGCGGTTCTCCAACTGAGCTCTCCAATTTCTACCGGGATGAGTGCTTCCACCCCATATACCATCTTGACACTACAAGGGATTGTATCCGCCGCAAACTTACCGGCGGGAATAGGAACTTTCCGGTGGATTTATCCGCCGCAAATATTTCCGGCGGATTTTCGAGGTATTTTCGGCGGATCTGGATTACGAAGATTTTTTTTTTTGAAAAAAAATCAAAATCCGCCGGAAATGCCTCTTAATCCGCCGAAAACACTTGCGGTGGATAAATCCGCCGGAATGTCCCTAAAGTCCGCCGGTAAGTTTGCGGCGGATAAAAAATCCGCCGGAAAATCCTGGAAGCGCCAATTTTGAATTTCAAAAATCCGCCGGAAACACCCTAAATCCGCCGGAAATTACATTTCTGGCAGATTCGCCTTTTGACCGTTGATTTTCGTTTCCTCTATATAAATCTCTTCTCCGCTTCTTTTTCTTCACACCTCTACCGATACTCTCATTCTCTTCAAAGAAATAGAGACATACGCCACTCTCTTGAGCATTGTCGGCAGCGGCTCCAAGTGAGTGGCGTATGTCTCCATTTCTTTGTAAAGAATCTTCCACCTTGTCATTAACATCCCCTTCATCTTTTTCGTTAAAAGTAACATTGTCATGAACCTCCGCTACAAATTCCCCTCTTGTTAAGTTAGGGGATGATACGGAGCGTTTGATGAGTGTAGACATTTACACACATCAAACGCTCCGTATCATCCTCCAACTTAACAAGAGGTCCTTGGAGTTCCTCAAACTTTCTATTTAGAGCAAGGTAATCAAAATTGGACCAGACATTGAACCGGAAGAGGTAGCGGTTCAGGGGTTCTTGGGTTCAACCGGAATTAGCGTCGAAACTAATTAACGGATAGTGAATAGTGCAGCGTGATTATTGAATAGTCAATGGTGATTAGTGTCATGAGTTAGACCAGCAGCCACCCCAGTAGCTTTGGATTATTTTATTTTGTTGTATGGATATTTTTTTTATTGTATGGATATTTTTTTTGTTGTATGGATATTTATTTAAATTAATCATTAATTTTCATTTCTAATTTTTATTTTTTTATCAATTATCAAATTTTTAAATAAAATAATCAATTAAAGTTTTTAATAAAATAATATTATTTTTTTAAATAAAATGATTTTTAAAAAATAATATTTATTTTTTAAAAATAATTAAATTTAAAAAAAAAACGGTTTTTCCGGCGGATTTGTGGATTTTCCGGCGGATAAACCATACAGTGTTCCGGCGGATTTGTGGACTTTCCGGTGGATACCCCCGCCGGAACTTTCCGTCGGATTTGCGAGCTTTCCGGCGGATAAAAAGATGCGAATTCCCTTGGGGTTTTCCGGCGGATAATCCGCCAGAAACTTCGGGCGGATTTTTCGGCGCCACGAAATCCGCTGGAAATTTCCGGCGGATAATCCACCGAAAACCTTTTGCCTCGAGCTGTCTACCGACGCCAAAAATCCGCCGGAAAGCCCAACAAATATCCGCCGGAAAGTCCATATTTTCGGCGGATTTGCGGATTTTCCGGCGGATTTGGTCCGCCGAAAAGTCCAAGTTTTCTTGTAGTGTGAATGGGGTTTCGCCCGTGGTGGAGTGCGGGGTAGTCCGATAAGCCTATAACACGATAGGGAGTTCTTCTGCCCACTTGCCTTTGGATTCATCCAGCCTTCTTTTCAACCCGCGCAGGATCACTCGGTTGGCGGCCTCTGCTTGTCCATTGGTCTATGGGTGCTCGACCGATGTAAAGCGCTGCTTGATTCCCAGCTCTGACATGTACTCTTGGAAGTTTTCTCTGTGAACTGGGTGCTGTTGTCCGAGACCACGACCTCAGGGACTCCGAATCGAACTAGTATATTCTTCTTGAAGAACTTCAAGCAGTTTCTGCAGGTGATGGTCGCTAAGGGCTCGGCTTCCACCCACTTGGGGAAGTAGTCCACTACCACGATTAAGTACTTCAGTTGTCCTGGGGCTATTGAGAACGGGCCCAAAAGGTCGATTCCCCACCAAGCGAACGGCCATGGAGCGGTCATTGAGTTAAGTTCGACCGGAGGGGCGATGTGCACATCTGCGTGCCTCTGGCATTTATCACATCTTTTAACTAGCTCGCTTGCATCACCCTCCATCGTGGGCCAATAGTATCCAGCTCTAAGCGCCTTCTTAGCTAGTGCTCGTGCCCCCAGGTGATTTCCACATATTCCTTCGTGGATCTCTCTCAACACGTAATCAGCCTCATGTGGCGTCAGACATTTTAGTAATGATGTCGAGAATCCTCTGCAAAACAATTTGCCTTCAATTACAGAGTAGGATGATGCCCGCCTACGCGTGAGAGCCGGCTTCTTTGGGTCGTCCTGCTCCTCCCCCGGCACGATGTACTTGTAACACCCTGGTATTTTTATCTATTAAAAATACCCAAGTGCACATTAAAAACACATCAGAGATAATATTTCCTGCTCAGGCACTGAATACCACTATAAAATTTTTGCTAAAATATAACATAACCGTCTTATACACAAATAAGACCATACGGTGCTCAGACCATAAATTGTCAGCAACTATAGTGGTCAGAGTCATACAAGAAAGCGGAATGAAAGATAAACATAACACTAATGTCATGGTGTCATAATACATAGACAACAGAAGGAAAATAAACTTAAACATAAAGCTAAGTCATCATCCATCTCCCGGGGCCACCTACTCGTGCCTCTGAGGTTTCTTCTGTCCCTGTTTCTCTGTAAAACAACAACATATAAACAATGAGATACAATCTCTGAGTTCTACCGAGACCCCTATCTACGCTCTCGGCTTAATTAAGAATTCTATTTAACTTACACGACACCAACTGCGCGAATGCTAACCCCGGTAAACCGTATTATAGAACTTTCTTTCATTCGTGGTTCAATTCATAACCACGTGCATTATCAATCAACACGACACCGCCTGCGCGAACGCTAAACCCCGGTGAACGTGTTATAATCCAGTACGACACCGACTGCGCGAACGCTAACCCCGGTATATCACACATCAAACTTTTAACATAAAACAGCCTGCGCGAACGCTGAAATCCGGTGAACCCCCTTACCAATAGTACTTTCCCTAATGGCACAGGGCCTAGGGTAAGGGATCATGACTGTCCCGCCTAGTATGTTAACATGGGTCGTCACCCAACTCGATATAATAAATATATCTACAGACACATGAACTCAGGGTTCATTACCTCAGACAATCAATTGAACATTGAATTCACATTACAATTTAAATCCACATTCACTCTCGCATACTAATTCATCACTTTTCAACACATTTTACGTCTCCAAAAACAGTTAATTTTGCCTTAAAAATAGAATATTCAGTTAGGCCTCTGAATAAGCTTTCCAACGCATCTTAGAACACCTCAATCGGGTTCCCGGATCAAAAGTTATTGCGAAAACAAAAACAGTGTACAGTTGCTGAAAATCTGCAAAGCGTCGCGACGCGATGGGGGCGGGTCGCGACGCGACCATCTGCAGAAATGTGCAGTTTTTCCGTTTTCTTGCGAAATTTCTCTATTCCGCTCAATTCTGATTCTTGTTCCGATCGAAAACAGATTTAACAACCAACAAAATAGACCAAATCCAATTCACACAATCAATCAAATCAATCAAAATCTCAATCAAAACGAGGTTTATCGAAATACGACATATTTTCAAAATATCGGTTTTCAAGTCAAAATCTCTCGGAATCAAACCACATAAAATTTATCGAGACACAAAAACATCCCAAGCGTGAGTAAAACTCACCCTTGACGCGAGAGCCAATATTGCCGAGACTTCAAAATCCTCAAACGCGAACCGAAAATCACCAATCCGCTTTCAACTTTGATTCGAGCTTCCAAACGCGTTCCACCTTCCTTGGCTTCGATCCTAAACATGATTTCATCATCAATTTCATCACACAACCCAGAATTTCAACCAATTCCTCACTAAAACCCTAGGAATTCGTAGGTCACAAAAAGGGGGGGGGGGGGAAATGGAGGAGAACTTACCAAGTTCTTGGATTTTGATGGTAGAGAGGAGATGATGATGATGATGAATTTTGGTTGGATGGGGTGATGATCTTCTTCCTCTTCCTTCTTCTCTTCTCCTTTCCTCTTATTTCTTTTCTCTGCTTCTCGTTCCCTCTTCCTTTCTTTGCTTCTTTTATTCTTTTCTTTCTTTTATTAAGTGGTAATATGGTTAAATGACCATATTACCCTTAATCTCTTATTTCTTCTCCAAATCACTCTTATTCCGTTTTATCAGTTTATCGTTCCTGAGATATCCAATTAATTAACTTTAGCACTCGACAAATACACCAATCAAGTACTAAAAATAATTAATTTGGGTCAACATCCTAATAATTCCATTAATTATTTTTGAGGATGTTACAGTACTTTAGGATGGGATCGATCCAAGTCTCGCCCTGATCGATCGTGCAGACATTTGTGATTGGGATTGTTTCTAATCGGACGCTGGGTTGAGGGAGTATTTTCTGGATTACGCTCCTGTGGTTCCCTGGGGTCTTTGTGCTCGCCAGTTTCGAGAGCACGTCCGCCCTTGCATTTTCTGATCTAGGGATGTGTCGGACCTCTGCGCTTTTGAACTGTTCGAGCAGTTCTCGTACCTGTACCTCTGCAAAACTTCATCTTTGGCATCATATGCTTCTCCAATCTGGGATACTACTAGCAGAGAGTCAGAGCGAAGCTTGACCCGTTGTGCTTTGAATTCTCTAGCGATCATAAGTCCTGCGATGCACGCTTCGTACTCTGCCTGGTTATTTGAAGTGGAAAAGGAAAATGTTAACGAGACCTCTACCATCGTCCCTTCTGGGCTCTCTAGAATCAAACCAGCCCCACTCCCTTTACTGTTTGAGGAGCCGTCCACATACAACGTCTAGGTCGGCTCAGGCCCTTCTTCCTGGATCGGGGTCATCTTTGCTATGAAGTCTGCCCGGATTTGTGCTTTCGTGGCCGTTCTTGTTTCATATTTGACGCCGAACTCTGAGAGCTCCACTGCACACTTGATCATTCTTCCTGCTAGGTCATGTCGATGCAAGATCTGTCGAATGGGCTGGTCCGTTCTGAGGACGATTTGGTGAGCCAAGAAATATGATCTCAGCCTTCGGGCTGCCACGATTAGTGCCAGGGCTAGCTTCTCGATCCTTTGGTACATGAGCTTTGGTCCCTGGAGTGCTTTGCTCACAAAATATACGGGATTTTGTTTTTCCCCGTCCTTCCGTACCAGCACGGCTGCTAGGGCTTCGTCGTTGATGGAGAGATACAAATATAACGTCTCTCCGGGCTCTGGAGTAGTCAAGATGGGCGGTTGCAACAGAACCTTTTTCAACTGATCTAGAGCTTGGTCACACTCGGGCGACCACTCGAACTTTGCCTCCTTCTTAAGCAGTTAGAAGAGCGGTAGATACTTGCTGGCCGCCTTTGAAATGAATCGTGAGAGTGCGGCTATCATTCCGTTCAGCTTCTAGATCTCTTTTTTACTAGTGGGCGACTTCATTTCTGTCACTGCCCTGCATTTATCTGGATTCGCCTCAATCCCCCGCTCTGTCAAATAGAACCCCAAAAACTTGCCCGCCCTAACTCCGAATGTGCACTTCTCAGGATTTAGCTTCAGCGAGTTCTTGCGGGCTTCCATAAATACCTCTTTAAGGTCGGTCACATGATCAATGTCTTGTCTGCTTTTATTGATCATGTCGTCTAAGTATACTTCGACCGTTCTGCCGATCTATGCTCGAAAAACCCTACATCATTCTCTGGTATGTAGCCCCCGCATTTTTCAATCCGAAGGGCATGACTAGGCAACAGTAGTTCCCTCTTGCTGTCATGTAGGCCGTCTTTTCCTGATCGGGTGGGTGCATTGCGATCTGGTTGTAACCCGAGTAAGCATCTAAAAATGAGAGTAATCGAAATCCGCTTGCGCTATCTACTAACCGGTCCACACTAGGCACCGAAAACGCGTATTTAGGGCATGCCCGGTTAAGATCAGTATAGTCGACGCACATGCGCCATTTCCCATTGGCCTTCTTGACCAGGACGACGTTGGATAGCCATGTCGTATACTTGATTTCTTTGATGAACCCGGCTTCCAGCAAATCATCGACCGCTTTCTTGGCCGCTTGTCCTTTCTCCTCACTCTGCACCCTTCTTCTTTGGGCGACCCATTTCGCAGTGGGATTAACGGCCAGGTGGTGACAAGCCACCTCTGGTGGAACGCCTGGCATGTCCGCAGCACTCCAAGCGAATACATCAGTGTGTTCTCTCAAGCACTGGATCAACTGATCTCGTACCTCTGGGGGAAGGTTGCTTCCCATCGCTACTATCTTCTCTGGGTCGTTCCCTAATTGTATTTGGACGAGTTCGCCGTCCGGCTCTGGTATTTTAATTCTTTTCTTGAGTTCTCAGGTTAGATCATCATCTCCTTCTGCGTCATTGTCCGGGTCGTAGCGGGAATCTAGATCAGCTACATTGACTAGACTCCCGCCCTTATTCACGGCGATCATCTTTCTCGCTTCATGCTCTCCTTGTTCCTTCATGCTCATGAAATGGCATCGTCGAGCGACTTGTAGATCCGCCGGAACGGTGACCACGTCATTGCTGTCCGAATAAAATTTCATTTTCAAATGGACGGGCGAGGTTACGGCCTCTAACTTTCCCAAAGTGGGACGACCGACGATGCATTGGTATACCGACTTACATGGTAACACCAAGAAGTTTACTTTCACGGTTCTGCATTTGGGTTTCTCCCCGCTGTCGTCCCCAAAGGTTACCATAAGTTCCACCATCCCAAGGGGTGTGGTGGATGATCCGTTGAAACCTATCAGATCAGATCCCCGATAGGCCGTCAGCTCGCTCCTGGGTATTCTCAAAACGTCGAGGAGGTCTTCGAAGAATATATCGGCCAAGCTCCCTCTGGTCGACCAGGATTCTTCTGACCTCGACATTAGCCATTACTGCGGTGATGAACAGCGGGACGTACTTGTTTGGTTTCCCATCGAGCAAGTCGTTGTCGCCAAATGCCAAAGGCGGCCTATTGGAGGAGAGTCTGTGCGCGGAGGTCGAGGCGACGTTCATTATTTCTTTCCATCGCCTTTTCAATGACTTATTCTTTTCTCCCCCTTCTGTGGGGCACCCTCTAGTAATTACCATCGCAATAGCGCGTCCCCTTGACCTCCTTTGGTCGTTTCTTTCCTCGCTGTCCTCATCCTCGTCCTCGTTCGTGCCTTTTCTGACTTCATTTACGATGGACTTACCCTTTCGAGGGGATCGATCTCTGTCCTTCTCTTCTCGTTTATCTGTTTACCCTTTCTTGACATACTGGGTCAGCTTTCCCTTTCTAATCAGCTCTTCGATGTCGTCTTTTAGGGCCATGAAATTGTTGGTTTCATGCCCGTTACTTCTATGATAACGGCAGTACCGGCGAGATGGGCGTTGTCCTTCTTTAAGGACGAGTGGATCGGGCCTCTTTATATCTTTAAACTCTGTGTTTGCGCACTCGGCCAGGATCTGGGAGTACGAGGTGTTGAGTTTGGTCCGATCGGAGAATTTTTTCTGCCTGAATTCCCTGCACGGTCCTTCCCTATCTCCCCTATCCCTCCTGGGGTCTTGGACTCGGTTCGCGTGGAGTTCCTTCGCATGCCCCGCTACGGCTTGGGTGGCCATCGCTCTTTTCTCGTAGTTCATGAACCTCTGCGATCGTCGCTGGAAAGTTTCGAGATCCGAAGACTCGTTCACGCCAACTTCTATTTCAAACAAGCTACCAGTTCGGAGACCGTCCCGAAGGAACCACAAGCGCATATCGTCCTCCAGCCCTCGTACGTTGGCAGCCTCTTTGTTAAAGCGCTCAACATACTCACGGAGGGACTCGTCCGGGCCTTGCCTGATCGCTTTCAGGATAGCATGCGATTTAGGCTTCACCCTTGATGCGGTGAAGCGGGCGCTAAAAACTCGAGCCAATTGTTCCCAGGACTGTTGGGCCTTAACTCGGTGAACCACTCCAGAGCGGGTCCTTCTAGGGTCAATGGGAAGATCTTACATTTGACTGGCCCGTCTGCCCGCCTATACTTCATTACCAAATCAAAATACCGTAGGTGGGCGTCGGGGTCCTTTACCCCGTTGTACATCCTGAGATCAGAGGGAGGCTTCTCTAGCGCTCGCGGGATGGGGTACTCATCGATTCCACGAGTGAAGGGTCCCAGACCATCATCGCTCGTCCTCCTACGAGATGGTCGATCTTCGGGGTGGTGGCCCCAATGACCACGTCGTTGAGGAGGTGAATCATATCGACGAGGCCGTGATGGAGGGGGCGCATCGTAATATGGGCGAGGGAACCTGTCTGGTGATCAGCTTCTGAACCAAGTTAGCGACCCAGATGAGTCGTAGGAAGATTCTTGGTAGGACTCTTCCTCGGGCCAGTAGGTGGGGTCGGTCGAGGAGAGTGGAGTCCGTGGTCGTGGCTGGGCCACTCCTCGCCTTCTTGTGGGCGATCGGTGTACTAGTAACCTCCTCGGGGGAGATCGATGTCTTCTGGATGGGTTGCCTCTAGGTCTAGACGATTCGTCGTCGCGGCGATGTTGTTCTGGCGCGGTGTACGCTCTCCCAGAAGCGGCCTGATTGGCGATGTTCCTGTCTCTTATTCTCAACAGCTCGCGCAATTCCTGTAGTATCTCGTTCTGCAGCATGACACTAGTGTGGTCGGGAGGAGCCCCTTGTGCACTTGATGCAGTATCGCCTACGTCGGCGGCGTCGCTGGGGGATTGCGGCCATGTTTCGCGGGTGCTGGGCGCCGCGTGGTCTGCCTCGCGGAGGCATGTCAGTGAGGGTGGGGATGTTCTCTCTCCCACTATGGTCGCCAATGAACCGGACTCTTCGCTGAGCGATCGGTCCCTTTGATGCAGTGAGTATGTCTGTGCTGATGCAGATCTGGAGACTCGGGCGAGGTGTTGAAGTCGATCCTGTGTGAAGGCTGGTCGCGTCCAGAGCTCCCGTGGGGTAAAAAACGTACCTCTCAAGTGATGTCATGGGCTCTTTATATAGCGCCAGGGGTGCCGCAGGCGACCGTCGGATCCTGCGAGGATTCCTCCCTGTCATTGATCTTCCCATCGTGGGCATTAAATGGCGCCGGGTCGCTATTGGGCCGCTCGCATCGGCTCAACATTCTTTACGGGTTGCGACCCGATCCATATCGACGTGTGACGCTGGCTGATTATTGGGCCGCTCGACCCGGCCCGTTTTCTTCAAATCATGGGCTGCGGCCCAGTCCAGAACACAAATGTTTGATCTTAAAGAAAGTAGAAGGAAAGAAAGCTATTAAGTGAAAGTTTCTTGGAAATGGTGCATTCAATTGTTTGGTCAAACCATACATGTTTTTTGCCCAATTTCAGAAGAAAGATGAAGGAAAGACGCACTTATTTCAAAAATTCCAAATAACCCTTGCTTCGATTGGTGTGCATATTTTCGATACGATATTTCTGTCAATTACTCAATATATCTCATTCTTTTCTCACATTTTCTACCCACTTTAACTTCAATCAAACAACCTAAAAATCTTTTCATTTTCTACTCAGTTTCTTCTCACTTTTCATTCCTTCAAAAATCATTCATTTTACTTTCTTTCTTTTCACCTTCTTTGTGATCCAAACAAAGCAAAGTAATCAACGACATTTTTTAAGTACACTTTTTAAGTACACTGTAAAAAAATATACTCCCTTTGTTTTCACAACTTTGCTAGTTTAAGACTTTTGTACACGTATTAAGAAATTATTTAATTGATGTATATATGTACTAAAGTACTCTCATTGGAGTATACAAAATCTCATTTTTCAATATAAAGAATATAAATACCCTACTACAAAGAATCTCTTAAAAATAAATCATTTTAATTATATCAAAAGTATGATCGAAAAACAAAAACACCAAACTTTTGAAACCGATGGGCCGGCATGAACAACACTAAAACAGTAATTAGTGTGTTTACATTTCCAGCTACAGAAAATCAAAATGCCTTGAAGAACAACAAACTCATTCTTTTAACAAACACCGTTGGCTCAGTGACTTAAGCTATTTTGGGACATTGGAAGCGGTGGAACACTCCGTGGATAGCCCAACAATGGTCCGAACCAAAAAAAATACACCAATTTGTTAAAATACCATTTATTAAAATATGGAAAGCATATAAAAAAGAAAATAACTACAATATTCATAATAGATCGCACGCACATTCATTAAACAATTGACATTATGATGTTTTTTATAAATAAAATAGGGTTACACAACCTTAAAAAATTAACTTACATTTTTTTCAAAAGTGATGCGAGATATTATCATTTAATCATGATCTAACATAATCAACAAGTACAAACCCAGGGGTGTGGTTGAGCGGTTGAGGCTCATCCTCCCTTAACCAAGTGTCGATGATTTGATCATCGCCTTGAGTATGGAGCAACTTTAAATCCCTGGGCCAGCTGTCCCACCCTTCGAGGTGCCTCCAATCCAGCGAGGGGATTAGTTACTGCGTTCGGCGATGGATACCCCGGTATACAAAAAAAAATCAACACGTAGGGATATATGTTTGATCGGAAAGAAAGTAGAAGCAGAGAAAACTATAAAATGAAAATTTCTTGGAAATTGCGCATTCATTGTTTGGTTCCCACATGGAAAACAAAAAAGATTAGCATCGGTGGGGTCTCAAATCATACATGCTTTTTAGCCAATTTCACGAGAAAGACGAAGGAAACACACACTTATTTTAAAAATACCAAATAACCCTTACTTTGATTTAGTGTGCATAGCTTTTATGACACGACTTATTTAATAATATTTTTGTCATTTACTCAATATATATCTCATTTATTGCCTTGATTTAATAATATTTTTGTCATTTACTCAAAATCGTTTGTTTAAATTTCTTTCTTTCCACTTTCTTTTGTCATCCAAACAAAGTGATAAAATAATCAATGACATTTTTTTATGTACATGGTAAAAAGAAGGCTAAAGTGCTCCCGGGGTCCCTTATCTTTATTTAAAGTAACGAATTAGTCTTTTATGTTTTTTTTGTCCCAAATAAGTCCTTTATCTTTCAAATTTTTGACACATAAATCCTTTTCCGTTAACAGTGCTGATTTATGTGTCAAAAAAAAGGATTTATGTGTTAAAAATTTGAAACATAAGGGACTGATTTGGGACAGAAAAGGATTTATGTGTCAAAAATTTAAAACATAAAGAACTGATTTGGGACAAAAAAAAGATAAATGACCAAATCGTTACTTTAAATAAAGATAAGGGACCCCGAGAGCACTTTAGCCTAAAAAGAAACTCTCTCAGTTCCAAAACTTTTTTTTTGTGTAAATTGGGTATACTCTACGTGCAACTGTAGAGACTATCGCTCGAGCCAGCTAGGACACCACAGTGAGCGTCTCTGTTCCAAAACTTTGGTAGTTTAAGGCTTGCACATATATTAATAAGTCATTTGATTAATGCATATATGTACTTCAAGATCGTCTGTGCGGGCATGGGCTACTGCACAGGGTCTCAGTCCAATACCACTCCCCCCCCCCCCCCCAAATTAGTATATTCATTTGATAAAAGTATCATTTACTGGAAGTTGTAATGAGACTTTATTTACAATTTAAATAAAGTAGTTTGAGTTTTTGGTGATTCATTTTATAAAAGTATTAGGGACCCAATTTTTTTTGATTCATTCGATAAAAGTATATTTTGAGACCCAATTTCTAATATTTGAACGGGGCCTCCAAATTATTTGAAACGGCCCTGATGCACTTAAATACTCTTGAATATCTTGTTCTCCACAATTTTTTTTCTTTGCTTCACAATTAATATAACTCTAATTATGTGCAAATGAAAGTGGAGCATCAATATGTGGTGAGATAATTATTTAGGATATTGTGAATTCACCTCTTAGAAATTCAAAAGTACATAAATATTTTTAAATTCTCATTAATTGCTTATTAAAAACTCAGTTATAATTTACCATTGATTTTTTAATGGTGTTGTTGGGAGAAAATAGTTAAATTAACATTGGGTGTGTAAAACATCAAAAAAAATTGGATAAAATTTATTCATAATAGATTGTATGCACATTAATTAAACATTTGACATTATGATATTTTTTATAAATAAAGTAGGGTTTCAAAAGTAATGAGATACTATTAATAAATCACAATTTAACGTGATCGACACATACAAATGTTTGGTCGTAAAGAAAGTAGAAGGAAAGAAAGCTATTAACCGAAAGTTTCTTGGAAATAGTGCATTCAATTGTTTGGTCAAACCATACATGTTTTTTGCCCAATTTCATAGGAAAGATGAAGGAAACACGCACTTATTATACCAAAAATTCCAAATAACCCTTACTTTGATGGGTGTGCATATTTTCGATACGATATTTCTGTCATTTACTCAATATATCTCATTTTTTCCTTTCATTTTCTACCCACTTTAACTTCAATCAAACAAGCTAAATTTTTTTCCATTTTCTACTGAGTTTCTTCTCACTTTTCATTCCTTCAAAAATCATTCATTTTACTTTCTTTCTTTTCACCTTCTTTGTGATCCAAACGAAGTAAAGTAATCAACGACATTTTTTAAGTACACTGTAAAAAAATACTCTCTTTGTTTTCACAACTTTGGTAGTTTAAGACTTTTGTACACGTATTAAGAGATTATTTAATTGATGTATATATGTACTAAAGTACTCTTATTTGAGTATACAAAATCTCATTTTTCAATATAAAGACTATAAATAACCTACTACAAAGAATCTCTTAAAAATAAATCATTTTTTATATAAGTAAAATGATTTATTTTTAAGAGATTCTTTGTAGTAGGGTATTTATATTTTAACACGTATTTATATATGTTTGGTTAGAAAGAAAGTAGAAAGAAAGAAAATTATAAAGTGAAAGATTCTTGGAAATGGCGCATTCATTGTTTGGTTCCCACATGGAAAACAAAGAAAAGATTAGTATTGGTGGGTCCTAAATCATACATGCTTTTTAAGCCAATTTCACGAGAAAGACGAAAGAAACACACTTATATTAGAAATACCAAATAACCCTTACTTTGATTTAGTGTGCATAGCTTTTATTACACGACCTATTTAATAATATTTTTGTCATTAACTCAATATATATCTCATTTATTGCCTTGGTTTAATAATAATTTTGTCATTTACTCAAAATCGTTCGTTTAACTTTCTTTCTTCCACTTTTTTTGTGATCCCAACAAAGTGATAAAATAAACAAAGTGATCCGAAACTTTTGTGTGTGTAAATTGGGTATACTCTACGTGTTGTATAGACTAATTCCTCGAGTTGGCTAGGACCACAGTGAGCGTCTCTGTTCCAAAACTTTGGTAGTTTAAGGCTTGCACATATATTAATAAGTCATTTAATTAATGAATATATGTACTTCAAGATCGTCTGTGCGGGCATGGGCTACCGCACAGGGCCTCAGTCCAATACCACTTTTTTAGCCCCCCCCCCCCCCAAAAAATTAGTATACTCATTTGATAAAAATATCATTAACTAGAAGTTGTAATGAGACTTTATTTACAATTTAAATAAAGTAGTTTGAGTTTTTGGTGATTCGTTTTATAAAAGTATAATTAGGGACCCAATTTTTTTGATTCATTCGATAAAAGTATAATTAGAGGCCCAATTTCTAAGATTTGAACGGGGCCTCCAAATTGTTTGAAACGGCCATGATACACTTAAATACTCTTGAATGTTTTGTTCTGCACAACTTTTTTTTGGGAAATACCTTCTTCACAATTAATATAACTCTAATTATGTGCAAATGAAAGTGGAGCCATCAATGTAGTGAGATAATTATTTAGGATATCGTGAATAATTCACCTCTTGGAAATTCAAAAGTACATAAATATTTTCGCTAGTGTAAATTCTCATTAATTGCTTATTAAAAACTCACTTATAATTGTCCATTGATTTTTTAATGGTACTGTTGGAAGAAAATAGTTAAATTAACATTGGGTTCATAAAACATTAAAAAAATTGGATAAAATTTAAAAGTTAAAACATAAAAAGATTTGAGACGAAAGTAGTAGTAAATATTCGAAATGAATAACACTAAGGATATGTTTGATTTGCAAACGGATAAATACCGAACTAAACGATATAGTACCGCACAATTCACTACTGAATAAATTTTTGTTCCGTACATTTTAGTATTCAGTTGAGTCTGCTGCTTTTTAGTAAATCAAAGAGGCTATAAAAGAGTTATTAATGTTATTATTATTATTAATGTGTTTACATTTCCAGCTACAGAAAAAAACAAAATGCATTTAACAGTGTAAAACTTTTTGTAAATTCCCGATTTGCAAAGTTACGGTTACCGCAAAGACAACAAAGCAAAAGCAGCATACATATCTCAGTATACACAAGCCGCCATTCAGTCAAACCACATGCTTTGACTCAAAAAAAAGCAATTAAAATTACACGGTGGCAAATTTTCCACGGTCAAACATATCTCTTCATTTCCCTTCTTTCTCAGAAATAACGCCTCCCAATAGAAAACAAAGCCTTGTGCCTTACGTTCCTACCCTTCTTTTTCTTCTTCATTCATCTCTTTATATTAATCACTTCCATTTCTCAACATCAAAGTTTTTCTTCCTCTCTTATATCCAACAAAAAAAACACTATCTTTTGTTGTTGTTTTTGTGTCTTATGGCAACTTCTTCAGGTAGTTTAGATACATCTGTGAACTCTTATAATAATTTTACCTTCTCAACACACCCTTTTATGAATACTTTTTCTGATCTTCTTGCTTCACCTAATACAGAAGAAAAACAACAACAACAACAACAACAACCTCGTATTGGTTCGGGGGGTGTACCTAAATTTAAGTCTACACCTCCCCCTTCTTTGCCTCTCTCTCCTCCTCCTTTTTCTCCTTCTTCTTATTTTGCTATTCCTCCTGGTTTAAGTCCTACTGAACTTCTTGATTCACCTGTTCTACTTAACTCTGCCCATGTGAGTTTCTTTTAATTTTACTTTTATTTTTTATTTTTGATTTTTGTTCTATGTTGACTGTGTTTGGTTGATAAGAAAATTTTGACAAAAAAAAAGATCTTTTTTTTGCTATTTTTTCCTCTTCAAAGCATGTAATTTGACCATGACTTTAGTTGACTTGTAATTTTTTTTCATCTAAGAGGTTTGTTCAATGGTTTTGAATTTTGATGATAAGAAAGAGGATTACTTTGTTGTTTGAACATATTTAATTTGATAAAAAAAAAATTAGTTGTTGGGGATTCGTTATGTCTTTTTGTTAGGGATTTTTGTCACATATGAATGCTTTTTGATGTTGAATTCAAGGTATATGTCCTTTTGTTCTTATTTTTTCAATACAACCATGACTTGAATTGACTTGTAATTTCATCATCTTAAGGTTTGTTCAAGGGTATTGATGTTAAGCAAGAGAATTACTTTGTTATTTAAACTTGTTTAATTAGGACAACATTTTAAGGTTGTTGGGGCTTTGTTATGTTATGTTTTCTGGTTTGTGATTTTTTGTGACATTTGATTGTTTGATGATGTTGAATTGAAGGGTATGTGTTCATTTGTTTTTCTTTTAATTACAGTTATTGCCATCTCCAACAACCGGTGCTTTTGCTGCTCAAAGCTACAATTGGAAGAACCCTTCTGGAGGGAACCAGCAAATAGTGAAAGAAGAAGAAAAAAACTTTTCAAATTTCTCATTTCAAACACAACCTAGACCTCTTACTTCATCCACAACAACCTTTCAATCTTCAGTTCAAACGGTAAGTCAACAATTTCAATACGACCACTCATTTATTGAATAAGTGATGTATCTGGTTTAATGGAATTGGATCCTGTGTTGTCTTCATTTTAATGCATTTGTGCAGTCCACACATTTCGACCGTCCGAGTCTAGATTTTTAACATTGAAAACAGATAAAAACAAACATTAAGTGAATTTCTAGACCGTCTGATCAAGATTGGAATGCACCGGTCTGTGACCGCACAAAATAAATTGTTGTTTTAGGTTGATTGAATAACTGATATATCTGGTCTATATATATATAACAGCAACAGCCGTGGAGTAGTTATCAGGAAAGCGCAAAACAAGATGGTTTTACAAAGACTAGTATGATGAAAGCTGAAAATTCTTCTGCTATGCATAGTTTTTCACATGATATTGCTAGTGTCCAAACCACCACCAACAACAACAACAATGGTTTTCAGTCAGATTATAACAACAATTACCAAACACAACCACAAGTACAACAACAACAACCTCAGACCTTAAGTAGAAGGTCAGATGATGGATACAATTGGAGAAAATATGGACAAAAACAAGTGAAAGGAAGTGAAAATCCAAGAAGTTATTATAAATGCACATACCCAAATTGTCCTACAAAGAAGAAAGTGGAGAGATCTATAGATGGACAAATTACTGAGATAGTTTATAAGGGTACTCATAATCATCCTAAGCCACAATCTACTAGAAGAAACTCATCAAATTCCTCAGCTATTCAAATTGTTCCTTCAAATCAAATCAGCAATGAAATTCAAGATCAATCATATGCTACACATGGAAGTGGACAAATGGATTCTGCTGCTACACCAGATAACTCATCAATATCAATTGGTGATGATGATTTTGAACAGAGTTCTCAAAAGTGTAAATCTGGTGGTGGAGATGAATATGATGATGATGAACCCGATGCTAAAAGATGGTAAGTTTTTTGTTGTTCTTTGTTACATTGTGAGGTTTTTATTCATATTTATTATTTGTTTGGTTTTGGCTAATTTTTTTGTATGAATTTTGTAGGAAAATTGAAGGTGAAAATGAGGGTATATCAGCAGCTGGAAGTAGAACAGTGAGAGAACCTAGAGTTGTTGTTCAGACAACCAGTGATATTGATATCCTTGATGATGGGTATAGATGGAGGAAATATGGCCAAAAAGTGGTGAAGGGTAATCCAAATCCAAGGTAAATAAATACACACACTTTAGTATATTTACCAAGTTTGATATGTGAAATGTATATTTACCAAGTTTCACAATCTTAGCCAACTATATAATGAAATGTATATTTACAAGTTTTTAATGTAAACTGTTTGATCTTGATCGAACTGCTCTCAATTAATTTGTCACTGCGTGAATATCATATTCTCTGATTCTATGGATTCCGGACCCCTTTGAAATATTATTAAAAAATACTCTGTCAGATACTATATAAGAAAAATGCAGTTTGATCAAATACATTAGTTTTTCAATGAACCTAAAGCTGTATTATTCTCTTATACTCCATTCTCTTATACACCCTCCATAACAAAATATAAGCAAAAATGGGTCAATAACAGTTGATGTATTTGGTTCAAAATTTGGACTAAATACATCAACTTTCGTTAGCCCAGTTTTGCTTATATTTTGTTACAGAGGGAGTATATGATATCAGAGGGAGTAGTAGTAATAGCATACAATTATTACATACTCAAATGTGGTACAAAAATTATAACTACATGATGAATGCTATTTCCTTATCTATCCCTTTTGGTACATTATCACGATGAATGCTATTTCCTTATCTATCTTGAAATTCTACTATATAAGCTATAGTCGTACAAAATTTCCTTACCATATCTAAATTTCTTGGTCAAATTTGGCAACTATAGTATTATTACTAATATATGCATGTGATCTAGAAGAATAACAATACTACCATATTGTCTTGTCTAATTTTTATGTATTTAACTTGTATAGGAGTTACTACAAATGTACACACCCAGGATGTCCAGTGAGGAAACATGTAGAAAGAGCATCACATGATTTAAGAGCAGTGATAACAACCTATGAAGGAAAACACAACCATGATGTTCCAGCAGCACGTGGAAGTGGTAACCATTCATTGAACAGACCAATTCCAAATAACAACACTGCAGCCATAAGACCTTCACCAGTGACTCACCACACTAACAATTCTTTTCAAAGATCACAAGGACAAGAAGGTCAATCTCCCTTCACCTTAGAAATGCTGCAGAACAGTGGAAGTTATGGATTCTCAGGGTTTGGCAATCCAATGGAATCTTACATGAATCATCAACAACAACAACAACAACAGCGATCTTCGGAGAATGGTTTTTCCTCTAGAACTAAAGAGGAACCTAGAGATGAATCATTTCTTGAATCTTTGCTATGTTGAAGGATTTTAATTCTTTCATTTGTGGTAAATATGAAAAAAAAAAGTTTGGAATTTTGGAAATGGGGGGGTTAGGATTATTTTTTGTTTGACAAAAAAGATAAGATACATTCCATTTATTGCATTGGTTTATTTATGTTTGTTTTTGGTTGTAAATTTATACAGACACAGGATTGGTTTAATAGACATTTTAATTAGTTTGTGGCTTCTCTTAGCATTACTTAGGAGGAGAGCTTCAGATTAATCTCTTGTAAGATCCTTAATTATCCATTTAGACTCTGAAAGGTGTTTTCCATAGTTCCTGATATTAGACTCTCCTTTTTTAAAAAATATTCAATTACTTCTTGACATATTATTAATTTTAAATATTTATAGTAATAATTTTGAAGACAAAAATAAAAATGTCCTAGAAATAAATTGATGTTTTTTGGTAGTATTCTCCACACTTTCTTATATAAACTAATTTCTCAAACCGAATAACAATACGTTGTTACACTTTTAAGACTATATTCGAACCCAAAAACACTACTTATAAATATCACAATGGACTCAAAATTTGTAGAAAAAAAAATATTTGAATTAAATATTAGGAGATGCAATTAATGTAACTGATTTTGCATTTAATATGATGCCATACTCAGTCAAAGATGGGTGCTAAATTGTTTGGTTCGTTGGATAAGATATGGTCAATGTCAACTTTGGCTTATTTATTTTTCTTTAATACATGGATGGATGTTTCCAGGTTGCCACCCCTATCTATTTTCAAGTGGGGAAGTCATCAATTTTGTCCTTTACAATGAAAATGACAGGATTACCCTTTATTAGACCCTTCAACAATGGCTGATTGGCAGTGCCAAGTAGGGGTGTTCGCGGTTTGGTTCGGTTTTGAGACAAAAAGAGAATCGAACCGCAAGGTAAAATTACATGCGATTTGGTTTGGTTCGATTGGCTTCCTAAAATAAAACCAAACCAAACCAAACTAATGCGGTTTGGATTGGTTCGGTTGGTTCGGTTTTTTCCAAGACAAAACATAATTGAAAACGAAGAAAAATATAACTAACATAAAAAATGGCTAACATAAATCTTCAAGAAAAAATTTACTCAAATATATGTAGTATATAAATTACACTCTTTTAATTCGTTTAAGATAGCTAAGACAATGTTTAAAAGAATTTGAATTAAATATTTTATTGTAATTTTTAAATATAGCATAACAATATGGATTGTTTGTAAGTAAGTCAAAGAATTAATTGGATTTAGTCTAGTTAGTGAGTGAGAGTTGGGTTTTAGTTGCATTTGGGCTAGTAAGGAAGGTTGTAAGTCAATAAGTCTTAGTGTTACTTGCGGTTTGGTTTGGTTCGGTTTCTGTAATCAAAACCGCGAACCGAACCTAACCGCGCAGTGCAATAAAAAAAGAACCAAATAGAACCACTAAGAAGCGATTTTTTGCGATTTTCGATTTGGTTTGGTTTGGCTTGCAATTTTCTATTGGTTTGGTTCCGTTTTGAAAGGGTAATTTCGTCAAGGTATTTTTGGCAATTATGTCTAATATATGAGTTATGTTAATATAGGACAAGTGGAAGTGGGAACTCGACATTTACGTGATGCACACGTTATTGTGGATTCATTTGTCCTTTACTTCGTTGTCGTCATGTAGCTACACATGCCTTCCTCCCTAGCTTCCTCCTTGCCGACCTTCCATCCCTTTTTTTACTCTTAAATGTGTACGGATATGTTAAATAGTCTCTAAAATTAATTGTCTTCGATTTGTTTAGAAAATATTGAGAAAATGAAATTAGTAAGGAGTTGGCTTGTTTCTCGCAACTCCTATTGTCGATGTGAGGATCTCTTTCGTGGGTGATATGTAAGTACTTCAAAGAGTCGTGAGGCCTATCTTAATTTTGGTAAGCGCCCGAAGCCCAATTCATTTAAACTTTTTTCTAACAAAAAAAGAAATTAGATGCATAAAAATTCAAGCTTCTTATAAAACGTAGCATTGGGTACACAACCAATACATAGATGGATTTTGTTTAACAAAAAGTAGTGGACAGTGGATAAACTATTTGATAACGGTTAAACTAACTTATAGCGGACAATTGATAGTGAATAAAATAGCAGATTTGGTAAAATTAGCGATTGAGATAGTGAATAATCTAATATTTTTGTTATTCCCTACTCTTAGTTTTATTATGATACATAAACAAATACACGCAAGTTAGTTTGATATACTATTTTATAGATTTAGTAAAATTGATTTTGAAATCATGAAAACTATAGAGTAACAAGGTATTGATGTTTATTTATTTTATAAGATCTAACGTATAGTATAGATAAGATCTATGGATAAGATCATATGATCTAAATATAAAAGAAGTTCGTGACACGTTTCATAAATAGGCTACCGTACCATAAACTTTGGTGACGTTTGATGACACCATTGATGATGTTGGTAATTCGCAAAGCATGATGCAAAACAAAAACATTGGCTTTGTAACTCCACCTTTATTTTAGCGGAATATAACAAATTGTATTCGAGAAGTCTGAGGTTTAAATCTTTATTAGTCTTTTTGGATGAATTAAATATAGTTTTTTCAAATGCTTAAAGAGTTTGAAAGTTTTCACTACGGGTTGTCATCTCGTCACTCTAAAATTTATTATTTTAAAAAATACTTACATTGTGTTCAACGTGAATGAAAGTTTCTGTTTCACATATCGTTTTCGCATTTGCATAGTTTTCGTTTTTTGCTGTAGTTCAATTTTTGCACTCAATATGTGTTGAATACAATTGTTTTGGCGCAAATTGGTTGAGAAATGAGTAAATAAGAGGCAAAACTTGTTTTATAGATGCAAATTGTTTTTTCACAGTGTTTGTGTTTTAAACGCTTTTCTAAACAAAATACTAGTCATATTATGATTCTTTGTTGAATTTCGAGAATTCTAGGCTAAATAGTCGATCAATTTGGTGCTCTATACCATTGTTGAGATTGAAGGTTTTTTTTTACACCTGAGGTGCTAGCTCGGTGGTAAGAGTTTAGTCTTCTATCCTCAAGGTGCTGAGTTCAAATCTCCTCGGGGACAGTTGTAAAATAGCCAATAGTGCCACATTGATTAATAAAATTTCCCCCTTTCCCAAATTTTTTTAAATAAAAACATTGAAGGTTTTTTGAACTCAAATTCAAGATTTCTGCGCATAAGCACTTTTCTGAGCTTAACTTTGGTTACATTGAATTCCTTGCAAAAATTTAATTTAAGTTAGCATTCAATTTGGTCACGTATTGTATGAGTTATTCAAGAAATAAGAAATCACCGTGTTTTTGGTGTTCATGAATACATTCACAATACTCTTCATTTTTCTATGTTTTTGTTTTAAAAGATCCAAACGGAAACAGATACAAAAGATAAAGAGCTAAAGTGAGAAAATTGAAAGATAAAAGACGAAACTAACACAGATATGAAAGATAAATTATCAAAGTAGAAAAAAAAAGATGCATGACCAAACTAAAATTTTGGTAAAAAATAAAAGAACTAAAAATACAATTTAGCCTAAAAAAATATTATCTTTGTTAAGCAATTGCCCCTAACCACTATATCTTGCATCCATACCTGATAGTTGCTTTGTACCCAAAAAAAAAAGGATAAAGAGGTATCAGTAATGTTATTTGGACCAACTTTGGTACCAACTTTTGAACCAATATACGGATACCTACATATACCTATACGGTGGGGCCCAATTTTATTTTACTTTCTAGTTTTATAATAAAAACATTGTTTTGTTAAAAATTGAAAATCTTTGACCACCGTAACCAAAAAAAAAACATCACCAAATTCATTCTTTCTCTACTCGCACTCACAGGCTCTCGCCGTCGAACCCTACCGTCCACCGCCGTCGTCCGCCTTACTCCACCTGTTTACTGTGGTCCAGTGCGACGAAGATAGCTCTTCTTTCTCTCTCTAGTTGAGCGTTTGTTTGCTCCGTCCGTGTCTCCATTTGCGTCTCCGTCGTTCTCCGTCGTTTCTCCGCCGTAGCTTGCTGGTTTTTCACTTGTTCTCAGCCGCCAGGTTCTTGTACTCAGGTAATTTATATGATTTTCGTTAGTTTGTCCTATTTGAGTGATTGTAAAAACCCTAAATGTCACAAATTGTTTTTGAAAAATCAAAACTCTGTTACAACTTTGTTGGTCATGTAATGTGAAACTGAAAGCAATTCTATTACACTACCTCTTTCTTTATCTCTTCACCTTTCAGAAATGAACTTGTGTGGTTAGGGTTTTTGTTTGTTTCCATAGAAATTTCGTCATTTAGTTTATTTTGAAGGTTAAAGGATTGGAAAAAACCATCAGCTAGAAAATAGGGATTATATGATGATTTTGGGGTTAATGAAGCAAAATCACTAACTGATCTAACATGAAGTGACTTGGGTTAATGTATTTAAATGTGTGTTTTATTCAACCAGAATGCTATTGTTAAACTAAAATGTGTGTTGGAGATAATTTAAGCCATATCTGTAGCTTTTGGTTTGGTTATTATCTTTGTTAAATAGTTTCATTTGTTATGTTTTGGACTGTCATCTGTGAAGCGGATAGATTAAATAATGGAAGTAATTCATTCGGATATTATCTCTGCAACGAGTATTCTCTTTTCTTTCTTTCCCCACTGTCAAGAGCTTTCGCTGAGTTTCGCTGCAGAGGGGTAGGAGGGGGCAAACCATTTAAAGCGCAGTGATGGAGGCGTTTCGGTCAAGAGCATGAGCGATGCTCCCTTCCTCTGGTGGCAGTGACTCTTTCCCCTATTTCTCCCTTCCTCGATCTCTTTTCTAGGTATGATTGATTGAATAATTTCTTCATTTTTTTCCTACACAGTGTTGTTGTGGAATGTGGTAACGAAATTTTGTTTAATTTGGAGGAAAAGAAAGGAATAGAAATATAAATATTGTTGATGATGTTGCATTTGATCTTTACTTACATCCTTGGTATGCATCAAATTGTGTTGATACTGCTACCCCAGAAATTGCCTGGTTTGCATTAGATTGAATTTTCTTGTTACTGCTACTGCTGAAAGTTGATACTGCAGAAAATTATTAATGTTGCTTGTTACTATTGCTGAAAATTGATGATGAGGTTTATGCCTCACATGGATATGGGCGCCTAATTCATTTCTTTCTTGCCATACTATTGATTTTATCTAGTTTGTTTCAATTCTATATATGAAGCATTTGAATTTTCTCATTGGCAAAGACAATAGGCATCAACATCATTCTGCATAATTTGAAGCATTTGTGTAATTGTGTCTCATTGAGTATTTATTTATGTGTGTGGTAAAGAATTATTAAAATTGTCAAAATTTGTGAATACTTCTCATTTCTCATCTTGTGAGCTACTCCCTTTTGTCACACTATTATATAATCAAAAAAGATGATTCAATTCATGTTCTAGAAACTTTGATTTGAGTTTGATAACTTGTATTTGAGTGCAGTACCATGGAGGGACTAATTTTGGATAAAACCTGATGTGTGATCTGTGGCCGTTTGTTGCAAAGAAGATGGACAAAAGATTGATGGACCTTGGAGGAACAGCTATTCTTGAAAGAGGCTTGGGAGATGATCAACACCCTTCAGGGTATGATTATGGATTGTGCTGTTTATTAAGAGTATTTTACTGGATAATATGCACCTTTATGCTCGTTGATATGAAAAGCTTTGATGTGATTGGATTAATGATTTATCTAGACTGCTCTATTTGAGTTTGACTATTCTTGTTTTTAGTTGTTGATATTCATTCAATTGTTTAAATACTTCTGTTCTTTGATAAATGCTTCCTTTAGTAGAAAACAAATTATCTAAGAATCGGGGTATAATGCTAATATCTATGTGTAAAATTATCACTAAAACTAAAACTAAAACTAAAAGGATTTGAAGCATCTATATGCTATTTATACTGCCAAAATCTGGGATTATATAATGAAAGTTAATATTTTCTCCTTCTCTGTATATTGCAATGTATATATTAGTTTTTAAGTTTCAATTATTTGTAGCTATGAAGGTACTCTTGATCCTTGGATTTCCTCTCTGTGGAGAATGTTAAACATGAGCTAACCAGAATTATTACCAAATGGTCCCGATGTTTTGATTCAAGATACGGTATTGATTGACCAACCCAAAGTTCAAATCACATTTCATAGCATTGAAAGTATCGAATCACATTTTTCTACTGGCTCAGGTATCCCAAACTCCCTAACAATTATTTTGTGACCTCAAACAAACAGTCTTTTTATGGATGTTGCTTTTGTTGTCTACATTTTACAAGTATGAATCGAATAGGATGCATATTATATGCAAATTTGAATATTAAGTATTAACTAACACAAAATTGTAGAATCCTTTACTTTCATTACTTCATGAAAGACGTTCTCTGGAGCCTATGGCATGTTATTTGCCGTGGATGTTTGGTCAATTTGATTATGCTGAAGTCTTTTAAGTAATTGATGTTTAACTCACAAGGCTTGATTTGTGTCGTATTTCCTTACACTATAATGATGTAGTCTCTAGTTTTTCTTTTTTAAAGGTGTAGAAATTTTGCTTTAGTTTTTTCAATACTATGCATGGGTAGTTTGTAGAGTAACTCAAGACACTCAAATAGAAGGACAAAATAGATCGTCCACCCCCTTTAATGGAAGTCTAGAAATTATTCATTGATATTCATGTCATTTGCCCTATTTCATGATTGAGCAATTTGGATATAATTTTTGTTTGTAAATGTGTGATGATTGAAGTTGTCATCAATGTGGTATAGTTTTTGTTTGTCTACCTTTGATGTAGCTATAAAAACTGTACTATGTTGTTTATTATGATCTCAATTGAGCCAAATGTGTTGGTAGACAAATTTCGTTCAATCTCTCTGGAATATACGCACTGAAGTGGTTGGAGCTGTGGGATGGTGTGAAGAAGTGCTTGGAGCTATACTATGTTCACTCTCTTTGGAATATAGGTAACTTCGGTTTTTTCATGATTTAAATTCACACAGTAATGGGAATAATTGTTAATATGGGATTGAACTAAAATGTGCTTATTCAGTATTTACTTGTGTTGATGCAGGTCCAACTTGTTGGTAAATTTTGACGACATATAGTCTACCAATGGGTACTACATCCGGATAATAACCAAAGGCTGAAGTTACTTGTGGATGCATCAATGATTTATCATATTGGTGTTATGTGTCCTAAGCTATATTTTGTTTTTTGTAAGGCATCAACTTTGTGCCATTATTGGACAAATATGATTGTATCAATGTTGTGTGTAAGACAGATGTTTAAAAGGAATCTGTTGGATGCAAACAATGTGGAGAAATTTGTATCACATGATTGTGCCAAGTCCAACTAATAGGAAACTAATTTGTACCGTTTTCAAAATTTTGCAATTGTGTCAGAAAGTCATCTTACATATATTTAACTTATTTAACAATTCCTCTATACAGTCAGGGAGTCTATATATAAGTACAGATGCTGGAGTGTCGAATTTCACAGACAACCGTTTGGGAACCCAATGTCCAACCCTTGGACAACCAACTTATTTGGGATTGGGCAATGACATAAGCAACAATTTTGTTCGTCTTCACAGGCACGTAAACCGAATTTCAGTCATTTGTTTAGTTTTATTTTTATGTTGCTAAACAAGTTGTTTTCAACAGATTGGAGGTGGTATTCCATTCTTGCAACTTATGGCAAACATGGAAATAGACTTCGGTGAATTGTCACAATTGTCTACAAATCCGTGAATTTTTTACCTACAAGAAAATCATGGGCATATTAAACTTTTTGGGATTATGTGGCATGAAAGCCTCATTGGATACTACGTGGACATGAGGTTAATAGTGACCTATGACATACTAAACTTTTTGAGAACTATTTTGTTGTAACTAAACTTATATGTTTATTTTGAACGGTATTGGTGTAAATGGTGTAAATGCCTTACCATAATAGTAAATGATGTAAATGCGTCACATTTGATGTAAATGTCACTAGGTTGATATTTTGCTACATGTTGTATAGACATGGTGTAACCTCTCAAGCTTATCTATATTATTAAATATTGTACAACATTTGGTGTCCTAAGGTTGGTATTTGTCTGAAAATAACAGGTTGGTATTTCAGTCAGAAGAAAAATATAACCATTACCCCCTTCATCATTGTAAATGTTTCTATCAGATCACCAAGTCACCTAGACAAATACCCAACTTTTTTATAAAAATAACCAACCAGCATTTTCATCTTTTCCCTGTGAGACTCGCCATGAGATTACAATTGGATACTAAATTCGTGGTTTGGGACCTATAAATGTAATCATAAGGGCATGTGTTGTTGAAAGGACATCTAATTGTAAATGTTTCTATCAGATCACCAAGTCACCTAGACAAATACCCAACTTTTTCATAAAAATAACCAACCTGTATTTTCATCTTTTCCCTATGAGACTCGCTATGAGATTACAATTGGATACTAAATTCGTGGTTTGTGACCTATAAATGTAATCATAAGGTTGGTAAATTTTGTGACCCATAATTAGAACTGCCAAGACACTTTACCAATATATACACAGAATTACCCAACTTTTATAACTAACTAACCAACCCACTTTAGTCCCAAGGCATTGGGGAATATCACTGTGCAGTCGTGAGGGATGCCAAATGGGGATATTATGAACCCAGATATGTCACAAAGATGCCTACCCTAACAGTGTTGTCCCATCATTATAACTGCCAAGATACTTTACCAATATATACACAGGATTACCCAAGTTCTATAACTAACAAACCAACCCACTTTAGTCTCAAGATACTTTAAGGGCCTGTCATATAGTGGTTATAAGGGGTTCAAACACTGTCACCTAATAATTTGATACTTGGCAAACAAAAAACGTATTAAAAAGTATTAACATAATTTTAATAACACTAAATGTCATCAAAAGGATGATTAAACCAATCACAAGGCACATTTGGATCAAACTTACAAATATTTTACCACTCTCCACAATATCATTTCCAGGAACAACGTAAATCCAACCGCAAATTACATAAGAATAGAAGATACAACAGATTCCTTTTAAACATCTGTCTTACACACAACATTGATACAATCATATTTGTCCAATAATGGCACAAAGTTGATGCCTTACAAAAAACAAAATATAGCTTAGGACACATAACACCAATATGATAAATCATTGATGCATCCACAAGTAACTTCAGCCTTTGGTTATTATCCGGATGAAGTACCCATTGGCAGACTATGTCGTCAAAATTTACCAACAAGTTGGACCTGCATCAACACAAGTAAATACTGAATAAGCACATTTTAGTTCAATCTCATATTAACAATTGTTCCCATTACTGTGAATTTAAATCATGAAAAAACCAAAGTTACCTATATTCCAAAGAGAGTGAACATAGTATAGCTCCAAGCACTTCTTCACACCATCCCCCAGCTCCAACCAGTTCAGTGCGTATATTCCAGAGAGATTGAACGAATATTGGTTACTTTACTTGTTTTAGAATCAAATATTAATGTTTCTTTCGGGAAAAGAGGGTAATCGTTTTTGCCTGAAACAGAATATATATTCTATGTGCATAATTAGTTTGAAGTTTGAATAGTGGTAGCACAACTTGGTCCTCCAGGTTAAGTTACTGTGACTTGGAAGTTATGATCCACTAAGACATTGAATAATAAATGGGATGTTGACTAAGATGTTATAAGTAAACTTCTTTATCCATTTAAGCTTTCCATTCAACTACACTGCACCTAGATGCCTTGCACATATAAATAAATATATGTATTGGAATATACTAAAAACTAGAGAGGGGAGAGAGAATCGAAGGTGGAAAAAGAAAAAATCAAAATAAAATACTAATGAAAAACTTAAGTAGGAAGCGAGACATACCCAAGCCACTAGCAAGCAGAAAGCCACTGATGCTAGCTGGTAAAGTTCATTAGTCTGCAGGCATTTTAGAAAGAGTCAATTAAACGTGAATACAGAGCACAATAAATCTCTGGGCATCCAACAATTTACCTGTGATGACAACCTTATCATCAGCTTAAAAAGCCAAGGTATACAAGTCCGTGAAAATAAGGATAATATAACCAAAAACACAACCAAAGTCATTAACTTGGGAAAGAAAGAATGTCAGAACATGCCTTGGGAGATGCTACACCAATGTACATGAAAAGAAAGATGTAAACTCAAATCATTAATTGTTGTAAATGCACATATTCCTCACAACACATTAATTACATGTACTCGTCCATTTACATCAACAACACAATGGATAATGCAAATTCATATGTACTTTCAAATCTGTGAATGGAGTTATCTTCAAATGATTGCTTACATGATAACTCCAATTAACTGTTTCGTAAATGGATTTATACTTAGCCTATGAACACTTACGATCTTGTCATGGAATAAATTCCTTGGAGGACACCTGTAGTGCCACCAAGAATCGGAAGCATTGCAAATAACAACCCAACTGCACAATCCTGGCAATAAGGATATCGCAAACATATGAGAAAAGGAAATTGTAATGTAAACAGAAGGGAATAAGAGCTCAATCAAAAGAGAAGCAAAAGAAAATTTGTATAACAGGATTATGGTTTGTCAAATATGCACCTGAAGGATTAGAGTCCCGATTGTAACCCGTCCTTGAAGAGTACTAATGCTATTCTTTTCCATCAGGAATTTCAAAACCTACAAGAATGGTATACATGATGCAATCCTACCGGAATTATCTTAACTTCAAATTCTGAAATGGAAACGTCTTAATTCAGTTTGGTGTTTTGACAAAGTGAAAAATGCATGGATAAGTTCAATACGGTAAAACATATAGCGAAATCCAGCAACCCACCAGCATATATCGAAATCCAGCAACCCACCAAAACAACTCAACAATACCCCCTAAAAACATAATGATATTTCAACTCATGTGATGAATAGAAAGGAAATGACACTGGCCCAACTGTTTTAATCTTAGAAATCAATTAGGGACAGATTCACTGCACAAGGAAAATAAATTTGGGGCAAATTCGAATTTGGGGGAAAATCAATTATTAGAGTTTGTTTTAGGGAAATACCTATACTGTGCAAGAGGAGAACGAACAAAGGTATGTCACGGAAGATTCACTGTGGTGGTCCGGTGGCGTCCGCGTGAGGAAGAGGTAGAGGAAGACACCACAACAGTTGCCTCACGGTCGCTGGTCAGCTGAACTGAGGAAGAGGAAGACGAGGACGAACCCTGAACACAAAGGTGGCGTGAAGAAGATGAAAGGAAGGAGCTTTGTCACGGCGGACGGCGGTCATGAGCCTCGTTACGGAGTGTGGGCGCTGCTCACCGCTCTGTTTGTGTTGTGTGAGAGAGAAGGAGGAATAGAAGACGGGATACAGGAGGAACAATGTGTGTTTTCACAGAGAAGAGAGAGGAAGCGAAGATACGGGATACGGGAGGAAGAAGAAGGAGAAGAAGAGAAGATGTGAAGGTTTTGCAGGTTTTGCGCAAAGAGGAGAGAGGAAGCGTGATTTTGTTTTTTATAACTTTAACAATATTTTTAATATTAAATAAAATCAAACATATGTATTTAGTATGTGTATCTTCCGTATGTAGGTATTGGTATATGGTATATTGGTTCAATATTTGGTACCAAAATTGGTCCAAATATCATTTCTGAAAGAGGTATTGATTGAGCTAATAAATCTGGCTCCAACTATGAACTTCAAATTCTTGCCAACAAATTATGAACCGAAGTTCCAGCTCACTTCAAGTAATCAATATCTCGTATAAGTTATAACATATAGCTATAATAAATTTTAGAGTCCGATTTCCGGTACTTGATAATAGTTTAGTAATTGTTACTAAATCAACATAATAGAAACGACACTAACTACTCACCACACCAAAGTTATATTGTGGCAAATATGAACAAACCAGTGTTTTCATTTATCCGCTCACTCACCACACAAAAACTAAATTGTGGCTAATATGTATTAACCATTGAATTATTGTATAATGGCTGAGATTGGTTTAGAACTATAACTAAGAAAACCAACACGTCTAGCCCAGTGGTCGGGCTACCCTGAGCTATGTAGTGGGGGTCGATCCGGGTTGCTCCCGGGTTCGATTCCCGTCCACGTTAAAAAGGCGTGTTGGCCAGCGAAATCCTTACCGCAAGTAGCGAGCGGAGATTAGTCATTCGTTGAAAGCGTTGGGACACTCCGTGGGTAGCCAGCAATGGTCCTAAATAAATAAAAAAAACTATAACTAAGAAAATTCCTTAGTATCATAAGTGGTTGCCTAATTTTCAAGTGACCAGAGAAGTCAAGTTGTAGTTGTGGTGAAATGTCGAGGGTATCCTTATCCTTATCGTTAATAAATAATTAAAATCCACCTTTGTCCCACCATCCACTGTTGGGCCTAAAGTGTGGGCTGGGTTGCAGTTGTTTGAACAGCCTTGTTTCTTGGCTTGTGTTTGTTGTAGGGATTTTTTTTTTGTACCCCCATCATCTCCCAGCTACCCCCACCGACCCTGCGAAAAGACGCAATTGCCCTTAACAAAATTTAAAAATCCCGAACGTATCCTGATTTCATTTTTTTTTTTTGGAAATCGGATTTAGGTAAATCCGATTTCCACTAAAAATTTTAAAAAATTTAAATCGGATTTAGGTAAATCCGATTTCCACTAAAAATTTTAAAAAATTTAAATCGGATTTATTTAAGATGGGTAGATCCGCTTTTAAAAATAACAAATCGGATTTACCTTAAGTGGGGGTAAATCCGATTTGTTATTTTTAAAAGCGGATCTACCCCATCATATAAGGTAAATCCGCTTTTAAAAATAACCAAAGCGGATTTACCTTATGTGGGAGTAAATCCGCTTTGTTAACCCAATTAATAAATAAATAAATCAGTTAAAATTTTAAAAACAAATTTCGACCATCTTTTGGTTCTGTTTAGTGTGTAGTTCGTTAACACGTGACGATATTGTACGTCGGGAGAATAATTTAGGCTAAAAAATCAGTTTTCGGGCAACCTACTCAAATTGTAATGAAACCACATTCTTTAAATCCGAAAAATATCAAGGATCAATACTCCTAATTTTCAAGTGACCAGAGAAGTCAAGTTGTAGTTGTGGTGAAATGTCGAGGGTATCCTTATCCTTATCGTTAATAAATAATTAAAATCCACCTTTGTCCCACCATCCACTGTTGGGCCTAAAGTGTGGGCTGGGTTGCAGTTGTTTGAACAGCCTTGTTTCTTGGCTTGTGTTTGTTGTAGGGATTTTTTTTTTGTACCCCCATCATCTCCCAGCTACCCCCACCGACCCTGTGAAAAGACGCAATTGCCCTTAACAAAATTTAAAAATCCCGAACGTATCCTGATTTCATTTTTTTTTTGGAAATCGGATTTAGGTAAATCCGATTTCCACTAAAAATTTTAAAAAATTTAAATCGGATTTAGGTAAATCCGATTTCCACTAAAAATTTTAAAAAATTTAAATCGGATTTATTTAAGATGGGTAGATCCGCTTTTAAAAATAACAAATCGGATTTACCTTAAGTGGGGGTAAATCCGATTTGTTATTTTTAAAAGCGGATCTACCCCATCATATAAGGTAAATCCGCTTTTAAAAATAACCAAAGCGGATTTACCTTATGTGGGAGTAAATCCGCTTTGTTAACCCAATTAATAAATAAATAAATCAGTTAAAATTTTAAAAACAAATTTCGACCATCTTTTGGTTCTGTTTAGTGTGTAGTTCGTTAACACGTGACGATATTGTACGTCGGGAGAATAATTTAGGCTAAAAAATCAGTTTTCGGGCAACCTACTCAAATTGTAATGAAACCACATTCTTTAAATCCGAAAAATATCAAGGATCAATACTCCTAATTTTCAAGTGACCAGAGAAGTCAAGTTGTAGTTGTGGTGAAATGTCGAGGGTATCCTTATCCTTATCGTTAATAAATAATTAAAATCCACCTTTGTCCCACCATCCACTGTTGGGCCTAAAGTGTGGGCTGGGTTGCAGTTGTTTGAACAGCCTTGTTTCTTGGCTTGTGTTTGTTGTAGGGATTTTTTTTTTGTACCCCCATCATCTCCCAGCTACCCCCACCGACCCTGCGAAAAGACGCAATTGCCCTTAACAAAATTTAAAAATCCCGAACGTATCCTGATTTCATTTTTTTTTTTGGAAATCGGATTTAGGTAAATCCGATTTCCACTAAAAATTTTAAAAAATTTAAATCGGATTTAGGTAAATCCGATTTCCACTAAAAATTTTAAAAAATTTAAATCGGATTTATTTAAGATGGGTAGATCCGCTTTTAAAAATAACAAATCGGATTTACCTTAAGTGGGGGTAAATCCGATTTGTTATTTTTAAAAGCGGATCTACCCCATCATATAAGGTAAATCCGCTTTTAAAAATAACCAAAGCGGATTTACCTTATGTGGGAGTAAATCCGCTTTGTTAACCCAATTAATAAATAAATAAATCAGTTAAAATTTTAAAAACAAATTTCGACCATCTTTTGGTTCTGTTTAGTGTGTAGTTCGTTAACACGTGACGATATTGTACGTCGGGAGAATAATTTAGGCTAAAAAAATCAGTTTTCGGGCAACCTACTCAAATTGTAATGAAACCACATTCTTTAAATCCGAAAAATATCAAGGATCAATACTCCTAATTTTCAAGTGACCAGAGAAGTCAAGTTGTAGTTGTGGTGAAATGTCGAGGGTATCCTTATCCTTATCGTTAATAAATAATTAAAATCCACCTTTGTCCCACCATCCACTGTTGGGCCTAAAGTGTGGGCTGGGTTGCAGTTGTTTGAACAGCCTTGTTTCTTGGCTTGTGTTTGTTGTAGGGATTTTTTTTTTGTACCCCCATCATCTCCCAGCTACCCCCACCGACCCTGCGAAAAGACGCAATTGCCCTTAACAAAATTTAAAAATCCCGAACGTATCCTGATTTCATTTTTTTTTTTTGGAAATCGGATTTAGGTAAATCCGATTTCCACTAAAAATTTTAAAAAATTTAAATCGGATTTAGGTAAATCCGATTTCCACTAAAAATTTTAAAAAATTTAAATCGGATTTATTTAAGATGGGTAGATCCGCTTTTAAAAATAACAAATCGGATTTACCTTAAGTGGGGGTAAATCCGATTTGTTATTTTTAAAAGCGGATCTACCCCATCATATAAGGTAAATCCGCTTTTAAAAATAACCAAAGCGGATTTACCTTATGTGGGAGTAAATCCGCTTTGTTAACCCAATTAATAAATAAATAAATCAGTTAAAATTTTAAAAACAAATTTCGACCATCTTTTGGTTCTGTTTAGTGTGTAGTTCGTTAACACGTGACGATATTGTACGTCGGGAGAATAATTTAGGCTAAAAAATCAGTTTTCGGGCAACCTACTCAAATTGTAATGAAACCACATTCTTTAAATCCGAAAAATATCAAGGATCAATACTCCTCAAGAAGTGACTTCTTTCAGGACTGGGGACCTCAAAATCCCAAATTCCATCGTTTACTATTTTTTATTAATTTTTTAAATTTTTCATAATCTCCAAAAAATCTGAAAAAA
Source organism: Astragalus membranaceus (assembly GCA_039519185.1). Classification (NCBI taxonomy): domain Eukaryota; kingdom Viridiplantae; phylum Streptophyta; class Magnoliopsida; order Fabales; family Fabaceae; genus Astragalus; species Astragalus membranaceus. The sequence goes on along the minus strand of CM076849.1, from coordinate 140,707,029 downwards.
TTTGCATAACTTTATTTTGGTTTTATTAGATTTTTAGTGGTGTTTTCATAATTTTTGGATTAGTTTTGGCTGTTTAACGGATTTTTAGTAGTATTTTATAACCTTTTTTAAAAAATTAAATAAAAAACAATTTTTTTAATAACAAAATCGGATTTACCTTAGGTGGGATAAATCCGATTTCCTTTTTTTAGGGAAATCGGATTTACCTTAGGTGGGATAAATCCGATTTTCTCTTTTTTTAGGGAAATCGGATTTATGTACCCACTAGGTAAATCCGATTTCCAAAATAACAAAGCGGATTTACCTCTAGCTAAGGTAAATCCGCTTTGTTATTTTTGAAATCGGATTTACCTATTGGGCACCCCCATATGAGGTAAATCCGACTTTAAAAATAACAAAGCGGATTTACCTCAAATGGAGGTAAATCCGAGCGAATTAAAAATTGGGCAGGGGTATTTTCGGGTTTCACTTTTATGTGGGGGTAAATAGGGAGATGATGGGGGTACATAAAAAAAAACCCTTTGTTGTATTCTGTTCGGCCTGGCCTAATTATCAATGAAAACCGTTTGTAGTTGATAAAAAATATAATGGAAGTGTATTTTTTTATAAGATTAAAGGGAGCACAAGAGGTACTCCGACCCAAACAAATGTAATGGATATCGATAAAATCTCCCAAGGCCAAAACCAAGATTAAAAAAGACCAAGAAGAAAAAAGAGTGTATGAATCATATATACATGTTCAATTTAGACTAAAAAAATACATGTTCAAGGTAGCGAGTGCTTGATTTCGCATTTGGAGATGCAAACTCACGTCAGGAGGGAACTTCGTCGTGGAAAACTCCCGGCCAAACTAAAGCTCCAAATGTAGCTTGTCGGTTGCCGTGGATTTTGGCCGCTGTTTTGTGTTGACGCAGAAATCTCGCTGGTAGTCCAAACAGGCATGTAATACCACAGACTAAAATGAAAACAAGCGATACAGAAATGAAAAATTAAATTATAACCAAAAAAGTCTAGAGATAAACCAATACATGTGCTTGTACACATTATTTGCTTTATCTAATAAACACAAGTATTCGGTTAATGCGTGTTCAAAAAAATTATTCAAGCATACACATTTGGGATAGTAATTCATACATGAAAAAGTAAATTTAAAACTTCAAGGATTAATAATCAAAATATATCAACAATAAAACCAAAAGAAAAGTATATTAATAGTAAAAGAAGCAGACTAAAGCCCTGGTCCACGTGGGAGCTATAAATGAAAAAAATATGTCAGTGGTAATGTGCTTATAAAAATACTTTTGGTTTAAACATTTTCTTATAATTATATATTAAGTATTAATTATAAGTAAAAAAACAATGAAAATCAAAACTCATACATAATAACAAGTTAAAATATAGAGACTGTATTGAGTTAATAAAGCTAAGTCAAGAGGTAAACCAATACATGTGCTTGTGCTCATTACTTGATTTATCTAATAAACATGTGTATTGAGTTAATGCATGCCCAAAGAAAATATTCAAGCATACATTTGAGAGACACTAATTCGTACATGAAAAGATAAATTTAAAACTTAAAGAATTAACATTCTAAAAAGACAATAAAGCCGATAGCTATTTAAATAAAGTCATTTAATTTTCATTTTCATCAAGTTCCGGTATTCCATCAACGTCGTCAACTACTATTGATCAACGTTGGTCACAATATCCCCAACAAAGGAGAGTGGGTTGAGTGAAACAAAAATAGTACTAACAATATTTAAATAGATTGAGTTGATATTTTTGGCTAAGAAAAATTTGAGATTTTGTTTAAGTGGCAAAAATAGTAAAAATTGGGCTAAAGCCAATGACCAAAGTGGGGCCATAGCTAAAAAAATTTAAAAAGACATGGAGGCTATGAAAAAAAGAATGGCCAAGTAGCTCTTAGAGAAAAAGTGTACTTGCTAGTATTTTTAAATTTAGTGATTTATTTTTTATTTTTTTAGCTTAGGTTTTGACACAGTTTTGTTGACACCGTATGTGGACACTGTATAAAATATACTTTGAATGAGTGTGTATTTCATCTGAGAAGAGAGAAAAATAATACTAAAACTAAAATTGTATCAATATACAGTTTTAGTTGTCACATCTGTATATGTGTTGACAAAACATCTCTCTTTCTGATGTAATGACTGTATCTTCATAAATAGGTCTTGGAAAACCGTTGTTTTTTTCCTGATAAGTAACACCATTACTTAACATCGCTATTACTCCATGATAAGGAGAAATTCTTAGTTTTAGAATATGAAGCTCACTATATCAAGTCGTGATATTGTTTTGAGGTATTGTCTGCTTTGGCCCAGATGAAAGCTATCAAGGTTTTGTCTTAATTAAAAGGTGCTTCATTGGATTAAGGATATATGTGTTTGTAAACTACCAACCTTGATTTACAAACAATGCAAGACTCTTTATAGTGTATTAGAAAAAAAATGTTGTTCTTAAGAAATCCATCCTAATCGACATTGAAAAAGATGAGTTATGGTGTAATTATAACATGGTTTTGTTGATTATATTGAATAGGATTAGCTAGGCCCGTATGCATGCCAATAAAATACAACGTTGTATCTTTAAATTATTATACACACTAAAGTAGAGCAAAGAAAATTGTGGTTATTATACCCATTTACACTCCCAACCCAATACCACCAATTAACATCTAAAAATATCACCATAGTATAATCACAAGACAAAACTAATTTTAAAACATCAAACCCACAATTCAGCGTTACCGTTTGAAACAAAATAATTCGCAACTTCTCACAAATTCAGTTAGTGGTTCTTGGCCTACATCCTCGAAAACTAAAAAATCAAAAGCTTTACAATTCAGGGGTTTGACTTTGACCCTATTTCCCATCTTCATTCTCTTCTCCTTCCTTATGATCATTCCATGCAGATTCTAAATGATGCTTGAGTAGTGTTAAATTTCTTGTGATGACATAACATGGCTGCATCTAATACAAACACGCCAATGGGCGTGTCCCCAAACGGCACCGTATGGATTTGTGAGCATGCATCTCAGTTTCAAAGATCAAAGGGAATATTTTTTGGAGATAATCCATTAAATTACACACTTCCTGTTCTCTTTCTTCAGACTTCCTTAGTTGGGTTCTTGTCCACATTCTTGCAAATCATACTTACCCCACTTGGAGAGAGCAGCTTCTTCCCACAAATGCTGGTAATCTAATCTTTTTGTAAAATGTTCATAGTTGTTGTATTCATCACAATTATTGCCAATTCCTGATTAATCGCTGTTGTAAAAAACATTTATACTATCAAAGGGCCTCGCTAATATTTAGCGACGGAAATCTGGTTTTGATTAATCGCTAATATTTTCGTCGCTAAATATTAGCGAGGCCCTTTAAAAGAATGAAAAATATCAATTTAATTATTGAAAATCGTAAATATCCGTGAAATTAATTTTGATTAAGCTAAATATGTTAAAAAATTTAAACGACTAATTTAACTTACTTTTAAGATTTTTGAAGACCAAGTTAGTATTTTTCATTTTTTAAGAATCAAATAAGTATATGTATTTTTTCATTTTTTTAGAACCAAACATAAATATATCACTACAAAAAAAAAGCAGGATAGACGACGGAAATTTCCGTCGCTAAACCTCCAAAATCCGTCGCTACAGTGTCTTAGCGAGGGAATTAGCGACGGAAAATTCTGGTTCCGTCGCTAATTAGCGAGGGATTTTAGCGAGGAAAATTCTGTCGCTAATTAGCAAGGGATTTTAGCGAGGGAATTTCCGTCGCTAATTCTGAAGGCCACGTGTCCAAATATTAGCGACAGATTTTAGTGAGGGAAAATCCGTCGGTAATTTAATTTTTTTTATAAAAAAACCTGCTTTATTAATTTTATGCCACGTGTCCATCGACTCAAATTGTTCATTAGATGGAACATGAAAACTAGAACTCCTTGAAGAAGCCTCTGAGTCAAAATTTGGAAGTCGTTCTCCATGGTCCACCCAAATCCAATAATTAGGCCTAAAACCGACACGATACAAGTGCACCTTAATTTCATCATCAGGTGTAATAGGTATACCGTCGCATTTAAGGCATGGACATCTAATCCCCCTTCCTTTTTAGCCTTATCATGTTGGCACGCTACCCTAATAAACTCGTCAACCCCATTTATAAAAGTTTCCTTCAAAAACACTCTTCCCGGATATAACTGATCATACACCCAAGTACGATTCAATTGATTCCAATTCATCTACACGGATTTAAAAAAATGCATTAGATTCCCATAAGTAAACTCAGAATATAACCTATCAAGTTAGTGGCATTGATATGATCTCGGTGGAGATGATTTCGAGCCGAATGTTAAGGACAGAACATACAAAACCACGGATTTAAAAAAATGCGTTAGATTCCCATAAGTAAACTCAGAATATAACCTATCAAGTTAGTGGCATCGATATGATCTCGGTCGAGATGATTTCGAGCCGAATGTTAAGGACAGAACATACAAAACCCTTTTCCGTATAAGTAGTGAAAGAAGTTATTTCTAACTCCCAACCTTAAAATTGTATAGTCTCGCAATTATCTCAATGGAGATGATTTCGAGAAAAATATGGGGGTGAGGGACAACACCTCACCCTTTTCCATCAACAACACACAATATAGTCATCTAACCTAGGTTTCATCAAACATCAAAAGAACAAAATTAAATTATAACAGACCATATAGATAAACTATAACATGCTAAGAACCAAATTATTTTTCAGCAAATTTATTCACATTTCCCATCTATGAAGATGCATATAGATAAACTCTATATAAAAGTAGCTGAAACATGGTATTACAAACATGATATTCAATCATCAAACAAATAGGCCAACAATCAAATAGCATATTTAAAGAAGGGAAAAACACTATTGTGCTAAAAACCTTAAGGTATCAAAAAGTGAGTGAGAGGAACTCACTTGTTGGGACTAATTTCTGATTTTTTCACAATATGTGTGTACCCACCAAAACCAAACAGGCTCCTATGACCCCAATTCGAAATGGCAAGCTCCAATACTCTTAACTTCAATGCTTGAGTGAATCCAGCAATCCAAAAATCCAGCAAAAAGATTCTGGTTTCAACAAAAATAAAAGGATAACGAAAACGAAATCATAGAAAACGAAAACAAAAACCAAACGAAATCATTGAAAACGAAAACGAAATCAACGAAAACGAAAACAAAATCAACGAAAACGTACCACACTTTGAGAGTGAATGGTGAGAGAAGAGAGAATGGTGGCGTTACTTGCTGCGACGGAGGGAAGGGTGGTGGTGGCGTATGGTTTCGTGGTGGTGGCAGAGATAACAAAGTGAGTGGGGTGAGAGTGAATGGTGAGAGAAGAGAGAATGGTGGTGTTACTTGCTGCGACGGAGGGAAGGGTGGTGGTGGCGTATGGTTTCGTGGTGGTGGCAGAGATAACAAAGTGAGTGGGGTGAGTGAATGGTGAGAGCAGAGTGTGTTACGAAGAGAGTAAAAACTTAACTAAAATTAGCGACGGGGAAATCTAACGACGGCGTTTAAAATTAGCGACGGATTTTGAATTTTCACGCTTTCCCAGGTATTTGCGACGGATTAATAGAGACGGATATTAGGTTTAGCGATGGATTTGGGATCCCTCGCTAATATCCGTCGCCTATCCTGCATCTGTGTGTATATATATATATATATATATATATATATATATATATATATATATATATATATATATATATATATATAAAATTCAGTTTCAGCATTTTGTTTGTGAATTAATGCATCTTTGTAAAACTAATGCTGTGTATTAACTAATTCTTTTTTTATCTAAAATGTGTTCAGGCAGGCTTGATAATGGGACCATCAGTTCTAGGCCAAATCGATTTCTTACGTAAATGGTTATTCCCACCAAAAACATTCTACGTAAGCGAAACAATAGCATTTTTCGGAAGCATGATGTTCATGTTCTTAGTTGGAGTAAGAATAGATATAAGCATAGTATTAAGAGCTGGCAAAAAAGCATGGGCAATCGGCATATTTTCATTCATCATGCCACTTATAATAAGCGCTTTTGCAGCTATAATTCTTCGAAAGCTCTTATCACCAGAACAAACCCTCTACAAATCACTTCTCTACATAGCATATTTCTTAACAACAGGTTCATTCCACGTCACAACAATTCACTTAGCTGATTTAAAGCTCTTAAATTCAGAATTAGGTCGATTAGCAATATCAGCATCAATGGTTAGTGGAATAATTTCAACTTTATGGGTTGCAATTATGATAGCTATAGGTGAAGATGAATTAAAGCAACATAAGAAAGATCCAACTTTTAATTTAAAGTCAATTTCATTTCTTGTTATGGTGATATTAATAGTTTGTGTATTAAGACCCATAATGTTTTGGATGATAAGGAAAACACCACAAGGGAGACCAATTAAGGAAAGTTATATACTTTCGGTGCTTTTAATGTTGTTGGGTTGTGCTTTATTTAGTGAAATTATTGGTGAACATTATATGGTTGGGCCTATCATTTTGGGTATTGTTGTACCTGATGGGCCTCCACTTGGGTCAGCGTTGACTGAGAGATTGGATCCTCTTGTTTCTGGAGTTTTCTTGCCTATGTATTTCCTTTACAGTGGTGCACAATTCAATTTTTTTTTGATTGATTCACGTAGCTTTGCTGTTGTTCAACTTGTGGCTTTGTTTAGCTTTTGTGGAAAAGTTATTGGTACTATGTTGCCTTCTATTTATTGGAAGATGTCTGTTAGTGATGCTTTTTCTTTGGGACTTCTTATGAGTGCTCAAGGTATCACACAAGTGCTTTACTTGCAGACTGCTCTCTACCTTCATGTAAGTATCAATACTTTTATCCTTCTACTAATTTTTTGCATTTTTCTGGATTGAAGTGTATTCTCGTTGTATGCCCTGTTTGTTCCCTGTCCTCCCAATTATTATTTATAAACAATAAGTCAAAAAAAATCTCTCATGTAAGAATATCTCCAATCAAAAGTTTTCGATTGGGGTTGCGGTCAAATGCGGTGGTATGCGGCTTTAATAGCTATAAATGTAGTCGTGACATCATTACAAAAATCATGGTGTTGCGATTTTTTCTAAATCCTTGTCTCTATTGAGATATAGATTCTCTAACTTTTGTGAGCCAAAGTCACTCTAACTTTAGTATTTGCAGGAGGGAGTTATTGATGTAGGCTGAAGAGAAGAGATGAGAGAAATAGATAGAAAGAATGGCATTCTACCTTTAACACTTTAAAATTAAACAACCTTAAAGTCCGTCTTTTAGATTGTGTTTTTATATTTGTTTTTTATTATCTTAAAAGAGTATTTTCCTAGTTCCACCATTGGAGCTAATAGTGGAGTATTGGTAATGGATTTTGTGACTTCCATTTTTGAAAGTTAGAGTGACTTTAGGCAAGAGAGGAAAAATGGAAAATAAAATAGAGGGAAAAATGAGGAAAAAATGAGGGAAAAGTGACTTTAGCAATAGAGTATCCACCTTCCATTTTTAAAATTAAAAATTGTTTTTTCTTTCTCCTGCTAATATAAAGATGTGAGGAAACATCTATGACATATTTTTGTTTTCTCAAACAGTTGGACTATTGATTAAAAGGTGGATAGATTTCTAATTAAATCAGTAGTGACAAAACATGTAGTCGACACATTAGGCACAGTGGTATAAGCTATCTTAGGACATGGGGTTGACCCAGTGCTTCTAGGTACGATTCCCATAATAGATAAATTCGGTGTTGGTTAATACGCAATTTTCTCCTAAACATGAGTGAAGATTGTTCTTTCGTTAAAAGTATTGAGACACTTTATAGGTAACCAACATTCGTTGGAACAAAAAAAGTGACACAAACATGGCCACCAAAAAGGAGTTAAATATACCTCCACTGATATTCATCACATAGTGTTCATAATTAGCAATACTCTAATCAGTAAAAATGTCATTCTGTTTTTGTTGTCATCTTTTAGTTTACATGTCAATTTTTATTAGAATTGATTTGAACCAATTCCCCCCTTTTCATTCTTTCTAAAATATACTCTTCTTGTCTTATTGCAGCTCATAGATGAAGAATCATACGGCAATGTGCTGGTAGCTATACTATGGCTAACAGGAGCAACAACACCAATAGTGAAATTCCTATATGACCCATCAAAAAGATATTTAACCTTAAACAAAAGAAGAACCATAGAACATGCCACAACAGACATTGAACTTCGTTTAATGGCATGTATACACAATCATGAAAACACACCACCAATCATTAACCTTTTCGAAATGTCAAACCCAACAATCCGAAATCCAATTTGTTTCTATGTCTTACATCTCATTCAACTCAAAGGAAGATCAGCTCCACTTTTCATAGACCACCAACCAATCAACAACAACAACAACAATAATCCATCACATTCTACTCATTCACAAACCATAATAAATGCATTTAGATCATATGAACAACAAAATTCAGGAAATGTTGTAGTCAATCTTTACACATCACTTTCACCTTATGAAACAATGCATGATGAAATTTGCATGCAAGTAGCTGAAAAAAGAGCATGCATGTTAATCATACCTTTTCATAAACAATGGAAACCAAATGGTATTACAGAATCAGCATACCCAATTAGGGCATTAAATCGACATTTACTTCGAACCGCACCTTGTTCCGTCGGTGTGTTAATCGAACGTGGTAAGTTAAGTAAAAACAATCCCTTAACTTGTGTAATATTTTATAGTGTTGGAATTGTTTTCATTGAAGGACCAGATGATCGTGAAGCATTAGCTTATGCAATGAGAATGGCTAATCATCCACATGTTAGAATCACTTTGATTCGATTAATGGAACCTAGAAAGAAAAATAAGAATTTTATTAATAGAGATCCTGATGGTGATATGGTACATAAGTTTAAGGTTGATTGTATTCAAATTAAGAGACATGATTATAGAGAGGAGATTGTTAAGGATAGTGTTGAAATGATTAATGTTGTTAGGTCATTGGAAGGTTGTTTTGATTTGGTTATGGTTGGTAGAAGACATACAAATGAATCTAGTTTGTTTAGGGGTTTGACTGAATGGAATGAGTTTCCTGAACTTGGTCCTATTGGTGATATGTTAGTTGCTTCTGATTCTAAATTTGATGGTTCTGTTTTGGTTGTTCAACAACAGAAGAGATCTGGGGTTACTCACCATGTTTTGAATCTTGATCCTGCTTTTAATATGAATCAAGAAACATTGACCATTGTTGAAGTTCCTCGTGATCAACAAAGAAAGTCGTGGCCAGTTGTTTAACTCTCTGTGACTCGAATCCACAATGATTTAGGCAGAGGTGAAGTGTCTTACCAACTGAGTCGTGTTTGGTTGTCGATCATTGTACATATCAAGAATATACATAGTTTTAGATTGTAAGTATGGCGTACTTTTGTTATGTACAATTGTTTTGATAATGTTTTTTTGGGTACAAATTAGTTTAATGATAACATGGAATTCAATGAGTTGAGTTGAACATTATATATTTGTATGCATATTATATGCTTGGATGTGGGTTGCCAACAAAATCATGCATTTGATGTGGTGATGTTGCATGTTTTAATTGTCGGATCAAGATCGAACGGTTTATATTTTGATTTTTTGATTTTAGTTAAATGGGTCTAAAATATTAAGTAGATATGTGAGATGTTGGATCTTAATTTAACGGTTATAGTCAACATTTTTGCATGATTGTGTGAATTTTTCTTGGTGTTTGTTATACCCTAGCTGAAGTTACAATCTAACTTTTGGGAAAAAAGAAAGTATGTACCGACGAAGGCGGCGATGTTGGCATGGAGAGCTCTCATTAACAGGCAAGAGAGGGATATCGTCTCACATGAGCACGAGACTTGCTGCGTGATGTGTTTCAGGGAAGACGAAACTGTAAATCATCTTTTATGTAACTGTATCATTGCACAGGGAGTTTGGGATTCTATTTTCCGATGGATGGATCTACCGTTTCGGACTGCACAGGACGTCAACACTCATTTTATACTCTTCGGGCAGATGTTGAAAGGCAGGAAGTTGAAGACGGCTAAGCATATCATTTGGATGATGGCAACAGTTTGGGCAATTTGGCAAGCAAGGAACAAAGTACTTTTTGAAGTTGCGGTAACCCAAGTCTCAATGGTAAATCATATTAAACAACTATCTTGGGGATGGTTTATTGCTAGGAGGGGTAGGAAGACTGATTGTAACTATGTTGACTGGTTGAACTGTCTGACAACACTACAACAGATTTCTTAATAAGTAGCGCTTTTTTTTGCCCATAAGTAGCGCTTTCGGGCGCTACTGATGTTAGCGCTACTCTTGGCTGTTTCTCTTTGGTAGCGCTCAGGAAGCACTCCTGAAAATTACGCATGAGTAGCGCTTCTTAAATAAAGCGCTCCTCATGCCTAATGCGCTGAGGAATATCAGTAGCGCTTTATTTAAGAAGCGCTCCTCATTCATTTTAAATAAGTAGCGCTTATGTAATTAAAGCGCTCCCTATTCCTAATTTTGTTTCAAATAAGTAGCGCTTATTCTCTTAAAGCGCTCCCTATTCCTAAGTTTTTTTCAAAAAAAAAGATTTGCTTGTTTCTTCTATTGCCAGTATTACCAATTACCAATTCTCAGCTTCCCTGCAACCATCAACCAGTTTTCCAGCATACAGATATCTATCCAACATATGTTTCAAACCAAATTCTATAAAGAAGGGATGTCAAGTACCAAAATTCAACAAAATGCTCACGTACCAAAATATCAACAAAATTTACAACATATCCAATGAGGTACTATAAAATTTACATCAATTTCGATTTGCATGAATCAAATTGATAACATGACGACACCACTCTCCTCTGACCTCGATGATTTCCTCATCAGACATTGGAGCTCCAGACACATATTCAGGAAAATACTGAAAAAAGAAAATAAACTTAAAATTAGTTAAATATCAATTAAATATTTAATTACTTGTTAAAAAACAAATTATCAAATTACATACATTGTTTGGGATTGTCATTTGTTGGCGAGTGATGATATCCTTCATAAATTTCATTACATGGTACCCGCAATCATCGCCATTTGATTGTTTGGGACCCTATGAAACAAAACATTAGTTATTAAATTTAATTAAATAACATATGCATAAGAATATTAATTATAAACTTACTCTTATTGCTTTCCATTTTGTAGAAGATGTTGATTTTCTGTACGAAGTCCTGACATTACGCAATCCCCAATAAGTTGCTAAAGCACCGAAACAACATCATATATATATATATATATATATATATATATATATATATATATATATATATATAACTATATTAATCGAAATACATAGATAAACTAAAATATGAAATATGCGAAGGATCTAATAACAAACCTATTAAATACTCCCACCAACTTGGGGTAGTTGTTCTAATGTCCCAGCAGTGAATCCAAATAGCAAATCAGGTCTTTTTTTGGGATCAATCACCAACAATATCCAATGATTCCTATAAAATTTTTGAATAATCAAATTAATAACAAGGATTATTTCACAAATACATATTATATACTACTGATATAGATTAAATCACTCACCCTAAGTTTATGGGTGCCAAAAACAAAGAATCACAGTTTAATTCATGCGATAGCGCCAAGCGTCGATCGATATTGGCTTTCACTTCTACCTTGTTTCTTTCCATTTGTTCCTTGCACTTGTCTATATAGTCTTGTGACATTGTTTTATCCAGAGGGATGCTAAGTAGAAAAGTAGTCTCAGGGCATATGAACACAAATCTTTGTGTTTGTTCCGTTGGGACCAATATCTCATAGTACAAATACCTTTAATAAAAATGTATACAAATTAAAATAATAATAATAATAATAATAATAATAATAATAACAATAAAAACATCAATAGATAAGTACCTGATATATGCTCTAATACTAGTCGCACTTGCCCACTCATGATCATATACCGCCTTGAGTTCCTCTTGATTCAAAGTTAACACTTGCTCCTCTCCAAAAATCCCTCTATCCATAAATGCCTCGATCATGGCGTCACTATCCAAGTGGTTTAACGCATGAATTTTTAAGTAACTGATAAAGTCCATGGCATTGCTAGAAGATCTGCCAGCAATAGACTGATAAAGTCCATGGCGTCACTATTCGAAGATTCACCTCTTTCCTCACCGTGCATTGTCCAACAAGTATAACTTTGATCGATCCCGTAGGCCCTTAAATGTCCTGCAAGCTCAACTGCGGTAACTGAGTTTACATAACAACACTGTGTTGCGCCCGAAAAATCCGGTTTGGGACTTTTCGTTTGACAACGTGGAAAAAGTTTGGAGCCGCCACCAATATTTTAATTTTAAGACCAAAACATTGAAAAAAAAGTCTTTTAAACAAGGCGGATGGTCTTTTGAAAACGTAGAGATGTAGGTTCGGGGGTCGGTTAGGTACGGGGAAGGTATTAGCACCCCGCACCTCCTTTCTACCGAAAGGGAACCATTAACTTGATGTGTGGTTTGGACAAAAGTTTGAGTTTGAAAGCGGTTTATTCTACTTCTTTTCTTTTCTTTCCTTTTCTTTTTATTTCATTTGAGAAATTGTTTTATTGAAAACGGGGGGAAGAAGAATATTTTTGGTATCTTTGAAAAGCGGAACAAAACAAAGATTTTTTAAAAGGGTGCTTGACGGGACACGACCCCGCTCCTACGTACCCTCACTGGAAGAGGGATCAAAGCTACGTAGTTCTCGGTTTTTGGTTTTGAAAACGGCTTGAGGGGTTTTTCGCAATTGGGTGAGCGTTTGTGAAGACCGAACAACAACGGTTAGAATGGCCTCACTACTAACTCTTTGGAAAATGAAATCATCATTAATGACCTAATCGGCAACGGCGCGATTGGTGTTTAATGACAATTGGTTTATTTTTGAGAAATGAATAAGTTTTCGAAAATGGGAAAGCTTTTGCGAAGACCGAATAACAACGGTTAGAATGGTCTCGCTTCTAACTCCTTTTGAAAACAATATCATCATTAACAACCTAATCGGCAACGGCGCGATTGGTGTTTAATGACGATTGATTTATTTTTGTTTTGAAAGTAAAAGTTTCTTTTTGTTTTGAAATGATTTTAGGAAATGGGTTTTAGAAAAGGAGTAGAACATTTCAAGTCAATTCTAAATCCATAACCAAATGCAAATGAATGAATAATACTCAAGCAAACATGAACATATCATTCACTAACCAAGATTAAACATGTCCATAGAATCAAAGGATTCAATTATTAAAGATGCAAAACAAAGTTCTCAAAGTAATTGTGTGTGTGCAAGAAGGATTGTATTTACCCTAATGGCTCTATGCTACATCATGCATGTAGACTTACGTCTCCATTAGGAGGTCATACAAGTGGAGAGGAGGGCACACAATCAAGTCAAGACATTTACATGGCATCAAGAACAAGTGAATACAATTGATTGTAAACATAGAGTATTCTAAGTTAAATGATTGAATATGTAAGCAAGGATGCATAATTAGGTAAGCATGTAAGTGCATGAGTGTACAAGGAATGGATGCATAGCACTTTATTTATGAATGGATGGCATACAATGATGCATAGGAGGATGCAAGAGATATAAGCATATGAGGATGCATGAGAGTGTCACATAAACTAAGTATGAATGAAGATGCATGAATGTGAAAATGTTTTGGGTATTTTTGCAAGTTGATAAGTTGTAAAACTTTAAGTAAAAAGTTAGTGAAAAGTAAAGTAAAAATGCATGAAGTAAATGGTAATTATTTAATGAGATGGTAAAGTAAAAATGCATGAGGTAAATGGTAATTATTTAATGAGATGGTAAAGTAAAAATGCATGAGGTAAATGGGAAGTGGTAAAAAAAGTTAATGAAGTGGTAAAAACCAAAGTAGTAAAATATTTTTATGTTTTTTGGTAAAAAGTTAATGAATGGTAAAGTAAAAATGGTAAAAAGTAAATAAACACTAAAACCAAGTTGAATCACATAGAGCAATCCTCTCACTTTGAGAAAAGTGCACTAGGCACTAGTGAGAATCAACTTGCCTATCATCAACAATGAGCAATAAGCAAACTAAAATGCAAAGATTAACTAAACACAACAAATAAGTTGAATCACCTAGAGCAATCCTCCCACTTTGAGCAAAGTGCACTAGGCACTAGTGAGAATCAACTTGCCTATCATCAACAATGAACAATAAGCAAATTAAAATGCAAAGATTAACTAAACACACAAATAAGTTGAATCACCTAGAGCAATCCTCCCACTTTGAGCAAAGTGCACTAGGCACTAGTGAGAATCAACTTGCCTATCATCAACAATTTACAACAAGCAAATTAAAATGCAAAGATTAACTAAACACACAAATAAGTTGAATCACCTAGGGCAATCCTCCCACTTTGAGCAAAGTGCACTAGGCACTAGTGGGAATCAACTTGCCTATCATCAATAATTTACAACAAGCAAACTAAGACACAAAAATGAATGGACACATAAACTAAATTGAGTCATTTCTAGCAATCTTCACCACTTAGGTCAAGGTGCACTAGGCACTAGTGGGAATCATATTGCTAGATCATCAACCAACAACAAAAAATAACATCTAACACTAAAATAAAATATTAACAACAAGATCAAACATCACCAAACAAAGAACAACAACAAAATCAACTTGGAAATATTTTTACATCTATAAGCATGCGAACCAAAGGAAACATAGATCCACATTTTATTTAATAAAAAAAACCAAAATTAACACAAAGCAACATAGATCTATTTTTTTGCAAGGATTCATATGATTAAGTGAGGAAGTGCAACAAAATCATATCAACCCTAATTTTTTTATGATATGCGAAATGCTAAATGTTTGAAATGGATCCTAAGTCTTTGTCAAAATGTTTGAAATGGATCCTCAAAGCAAACAACAATCAAGAAGGAGTTTGGAGTAGAGGAGAAATTATGCAAGAAAATTAAATATGAGGTGAAAAGCTTCAAGGATTACCTCAAAACTACAAGGAAATGAAGAAGGAGATGACAAGCTCAAAAATTACTAACTCTTAGTAATTTGATGATGCCACCTTGAAGAGAATGGAAGGAAAGATGGTGATCTAACAAGAAATGGAGGATTTGGTGGTTGATTTTTGAAGAAAATATATGGAAGAGGGGAGGAAGGGGCTACGGTTTTGGTGAGGAAGGAGAGGGAGAGGAGGTGTGCTAGGGTTTTGTGTAGGAGAATGAGAGGCAAATGAGAAGCAAAAAGAGAGGATCCTTAGGTGTGGGAATGAGGGAGTATTTATAGGATGAAACTAGGTCTAAGGGTAGTTTAGTCTTTGTGATTTTGATGAGCTCTAGGATTGAGCTTTGATTTTGAATGGAGGGTTGAGATCACTCATCACAAAGATTGAGGGTGAAGAGAAAACACAAAATGTGAGAGTGAGAGAGTGGGGGGGCGAAAGTTAGAGAGAAAAAAAAAGAAAAGAAAAAATGAATTTCTTATTTTGGAAGAGATATTTTATGTGAGGTAGGGTTAAGGGCATTTTAGAGAAGAATTGTTACCAAAGAGGGAAATTTGGGTTTTCTTATGAAGGGGTTAGTGTAAGTGAGTGAGGTAATTTACCAAAGAGGGTATAATGATTACAAAATGGAAGAGTGTGGAAGAATTTTGTGAGAGGGAGAGAGAGGGAGGATTTCGAATGTGAGGAGAGGAAGAGAGAAAAAAAAACTTGTTTTTTGGTCTTTTGTCTTATTGAGGACACTTCCCCTTTTTTGAGTTTTTTTTGAATTTGAAATTTTTGGGCATGGGAAAATAATGGGAATGCAACTATTGAAAATGTGTCACATGTTTTTGGGCACCATAAAATATTCTCTCTAGTCACTCATGACAATAAAAATTGTCACTTAAGAGTTTGAGGAATATTTAATGGTCCTTTTTTTATTTTTCTATGCACTAAAAATGGAAAAATACATTTTAATTATTTTTGACAAGGGTTTTCTTTCTAAAAATTGTACAAAAATTATCCTTGATAGAACAAAAATGTACTTTTTGTGGATGTGCATTTTTGGCGAGAAAATCATCTTTTTGCGAAAAATGACCAAAATGCCCTTTTTGACCCTAAAACCCTAATTTGCCTAAAAAGTGCATTCCAACCCTAAAAATGATTTTAAAGACCTTGGAATGACTTCTAGGACCCAAAATGCAATGCATGATGCTCTTCATTCTTCAATTTATTTATTTATTTTTTGTGGAAAATTAGGGTTTTGACCTAAGCCGGACAAAATTGGGGTATGACAGCCGCCCCTCTTTATCTGAATTTTAACGAGGAATATGAATTGGCTGAAACATATTCCAAGGCAAAATGAAGATAAAGAATTCAGAAATTATACCGATTTTGTCTACTTAGGGAAACCCGAATTTTCCTCTTTTTTCTTTTTCTATTTTTATTGGGTGTTAGCCCGAGGTGAATGCAATGGATGAATCGGCAACTCTCAGTAAGCAGGAAACTAAATGGTGCCAACCCTCAATAGGCTAGCGGAAAGCAATAAAGACAGCAATAAAAAGGGAAGCAAAGAGAGTGCCGGCCCTCGTTAAGCCGACGACGGAGGCTGCCTAAAGCGTTTTAACGAATCGCGAATGATCCGAGCTTGCACTTGGGCCTGGGAGCACGTGGGCTCCAAAGGGGTGGTCTTGCGAGCGACCAGGGGAGGGTACTATATCAAGTCTAGATCTCGATATTTCCCTAGGACTACGCCATGTTTTAGGCCAACACAGCTATCCTCTTCGACTAGACCTATTGAGGTCAGGGGGACTTACCTGCAGCTCGAATACAAGGTGAAGTCAATCTTGCTGGGGACACGTGGGTCCAGAGGGGATTCCAAAATCCAGTTGGTTTCCTTTAGTCGATCAATGCTTCCACACCGATCCAGGATGCCTGCTCAGGTTAACGGACTTTTCTTCAGCTTTCTCTTGATTGATGATCAATATCATTGCACTGATCCAGGATTTCTGCTCAGGCTAGCAGACCTTTCTTCAGCTTGCTCTGATTGATGATCAGTGCCATTGCACTGATCTAGGATGTCTGCTCAGGTTAGCGGACCTTTCTTCAGCTTGCTCTGATTGATGATCAATGCCATTGCACTGATCCAGGATGTCTGCTCAGTTTAGCGGACCTTTCTTCAGCTTGCTCTGATTGATGATCAATGCCATTGCACTGATCCAGGACACCTGCACACGTTAGCAGATGCAAGACATGGTGCATGGAATATGAATGCATGCTATGCAAAGTCCGTTATGCGAATGCATGTCATGTGAGTGCATGCGATGTGATGATTTAGTGGAATGATGAATGCAATGGGATGCTATTCTTGATTCTTCGTTTCTTTTGTCAGCTTTCTTTTTTCTGACTGTTTGTTTTTTTCTTTCGCTCTTCATTCTGTGATCAGCTTTCTTTTTTCTGATAGTTTGTTTTTTCTTGGCTTTTCATTCTTTGATCAGCTTTCTTTTGTCTGATCGTTTGTTTTTTCTTTTGCTCTTTTGCTCTTTTGGCTTATTTTTTTGCTGGTTCAGCCAACCCGCGACACTCATGGAACGAGACTGAGGAACCCACTGGAATTGCGGGGTTCATGGGCCGAGTGCATGCTGGCTTTGACTTCTCCGTTTGAAGCAATCGTGAGTGCAATCGCTTTCTCTTGCTTGATTAACTGGTTTTGGGGAATTGATTTTTTTCGCGACCTTTAGGGACTTTGCAATAATTGTAATGCTCCATGATTTATGCACATGTTTTACAGGTCATCATCACCATCATTATAAAACGTTTATTTTGAGCAAAAAAAAGCAGAAAGTAAAAGAGTGAACAGATATGAGAAAGTTGAACTTTATTAATGTGGAAACCGGTCGCACAAGAAGTTACGCCGATTGTTTATTACACTTGAAAGTTTAAACTATAAAAAGACACGAAAAAAAAAGAGAGAAGTTAAATTCTGACTGTCCGTCTCTGTGGAACAGTGCTAAACATTTATGTCCTTGACCTTGATCACTCCCTCATCCAAGTCTTCAGAGGAGTTGTATGCCTTTCTTTACTTTTCATGCCCAAGTTTTCTGACCCTAATTTTTGCCTGGATCGCCCTTTGCGGGTTTTCAATCCACCGGGTCGCTCTGATTTTGCCTAGGCCGCCCTTTCGGGTTTTCAACCTAGCGAGCTAACTCTTACTTGGCTTGTCTTTCTCTTTTTTCGTCTATTTCTTTCAGGCATAATACTTCTTCACTTGATCGGAATTGACTGAGTTCCTTAAATCCTCTCCGTCCATGTTCGTGAGTATCAGTGCTCCTCCAGAAAAGGCTTTCTTGACCACATACAGGCCGTCATAAGTGGGTGTCCATTTCCCTCGGGGATCAGTCTGGATGGGCAAGATCTTCTTAAGCACCAAATCTCCCTGCTTGAATTCACGGTGCCGGACTTTCTTATCAAAAGCTGTTCTCATTCTTTGTTGGTACAGCTGCCCATGACACAAAGCTGCAATTCTTTTTTCCTCAATGAGGTTTAGCTGATCCAGACGAGCCCGCACCCACTCTACTTCTTCCAGTTTAGCTTCCATGAGTACCCGTAGGGATGGTATCTCAATCTCGATTGGGAGGACCGCCTCTGACCCGTATACCAGAGAGAAAGGAGTTGCCCCAGTTGAGGTACGCACTGAAGTACGATAGCCATGCAAAGCAAAGGGATGCATTTCATGCCAATCCTTGTATGTGACCACCATTTTTTGCACAATCTTTTTGATGTTCTTGTTAGCTGTCTCCACTGCTCCATTCATCTTGGGCCGATAGGGGGAAGAATTATGATGCTGAATTTTGA
This sequence comes from Astragalus membranaceus, assembly GCA_039519185.1. Taxonomy (NCBI): domain Eukaryota; kingdom Viridiplantae; phylum Streptophyta; class Magnoliopsida; order Fabales; family Fabaceae; genus Astragalus; species Astragalus membranaceus. The sequence continues at coordinate 140,688,104 of CM076849.1, read as the reverse complement.
ACTCTGCGCACAGGTCCTTCATCATTTTGCTATTCAGATTGCTGCCGTTATCAGTGATGATCTTGTTAGGAAGACCATAACGGCAAATCAGATCCTTCTTCACAAATTTGGCAACCACTGAACTGGTTACACTGGAGTATGAGGCAGCTTCAACCCACTTCGTGAAATAGTCAATGGCGACCAAGATGAAGCGATGCCCATTTGATGCTTTGGGTTCAATGGGACCGATGACATCCATTCCCCACATTGAAAACGGCCAGGATGCAGTCAGAACATTCAATTTGGCAAGCGGCACATGAATGTGGTCGGCGTAGATTTGACACTTGTGGCACTTTCGGACAAAGCTGTAGCAGTCACCTTCCATCTGCAACCAGTAATAGCCCGCCCTTAAAATCTGTCTAGCCATAGTATGCGCACTGGAATGAGTTCCGAATGAGCCCTCGTGTACATCTTTCATGATTCTTTCAGCTTCTTCTTTAGCAACACGCCTTAAGAGGACCATGTCATAATTCCTTTTGTAGAGAACCTCACCGCTGAGGAAGAAATTCCTTGACAGTCGCCGAAGAGTTCTCTTGTCATTTTCAGATGCCCCAGGAGGGTATTCTCTGCTGATGATGTACTGTTTGATATCATGATACCAAGGCTTGTTATCCGGCTCTTCATCTATGGCTCTGCAGTAGTGATGCGCAGGTAGACTCCGGTGCTGGATTGTGACATGAGTCAAGCTTTTATCACAATTGATATTGAACATGGATGATAAAGTTGCCAATGCATCAGCCAGCTGGTTTTCGCTTCGAGGGATGTGTTTGAAAGTGATTTCGTCAAAAGACTCCATCAACTCTTGCACATAAACACAATAAGGAATCAGTTTGGGATCTCTGGTCTCCCAATCGCCTCTTACTTGATGAATAACCAGGGCTGAATCTCCATACACATCTAGCCTTTTAACTTTCCATTCTAGGGCTGCTTGAATACCCAAGATGCACGCTTCATATTCTGCTATGTTGTTTGTGACATAGAAGCTCAACCTTGCAATGACAGGAACCAAGCGATTGTCAGGAGATATTAACACAGGACCTGCCCCATGCCCCCATACATTTGACGCACCGTCGAAGATCATTCTCCACCTTTCACTTTCTCGGGACTTCCCCTCATCAAACAGTGCCATGATATCTTCATCAGGAAAATCATGCTGCATTGGTTGGTAGTCTGGAATCGGCTGACATGCCAAATACTCAGCAAGTGCACTACCTTTAACTGCTTTTTGTGTGACATACAGGATATCGTATTCTGATAATTGCATCTGCCAACGGGCAATTCGTCCTGTAAGAGCTGGCTTCTCAAATATGTACTTGATTGGATCCATTTTCGACACCAACCAAGTGGTGTAACTCAGCATGTACTGCCTTAAACGGTGAGCAGCCCAAACTAGAGCACAACAAGTCTTTTCCAGCATAGAATATCTTGTCTCACAATCGGTGAACTTTTTGCTAAGATAGTATATGGCATGCTCCTTTTTCCCGGATTCATCATGCTGCCCCAACACACAGCCCATTGAATTATCTAGCACTGTAAGGTATAGGATGAGAGGCCTGCCTGACACAGGTGGCATTAAGACTGGTGGATTCTGCAAGTACACCTTGATTTTCTCAAAGGCAGCTTGACACTGGTCATTCCACTTCAACTCTTGATTTTTGCACAGCAGTTTGAAGATCGGCTCACAAGTAGCAGTCAACTGGAAGATGAATCGGGAGATGTAATTCAACCTTCCGAGGAAACCACGGACTTCTTTCTCTGTTTTGGGCACCGGCATCTCGAGGATGGCTTTTACTTTGTCTGGATCCACCTCGATTCCCTTCTGGCTGACAATGAAGCCTAACAACTTCCCTGATCTCACCCCAAACGTGCACTTGGCCGGGTTTAACTTGAGTTTATATTTCCTCAACCGTTCAAAGAGCTTCTGCAGATTGACAATATGCTCCTCGTCGGTTTTAGATTTTGCGATTATGTCATCCACATAAACCTCAATCTCCTTATGCATCATGTCGTGAAACAGCGTGACCATGGCCCTTTGGTAGGTTGCACCAGCGTTCTTTAACCCGAATGGCATGACCTTGTAACAGAACGTTCCCCAAAGCGTTATGAAAGTTGTCTTTTCCATATCTTCGGGGTCCATCTTGATCTGATTATATCCCGAATATCCATCCATGAAGGAGAATAACGAGTGTTGAGCTGTACTATCCACTAAGACATCAATGTGGGGCAAATGAAAATCGTCTTTAGGACTAGCACGATTCAGATCTCGGTAGTCAACGCACATTCTGACCTTCCCGTCCTTCTTCGGAACCGGGACAATATTGGCAACCCACTGTGGGTATTTGGCCACCGCTAGGAATCCGGCGTCAAACTGCTTTTTTACCTCGTCCCTAATCTTTAGGGACATCTCAGGCTTCATCCTTCTAAGTTTCTGCTTCACAGGCGGGCATTCAGGTTTGACTGGCAACTTATGCATCACAATGTCAGTATCCAACCCAGGCATATCTTGGTAGGACCATGCAAACACATCCATATAATCGTGCAACAGCTGAACCAACTTCATGCGATCCTCGTCATTCATGGCGGTACCCACTTTGATCTCTTTGTTGCTCTCAGCTGTACCCAAGTTGATCACTTCAGTAGATTCTCCGTGCGGCTGAATTACCCTTTCTTCCTGTTTCATTAACCTCATGAGTTCTGGAGGAGCTTCCCAGTCTTCCTCAACATCCCCCTCAGCTTGATTAATAGGGTGATCAAAGTCAAAATATGGACTGTTGGCATTGTTATTTTGGGAGACAATTGCTGTGGATCTGCATTTTGCCGAAGCGAAAAAGCAGAATGAAAGGCGAGACAAGCAAGCAAACAATAATAAAGCGAGGAAAAGACACATGAAATGAAAAGGATTGATTTTTATTGAATGAAATTCAAAAACAACGTTTTTATTAATGATGATGATTCTGAAAATAAAAACATGCTCGCCCCTAACAACTTGTCCTATGGCCTTGGGCAGAGCCACAGGGTTGCATTACAAATGATTAGTTTAAATTAAAAGTCACAGGAAGATCAGCAGCCTTCCAATTCTTTAATTTTTCACCGGCACCGCAGCGTCGAACCAAACTTGCACCACCCTCTTCAGACTCAGAACCATCCTTGATGACAGCAACTTGATTGGGATCCAACAAACCAGCCCTCACAAAACTTTGACTTCTGGGTCCTCTACTTTTATCAGAATGTAGAGTCAACACTTCTTCTTTAACATCATGGGTTCCTATCTGGACCACACACCGATCCATCAGGTCCTGCAGGATCATCTCAAAGCTTTCACAATTCCCCACGCACGTGGAGTCAGCACACCCCTCTTCATGGCAACACCCCTTCTTAACCACCCCAACATGGCATAACTCAGAGTAGATAACACCCAACGGGGTCTTGATCTTCTGCACATCCTTTACCAATTGCCCAACGGAACTTTCTATAGCATTGGTAGCTGGCCTCTGATGACCTGGCAATGGATTAGTTGTTGTATTCAGGCTGCTCTGCTTGAACGAGATCCACCCAGCATCTACTAGGTCTTGCACCACATGCTTGAAGGCTTTACATTCCTCCACAGTATGACCGACCCCGTTTTCGTGGAAACTGCAGGTAGCATTAGCGTTGTAACTTCTGGGAAATGGCGGCTGCAGGGCCTTCATTGGCCGAGTGTTGATTAAGTTCTTGGAAGTCAAGTGATCAAACAATTCAGTGTATGTCATTGGTATTGGATCAAAACTGGTCCGTTTCTTGTACTGATTGTGGATACCTTGTGTTGCAGGTAACCTATTATTGCAGGATGTGTTTTGATGATGAAAAAGACAAAGGTAAGATTGACGGTCAAAGTCAATAAAAGTGACTAAACGTCAAAGTCACAATCCAAGACAAGCAAGCCAAGAACTGAAGATTCAAGTTTAAGGGTAGTCCTTAAATATAAGGGTAGTCATTAGGGTTTGGGTGTGTCTTAGGAAAAAGTGTAAGCTCTTTCAAAGGTCAGCTCGTATATCAAAGTCTCACACACTCACAAAGTTTTTTAAAGTTGCATGCATATTTACGTAAACATTTCTATCACCTTTAAAATAACAAAATCGATTTTCTCATGCATAAACAAATATCAAAATCGATTTTCAGGTAAAATAAAAAGCTATAAATCGATTTTCAGGTCATGTACTTTCAGTATATAAATCGATTCCTGAGCCAAATATTTTTTAAGGGAAGAATCGATTCCCAACCTGTTGCACATAACTGAGAATCGATTCCCACTTGTCTCAGGCAAGCTGAAAATCGATTCCTACATATTTACACTAAGTATAGAATCGATTCCTAGCTTTCCATGGCACTCAAGAATCGATTTCCCATATTTTACAAACAAGATAAAATCGATTCCTTACCTAAATAAATCGATTCCTAGATCAAATACTTTTTAACAAAGAATCGATTCCTTCACTATTTTCAACGTAAAAATGAATTTCTCATAGCCTATAAATAGGCAGTGCTTCACGATTCATTTTACACACAACTCACATCAACCCATTTGTACGAATCAGAAAAACTCTTGAGAAAACTCTTCACGCTTATATTTTTGCTCGTCACACACCGTTGGTCTGTCTGAGCTGATCTGTTGCTAAGAGTTAGTTGGGGTTGTATTCTTCAAGTTGTAATATCTGCCTACACTAGAGGTATTTCTGCATTTACAATTGTTTATTATTTAATTGTTGTGTTTTGTTCTAGGGAGTGGGGTATCTCTCTAGGGTAGCTGCATGTACTAGGAAGTGGGGTATCTTTCTAGGGCAGTTGATTGTAACAGGGGTGGGGTATCTCTTGTTATTGTTATAATAGATCTGAGGGCTCTCTATAGGTGGGGTATCCTAGGAGGAGAGTGCCTAAGTCTGTAAAGGTTTTCCAAGGCACCTGTAAGCCTTGTTGTTGTTTTAGTGGAAAATCTCACAAGGGTGTGAGGACTGGACGTAGGTCACTAGGAGGTGACCGAACCAGGATAAATCTCTGCGTGCTTTACTGCTTTCCTGCTTTACTGTTTTACCGCTTTACTGCTTTATACTCTAATTCCTTCGCTTCCACTTAACCTGCGCGAAAATTGATCTAAGTCATTGAGAAGGGGAAAAACATTTTCAAAAGATCTGAAAAGTTTTTAAATCTCAATTCACCCCCCCTCTTGAGACTGAAGCCACTTGGTAACAAGTGGTATCAAAGCTAGACTCTTGTATAAAGAGCTTAGCCGCTTCAAGAGAAATGGCTTCAGATTGGTCTACGCAAGAGGGTGCTTCTCTTTTCCGTCCTCCGGGATTCAACGGAGAAGACTATGCATATTGGAAAGAAAGAATGAGAATTTTTATTGAAGGGGTAGACTTAGATGTTTGGGATGCTGTGGAAAAAGGACCTTTCGTCCCCACGCACATAGTAGATGGTATTCTTACAATAAAAAGTAGAAATGAATGGTCTGATGATGAGAAAAGAAAAGTGCAACTTAATTTACGCGCTAAAAATATTATTACTTCTGCTTTGAGTACTGATGAATTTTTTCGAGTTTCAAACTGTAAATCTGCCCGAGAAATGTGGGATAATCTTCAAGTTACTCATGAGGGTACAAGTGAAGTGAAAAGGGCAAGAATAAATACTCTTACCAGAGAGTACGAATTGTTTAGAATGAACACAGGTGAAACAATATCAGAGATGCAGAAAAGGTTCACTCACATAGTGAACAAACTGGGTTCATTAGGAAAATCATTTCCTCCCGAAGACTTGATCAACAAAGTGCTAAGATGCCTAAACCGAGAATGGCAACCAAAGGTAACTGCTATAACTGAATCAAGAAACCTAACTACCATGTCTCTTGCCACTCTGTTTGGGAAACTACTAGAGCACGAGTTAGAGCTCACTCGTCTAGCAGAGAATGAAGGAAAAGTCAAGAAGAAGAAAAACCTAGCTTTCAAAATTTCAAGTTCAAGTTCATCCGACGACAGTGATGACTCGCAAAGTGAAAGTGATGAAGAGGATGAGAATATAGACCTAATGGTAAGAGAATTCAAAAGGTTCATAAAGAGGTCTCTAGAAAAGAATTCCCCAACCAAAGAAGTCTCATGCAAACAAAACTACTTAAGTCCTTTAACCTGCTACGAATGTGGGAAACCCGGACACATAAAATTGGAATGCCCAAAATTACAAAGAAAACGACCAAGAGATGAGAAAAAGGGATCCAAAGGAAAAAGGAGTAGAAAAGCCTACACAGCATGGGAAAACAGGAACTCATCAGATAGCTCAGAAAGTGAAAAAGATCAAGTTGCTCTCATGGCCGACCACGACAGCGAAAGTGAAACTGAGGTATATTCTAACTCTGAATCTTTACAAGAAGCCTATGATGAATTATATGAAGCATTTACTGAATTGCATGATAAATCCTTAAAACTAGCTAAAGCATTAGATAAATCTAAGAAAGTTATCATTCATCTTGAAAATGCTGTTACTGCTTTAACTAAAGAAAAGTCAGAGCTTAGAAAAGAAAATGATAGCCTTGCATGTTTTAAAGAAAATTATACTTGTGATAAATGTGTTGAATCTGAAAAGAAAATTCATGAACTGGAATGGACTGTTGGGAAATTGTCTAGTTTACAAAATGTGCATCATAGATTCCCTAGAAACAAACCCATAGAAAGGCATGTTCATTATAAACCAAAATTTTCCACTAGACCTTATATTACATGTTATTATTGTGGTAAACCTGGACATACAGCTTCTGTTTGCAGGGCAAGAGGTAAAATAAATATGAAAAAGGTGTGGGTTCCCAAAGGAACCATACCAAACACTAACCCACAAGGACCCAAAGAGATTTGGGTACCTAGAACCTTGTTTTAGATCATTGCAGGTACGCTGCAAGGTATGGGGACATGTGGATACCTTGACAGCAAAGACTCAAAGCACATGACCGGAAACGCAATAAAGTTATCAACTCTCACCTCGGAGAAAAAATCTGTCATGTGACTTGTGATGAATAGAGGGAGAATCACTGGTAAAGGTTAGAAAAGTCTTATTCACCTCTAAACTGAAAATGTGCTTAAATCATAGTTTACTTAGTCAAACATGTGACTTGTGAAACAATTTGATCTCTAAACCGCATTTCATGCATCTCTAAGGGAACATTTTTTCAAGGCATGAAAACAAATAAAGTATTCTGATCATCCCTCTAAAACTAAGCATGTAGAATTATCACATCACCTTCTTAGAGGTTATGGTTAGAAAGGCGATAGTGTGATTGAGTTAGTTGAATCGTCAAAATCAGCTAGTTGATATTTTCACAAATCCATTGCAAAAGAAAACCTGGTTCTTTATTTACTCAAATGAATTTTTCAATAAAATATTCTTCAAGTGATCTTTTAAAATATTTAAGAGAATTTGTGACTTACGAATTTCTGCGTGCTCAAAAAGCGTTTTATAAAGCAGCTGAAATGCTACCTTTTCCCGAAATCCATTTTCTCCTGTCACAATAAATTGCTGGCTTTGGCATTAAAATTCAGAATACATACTCACAATCGTTGCTCAACTAAAATAATTTTTCTCCCATATTCTGGCTGCCATCACCAACTTTCAAACTAAGCAGCATGAAATGTATAAAGCTTAAAACAACTGCTTCACAGATTTTTGAGACTCATAACCAGCTTTTACCTATGTTTGATAAAATATTCTCTTCATGGTCTCAAATATGTGTTTCTTCAAGTTTTGATGATCACTTACAAATCAGCAATGGCTCTTTTACCTTGTCAAATAGCTGTGACATTCGATTCGCAAACTTTATCATATATTGACCCTCTTTGATCATGACAAAAAGGGGGAGAGAAATATAGGGTTGCATATGAGCATATAGAACTTGCATATGAGCACATAGAACTTGCATCTAGTCAACAAGTCAGGGGGAGCATCATGATAGGGGGAGTATCATTATCTGTTTAAAACTAACCTCCCACCTTGAGATGAGTTAATGTTTTGTCATCATCAAAAAGGGGGAGAATGTGGATACCTTGTGTTGCAGGTAACCTATTATTGCAGGATGTGTTTTGATGATGAAAAAGACAAAGGTAAGATTGACGGTCAAAGTCAATAAAAGTGACTAAACGTCAAAGTCACAATCCAAGACAAGCAAGCCAAGAACTGAAGATTCAAGTTTAAGGGTAGTCCTTAAATATAAGGGTAGTCATTAGGGTTTGGGTGTGTCTTAGGAAAAAGTGTAAGCTCTTTCAAAGGTCAGCTCGTATATCAAAGTCTCACACACTCACAAAGTTTTTTAAAGTTGCATGCATATTTACGTAAACATTTCTATCACCTTTAAAATAACAAAATCGATTTTCTCATGCATAAACAAATATCAAAATCGATTTTCAGGTAAAATAAAAAGCTATAAATCAATTTTCAGGTCATGTACTTTCAGTATATAAATCGATTCCTGAGCCAAATATTTTTTAAGGGAAGAATCGATTCCCAACCTGTTGCACATAACTGAGAATCGATTCCCACTTGTCTCAGGCAAGCTGAAAATCGATTCCTACATATTTACACTAAGTATAGAATCGATTCCTAGCTTTCCATGGCACTCAAGAATCGATTTCCCATATTTTACAAACAAGATAAAATCGATTCCTTACCTAAATAAATCGATTCCTAGATCAAATACTTTTTAACAAAGAATCGATTCCTTCACTATTTTCAACGTAAAAATGAATTTCTCATAGCCTATAAATAGGCAGTGCTTCACGATTCATTTTACACACAACTCACATCAACCCATTTGTACGAATCAGAAAAACTCTTGAGAAAACTCTTCACGCTTATATTTTTGCTCGTCACACACCGTTGGTCTGTCTGAGCTGATCTGTTGCTAAGAGTTAGTTGGGGTTGTATTCTTCAAGTTGTAATATCTGCCTACACTAGAGGTATTTCTGCATTTACAATTGTTTATTATTTAATTGTTGTGTTTTGTTCTAGGGAGTGGGGTATCTCTCTAGGGTAGCTGCATGTACTAGGAAGTGGGGTATCTTTCTAGGGCAGTTGATTGTAACAGGGGTGGGGTATCTCTTGTTATTGTTATAATAGATCTGAGGGCTCTCTATAGGTGGGGTATCCTAGGAGGAGAGTGCCTAAGTCTGTAAAGGTTTTCCAAGGCACCTGTAAGCCTTGTTGTTGTTTTAGTGGAAAATCTCACAAGGGTGTGAGGACTGGACGTAGGTCACTAGGAGGTGACCGAACCAGGATAAATCTCTGCGTGCTTTACTGCTTTCCTGCTTTACTGTTTTACCGCTTTACTGCTTTATACTCTAATTCCTTCGCTTCCACTTAACCTGCGCGAAAATTGATCTAAGTCATTGAGAAGGGGAAAAACATTTTCAAAAGATCTGAAAAGTTTTTAAATCTCAATTCACCCCCCCTCTTGAGACTGAAGCCACTTGGTAACACTGATAACCCTGAGCCCTGTGACTGTCACTGCCTTGCTGGGATGGCACAGGAGCAGAAAATGGAACAGTTTGTGGTGGAGGGGTACCAAAGGATGAACTTCCTCCCGAGATTACATTTGTTTCCCCTTCCTTCTTCTTCAGGAAATGGGAGTGAGGCTTCTTCTGATTGCTTGAACCACCAGAGCTTCCTGCGTTACTGAGGTGATTCGAAATCTTCCCACTTCGGAGACCATGCTCAAGTCTTTCCTCGAAGACTATCATATCGGAGAAGCTAGTTGAAACACTTGTAATCAGCCGGTCATAGTAAATTGCTGGCAGAGTTTCCAAGAACGTGTACACCATTTCTTTTTCAGTCAAAGGAGGTTGGACCTGGGCGGCTAGGCTTCGCCATTTCTGGGCATATTCTTTGAAAGCCTCCCTTTCGCCCTTACTCATGTGTTGCAATTGCGACCTGTTCGGAGCCATGTCCATGTTATACTTATATTGTCTCATGAATGCTTCGCACAAATCTTTCCAACAACGAATCTCAGAGGATTGCAGTTTCATGTACCAATCTAGAGGAGCTCCAACCAAACTGTTTTGAAAGCAGTAAATCAGCAGTTTGTCATCATTGGCGTAAGGACCCATTTTTCGGACAAACATCGTAACATGGCTCTCCGGACAGCCTGTTCCTCTGTATTTGTCCACTTCGGGAGCTTTGAACTTTGGTGGCAAAACCAAATCTGGGACTAAACACAGCTCACGAGCTTCCTTGGCTCTGACACCAACACCCTCCATTGCCTTTACTCTTTCTTCAAGTGCACGAATCGGGTCATTTGGCTGTGATCCCTCAAACATATGTCCTTGGGGGTGACTCCCCATACTGTAATAATACCCTCCAGGCTGAGGAACATTGTGAGGGTGTGCTGCAAGCCCCGGAGTAGGACTGAGCACAGCATGAGGACTAGGAGCTTGGATCTGCGGTCCTCCGGCAGCTCCCCCGGACACGGCGGCAGTGACCTGATTAGGCGCAACCATACTGACGAGGATAGGTCCAACAGTTCGCGGCATGTACCCAGCAGGCATACCCCAAGGATATCTTTGTGAAGTGTATTGATTCGGCCCATTCATTCCTGAAGCAAAGACGGGATGACTGACCCTGGATCCCGGAGGAACTGTGGATGATATTGGAGGAAGAACGAAAGAAGTGACACCATATGGACCCACGACGGCGACACCTTCAGCAGCTGTCCCACTCTTTAAGCTTTGCAGCATGACCATCATCTCATGCATATGGGCCTCCATTGCCCCAACCTTATTCTTAAGCACTTGGTTCTCCTGAGCCAGCTGCTCAAGATTCAAAATTTGTACGCCCAAATCTTCATGTTCTGGATTACTTTCAGTTTCAATCTCTGGATGCCCTTGAGGATCAGCCATCAGCTTTGCTTGTAATCGGGTGAAGTATCGGTGGCGGAGAACCAGCTTGCCTTTCGCTTCTGTTGGTAGAACATTTTTATTAAGTGAAGGAGCAAATTAATGAATGCAATGCGTGCAATGCAGATGAGTGTTAGTTTTAGTTTGTCTTATGCCGTGAACCCCAACGCGTCATATCTTGCCATAGATTTAACAGTGAACTTTGATTATTTTTTCTTTGAAACACAACAAGTTAGAATCAATAAGCGAAACAAAGCACATTCCATGCATTCAAACTTAAACAAACACCTCGGAGTGTACGCTGTTTCACTTCTTGATTCCATACTGTACCTATGGCAAGATTCTTTGTCACTTTGGGATTCTCGGCAAACAAACTTTGATGAAATGCAAGGATGCATGCATGAGCTGTAAAAGCTTATGTTGGATGCAATGCGAGGATGCATGCAAAATGATGATGATGTTTTATGCATATGCAGATTAGGGAAAAACCTTTATTGGCATTAGTTCAAGTTTTTTCTTTTTTTTGAAAAATGCGGGCCGTACGTGATTTCATATGGACCAAGTAAGAGAAAGGCTACAACGGTAGCTCGTTCTCTCTTTTTTTGAAAAGAGTGGGCCATATGTCACTTCGTACGGACCGGCAGAAGAAAGACTACAACAGCAGCTCTTTCTCTACTTTTTATGTGAAAAACCTCCTACTCTTTTTTGAAAACATGTCTATATTACCATGCAACACACAATTTGGTATGCCCCTTGTGTCCTACGAAGGTGGGGACCTAAGTTCTAGGACAACTCAAATGTTCCTCCCATGCGGGTTCTAGTCACTTCCTCACCAGGTTACCAGAGCTAATTCTCTTTCACAATAGCACCCACAACGATGGAACGCCATCTGGTGTGAGGCCTCATGAAAGAGCATACTCTGGCTGAAACTTTCGTGAGAGTCGGAAGGACAACAGTCCAATTGCCAGTCACTACTCGTTTCCACTCTCCTAAGTTTTGTCAGACCTTGGGTTTTAGGCCCCTCTCAAAGCATAGTAAGCATAAGGTGTGAGTGTGTGCAGCAAGGGCATACCGCCTAAAACTACCCACATATACCCCACCTGCAAAGGAAAACCCAGAACAGTCCAAACAATAGCAGGCAATAACATGTCGTCTACCCTAGGGTTCAATATCACAATACCAATAATCCAACCTAGGTTTCAGCAACAGTCATATGCACTGCTTACCTCAAGAAAGGGAGCGGAGATGAAGGGATCATAATAGAATGAGAGGAAATGCATGTTTTTACCTTAAGAAAGGGAGCAGAGAATAGGGGGCATGGGAATTGAGGAATGCATGAACACGGCATTGTGAACAAATAGAAAAGGAGTAAAACAAAGCTTTCAACTCAATTAATTTTAAAACCACACATCAAAGTTAACTAGGCTTGACCCTCGTCTTTTTTTTTTAAAAAATGGTCCCCAGCAGAGTCGCCAGCTGTTGCGCCCGAAAAATCCGGTTTGGGACTTTTCGTTTGACAACGTGGAAAAAGTTTGAAGCCGCCACCAATATTTTAATTTTAAGACCAAAACATTGAAAAAAGGTCTTTTAAACAAGGCGGATGGTCTTTTGAAAACGCAGAGATGTAGGTTCGGGGGTCGGTTAGGTACGGGGAAGGTATTAGCACCCCGCACCTCCTTTCTACCGAAAGGGAACCATTAACTTGATGTGTGGTTTGGACAAAAGTTTGAGTTTGAAAGCGGTTTATTCTACTTCTTTTCTTTTCTGTAGGAGTTTGTTTTATTGAAAACGAGGGGGAAAGGGATATTTTTGGTATCTTTGAAAATCAGGACAAAACAAATATTTTTTAAGAGTGTGCTTGACGGGACAGGACCCCGCTCCTACGTATCTCCCGGTGCGATGGAGAATTCAAAGCTACGTAGTTCTCGGTTTATCTTTGAAAAAGGATTGAGCTTTCGCAATTGGGTGAGCGTTTGTGAAGACCGAACAACAACGGTTAGAATGGCTTCACTACTAACTCTTTTGAAAATGAAATCATCATTAATGACCTAACCGGCAACGGCGCGATTGGTGTTTAATGACAATCGGTTTATTTTTGAGAAATGAATAAGTTTTCGAAAATGGGATAGAGCTTTTGCGAAGACCGAACAACAACGGTTAGAATGGTCTCACTTCTAACTCCTTTTGAAAACAATATCATCATTAACAACCTAATCGGCAACGGCGCGATTGGTATTTAATGACGATTGATTTATTTTTGTTTTGAAAGTAAAAGTTTCTTTTTGTTTTGAAATGATTTTAGGAAATGGGTTTTAGAAAAGAAGTAGAACATTTCAAGTCAATTCTAAATCCATAACCAAATGCAAATGAACGAATAATACTCAAGCAAACATGAACATATTATTCATTAACCAAGATTAAACATGCCCACACAATCAAAGGATTCAATTATTAAAGATGCAAAACAAAGTTCTCAAAGTAATTGTGTGTGTGCAAGAAGGATTGTATTTACCCTAATGGCTCTATGCTACAACATGCATGTAGACTTACGTCTCCATTAGGAGGTCATACAAGTGGAGAGGAGGGCACACAATCAAGTCAAGACATTTACATGGCATCAAGAACAAGTGAATACAATTGATTGTAAACATAGAGTATTCTAAGTTAAATGATTAAATATGTAAGCAAGGATGCATGATTAGGTAAGCATGTAAGTGCATGAGTGTACAAGGAATGGATGCATAGCACTTTATTTATGAATGGATGGCATACAAGGATGCATAAGAGGATGCAAGAGATATAAGCATATGAGGATGCATGAGAGTGTCACATAAACTAAGTATGAATGAAGATGCATGAATGTGAAAATGTTTTGGGTATTTTTGCAAGTTGATAAGTTGTAAAACTTTAAGTAAGAAGTTAGTGAAAAGTAAAGTAAAAATGCATGAAGTAAATGGTAATTATTTAATGAGATGGTAAAGTAAAAATGCATGAGGTAAATGGGAAGTGGTAAAATCTTTTTATGTTTTAGTAAAAAATTAATGAAGTGGTAAAAACCAAAGTAGTAAAATATTTTTATGTTTTGGTAAAAAGTTAATGAATGGTAAAGTAAAATGGTAAAAAATAAATAAACACTAAAACCAAGTTGAATCACATAGAGCAATCCTCTCACTTTGAGAAAAGTGCACTAGGCACTAGTGAGAATTAACTTGCCTATCATCAACAATTTACAATAAGCAAACTAAGACACAAGAATAAGTGGACACACAAACTAAATTGAGTCATTTCTAGCAATCTTCACCACTTAGGTCAAGGTGCACTAGGCACTAGTGGGAATCATATTGCTAGATCATCAACCAACAACAAAAAATAACATCTAACACTAAAATAAAATATTAACAACAAGATCAAACATCACCAAACAAAGAACAACAACAAAATCAACTTGGAAATATTTTTACATCTATAAGCATGCGAACCAAAGGAAACATAGATCCACATTTTATTTAATAAAAAAAAAAACCAAAATTAACACAAAGCAACATAGATCTATTTTTTTGCAAGGATTCATATGATTAAGTGAGGAAGTGCAACAAAATCATATCAACCCTAACTTTTATGATATGCGAAATGCTAAAGCCCATAAACAACAATTTTATTTATGAAATCTAGTGCAAAATATGTACAGATGCAAGGGAAATTATTCAAGCACAAGAACAACTCCTTCAAGGCCAAGGACCCATCTCAAACACCCAAGGCTCCCTAAGTCCTTGTCAAATTTTTTGAAATGGATCCTCAAAGCAACAACAACAAGCAATCAAGAAGGAGTTGGGAGTAGAAGAGAGATTATGCAAGAAGAACTAAATATGAGATGCAAAGTTTCAAAGCTTACCTCAAAATCACAAAGAAATGAAGAAGGAGATGATATAGACTCAAAATGAACTTGGATCTACCCTTGAACCCACAAAGATTGCTAGCTCTTAGCAATTTGATGATGCAACCTTGAAGAGAATGGAAGGGATGATGATGATCTAGCAAGAAATGGAAGATTTGATGGTGAAAGATGAAAAGAATGAAGTGAGGGGGTGAGAGAGATTTCGTGGAAGAGAGGAAGAGCAGGTGTTTTTGGTGTGCTAGGGTTTTAATGAGAGGCCAAAAGATCCTTAGGTGTGGGATTGAGGGAGTAATTATAGAGCTATTTTAGGTTTAGGGGCAATTGGGTCATTGGCCTTACTAAGTGCTCTAGGATTGAACTTTGATTTTGAATGGAGGGTTGAGATCACTTATCACATGGATTGAGGGTGGAGAGAAAACACAAAATGGAGAGGGAATGGGGTCATACACGAAAATTAGGAGCTTTTTGTTGCACAAAAATTGTTAAGGGCAAATAGGGTTTTGTACACAAAGTTATAGCCTAGGATTTGATCTAGAATTTTAATCAATGGCTAGGAATACAAATCACATGGATCAAGGGCATGAAGAAACACAAAATGAGGTGAAAAATAGCTGGAAAATTCGGAGCAAATGAGGCCTTGGTGCCCAAGTTTGTGCAAGCTTGCCAAAAGATAGTACATTTTGTCTTATATGAGGACACTTCCTTATTTTACCATTTTTTATTATTCTTTTCATGATAATTCCACATTATTCATGCCACTTTGGGCCATATCCTAGGAATCAATCATTGGGCCCAAAATTCCATGATATCACCATTCCCAAAATTGATTTGATACCTCACCTTGAAGGAAATTCCCATTTTGCCCTTTTCTTTGAAGTTTGACTTTTTATGCAAAAATTTATCAAAGCATGCGCATAAAAAATATGACCCAACTCATTTTGATCCAAATGCATTCTTCTGATATTGAATAATGATTTTTGGTGAGAAATTGCTTAATTTTGGAAATGACCAAAATACCCTTTTTGCTCCAAAAACCCTAATTTTGCTCCAAAATGCATTTCGACCCTAAAAATGATTTTAAAAGCTGTGGAATGACTTTTAGGACCCAAAATGCAATGCATAATGCTCTTCACTCTTCAATTTATTTATTTTTGTGGAAAATTAGGGTTTTGACCTAAGCCGGACAAAATTAGGGTATGACACACTGTAAACATGGACATTTGATATTCATAGAAGTTCCCAATCGTCGAACAGCAAAGTTAAAAAAATATTCTACTCCATCGACATATTCCTTCGAAAAACGATTTGCAGACATCCACTTTCGATCCATATTTAACCAATATTATCGTTTAAGAGAACTTCCTAATATGAACAAACATGTATCAAAATTCAAATACTTAGATATATACTAAATTCAAATACTAATTTCAACTTTTATATACCAATATCCAAGCAAAAAAAACATTCTATCAATACAAAGCACACAAATACACCAATTATGAAAACTTTTAAAATAAGTAATTTAGCTTCTCAATTTGGTGAGCATCTCGGCCTAGCTTCTCATCTGATGTACGATACATATTAATATAAAAAAAACTGCAGTACACGATTTTGTAATGCAAACATGACAGAAATAGATATTATATTGCATATTTACTATAAACTCATATCCCCCAATCACAACAAACAAAAACAATGCCTAGTAAAATGTTTTTAAAACCAGAAAATGGTGAAGAAGGCTAACATCCCCAGCCCTCAATCACAAAAACCACCTTGCAGTTTGCACACATTACAGTTGCACTGAGAAAATAAAAGAAAAATTATCAAAATAATGTGAAAGCTAAGAGTAACTTACGAGACAGCAAGGGAGGACAAGCTAGGCGCGAAGGTGCAGCAAGGGGCGTCGTTGGCTTGCTGCGTTGTTCAAGGAGAAACAGAAGCAGCAAACGAGACAGAGTGAGTGAACTGGGGAGGGAGGCGTCGTTGGCTTGGTCGACGACGCTGTTGACGGAGGCGAAGAGGAGGCGATGAGAGTGAGCGAACAGAGGAGGGAGGCGCGCGACGTTCAACGAGAAACCGTAGCAGCAAACGAGAACGAGTGAACTGGGGAGGGAGGCGTCGTTGCTTGGTCGACAGCGCTGTTAACGGCGGCGAAGGGGAGGCGATGAGAGTGAGTGAACAGGGAAGGGAGGCGCGCGACGAGAACAATGAAATTAGGTTTCAACGGGAAGGAGGAAAAATAAGGAGGAAAGGGGGAAAAACGATGAAATTATATTTTAGACATAGGGAGCGCTCGCAAAACAAGGCGCTACTTATTGTGGAGGACGCGTTAGACATAGGGAGCGCTTAAACCACGAAGCGCTACTCATTGTGGAGGACGCGTAAGACATAGGGAGCGCTCAGTAAAAAAGCGCTCCTCATTGAGTTTTCTTCAAGTTATAGGGAGCGCTCAATACAAAAGCGCTCCTCATTTGGCTTCCGTGTTAGAAATATGGAGCGCTCAACATAAAAGCGCTCCTCATTTGGCGCTCTTTTTAATCTATTCTGTTGTAGTGCAATTTATGTCGAGATTGTAATCAAGTAGCGGGGGTACTCTTTTTCTTCCTTGGGTCTTTTTCCCACGGGTTTTGGCCCTTGGAGTTTTTAACGAGGCCCCTGGGAACATTGTTGTAATGGTTGGAGCACCCCTTGTGCCCCTTTAGTTCCATTGCTTATAAAAAAAACTTTGGATCTGTCCCCTACAATCAATGTGATGAGGAGGATATGGATCCTGTCTCAGTTTTATGCGTAGTTAGTACAGTCACAAAAATTGTACTCCTCATGTTTTATTTTATTCTTTATTTTTTATATCTAAAATTTTTATATCTATATTGTTTTAGGGTTGAGGTTGTAAGTTAAATGCATCTAATCATATTTTCTGACTGCATGACTGCACACAAAGCCAATTGTTCATGATCCATATTCGTGATGGGTATGCTTGTTCATGATCCATATTCGTGATGGGTATGCTAGAATATAAAAAAGCGAGTGAAGATTACAACTTTGTTGGGTAAAAATAATAGATGACAAATAAGCTAGTTTATAGCGAATAGCTAAAATAGATATGTTAGATGATTGAATTTAAAGTAATTGATTAAATTAGCAACTTAACTGACTTATATTAATATAAAATGACATATATAGATATTTATAATTAATACTTAAAAGTGAGAGGAAATATTCATTTAATGAAGAATAAATGAAGAACTCAATTAATAAAAAAATAAAATATTATAAACTATAAGTACAAACGCTAATTCAAGTAATTTCAAAAAAAATATTATAAACTAGTGAAAAAACGTGGTAAACTAAGAAATTTCTAATTAAAAAAAGCCAAAATGAAAGCGCCATAACGTGCTGTCGTGTTCTTTTTATGAATTAACTTAGACAATATTTAAATAGCCTGAACATTACCCCATGAAAATAAAGACAAATTTAAAGTAGATAAAAAAGGAGTTTCAAATAAAAAATAGATAAATATTAAAATCTAGAAATGTAAAAGTATCATTTAAAAACAATTTGTGCATTTATCCCGTGTTTTTTATATATCAGTGCAGTGTTTTTTTTATATATCAGTGTTGTTATCCCGTGTTTTTTTATATATCAGTGCAGCTATCCCGTGTTTTTATATATATCATTGCAGTTATCCCCGTATTTTTTTTATATATCAGTGCAGTTATCCCGTGTTTTTTATGTATCAATGCAGTTGTCTCATAGTTTCAATTGATTATTTGAGTTGATTAGTAGATTATAGTAGATAGTAAAAGATCGATAGTAGATTATCAATAAGAAATATTTATCCCGAGTTTTTTATATATCAGTGACAATTATTTGTCCTTTTCTAGGTATTAGTGACAAATATTTGTCACGTGTATTTTAAATATTAATTAGTTTAAATAATATTAAGCCTTCTTGTTTTTCTAGATAGTAGGTTTATAGTAGTCTTCAAAATTTTTAATTATTGATGACAAATATTAATCCTATGTTATTTTATATATTAGTGCAGTTATCTCGTGTTTTTTATATATCATTGCAGTTATCTCGTAGTTATTTTAGATAGTAGATTATCAATAAGAGATGATAGTAGATTATCAATAATAGTGTAAACAGATTTCAGAGAGAAAATTAAAATTTTAAGGTGAAAACTTTTTCCAAAAAGGTGATAGTTTTTTGTTTTGTTTTTTAGTGTGACTCATTTATAGTTTTATAGGTAATTTAAGTAGAGTAGTGTTTGTATAAATTTAGAAGTTTAGTTAAAAAAACTAAAGTGATATGATAAGAGAAAGAGAAGAATTGTTTATGGAAAAAGTAAAGTAAAAAGAAAAAAGGAAGAAAGAGAGTGTAAGAGAAAAGTGAAAAAGTGAAAAGAGAGTATAAGAAGAAAGAGAAAAAAAAGAAAGAGAGTGTAAGAAGAAAAAGAAAGAAATAGAGGGTAATGACATTTTTACCCTTATATTAGATATGTGTCTTGTTAATAAGATATCCAAATTGATAATTTCATAAGAGGTTTGTTTGTATAAATAAATAGTAGGATACCCGTGCATATGAACGAGTGGTGTCGTGTTCTTTTTATGAATGAACTTAGACAGTATTTAAATAGTCTGAACATTACCCTGTGAAAATAAAGACAAATTTAAAGTAAATAAAAAAGGAGTTTCAAATAAAAAATAGATAAATATTAAAATCTAAAAATGTAAATGTATCATTTAAAAACAATCTGTGCATTTAACCCGTGTTTTTTATATATCAGTGCAGTGTTTTTTTATATATCAGTAATGTTATCTCGTGTTTTTTTATATATCAGTGCAGCTATCCCGTGTTTTTATATATATCATTGCAGTTATCCCCGTATTTTTTTTATATATCAGTGCAGTTATCCGTGTTTTTTTTATGTATTAGTGCAGTTGTCTCATAGTTTCAATTGATTATTTGAGTTGATTAGTAGATTATAGTAAATAGTAAAAGATAGAAAGTAGATTATCAATAAGAAATATTTATCCCGTCTTTTTATATATCAGTGACAATTATTTGTCATTTTCTAGGTATTAGTGACAAATATTTGTCACGTGTGTTTTAAATATTAATCAGTTTAAATAGTATTAAGCCTTCTTGTTTTTTTAGATAGTAGGTTTATAATAATCTTCAAAAATTTTAATTATCAATGACAAATATTACTCTTATGTCAGTGCAGTTATCCCGTGTTTTTTATATATCATTGCAGTTATCTCGTAGTTATTTTAGATAGTAGATTATCAATAAGAGGTGATAGTAGATTATCACTGAGAGTATAAAAAGATTTCGGAGAGAAAAATTAAAATTTTAAGGTGAAAACTTTTTCCAAAAAGGGGATAGTGTTTTGTTTTGTTTTTTGGTGTGACTCATTTACATTTTTATAGGTGATTTTAGTAGAGTAGTGTTTGTATAAATTTAGAAGTTTAGTTAAAAAAACTAAAGTGAAATGATAAGAGAAGGAGAAGAATTGTTTATGGAAAAAGTAAAAGTAAAGTAAAAAGTAAAAAGGAAGAAAGAGAGTGTAAGATAAAAGTGAAAAAGATAAAAGAGAGTATAAGAAGAAAGAGGAAAAAAAGGAAGAAAGAGAGTACAAGAAGAAAAAAAAAGAAAGAGAGGGTAATGACATTTTTACCCTTAAATTATATGTGTCTTGTTAATAAGATATCCAAATTGATAATTTCATAAAAGGTTTGCTTGTATAAATAAATATTAGATCTGTGCATTTATCCCGTATTTTTTATATATCAGTGCAGTGTTTTTTTATATATCAGTGTTGTTATCCCGTGTTTTTTTATATATCAGTGCACCTATCCCGTGTTTTTATATATATCATTGCAGTTATCCCCGTATTTTTTTTATATATCAGTGCAATTATCCCGTGTTTTATTTTATGTATTAGTGCAGTTGTCTCATAGTTTCAATTGATTATTTGAGTTGATTTGTAGATTATAGTAGATAGTAAAAGATAGAAAGTAGATTCTCAGTAAGAAATATTTATCCCGTGTTTTTATATATCAGTGACAATTATTTGTCATTTTCTAGGTATTAGTGACAAATATTTGTCACGTGTGTTTTAAGTATTAATCAGTTTAAATAGTATTAAGCCTTCTTGTTTTTTTTTAGATAGTAGGTTTATAATAATCTTCAAATTTTTTAACTATCAATGACAAATATTACTCCTATGTCAGTGCAGCTATCCCGTGTTTTTTATATATCATTGCAGTTATTTCGTAGTTATTTTAGATAGTAGATTATCAATAAGAGGTGATAGTAGATTATCACTAAGAGTGTAAAAAGATTTCGGAGAGAAAAATTAAAATTTTAAGCTGAAAACTTTTTCCAAAAAGGTGATAGTGTTTTGTTTGGTTTTTTGGTGTGACTCATTTACATTTTTATAGGTAATTTTAGTAGAGTAGTGTTTGTATAAATTTAGAAGTTTAGTTAAAAAAAACTAAAGTGAAATGATAAGAGAAAGAGAATAATTGTTTATGGAAAAAGTAAAAGTAAAGTAAAAATGAAAAGGAAAAAAGAGAGTGTAAGATAAAAGTGGAAAAGATAAAAGAGAGTATAAGAAGAAAGAGGAAAAAAAGGAAGAAAGAGAGTGCAAGAAGAAAAAAAAAGAAAGAGAGGGTAATGACATTTTAACCCTTAAATTATATGTGTCTTGTTAATAAGATATCCAAATTGATAATTTCATAAGAGTTTTGTTTGTATAAATAAATATTAAATTAGATTACGTATTAGATATTTGATTAGATAATAGTGTAGGACAAATCGGTACAAATCGAAAATTATAAGGACAACTGTTATTGATAATATATTTTCAAGAAACATACACAGTGAGACCTAGGTCTTTCGAAAAAAATTGGGCAATTTATCCAATTTAATTTATATTTCTCAAAATTTGACACATGTATCTCATTTATTAGTACTAACTAGTTTTTTACCCGTGCATACGCACGGGTGATACTGTATAGTCGGTGTATTGTCATGAAGTAATAATAGTAATTTGGAAGATATTGATAAGTTGTGAACAAAGTCCAAAATCTACTATCTATCTATACCATTTACCCACTACCAAAATTACAATTTTATCCTTTTCACTTTTTCACTTTTTCAAACTTTTTCACTTTTTCACTCTCTCACACACTTTTTCACTCTCCCTCACTTTTTACTCTCTTCTCCTATTTCTTTTTTCAATTCTCTCATTTCTCTATTTTTCATATTTTTTCACTCTCTCTCACACACTTTTTCATTCTCTTCTCCTCTTTCTTCCTCTAATTCTCCCATTTCTCTATTTTTCACAATATACCTACTTTAATTTAATCTACATGTCACCTTCATTTTTCCTCTTTACTATTTTAAAATTTTCTAATTTTGACAAAAGTTTAATATTTGTTTTAGGCTAATCAAATCTGTTAACTTTAAAATTGTCTTGATTTTCACGGGATAAAGTTTTGACTAATTAAATTTTGTCTGAGTCCATACATTACCCACTACCAAAATATCAATCTTATCATTTTTCCAACTAAGCAATCTACTATCTATCTATACCATTTACCCATTACCAAAACTACAATTTTATCCTTTTCACTTTTTCACTTTTTCAAACTTTTTCACTTTTTCACTCTCTCACACACTTTTTCACTCTCCCTCACTTTTTACTCTATTCTCCTATTTCTTTTTCCAATTCTCTCATTTCTCTATTTTTCATATTTTTTTCACTCTCTCTCACACACTTTTTCATTCTCTTCTCCTCTTTCTTCCTCTAATTCTCCCATTTCTCTATTTTTCACAATATACCTACTTTAATTTAATCTACATGTCACCTTTATTTTTCCTCTTTACTATTTTAAAATTTTCAAATTTTGACAAAATTTTAATATTTGTTTTAGGCTAATTAAATCTGTTAACTTTAAAATTGTCTTCATTTTCACGGGATAAAGTCCTGACTAATTAAATTTTGTCTGAGTCCATACATTACCCACTACCAAAATATCAATTTTACCATTTTTCCAACTAAGCAATCTACTATCTTCTACTATCTATCTATACCATTTACCCACTACCAAAATTACTATTTTATCCTTTTCACTTTTTCACTTTTTCAAACTTTTTCACTTTTTCACTCTCTCACACACTTTTTCACTCTCCCTCACTTTTTACTCTCTTCTCCTATTTCTTTTTCCAATTTTCTCATTTCTCTATTTTTCATATTTTTTCACTCTCTCTCACACACTTTTTCATTCTCTTCTCTTCTTTCTTCCTCTAATTCGCCCATGTCTCTATTTTTCACAATATACCTACTTTAATTTAATCTACATGTCACCTTCATTTTTCCTCTTTACTATTTTAAAATTTTCAAATTTTGACAAAATTTTAATATTTGTTTTAGGCTAATTAAATCTGTTAACTTTAAAATTGTCTTGATTTTCACGGGATAAAGTTCTGACTAATTTTAATTTTGTCTGAGTCCATACATTACCCACTACCAAAATATCAATCTTATCATTTTTCCAACTAAGCAATCTACTATCTATCTATACCATTTACCCACTACCAAAATTACAATTTTATCCTTTTCACTTTTTCACTTTTTCAAACTTTTTCACTTTTTCACTCTCTCACACACTTTTTCACTCTCCCTCACTTTTTACTCTCTTCTCCTATTTCTTTTTCCAATTCTCTCATTTCTCTATTTTTCATATTTTTTCACTCTCTCTCACACACTTTTTCATTCTCTTCTCCTCTTTCTTCCTCTAATTCTCCCATTTCTCTATTTTTGACAATATACCTACTTTAATTTAATCTACATGTCACCTTCATTTTTCCTCTTTACTATTTTAAAATTTTCAAATTTTGACAAAATTTTAATATTTGTTTTAGGCTAATTAAATCTGTTAACTTTAAAATTGTCTTGATTTTCACGGGATAAAGTTCTGACTAATTAAATTTTGTCTGAGTCCATACATTACCCACTACCAAAATATCAATCTTATCATTTTTCCAACTAAGCAATCTACTATCTATCTATACCATTTACCCACTACCAAAATTACAATTTTATCCTTTTCACTTTTTCACTTTTTCACTTTTTCAAACTTTTTCACTTTTTCACTCTCTCACACACTTTTTCACTCTCCCTCACTTTTTACTCTCTTCTCCTATTTCTTTTTCCAATTCTCTCATTTCTCTATTTGTCATATTTTTTCACTCTCTCTCACACACTTTTTCATTCTCTTATCCTCTTTCTTCCTCTAATTCTCCCATTTCTCTATTTTTCACAATATACCTACTTTAATTTAATCTACATGTCATCTTCATTTTTCCTCTCTACTATTTTAAAATTTTCAAATTTTGACAAAATTTTAATATTTGTTTAGGCTTGTAACACCCCGGTATTTTTATTTAGTAAAAATACCCAAGTGTACCATCCCTAGAACATCAGAGATATATTTCCTGCTTAGACACTGAATATCACTATAAATTTTTCGTTGAATATAACCCAAACAGTCTTATTTACAACAAGACAATATGGTTCTCAGACCATATACCATCAGCATCTATAGTATTCAGTATCATACAAGAAAGCGGAAGAAAGATATACACTAAATACATAATGTCTTAGTATACAGACAACAAAAGGGAAATAAGCTTAAACATAAAGCTAGGCTATCAGCAACCAGTCCGAGCTCAACCTACTCGTGCCTCTTGGATTTCCGCTGTCCCTGTGTCTCTGTAAAACAACAACATTTAAACAGTGAGATACAATCTCAGTGAGTTCTACCGAAACCCCTACTAACTCTCTCGGTTCAATTAATAATCCTTTTTAAAATCAACACGACACCGACTGCAATAAAGTGCTAACCCCGGTGACCGTGAACAAACAAAGTGCGGCACCGACTGCAATAAAGTGCTAACCCCGGTGTATCGCACAGTACGACGCCGACTGCAATAAAGTGCTAACCCCGGTGAACGTACAACAAACTCATGACATAACACCGACTGCAATCCAGTGCTAATCCCGATGAACCCCCTTACCAATAGTACATTCTCCTATTGGCACGGAGCCTAGGGTAGGGGAGCATGACTGCCCCGCCTAGTATGTCGAACAATGGGTCGTCACCCAACTCGATATATATTTAAACATATATCTACAATCATATGAACATTTAATCCATTCAAATTATACTTTACCACGTAGGACTCATAGTCCGCTTTGTTATCAATAAAACATATCCGCACACGTGTACTATTATTCGGTCTTCCGAAACAATTTGAACTTCGAAAACAGTTCTTTTTACCTTTTTAAATTGTATATTTAGTTAGGCCTCGGAATAAGATTTCAAACGCATCTTAGAACACCTCAATCGGGTTCCCGGATCAAAAGTTATTGCGAAAACAAAATTAGTGACGACGCTCAAATCCGCTTCCAAAGCTTTCCACTCGATCACGAAACCTCTTATTGACCGAAATACCGAATTCCTCGAAATCCTCCATGGATACTATTCATCATCCCTAACCTCCAAAACTACTATTCATCCATAACCCCAAATCTTTGATTTTCAACCCCAAATCACCCAACTAGCTTCCAATCTTTCAATCGAACATCCTTCACCGATCCATCATCCTTGGGTTCGCGCCAAACACAATCCTAAGCTATCCTTAAGCTTCAACCATCGAAACCTCACTTTTGAGCTCAAATTCGAAAATGGTGGATTTGAGGAGAGTGAGTTGATGATGAAGATTTTGGTACCAAAACGAAGAGGAAGTAACGCTGAACGTTTTTCGTGTTGGAAGGAAGTCGTTTTGATGAACCGAACTAACCCATTTTTGCTCTTCTTCCTCCATGCCCCTTTCCTTTTCTTTCTCTTTTCTCTCTTTTCTCTTCTCTGTATCTCGCCTCCTCCCCTTTCTTTCTTTCTTTTATTAATTCTTTTCTTCTCTTCTTCCACTACACACACATACACGTATACATATATATTTATTTAATATATACGTGGTAACGTGGTCCAATTACCATATTGATCTAAATCTCTTATTTTAATTCCAAAACTTCCTTGACCCGTATTATTCGGTTAACGATCCGATGCCAACCAATAAATAATTTTAGCACTCGATAAATTTACCCGTCAAGTACTAAATTAATTTGATTGGGTTAACACCCAAATAATTCTACTAATTATTTTGAGGGTGTTACATTCTCCCCAACTTGAAAGAATTTTGTCCTCAAAATTTCGTCAAGTCTTTCATTTGACTGACCGAGAATCGACATTCTCAGAAAGGTTTTAAGTTTCCGGAACACCATCTTGAATTAACGAACGAGTGTAGAAAATCTTCCCAAGTTAGCACATCAATCTCCGACTACTACCCTAGAACGCTTCTAAGATTACAGTCCGAACTCTCTTGTTACGAATCAACACGAGAGACTCATCATTCGCCTACATAGGCTCCGCACCGCATTTGAAAACACTTCCGAAGCTTCATTCCAACTATCCTCACTTGCGCCCCAACTTTGATTAATCTAAATCAAAGGGTCTAATGCAAGACACTTGATAGAAATACAGGTTGAAAATGAGATCCACAAACTGGTACTCCTCGGTAGAGGCAAAAACAAACACGATTTCCTCGAAGGGTGTAAATACTTTCTCAACAAATCTTCAAAAATCCATAACAGTTCTCAACACAACTATCAAACAGAACGCAGAACCCTTCTTCCTTTATTGTAACTTTCCTCACAATATATTTTTCTACGACGCACCCAATCCCTTTCCGAATTAGCCAGTAGCGTTGAGTTTCCCCTCAACCTAAGCACGCCTTCTATGATTTTCCTCAATCAGATCCTATTAGCCTCTTGATTCTTCCCAAAATTAACATTAGCATGCGGGTTTTCACAAAACGATTTTTCAAAACTACCATACCGCACGCCAAACTTCACTTTGGAAATTCCAGTCCCTTGCAGCAGATCCATCAATTAATCCTCTGGTGCTTATTCGCAATGTGAAAAACAGTCAACAGTCACCTCATTTTCATATTCGTATTCACGTTTGACTTGTCAAACGGAATCATATAATACCATCTCATTGTTAACCTTCACAAAGAAGAGATTATCAACTAATATCTTGCCACTAATACATCTGCTTTACATCTTTGTACATCTTGGTGGATCCAGGGTGTACAGAATATAAACTTCGGTGTGTTTCCTCTAACACTTGCCTTCTATTTTTCTCATCATCGGGCGCACAGATCCTACTGTTGAAACAACTGACTCCATCACTATCCATAGTAAAATCTGGAAAAACCTTTTGTGATTGTAACTTCACATCAACTTCCTGTGCTAAGCGTATAGAATCCCTTAGGGGACTAGAGATCCTTATATGGCTCAACTCTAACCGGTTCCCCCTTGATCTTGATTTCAGATTTAAGTCCCTAAAAGACTCTGATAATTCCATCTCATGCATCATAAACTCGGCCATGTGGATGGATTTCCTACTCAGGGCATCAGTTACAACACTGACCTCTCTTGAATGTTACATCATCACAAATTCATAATCCTCCAGAAACTCAATACACTTCTCTTCCTGCTATTCAGTTCTTTCTGATCAAACAGATACTTTAAACTTTTGTGATCACTAAAGATTTCGAAAAAGACCCATATAGGTAACGTCTCCAAATCTTTAGTGCATGCACAATAGCTGCCAACTCCAAATCATGAGTCGGATGATTCTCCTCACGAGTCTTCAATTGCCTGAATGCATAAGCTACATCTTGTTGATTCTGCACAAGAACACCTCCTAAACCCTTCCCAGAAACATCACCGTAAATTTGGAATTTCAAAGACGGATCCGGAAGAATCAGGATTGGTGTAGAAGTCAACCTAACCTTCAATTCTTGAAAACATTCTTCACAATCAGCATCCCACGTAAACGGTTGACCCTTTCGAGTTAGTCGAGTGAGTGGAATAACTAACTGTGAGAACCCTCGAATAAATCTCCTATAGTAATCGGCTAAACTCAGAACCTTTGATCTCTGCGACAGATGTCGGTCACCCCCATTCAACACCGCTTCTTTCTTACTGGGATCTACAGAAACTCCCGACTTGGGAAATCACATGTTCCAAAGACTTTACCTTTGACACCCAAAAATCAAACTTCGAAGGTTTCAAGTACAAATTATTTTCTCGGAGTACTTTCAGAACAATGCGGAGATGTTGGACGTGCTCCTCAATGGTCTTCGAGCACATCAAGATATCATCAATGAAAACGACTACAAATTGATCTAGGTAATTGAGGACAAACTCGGTTCAGATAATCCATGAATACCGCTGGAGCATTAGTCAAACTGAAGGACATCACTACAAACACATAATGTCCATACCTAGTACGGAAAGCTGTCTTCGGAATATCTAAGGCACTAACTTTTATTTGATGATAACCTGACCTCAGATTAATTTCTGAAAACACCACGGCACCTCGAAGTTGATCCAGCAATTCGTGTATCCTCGGCAAAGGATATTTGTTCTTGATTATCACTTTGTTGAGTAGTTGGTAATCAATACACAACCTGAATGTTCGCCAAATCTAAACTAATTCCAGTGGATGCAGACAACATACTAACATATGCTTCCGCACCTTGGAATGAAGATTGACCGTCTAAGGTGAACTAGGTAACCGCTTCAGAATTTGTCCTAGACAATTCAACTGATTCTGAAGCGAAGCTGATAGTTGATTAACACAGTCGATTGCAACATGATTTGTAGTCATCCAATTCATACCCAAAATGGTGTCCACACTTCTCATAGGCAAACAATAAATTCTACAACGAAATTTCTGCCTCCTATGACAAGTAGACAATTTTATACAAAGATTAGGTCTGGACACGACCCTTAGCAGCAGTTAAGATGGTTATCGGCTCGGATAGCGGAGATAAGGTTAATCCCAACCGATCTACTCACGATTGAGCTATTATACAATGGGTTGCACCCGAATCGTGTAATATACTAACGGAGTTATTGAAAACTGATCTCATACCCCCTCAGTAGATTGTCTGCAGTCGCAACTGTCTAAACATTCAGAGTGTTGACTTGTCATTGCCTTCGAGCTGCTCGTGACTCCTTGGAACCCTTCTTCGCATGGAACTTCTTACCATAGTGACCCTCTTCATTATAATAATAGCATCGATTATATTTTCGCTTGCAATTACCACTGTGAGGCTTTCCACAGTTAGAACATCTTCCGACCCTTAAAGAATCAAAGAATTGCATCTGCTTTTCCTTTGGTGAAATTATCTTAGGACTTTGCATTCGGAGTTGATCATTCAACTACCTTCTTTCCTTTCCCATATTTCCTATGAGATCATCCTCGGCGACATAGGCTGATTGTACCAAGGCAACATAATTGGTAATAGTATAAGAACTGAGACCCTAAGTCATAAAAGCACTAAGGCCCCTCTAATACTTCTGCATCTTCCATTTCTCGTTCGGAACATACCTTACCATTCGGTAAAACTGAGACAACTGCTCAAACTTATCGATGCATTCTTCCACCGTCATGCCACCTTTCCTGAGGATGCACCGGTTGGAGACTCCGGTCTTGGTCGAGGACTGCGTCTTGATCATCCTGTCATAATTCCGCTTATGATGCACTAAGTATTAAGTTGATCAGGCTCAATGTCTCTTAGCATCACAAGTGTAATTACAAAAGGACTAGCAAGGAATCGACTCAACCCTAAACTAAGTCCGACTAGGTCGAACTGCTCTGATACCAACTGTAACACCCCGGTATTTTTATTTAGTAAAAATACCCAAGTGTACCATCCCTAGAACATCAGAGATATATTTCCTTCTTAGACACTGAATATCACTATAAATTTTTCGCTGAATATAACCCAAACAGTCTTATTTACAACAAGACAATATGGTTCTCAGACCATGTACCATCAGGATCTATAGTATTGTGTATCATACAAGAAAGCGGAAGAAAGATATACACTAAATACATAATGTCTTAGTATGCAGACAACAAAAGGGAAATAAGCTTAAACATAAAGCTAGGCTATCAGCAACCAGTCCGAGCTCAACCTACTCGTGCCTCTTGAATTTCCGCTGTCCCTGTGTCTCTGTAAAACAACAACATTTAAACAGTGAGATACAATCTCAGTGAGTTCTACCGAGACCCCTACTAACTCTCTCGGTTCAATTAATAATCCTTTTTAAAATCAACACGACACCGACTGCAATAAAGTGCTAACCCTGGTGACCGTGAACAAACAAAGTGCGGCACCGACTGTAATAAAGTGCTAACCCCGGTGTATCGCACAGTACGACGCCGACTGCAATAAAGTGCTAACCCCGGTGAACGTACAACAAACTCATGACATAACACCGACTGCAATCCAGTGCTAATCCCGGTGAACCCCCTTACCAATAGTACATTCTCCTATTGGCACGGAGCCTAGGGTAGGGGAGCATGACTGCCCTGCCTAGTATGTCGAACAATGGGTCGTCACCCAACTCGATATATATTTAAACATATATCTACAATCATATGAACATTTAATCCATTCAAATTATACTTTACCACGTAGGACTCATAGTCCGCTTTGTTATCAATAAAACATATCCGCACACGTGTACTATTATTCGGTCTTCCGAAACAATTTGAACTTCGAAAACAGTTCTTTTTACCTTTTTAAATTGTATATTTAGTTAGGCCTCGGAATAATCTTTCAAACGCATCTTAGAACACCTCAATCGGGTTCCCGGATCAAAAGTTATTGCGAAAACAAAATCAGTGAATAGTTGCTGAAAATCTGCAAAGTGTCGCGACGCGAACTGCTGCCGTCGCGACGCGAAAAGCGACAGAAATATTTGCGTGACAAAACTGGGCCCGGTCGCGACGCGAAGGGGACGGGTCGCGATGCGACCATCTGCAGAAAAGTGCAGGTTTTCCATTTTCTTGCGAAATTCGCTATTCCGCTCAATTCCGATTCTTGTTCCGATTAAAAACAGTTTTGACAACCATAAAAACAGTCCCAATCAAAGTCACACAATCAATCAAATCAATCAAAAACTCATTGTAAACGAATTGTATCAAAACGCGACATATTTTCAATTAACGGTTTTTAACTCGAAAATTCTCGAACTCAAATCACGTAAAATTCATTGTAAAGCGAAAACACCCTAAACGTGAGTAAAACTCACCCTTGAAGCGTGAGCCGATACCCGGCCGAAATCACCGAGTAACCACACGAACATTCCCCGCATAAACTTTCCGTTGCGACGACGCTCAAATCCGCTTCCAAAGCTTTCCACTCGATCACGAAACCTCTTATTGACCGAAATACCGAATTCCTCGAAATCCTCCATGGAGACTATTCATCATCCCTAACCTCCCAAACTACTATTCATCCATAACCCCAAATCTTTGATTTTCAACCCCAAATCACCCAACTAGCTTGCAATCTTTCAATAGAACATCCTTCACCGATCCATCATCCTTGGGTTCGCGCCAAACACAATCCTAAGCTATCCTTAAGCTTCAACCATCGAAACCTCACTTTTGAGCTCAAATTCGAAAATGGTGGATTTGAGGAGAGTGAGTTGATGATGAAGATTTTGGTACCAAAACGAAGAGAAAGTAACGCTGAACGTTTTTCGTGTTGAAAGAAGTCGTTTTGATGAACCGAACTAACCCATTTTTGCTCTTCTTCGTCCATGCCCCTTTCCTTTTCTTTCTTTTTTGTCTCTTTTCTCTTCTCTGTATCTCGCCTCCTCCCCTTTCTTTCTTTCTTTTATTAATTCTTTTCTTCTCTTCTTCCACTACACACACATACATGTATACATATATATTTATTTAATATATACGTGGTAACGTGGTCCAATTACCATATTGATCTAAATCTCTTATTTTAATTCCAAAACTTCCTTGACCTGTATTATTCGGTTAACGATCCGATGCCAAACAATAAATAATTTTAGCACTCGATAAATTTACCCGTCAAGTACTAAATTAATTTGATTGGGTTAACACCCAAATAATTCTACTAATTATTTTGAGGGTGTTACAAGGCTAATTAAATCTGTTAACTTTAAAATTGTCTTGATTTTCACGGGATAAAGTTCCGACTAATTAAATTTTGTCTGAGTCCATACATTACCCACTACCAAAATATCAATCTTATCATTTTTCCAACTAAGCAATCTACTATCTTCTACTATCTATCTATACCATTTACCCACTACCAAAATTACAATTTTATCCTTTTCACTTTTTCACTTTTTCAAACTTTTTTACTTTTTCACTCTCTCACACACTTTTTCACTCTCCCTCACTTTTTACTCTCTTCTCCTATTTCTTTTTCCAATTCTCTCATTTCTCTATTTTTCATATTTTTTCACTCTCTCTCACACACTTTTTCTTTCTCTTCTCCTCTTTCTTCCTCTAATTCTCCCATGTCTCTATTTTTCACAATATACCTACTTTTATTTAATCTACATGTCACCTTCATTTTTCCTCTTTACTATTTTAAAATTTTAAGTTTTGACAAAATTTTAATATTTGTTTTAGGCTAATTAAATCTGTTAACTTTAAAATTGTCTTGATTTTCACGGGAAAAAGTTCTGACTAATTTTAATTTTGTCTGAGTCCATACATTACCCACTACCAAAATATCAATCTTATCATTTTTCCAACTAAGCAATCTACTATCTATCTATACCATTTACCCACTACCAAAACTACAATTTTATCCTTTTCACTTTTTCAAACTTTTTCACTCTCTCACACACTTTTTCACTCTCCCTCACTTTTTACTCTATTCTCCTATTTCTTTTTCCAATTCTCTCATTTCTCTATTTTTCATATTTTTTCACTCTCTCTCACACACTTTTTCATTCTCTTCTCCTCTTTCTTCCTCTAATTCTCCCATTTCTCTATTTTTCACAATATACCTACTTTAATTTAATCTACATGTCACCTTTATTTTTCCTCTTTACTATTTTAAAATTTTCAAATTTTGACAAAATTTTAATATTTGTTTTAGGCTAATTAAATCTGTTAACTTTAAAATTGTCTTGATTTTCACGGGATAAAGTTCTGACTAATTAAATTTTGTCTGAGTCCATGCATTACCCACTACCAAAATATCAATCTTATCATTTTTCCAACTAAGCAATCTACTATCTTCTACTATCTATCTATACCATTTACCCACTACCAAAATTACAATTTTATCCTTTTCACTTTTTCACTTTTTCAAACTTTTTCACTTTTTCACTCTCTCACACACTTTTTCACTCTCCCTAACTTTTTACTCTCTTCTCTTATTTCTTTATCCAATTCTCTCATTTCTCTATTTTTCTTATTTTTTCACTCTCTCATACACTTTTTCATTCTCTTCTCCTCTTTCTTCCTTTAATTCTCCCATGTCTCTATTTTTCACATTATACCTACTTTAATTTAATCTACATGTCACCTTCATTTTTCCTCTTTACTATTTTAAAATTTTCAAATTTTGACAAAATTTTAATATTTGTTTTAGGCTAATTAAATCTGTTAACTTTAAAATTGTCTTGATTTTCATGGGATAAAGTTCTGACTAATTTTAATTTTGTCTGAGTCCATACATTACCCACTACCAAAATATCAATCTTATCATTTTTCCAACTAAGCAATCTACTATCTATCTATACCATTTACCCACTACCAAAACTACAATTTTATCCTTTTCACTTTTTCACTTTTTCAAACTTTTTCACTTTTTCACTCTCTCACACACTTTTTCACTCTCCCTCACTTTTTACTCTATTCTCCTATTTCTTTTTCCAATTCTCTCATTTCTCTATTTTTCATATTTTTTCACTCTCTCACACACTTTTTCATTCTCTTCTCCTCTTTCTTCCTCTAATTCTCCCATTTCTCTATTTTTCACAATATACCTACTTTAATTTAATCTACATGTCACCTTTATTTTTCCTCTTTACTATTTTAAAATTTTCAAATTTTGACAAAATTTTAATATTTGTTTTAGGCTAATTAAATCTGTTAACTTTAAAATTGTCTTGATTTTCACGGGATAAAGTTCTGACTAATTAAATTTTGTCTGAGTCCATACATTACCCACTACCAAAATATCAATCTTATCATTTTTCCAACTAAGCAATCTACTATCTTCTACTATCTATCTATACCATTTACCCACTACCAAAATTACAATTTTATCCTTTTCACTTTTTCACTTTTTCAAACTTTTTCACTTTTTCACTCTCTCACACACTTTTTCACTCTCCCTAACTTTTTACTCTCTTCTCCTATTTCTTTATCCAATTCTCTCATTTCTCTATTTTTCATATTTTTTCACTCTCTCATACACTCTTTCATTCTCTTCTCCTCTTTCTTCCTTTAATTCTCCCATGTCTCTATTTTTCACATTATACCTACTTTAATTTAATCTACATGTCACCTTCATTTTTCCTCTTTACTATTTTAAAATTTTCAAATTTTGACAAAATTTTAATATTTGTTTTAGGCTAATTAAATCTGTTAACTTTAAAATTGTCTTGATTTTCATGGGAAAAAGTTCTGACTAATTTTAATTTTGTCTGAGTCCATACATTACCCACTACCAAAATATCAATCTTATCATTTTTCCAACTAAGCAATCTAATATCTATCTATACCATTTACCCACTACCAAAATTACAATTTTATCCTTTTCACTTTTTCACCTTTTCAAACTTTTTAACTTTTTCACTCTCTCACACTTTTTCACTCTCCCTCACATTTTACTCTCTTCTCCTATTTCTTTTTCCAATTCTCTCATTTCTCTATTTTTCATATTTTTTCACTCTCTCTCACACACTTTTTCATTCTCTTCTCCTCTTTCTTTCTCTAATTCTCCCATTTCTCTATTTTTCACAATATACCTACTTTAATTTAATCTACATGTCACCTTCATTTTTCCTCTTTACTATTTTAAAATTTTCAAATTTTGACAAAATTTTAATATTTGTTTTAGGCTAATTAAATCTGTTAACTTTAAAATTGTCTTGATTTTCACGGGATAAAGTTTTGACTAATTAAATTTTGTCTGAGTCCATACATTACCCACTACCAAAATATAAATCTTATCATTTTTCCAACTAAACAATCTACTATCTTCTACTATCTATCTATACCATTTACCCACTACCAAAATTACAATTTTATCCTTTTCACTTTTTCACTTTTTCACTTTTTCAAACTTTTTCACTTTTTCACTCTCTCACACACTTTTTCACTCTCCCTCACTTTTTACTCTCTTCTCCTATTTCTTTCTCCAATTCTCTCATTTCTCTATTTTTCATATTTTTTCACTCTCTCTCACACACTTTTTTATTCTCTTCTCCTCTTTCTTCCTCTAATTCTCTCATGTCTCTATTTTTCACAATATACCTACTTTAATTTAATCTACATGTCACCTTCATTTTTCCTCTTTACTATTTTAAAATTTTCAAATTTTGACAAAATTTTAATATTTGTTTTAGGCTAATTAAATCTGTTAACTTTAAAATTGTCTTGATTTTCACGGGATAAAGTTCTGACTAATTTTAATTTTGTCTGAGTCCATACATTACCCACTACAAAAATATTAATCTTATCATTTTTCCAACTAAGCAATCTACTATCTATCTATAGCATTTACCCACTACCAAAATTACAATTTTATCCTTTTCACTTTTTCACTTTTTTAAACTTTTTCACTTTTTCACTCTCTCACACACTTTTTCACTCTCCCTCACTTTTTACTCTCTTCTCCTATTTCTTTTTCCAATTATCTCATTTCTCTATTTTTCATATTTTTTCACTCTCTCTCACACACTTTTTCATTCTCTTCTCCTCTTTCTTCCTCTAATTCTCCCATTTCTCTATTTTTCACAATATACCTACTTTAATTTAATCTACATGTCACCTTAATTTTTCCTCTTTACTATTTTAAAATTTTCAAATTTTGACAAAATTTTAATATTTGTTTTAGGCTAATTAAATCTGTTAACTTTAAAATTGTCTTGATTTTCACGGGATAAAGTTCTGACCAATTAAATTTTGTCTGAGTCTATACATTACCCACTACCAAAATATCAATCTTATCATTTTTCCAACTAAGCAATTGGAGTATATTTAGGTAATTTTATTTTTTCACTTTTTCAAACTTTTTTACTCTCACACACTTTTTCAAACTTACCATTTACCTATTAACAAAATATCAATTTTATGCTTTTCCCAACTAAATAATTGGAGTATAATCAATCATTTAAAAAAAATTATTCATTTTTATAATTTACACAAACTACTCAAACCTACTTTTTTTAAACTTTTTCCCACAACTATTTAAAAAAAAATATTCATTTTTATAATTTACTCAAACTACTAAAATTACTAAAATCAATTAAAATGAGTAAAACCAATTAATTTTTTCATAAAAAATAAAATCAATCAATTTAATCACTACAAAAAATTACCAAATAACTATTTTATAATTAATAAAAAGGAGTAAAATGCCAACGGGAGTGGCAACGAGAGTGAGAGTGCCAACGGGAGTGGCAACGAGAGTGCCAACGGGAGTGGCAACGAGAGTGCCAACGGGAGTGCCAACAGGAGGACCAACGAAGATGCAAATGGGAGGGGCAACGGGGATGCATATTTTACCTCTAATGTCCAAATACAATATTATGGATCAATGTAGTTCTGATTGTCAACGGGGATGCATATTCCACTTTGAATTTCAAATCATACATTTTGGACATTGTTCACAACTTATCAATATCTTCCAAATTACTATTATGACTTCATGGTAATACACCGACCATACAGTATCACCCGTGCGTATGCACGGGTAAAAAACTAGTGTATGATTTGAAATTCAAAGTGGAAAGAGATAGGTATTATGTCATATAACTTACAAATGAAAATTATATTGAGTCGAAGAAATTAAACGAGATTGACAATCAGAATTACATTGATTCATAATAGTTCCAGAAGGGTAGCTCACGTGGTTTAGTGAAAGGGACATCGTTGGTGGAAAAACGTAGGTGTACGGGGTTCGAACCCTGCTCCCCCCTCCCCTCTAACAACTAACACACTAATTACTAACCACTTTGCCTATCTATAAAAAAACATTCATCCATAATAATGTATTTTGACATTAGAGGTAAAATATGCATCCCCATTGACCCTCCCTTTACATACTCGTTGGCCCTTCCGTTGGCGCTCACGTTGGCCCTCTCGTTGGTGCTCAGGGGCGGACCCACGTAGGGCCCAGTGTGTGCAAAAAGTTTTAAAATTTTCGAATATACCCCTAAATTTTTTTATTTTGACACCTATTTTTTTATTAATTGATATATTTAATCAATCATGTATTTTAAAAATATAAATGAGATGATAATATTGGCATAGGCATACACAGACTGCAGAGTGGGAAACGTGAATAAATTAATTTTTGAGACTATGAAAAGGTAAATATCTGACATGCGCAGGTGAGATAATGGTTTGCTATCAAAAACAAAACATAGAAAAGAAGGGGGAGGGATCTCCTGCTCCTCTCTCACAGTCTCACGTATCTGTCTCTGATTCACAATTTTTTCCTTGCATTTCTGGTTCTGCTTGCAATAGTAAATATGCCAATATTACCAAAAAAATCTCTTGTTTTAGTCATGTCGCAATTTTTAATGCACTATATTTTTATGGACAAAAAACATATTTTGAGAGAGAATTTTGCCGCTCACTGTGATTCCCGACTCGAGGAATTTGTCTCTGCAGTTGCACGCAGAAGATACTTGATTTATACCCCAAAAGTTTAGTAGCCTGACCATCCTGGACCAAGGTCCTAGATACACCACTGTTGGTGCTTCCGTTGGCGCTCCTGACGCCCTCGTTGCCGCTCCCGTTTGGCTCGCGAAAAAAGCAAATGAGATTTAGTTTTTGATATTTTTCGAAAAAAATATTTTGAAATTTTCTAGAGTATCGTTTTTTTGACAATTAGTAGTGATTAAATTAATTGGCTTTATTAGTTTGAGTAGATTATAGTAATTTAAAAAAAAAATTTAAATAAAAAAATTAGGATTACAGTTTTTTTAAGTTGGCTTTATCGTTTCTTTAAAAAGAATTTTTTAAAGAAAAAAAATTAGGATTTAGTAACTCCACTGAAACTTATAGTAAATTAAAAAAGAATTTTTTATAAGAAATATGTATCTCCATTGGCACTCTCATTGGCACTCCCGTTGGCCCTCCTCTTGTTAGCACTCCCGTTGCACTCCTGTTGGCATTTTACTACTTTTTAGTAATTTGGTAATTTTTTGTAGTGGTTAAATTGATTAAGTAGTTTTAATAGAGAGATTAATTTGGTAATTTTAGTAGTTTTAATAGAGAAATTATAGTAAATAATAAATTTTAGAGTATTTAATTATTGAGTATAATATGAATTTAATAATTTAGTTTTTTAAAATTTTGGTAAAGGTATGGGTTTTTTTTTTGACACAAATGTATTTGTTTTATTGATAAAATATTTTTTGACAAAAGGTTTTTTTTTTTACAATTAATGGTGGTTAAATTGATTGATTTTAGTAATTTGAGTAAATTACAAAAATAAATAAAAAATTTATTTTTTTAATCATTTTTTTTTACAATAATTGAATCATATTTTTTAAATTATGAAAAAAGACTTTTGTTTAAAAAAAAGGTTTTAAAAAAAGAACAATTTTTAAATAAAAAAACAATTTAAAAAAAAACAGTTTTTAAAAAAAAATGAATTTTTAAAAAAAAAGAAACGAAAATAAAAAAATTAAAAAAATTAAAAAAATTTTAAAAAAATAACGAAATTTAAAAAAATATATATATATAAAAACTGTCACGCGTCAGCGTGTCAGTGCGCGTCAGCGTGTCTGCCCGTCTGTTGACTTTTTTTTTTGAAAATATGAGCAAAATCTGTTTTTTTTGTCTTTTAGTGGTGAATTGACTAAAATACCCCTAATTTTTGACAAATGACAAAATTTTAAGATGTCTAAAAATGTAAAAGTGCTAGCATTGGTTTTTATTAGATAGAAAGTTGATGTAACACCCTGAACTTTAGACGTCACAAAGTCTAGGCTGTTAGCCACTTTAATACAATCAGAGTTCTAAGTCATTAACGAATTCGAATAAACACAGTTCAAATCCAAATAATGAATTAGATTTAGCACATTGACTTAATACAACATAAAACCTAATGTATCAAAACTATAATACATAATCCTTGACCGGGGAAACTAACAATAAACGTAAGTCTCCGAGGGTCTCTTAACTCAATACCCGAAAACAGCTACTACATTCCTTTGCGGTGCCGAAACTTAACCTGCCAATCTGAAAAATATAAACAATAAACAATGAGATTACAAATCTCAGTGAGCTCTTTCGCGACCCCTCACATTTCCTCTCATCGTCATTTTTCTTTATCTTTTCACTTGTCGTAACGTAATCCAAAAGTGATTGAACAATATCAACCACAGCGGAGAACCCAACCCGAATAACCATAAAGAGCCACAACTCAATCTGGGTGAACCATAAAGGGCCTTGAACTTAGGAGACATGACCTCCCATTCCAAGTACGCTACTTACCATAACGAGATCGTCATCCCCATAGTGTTTTAATATATCCATAATTATATTCTCACTCGTTCGTTCCTTTCATAAAACATGTCTTTCATTTGATCAAAGACCTTCACATAATCATAGCCTCTTTCATTCATTCAATAACATAACTTAGGAAATCCTCATCTCATCAATCATTCCTACGTGTTTTTCACGAATTACGGCTTATTTATCAATACATAGGGTTGGGGAAGGGATTAGAATGGGTTTGGAATTGATTAGAATGGATTTGAACATGTTTATAAATTTTGGACAGAAAGGTCAGCACGGGTTGTGCCAAAATCGGCACGAGTCGTGCTGACTTATCAGCATTACTAAAAAACCTGTTTTCGTGTGAATTTCTCATTCTGATCGATTCCGAAACTTATTCCGATCGATACCCAACTTAAACATGCATTGTTTCAGTATCAAACAACAACCAATAACGAATCCAATCAATCAACATTCCAAAACATCATTCAATCACAATATTAGAGGTAATCAACTTGTCAAATCCCATTCAAACATATGAGCATATTTCATTCATTTATTAACTTAGACATATGAGGTGCTGTTAGTTCTTGTAAACAAATTTAGACAATTCAACTTGGTACAAACATGCATGTATTTCATAACACAATCAATCACAATGGAAAATCATCCAAGACACAAAACTTAGGAAAAGAACTCACAATTCATAGTTGGATAGCTCATGCAAGCAAGGATTTCGATTCCAATGGTTCATCAAGACATCAACAAGTTCCCCAATTGCAAACCAGCTTCTAAACACTTCCTTTGACTTCTCTAAGCTTCAATGTAGCTACCCATTTTCCCTATCCATCTCTCATCCTAGACATGCAACAACCCCCAGCTCCATTCTAGCCCAAACACTTACATGAAACCTCCAAAATCATTCTTCTTAGCAACAATGAAACCCCAAGGCAACCAAGCTTAAAAATAAGTTCCTAACAACAATGTGACTTCCAAATCTGAACTCGAGTGTTTCCTACCCCAATGTGAGCTCCAAATGATGGAAATCTAGTAGTTAAACTCACATGCAATATCAAGGAACAATCCTAGCTTCTATCCCTCATGTATGTCGAATTGAAGATGAAGAAGAAGGGATTCCAAATGCTTTGTTTTAGATGATGTTTCTGGTTTTCTTTTCAAGTTGAAGTGAGGTGGAGATGGTAGGAATATCAAATGAGGCAACTAATGAAGAGTTTTGGTTCAGCCCTTGCTTCTCTTTCTCTAACTCTTGAGTTCTCTCTCTCTCTCAAACCCATTATCTTGTTATGATGAATGCTGGAAATAAAAGTGAATAATGTTTTGATTTTTAACATTTCAGCTGGCTTACAATTTATGGGCTTGGGATACATGGGTTAATGTGCCATTTTTTTAATGAAGACAGATTACTAGTGGCACCCTCTTGTTTTACTAAGGCTATAATTTCTAAGGTGTAATTACTCACATCAAAGCGTAATATTTGAGCGACCAATTTCATCCGAAGCAATTTAAAATAGTAATTACTATACAAAAGCATACCATTATTCTCACAAATCTCATTTCATTTATTGAAACTAGCACACAAACACTCAAGGAATTCATTTATCCAAGCAATTCGAATCATTAATTATTGACCCAAACAACAATTAACTAAAATAATTGAATCAAGGAATTTGGGAATGTTACAATTGATTTGAGGTAAACGTACAAATATAGGTGAGATTTAGGTTGTCTTTGAAAAAATATGGATAACTTACCCAATCTCGCTTCTATTCACTCAAAATCTAAGTCATGTATATAACTAGTTTAATATCAACGGGAAGTAAATACATGGAAATATTTTAATTGATAGAGATAGTGGCGCCCATGGAATGAAGGTAAGGGGCGCCACCTTGTCTAATCCAATACTAGGATAAACCTATGTATGTTAGGATCACCACAAGAAAAGTATTTCTTGATAAAGATCAAATAAAATAGTCCAATCCAGAACCTAGAGAGTATGAACTCAAAATATGGATAAAATCTTTGTTAAAAATTCAATCACACTTACACGCTCTCTATTTGTAATAAGAGGAGTGCTTGTTGTTACAAGAAAAGGAAGACCAAAAGCTATTACAACTCTTCTAGTTATGGAATTCGAAATAAGCAAGGTGGAATCCTAAGCTAGTGTAATAAAAATCAATTACAAGCAATTCAAGACTAGGAAAGGTTACAAAAACACAACTTAATGGAAATTACACTCCATAATGCGCCAATAATGAGGTGTTGGAGCATTTATCCCTTTGTTTTGTAACTCATTGGCTTTAACTCATTGGCTTTGATCGTCATTCAAGTCTTTCTTGTAACTCCTTGGCTTTAACTCCATGGGTTTGATTGTCATTCAAGTCTTTCTTTGATGCAACAATTATTGACTCTATCATCACATATGGAATACGCGACTAACACACCACTTGAAGTTGATTAAACACACCAAAATAAACAACTTAGTGTCTTGTTTCCAAAAATATCAATTGGTCACATGTGCTTTTATTTAATTAAAAAAAATGACTTGGATGCCTTTTTTTTGTCATGCAACTTGCGCCTCCTCCATAGCTTGTATGACAAGCATGGTTTTTGGTGCAATTACATATTTGCCCTCATTTGACATTGCTTTGGTTATGAATTGAACTAAACTTTCTTGGACTCTCCTTGCCCTCGACCTAGTCATTGGACCTCGTAAATTTTGAAAGGCATCTTGGTGTCCTCACCATTCCCTCCCTCTTGAGAATAATTCTACCTCGAATTGAAATCTTCATCACCTATATCAAAAGGAGACAAGTCAACAACATTAAAAGTGACACTAACACCATACTCACCGGGGATGTCCACTTTATAAGCATTATCATAGATTTTGGCAATTACTTGAAAAGGACCATCACCCCTAGGCATTAATTTGGATTTCCTTTGTGTTGGAAACCTTTCTTT
This sequence comes from Astragalus membranaceus, assembly GCA_039519185.1. NCBI lineage: Eukaryota > Viridiplantae > Streptophyta > Magnoliopsida > Fabales > Fabaceae > Astragalus > Astragalus membranaceus. The sequence continues at coordinate 140,645,610 of CM076849.1, read as the reverse complement.
CCTCATATGAACCCAAACCCAATCCCCGGGTTCAAAAGTGACTTGTTTGCGCCCTTTATTGGCACTTTTGGCATAGCCTTGATTTTTCTTTTCAATTTGCATTTTGATTTTCTCATGCAAATTTCTTACAAATTAAGCTTTGGCTTTGCCATATTTATGCTTCAAAAGAGATGTGTTAGGTAATGGTAGAAGATCAAGAGGAGTTAAAGGATTATAACCATACACAATCTCAAATGGGGAGTGATTAGTGGTACTATGGACAGCCCTATTATAAGCAAACTCAACATGTGGTAGCCATGTTTCCCACATTTTCAAATTCTTTGAAAGCGCAACCCTTAAAAGAGTAGAGAGAGTTCAGTTTACTACTTCTGTTTGCCCATCAGTTTAGGGATGACAGGTTGTAGAGAATAGAAACTTAATTTCGACTTTACCCCACAAAGTTCTCCAGAAGTGGCTTAGAAATTTAGTGTCTCGGTAAGACACTATGCTTTTTGGTAGGCCATGTTGGCGCACACCACTTCTTGGAAAAACAAAATCAGCAATGTGGCAAGCATCATCCACCTTTTTGCATGGAATGAAATGTGCCATCTTTGAGAACCTGTCCGCAACAACAAAAATAGAATCTTTCTCGCTCTTTGTTTTAGGTAACCCCAAGACAAAGTCCATGGAAAGGTCAATCCAAGGATATTCAGGAACAGGAAATGGAGTATATAAACCATGGGGCATAACTTTGGATTTGGCCTTCTTGCAAACAATGCACCTTTCACAATTTTTTTGCACATCAACTTTCATGGGAGGCCAATAAAAATGTTCTTTCAAAATTTCCAAAGTTTTAGGAACACCAAAATGTCCCATTAAACCCCCTTCATGCGCCTCTTTGACTAAGAGTTCTTTAATGGATCCTTTTGGCACACACAACCTTTTTTCTTTAAACAAATAATCATTGTGCCTAAAAAATCCATTATGGGCAGCATGCACACATTCAGCATATTTAACAGAAAAATAAAGATCATGCTCATACGATTCCTTATTGTGTTCAAGACCAACAAATTTAGTTTCAAGGGTAGAGAGTAAGGCGTACCTTCTTGACAATGCCTCGGCCACAACATTGACTTTACCCTTCTTATGCTTAATCACATAAGAAAATTGCTCCAAAAATTGAACTCATTTAACATGCCTCTTGTTCCACTTACCTTGTCCTTTTAGATACTTCAAGGACTCATGATCACTATGAATGAAAAATTCTTTGGGCAGCAAATAATATTGCCATGTGTCATACCCCAATTTTGTCCGGCTTAGGTCCAAACCCTAATTTTCCACACAAAAATAAATTATGCATTGCATTTTGGGTCTTAGAAACCATTCCAAAGTTTTTGAAATCATTTTTAGGGTTAGAATGCACTTTTTGGGAAATTAGGGTTTTTAGGGTCAAAAAGGGCATTTTGGTCATTTCTCACAAAAGGGCTTATAAAAATAATTTTGCATGAAAATATTTTTATAACCTCATGCATGCAAGATAAAATAGGGCAAGCACATGTGTTATGAAAATATTTTTATGCATATAATATATTCTTGACGAATAAGGAAGGTATCCATACTTTCAGGAAAGCAAATAATCGATTACCTTCTTGTTTCATTCAAGCAAATAATCGATTACACTCTCTATGAAAACAAGCAAATAATCGATTATTCCCTTTCCCTTTTGAAGCACATAATCGATTATTACAATTTAAGGAAGATATCCATACTTTCAGGAAAGCAAATAATCGATTACCTTCTTGTTTCATTCAAGCAAATAATCGATTACACTCTCTATGAAAACAAACAAATAATCGATTATTCCCTTTCCCTTTTGAAGCACATAATCGATTATTACAATTTAAGGAAGGTATCCATACTTTCAGGAAAGCAAATAATCTGTAACACCCCGGTATATTTATTTGATAAAAACACCCGAGTGCACATCAATAAACATCAGAGATAAAAATTCCTGTTTAGACACTGAATACCACTATAAAATTTTTGCTGAAATACAACATAACCATCTTATACACAAATAAGACCATACGGTACTCAGACCATAAATTGTCAGCAACTGTGGTAATCAGAGTCATACAAGAAAGCGGAAAGAAAGATAAACAAAACACTAATGCCATAGTGTTGTGATACATGGACAACAGGAGGAAATTAAACTTAAACGTAAAACTAAGTCATCATCCTTCACCCGGAGCCACCTACTCGTGCCTCTGAGGTTTCTTCTGTCCCTGTTTATCTGTAAAACAACAACATTTAAACAGTGAGATACAATCTCAGTGAGTTCTACCGAGACCCCTACTAACACTCTCGGTTCAATTATGAATTTTTATATAACGTGACACGGCACCGACTGCGTTACCGCTTCCAAACCCGGTGAACCGCATTACTTAACTTTTAACAGATCACCGACTGCGTTACCGCTTCCAAACCCGGTGAACCTGTTATGACTCAGTACGACACCGACTGCGTTACCGCTTCCAAACCCGGTGAATCGTACAACAAACAATTTGACATAACACCGACTGCGTAACCGCTTCCAAACCCGGTGAACCCCCTTACCAATAGTGTTTCCTAATGGCACGGAGCCTAGGGTAAGGGATCATGACTGCCCCGCCTAGTATGTCAACATGGGTCGTCACCCAAACTCGATATAATATATATATCTACAATCATATGAACATTTAGTTCATTAAATTTTACTTTACCACACAGGACTCATAGTCCATTTGTTATCAATAAAACGTATCCGCACACGTGTACTATTATTCGGTTTTTCGAAACGGTTTAGACATCCAAAAAGCGTTTTATAAAACCCTTTGTAACACACCCAAAATCATGGCGTCATAAGCCTAATATCATTATATAAGGGTCAGGAAAGGATTAGGAGAGGATTGGAATCGAAACGGAATCATTTAGGGTACTTTGAAAAATTTGGACAGAAGCACACGCACGGGTCGTGCCCCTGGGACGCACGGGTCGTGCGCCCTGTTTGACATTTTTAAACACTGAACCCGAACCAGGCACACGGTTCGTGCACCCTGGACGCACGGATCGTGCGCATGCGCACGGATCGTGCCCCTAGGACGCACGGGTCGTGCGCCCTGTCAAGCATTTTTAAAAACTGAAACCGAACCAGGCGCACGGGTCGTGCCCCTGGTACGCACGGGTCGTGCGCATTTGACAGCATTGCAAAAATAGCCATTTTCATGAAAATCCGCTTTCCGTTTTATCCGAAACTCGCTCCGATCGATTCCTAACTCGAAAACAGATCATACCAGACAATATACAAGTCCAATCAACACCAAACAATCAAGCAATTCAATCAAAAACTCAAGGATTACGAATTTCATTAAAACGCGATATATTTCAAAATAACGTTTTCGACTCGAAATCTTTCGAAACTAAGTCACACAATTTATTTCAAAACGGAATAAGCCTAAACGTGAGTAAAACTCACCCTTGAAGCGAGAGCCGATATCGAACCGAATTTGCCGAGATGTCGAAATCACCGAATCGAACCCAAACAACACCGAACCGCTCCTAACTTCGTTCCGAGCTTCCAATCGCGTTCAATCCGCTCCTAGCTTCGATCCTAAGCATAACCCAATCACCAATACAACCTATTAATCCTTGATTTCAACAAATTTCTCCACAAAACCCTCAATTTTCGAAATCAAAAAGGAAGGGGAAAAGTGGAGGGGAACCTTACCAAATTCTTGGGTTATGATGAGGGAGGAAAAATGATGAAGATGTTGAATTTTGGAGGGTTGGGCTTCACCCCTCTTCTTCCTTTCTCTTCTTCTTTCCTCTTCTTCTTTCTCTTTTCCTTCTCTTCTTTTCCTTCTCTTTTCTCTTCTTTTCTTTCTCTGTTCCCTTCTCTCTCGTGGACCCTTCTCTCTCGTGGACCCTTCTTTCTTTTCTTTAAACACATACACACACACATATTTAATTAATAAATACGTGGTAGCGTGGTCCAATTACCGTATTGATCTAATTCCCTTATTTCGATTTCGAAACTTCCTTGGTCCGTATTATTCGGTCAACGATCCTGAGGCAGCCAATAATTAATTTTAGCACTCAATAATTTTACCAATTAAGTACCAAATTAATGTAATTGGGTTAACATCCAAATAATTCGATTGATTATTTTGAGGATGTTACATTCTCCCCAACTTGAAAGAATTTTGTCCTCAAAATTAAACACAACGTACCTTAAGAAAACAAATACGGATACTGAGTCCGCATATCGTCCTCCAACTCCCAAGTAGCTTCCTCGACGGAAAAACCATCCCAAACCACCTTGACAATGGGAATTGACTTCGTCCGTAGCGTTCTCTCGCCATGTTCCATGATGTAATTTGGGTGAGGTTGGAAAGACAAGTCCGGTCGAAGGTCAATCGTTTCAAAATCTAACGGTTGACTTGGATCGGGAATGTACTTCCGCAACTGAGACACATGAAACACATCATGAAGGTTTGACAATGGCGGAGGTAAAGCAATACGGTATGCCAGAGGCCCAACTCGCTCGATAATTTGGAATGGTCCAATATACCGAGGACTGAGTTTCTTCACCCGTAAGGCCCTACCTGTGCCAATTGTTGGTGACAATTTCAAAAACACATGATCACCCGATTCAAACTCTAACGGCCTTCTCCTTTTGTCGGCATAACTCTTTTGCCTACTCTGAGCAGCTTTCATTCTTTCCCTGATCTGGCGGATCTTTTCAGTAGTGTCATGAACCATCTCGGGTCCTAACAATCGGTTCTCACCTACTTCCCACCAACACAATGGAGTTCTACATTTCCTACCATACAATGCTTCATAAGGTGCCATTCGGATACTGGAATGATAACTATTGTTGTAAGAGAATTCCACCAACGGAAGATGATCCTCCCATTTCTTCCCATTATCAAGTACTGAAGCCCTAAGCATATCCTCTAATGTTTGGATAGTTCTCTCGGTCTGCCCATCTGTCTGCGGGTGATAAGCGGTACTAAGAAGTACTTTAGTCCCCAATGCTTCATTCAGAGCTTTCCAAAATCGAGAAGTGAATTTCGGATCTCGATCCGACACTATACTGGTAGGAACCCCATGTAACCTTACTATGTTCTTTAAATACACCTCAGCGAGCTTGGATACTTTACTGCTAGAACGAACTGGAATAAAATGAGCTGATTTGGTTAACCGATCTACAACTACCCAAATGGAGTCGTTACCGGCTTGAGACCTTGGCAACGCCATTACAAAATCCATGGAAATGTCTTCCCATTTCCACACTGGCACGTCTAGTGGCCGTAGCAGACCAGCAGGCTTCTGATGTTCAATCTTAACTCTTTGGCAAGTTAAGCATTTTGATACAAATTCAGCAATCTCTAACTTCATTCCTTGCCACCAATACATCTGCTTTAAGTCTCTATACATCTTGGTGGATCCAGGATGTACAGAAAATAAACTTCGGTGTGCTACCTCTAGCACTTGCCTTTTAATACTCTCATCGTCGGGCACACAGATCCTACCGTTGAAACAAATAACCCCATCACTATCCTCGGTAAAATCTGGCAACACTTTCTGTGATTGTAGTTTTACATCAACTCCCTGTGCTAAGCGAATAGAATCCCTTATGGAACTAGAGATTCTCATGTGGCTCAACACCAACCGGTTCCTTTTTGGCTTTGAATCCAAATTTAAGTCCCGGAAAGATTCCAATAACTCCATTTCATGCATCATTAACCCTGCTATATGAATGGATTTCCTACTTAGTGCATCGGCTACAACATTAGCTTTTCCCGGATGATACTTCAATTCGAAGTCATAATCCTTCAGAAATTCCACCCATCTTCTCTGCCTGTTATTCAACTCCTTCTGGTCAAACAAATATTTCAAGCTTTTATGATCACTAAAGACTTCGAAACGAGACCCATACAGGTAATGTCTCCAAATCTTCAGTGCGTACACAATAGCTGCTAACTTCAGATCATGAGTCGGATAATTCTCTTCATGAGTCTTCAACTGTCTGGAGGCATAAGCTACAACTTGTTGGTTCTGCATGAGAACACATCCCAAACCCCTCCCAGAAGCATCGCTGAAAATCTGAAAATCCAGAGATGGATCTGGAAGAATTAGGATTGGAGCAGAAGTCAACCTAACCTTCAACTCTTGAAAACATTCCTCACAATCGGCATCCCATATAAACGGTTGGGCCTTACGAGTTAACCGAGTAAGCGGAAGAACCAATTGTGAAAAACCTTGAATAAACCTTCTATAGTAACCAGCTAGACCCAAGAAACTTCTTATTTCTGTAACAGATGTTGGTCGCTCCCAATTCAACAACGCTTCCACCTTACTGGGATCAACCGCAACTCCCGATTGGGAAATCACGTGTCCCAAAAATTTCACTTCCGGCATCCAGAAGTCACACTTCGATGGCTTGGCATACAATTTCTTTTCTCGGAGTACGTTCAGAACAATGCGGAGATGTTGAACATGGTCTTCAATGGTCTTAGAGTACACCAAGATATCATCAATAAAAACTACTACAAACTGATCGAGATAAGTATGGAATACTCGGTTCATGTAATCCATGAATACCGCCGGAGCATTAGTCAAACCGAAGGGCATTACTACGAACTCGTAATGTCCATACCTCGTACGGAAAGCTGTCTTCGGAATATCTAAGGCTCCTACCTTTATTTGATGATAGCCCGATCTCAGATCAATTTTTGAAAATACCACAGCACCTCGAAGTTGGTCAAGCAAATCGTCTATCCTTGGCAAGGGATATTTATTCTTGATCGTCACTTTATTCAGTTGTCGATAATCTAAGCACAACCTCATGCTACCATCCTTCTTTTTGACTAACAACACCGGAGCACCCCATGGAGAAGCGCTCGGTCGAATGAACCTCTTAGAGATCAACTCTTCAAGTTGAGACTTCAATTCCTTTAATTCTAATGGAGACATCCTATAAGGAGCAATAGACATTGATCCTGTACCAGGAATCAATTTTATTGAGAATTCTACCTCTCGGTCAGGAGGTAAGGATGAAACCTCTTCTGGAAAGACATCTAGAAATTCATTTACCACTTGCACAGATGACAAATCTAAACCCGTTTCAGTAGATGCAGACAACATAATAAGAATAGCTTCCGCACCTTGGAATAATGACTGGCTTGCTTCGGTGTAAGAGATCATCACTTCAGAATCTGCCTGTGTCAAGCCTACGGATTCGGAGGCGAAGCTAATGGTTCGATCGGCACAGTTGATCATCACATGATTTTCAGCCATCCAATTCATACCCAGAACAATGTCCATGTTTCTCATAGGCAAGCAAATAAATCTCACAACAAACTGTCTTTCGCCTATGACAAGTAGGCAATTTTCACATAACGCTTGGGTCTGGACACGACCCTTGGCAGCAGTTAAAATAGTTATCGGTTCGATAGCTCAGACAATGCTAGTCCCAACCGATCCACACATGCTTGCGAGATAAAACAGTGAGTTGCACCAGAATCATATAAAATATTGACTGAGTTATTAAAAAGAGATCCCATACCCCTCAGAAGATTATCAGTAGGTGTGATGGTCCGAGCATCTAGAGTGTTGATCCGTCCCTGACTAGGTGCGTTTGGTGCTCTTTGGATGTTCTTCTTTGTTGGGCACTCATTTGCATAGTGGCCCTCCTCATTACAATGATAGCACCTAGTAGATCTTAGTTGACACTCACCACGGTGATACCTTCCGCACTTAGGACAATTTTTAAACCTCGTTTGGTCAGCTGTTTGCACCTGTTTTCCCTTATAATTATTTCCCTTGAATTGTCTGCTTGGAGTAGAAGACTCAGCAACCTTCTTCTTACCCTTCCAATAGTCTTTCTTTTCAGCATACATTTTCCTCAGATCCTCCTCAGCAACATATGCTTGTTGCACTAAGGCAGGATAATTAACCAGAGTGTAAGAACTGAGTCCTTGGCTCACATCAGCTCGGAGACCTTCTTTGAACATTTGCATCTTGCACATATCATTTGGGGCATACCTCCCCAACTCGTAGAACTGAGACAGTCTTTCAAATTTCGCAGCGTATTCCCCAACTGACAAATCACCTTGCTTAAGGTTCACAAACTCTGCTTGTTTACTCAGCTTCTTCACCGAAGGGAAATATTGCTTCAGAAATAATTCCTTGAAGTTGTCCCAAGTGAGGGGAGTTCCTTGGAGTTCCATCATTTGTCTTGCATTACACCACCAGGTGTGGGCATCTTCATCGAGCACATTTGCCGCACATATTACTTTCTCTTCTTCCCCGCATTGCAAGGTTTGAAAAATTTTCTCCATGGAATCAATCCAATAATAAGCAGTCATTGGATCCGGTCCACCCTTGTAAGTCGGGGGCTTCATCTTTTGAAATTGGAAATATGTCCGGTTAGGATCTTCTTGATGAGGTTGGAAATTGGGCTGTTGCAGACCCATTTGGTCATGCTGCATTTGCAACATATCCTGCATCATTTTTTGTTGATTCTCAATGATATTCTGCATCCACTCAAAGTTCGGATCAACAGGAGGAGGAACGCCTCTACCTCTCCTGGCCATGATTCTGCGAAATATGCACAAAGTATTAAGTTGATTAAGCTCAATGTCTAATAGCATACTAAGAAAATCACGATTGGAGAAAGCAAGGACCCTAAAAGCTAAGTCCGACTAGGTCGAACCGCTCTGATACCAACTGTAACACCCCGGTATATTTATTTGATAAAAACACCCGAGTGCACATCAATAAACATCAGAGATAAAAATTCCTGTTTAGACACTGAATACCACTATAAAATTTTTGCTGAAATACAACATAACCATCTTATACACAAATAAGACCATACGGTACTCAGACCATAAACTGTCAGCAACTGTGGTAATCAGAGTCATACAAGAAAGCGAAAAGAAAGATAAATAAAACACTAATGCCATAGTGTTGTGATACATGGACAACAGGAGGAAATTAAACTTAAACGTAAAACTAAGTCATCATCCTTCACCCGGAGCCACCTACTCGTGCCTCTGAGGTTTCTTCTGTCCCTGTTTATCTGTAAAACAACAACATTTAAACAGTGAGATACAATCTCAGTGAGTTCTACCGAGACCCCTACTAACACTCTCGGTTCAATTATGAATTTTTATATAACGTGACACGGCACCGACTGCGTTACCGCTTCCAAACCCGGTGAACCGCATTACTTAACTTTTAACAGATCACCGACTGCGTTACCGCTTCCAAACCCGGTGAACCTGTTATGACTCAGTACGACACCGACTGCGTTACCGCTTCTAAACCCGGTGAATCGTACAACAAACAATTTGACATAACATCGACTGCGTAACCGCTTCCAAACCCGGTGAACCCCCTTACCAATAGTGTTTCCTAATGGCACAGAGCCTAGGGTAAGGGATCATGACTGCCCCGCCTAGTATGTCAACATGGGTCGTCACCCAAACTCGATATAATATATATATCTACAATCATATGAACATTTAGTTCATTAAATTTTACTTTACCACACAGGACTCATAGTCCATTTGTTATCAATAAAACGTATCCGCACACGTGTACTATTATTCGGTTTTTCGAAACGGTTTAGACATCCAAAAAGCGTTTTATAAAACCCTTTGTAACACACCCAAAATCATGGCGTCATAAGCCTAATATCATTATATAAGGGTCAGGAAAGGATTAGGAGAGGATTGGAATCGAAACGGAATCATTTAGGGTACTTTGAAAAATTTGGACAGAAGCACACGCACGGGTCGTGCCCCTGGGACGCACGGGTCGTGCGCCCTGTTTGACATTTTTAAACACTGAACCCGAACCAGGCACACGGTTCGTGCACCCTGGACGCACGGATCGTGCGCATGCGCACGGATCGTGCCCCTAGGACGCACGGGTCGTGCGCCCTGTCAAGCATTTTTAAAAACTGAAACCGAACCAGGCGCACGGGTCGTGCCCCTGGTACGCACGGGTCGTGCGCATTTGACAGCATTGCAAAAATAGCCATTTTCATGAAAATCCGCTTTCCGTTTAATCCGAAACTCGCTCCGATCGATTCCTAACTCGAAAACAGATCATACCAGACAATATACAAGTCCAATCAACACCAAACAATCAAGCAATTCAATCAAAAACTCAAGGATTACGAATTTCATTAAAACGCGATATATTTCAAAATAACGTTTTCGACTCGAAATCTTTCGAAACTAAGTCACACAATTTATTTCAAAACGGAATAAGCCTAAACGTGAGTAAAACTCACCCTTGAAGCGAGAGCCGATATCGAACCGAATTTGCCGAGATGTCGAAATCACCGAATCGAACCCAAACAACACCGAACCGCTCCTAACTTCGTTCCGAGCTTCCAATCGCGTTCAATCCGATCCTAGCTTCGATCCTAAGCATAACCCAATCACCAACACAACCTATTAATCCTTGATTTCAACAAATTTCTCCACAAAACCCTCAATTTTCGAAATCAAAAAGGAAGGGGAAAAGTGGAGGGGAACCTTACCAAATTCTTGGGTTATGATGAGGGAGGAAAAATGATGAAGATGTTGAATTTTGGAGGGTTGGGCTTCACCCCTCTTCTTCCTTTCTCTTCTTCTTTCCTCTTCTTCTTTCTCTTTTCCTTCTCTTCTTTTCCTTCTCTTTTCTCTTCTTTTCTTTCTCTGTTCCCTTCTCTCTCTCGTGGACCCTTCTTTCTTTTCTTTAAACACATACACACACACACATATTTAATTAATAAATACGTGGTAGCGTGGTCCAATTACCGTATTGATCTAATTCCCTTATTTCGATTTCGAAACTTCCTTGGTCCGTATTATTCAGTCAACGATCCTGAGGCAGCCAATAATTAATTTTAGCACTCAATAATTTTACCAATTAAGTACCAAATTAATGTAATTGGGTTAACATCCAAATAATTCGATTGATTATTTTGAGGATGTTACATAATCGATTACCTTCTTGTTTCATTAAAGCACCTAATCGATTACTCACCTGAAAACAATTGAGCCAATAATCGATTATCCATCTCAAGTGATTTGAGCAACTAATCGATTACCTAGTTTCCTAAAATAGATCAAATCTGATTTCCTATAAATAGGACGCTCATTTTTCATTTCAACACACGGATTTTCACCACAATTTCACAACTCCTCTCTGCTTCTCAGACACAGATTTTCACGAGATCAGAGAAAAAACCCATTTTTCTCGAAATCTCTCACATTTTAGAAAAACTCTTCTACGCTTTATTTTTTCGCTCTATTCGTTCCGTTGGTCCGTCTGAGCTGATCTTCTGCAAGAGTTAGTTGGAGTTGCGTTCTTCAAGTGGTAGTATCTGCCTTCATCAGAGGTATTTCTGTCTTTATATTTGTTAATATTTAATCATTGTGATCCATGCCAAAATTGCCCTATGTGATTTAACTTAGTTATAGTGTCATTGTTGATGATGAACCACATGATTCCCACTTATGCCTAGTGCATCATGTTCTGAGTGGTGAAGATGGTCTCAGATGATTCAACCCTTTTAGTTTATATGAAGATTGGCAATGTGATTCACACTTGTGCACTTGTGCACTTAATCTTAAGTGTGAGGATTGACCAAAGTGATTCAACATTCTTTGATACTTTGGTCGCTAAATAATTTGCTTGCCTATGCTGGCCAATGATCATGATTGAGGCAACTTTTTTGCTTGAGCTTACAGCGTCATCGTCTACTCTCATATAGAATATCATCAATACTTAGATAGGTCCATTCCTTACATTGCATCTTCCACTAGATGTGCATTTAGATTCCCCTTGCGTTTTGTAGAAATATTTGAGTATGGTTCTCGCCTAGCATCTTCCACTAGATGTGCATTTAGGTTCAATCTTGCCCACTCTTGTATTTTTGCTTGATGCCCAATTCAAGTTCCCTCCTTGCCTATCTATGCGTTGTGATCTACTATGTGTAGTTTAGACTTGATTTCTGTTGGCAAATTCAAATATTGTTGCTTAATGATTTGATTCCACTGATTGTGTTATGCTTGAATCCACCAATTCTTTCTCGCATTCATTGTTTTCATTTCTAAACGACCTGGCACAAAAACGGTTACTAGTGGCAATCCATCACAACCTTTGATTGGTTTGATTGCCATGAAAGCCTCAATTTCAAAAGAATTTTCGTAAGCATAAAGCAAGCTACTAGTGATAATCCATCACAACCTTTGTTGGTTTGATTATCATGAACGCGTCCAATTTCAAAAAGCATTTGTCTAGGTATCAAAGAATCAAAAGCAAGTTATTAGCGGTGGTCCATCATAACCTTTGTTAGTTTGATCATCATGAAAGCTTTCATTTTCTAAAACCTCATCAAAAATATTTTCATTTTTAAGGCTCGTTAGAACTACGTCGCTTTGATTCCCATTTGGGATACGTAGGAGCGAGTCACATTCTTGTCAAGCGCAACCATAAAAAGTTTAGCATTTGCATAACGAAAAGAAAGGAGTTATTTCCGTAACAAAAAAGAATCACTTTCGCAAACCAAGATCATTTTCAGAACAAAAACCTTTTTCCTTTCTAAAATCATTTTCAACCCATCGTCGCTAGTGGTTAATCAGAACCCTTGTTCGTCTAGCCAATGGTAGCGATGTCCTTTTCCCCAAAGAATAACAAGCGATGATCACTCATAACCTTTGTTAGCTTGATCATTCGTGCCAATCAATCCCTTTCGAAGACCACTTTCAAAAGAGCAAATAAAAACGGGTTGCTACTAATAGTCAATCAGAACCTTTGTTCGTCTGACTAGTGGTATTGACTCTCATTTTCTAGAGTACTTAGCGGTGATTACCCATAACCTTGGTTAGTTTAATCATTCACTAAATGCTCGTCCTATTTCGAAAACTCACTAAAAAAGATAAAAAAACAAAAACTTTTCAAAAGACACATAAGAACTACGTAGCTTTGAGTTCTCCATCACACCGGGAGATACGTAGGAGCGGGCCATGTCCCGTCAAGCGTTTTTTCTAAAAAACCATTTTTCCCCTTTTTTTCATAATAAATAAAGATTTTCATTAAGAATTTCTCAATATGAAGTAGAGAGGCAAAATTAAGTATTTTCAAGTCAACACACTAAAACCACACATTTAATTAAGGCTTAAATACAGTTTTGGTCCCCCTATTTTGACCAATCCACGATTTTGGTCCCTAAAGTTTTAATTTGACGATTTTGGTCCCCCTATTTTCCCAATTTGAAAAATCAAGGTCCCCCACCCCAATTTTGACTCAGTTTGACTGATTGATCCTACGTGGCAGCCCACGTGGACTGCCACGTAGGCACACCCCCCCCACCCCACCCCCCCACCCCCACCCCACCCCTTCTTCTTCCTCGCTCCCCTCCCCGTCGCTCTCGCTCCCCCTCCCCGTCGCTCTCGCTCCCCCTCGCCCCACCCCACCGTGACCCCTCCCCCACCCCCACTGTTCCTCTCCACCTCCCCCCATCGCATCTCCCCACCCCCCATCGATCTCCACCTCCCTCTCTCTCGCTCACCGTGACCCCTCCCCCACCCCCCATCGATTTCCCTCTCTCTCTCTCGCTCACCGTCGCTCTCTCTCGCTCACCGTCGCTCTCTCTCTCCTTCGCATCTCACCGATAGCTCTCGCTCGCCGTTCTCCGCTCGCTCTCGCTCGCCGTTCGCCGCTCGCTCTCCGTTCTCTCTCTGCGTCTCTCTCTCTCTCTCTCTCTCTCTCTCTCTCTCTCTCTCTCTGCGAACTCTGGGGGTGGGGGGAAGAGGGGGAACAGTGGAGGGTGGGGGTGGGGGGTGGGAGGGGGAACAGTGAAGGGGGAGGAGCAACGGGGAGGGGGGTGGGGTGGGATGGGGGTGGGGTGGGGTCGGTGGTGGGGGGGTGGGGTGGGGTGGGGTCGGTGGTGGGGGGGGTGGGGTGGGGTGGGGTTGGTGGTGGGGGGGAGGGGGGTTCACGAGGAAGAAGAAGGGGTGGGGGTGGGGTGGGGGGCAGTCCACGTGGGCTGCCACGTAGGATCAGTCAGTCAAACTGAGTCAAAATTGGGGTGGGGGACCTTGATTTTTCAAATTGGGAAAATAGGGGGACCAAAATCGTCAAATTAAAACTTTAGGGACCAAAATCGTGGATTGGTCAAAATAGGGGGACCAAAACTGTATTTAAGCCTTTAATTAAAGGTTCCCTCTCAGTAGAGAAGGCGTGTGGGGTGCTAACACCTTCCCCGCGCGTAACCGACCCCCGAACCCTATTCTCTAGTTTCGCAAGACCAATCGCTTTCCAAAAAAGGTTTTCCTAATATTTTCCTTAATAAATATTGGTGGCGGCTTCATTGTCTTAGGAAAAGTTGTGAACGAGGAAGGTTCTCCCTCGGGGACTTTTTCGGGCGCAACAGCTGGCGACTCCACTGGGGACTAAAAAACACTTTTTTCAAAAGTGGGTCAAGCCTAATTAATTAAGTGTGTGGTTTGTGTGATTGATTTGAACATCTTGCTTTGCCTCTATTCTTCTTCTTTTTCATAAGCATGTTGCATCCATATGCATTCTTCTTCTATGTTTGCTTTTGTTTAAAATAATAGATAGTTACTTCTTTGCTTAAATGCTTAGTTCCCTCATGCATATTTCCCCTCCCTTGTCATGTCCCCTTCTTCTCAGCTCCCTTTCTGAGGTAAGTAATGTGTTTGTTGTTGGCACCCTAGATTAGTTGAATTTGATTGGTATTGAACCCTAGGGTAGACGACATGTTATTGATTTCTATTGTCTGGACTGTTCTGGATTTTCATTTGCAGGTAGGTTAGTTTTTTTTTAAGGAAATGCCCTTCGCACACACACACTTGTACCTTGAGGCTACATGATTAGAGAAAGAGACCATAACCCAGGTCTGTTAGGATACCATAGGATGAGTGGATTCGAGTAGTGGGAGCCCATCAGGACCTTTGTCCGTTTGGCTACTTACGAAAGTTTCAATCAGAGTTGTGCTCTTTCATGATGCCTCGTACCTAGCAGTTTGCTGCATTTACGGGGATTTTCATGAGAGGGACTGTGGCTCTGATGACCTTTGTGAGGATGTGAATAGAGCTACATGAGAAGACTATCCCTAAAGTGCCTTAGATCATAGGTTCTACCCCCTTTTAGGTCACAGGGGCTTTCCAAATTGTGTGCTGCATTGTTGCATTCAGTTCAATCAATTTTTCCTTCAAAATCTTCGAAAATAAAAAAGATATGCTTTCCCTTTTCAATAAACGCCTATATGAGGTGGCATATAGTGTGGAAATTTTCAAATTACCACCTGTAAATATCCTCTTTCTGCAAAAACACAAAAAAGAAGCACCATTGCATCATTGCATCATTGCATCATCACATCATTGCATCATTTGCATTGCATAAAATTCCAATTTTGAAAAAAAAAACATTCATCTTGCATTCATTACATAAAGATAAAACAAAAAAAAAACAATTATCATCTGCATAGCATAAGCATTTCATTTATGATCATGCAAAAAAAATCCTTGTCAAGTTCATCCAAGACGATGCATTCATGCATAAGCATTATTTCAAAAAAAAAAGGACACAGTAGAACTACGTAAGCTTTGATTCCTCATTACAATGGGGATACGTAGGAACGGGCCATACCCCGTCAAGCACATTTTTCTAAAACCTTTTTTCCAATAAATCATTTGCAAAATCATGTTCCAAAACTAAAAAACAAAAAAAGAAAATCATTGTGAGTATCATGCATTTCATTCATAATCATGAATAAAAATCATCATCAAATTTATTCCAAATGTAGCATTCATGCACCATTTCATTAACCTCATCACTTTGGTTCAAATACATCATTCCTCCATACATGCATCTTTCAAAAAAGGAAGGGGCATTGGCATTTCATACCTTGCCTTGCCTCTAAAAAAAAAATAAATAAATAAAAAATCATCATCATTTAGAGAAAAGCATCATTCTTGCATCTTTCATCATTCAAAAGAAAAAGGGGGCATTGGTATTTCGTACCTTGTCTCGCCTCTAAAAAATAAAAAAATAAAAAATCAAAATCAAAAATCATTTTGAAAAAAAAAAGGGGCATCATTCTTGCATCATTCGCATTGGCATTCCATGTTTTGTCTTGCATTAAAAATAACAAAATTATTTAGAATAAGCCACGCTCTTTGAGTGGTCATTCTCCACGCATTTGCATCATACTTGCATATCATAATTTGTTCATTCATTCATTACATAAAATAAGAGTTGTGATGAGAAGCGAGACGTTCTTGCGAAACAATCATCCTTTTGGAAAAAGTTTATCCTTACTTGGTTGCAAACTCAAGGTGTTCCAAGGCACTCAGTTTTTCAAAAGCACTGCATCCCATCCATTCCATGACAAAAGACTGAAATAGTGTATCAAAGAAAAAACAAATTTTTAACTGATGTTAACTCTCTGTGAAGCATTCTTCTAATGAGCGTGCATGCTATGAGTACATTCTCTTGTTTGAGTCCGTTGGTTTTCCTCCCTTACCACAGTTTCCCGTCCAAGTCTAGTCCTGCCCCGTCCACCCATAAAGTGCATATTCTCCCCATCAGTGCGTATTTGACTTTTGGTTCAAGTCCTCCATGCTGGGGCAAGTCTGTGATCATTAATTCCCCTTGATTAATATCATATTCCTTCAGTGCAAGTCTCTCAAAAAAATAATAATAATAATATAATAAACAAGAAAACAAGCTCGCTAGGTTGAAAACCCGCAAAGGGCGGCCTAGGCAAAAAGGAGCGCCCGGTGGACTGAAAACTCACAAAGAGCGGTCCAGGAAAAAATTAGGGCACAAAAAAGGAAAAAAGAGCAAACACATGAAGATAGATAAATTATTGTTCTAAAGTTAAGTCTTATAGAAATAAGCAATCGGGATTTGAAATGAAGTTTGGCCATCTCCTCAAAAACCCCAAAATCCCAGAAAGTCCATTTCCTACCCACCTTGAGCCAAGAAAAACCAAAATCCAAAAATCACCCTAGACAAGGATCACCCCAAATAAAAAAACAGTGCATCACTTTTTATCAGCTCACCCGAGTCGAAGAAGGAAAAGAATCAAAAAAAAAAAAGGGAAAAAGAGAAAAAAAAGGGGGGATTCAAAAATGAAAATCCCAAAACAAAAGAAAATAAAGTGGTGAGCTGGTACATGTTACCACAAAATACAAGAGATCCTTGTCTAAATAAACCTTCAAACACTCCACCATTCCAACACCTGATTCCATAAACCTTCAAACACTTCCTTTGGCCTCAACATCAAACCCCTTAGTCATTCTACCATGAGACACGAATTTGCTTTAACAGAGCCCAAACAAGCCCAATAACCATCTTCCTCATAGACCATTAACCGTCAATCAACGCCGAACAAAACTCATCCTCCCTTTAGCCTCAAACACTTCATTAAGCCTAACCCTCTTTCCTCCACAAAACACCACAATCCCGAAAAGTCCATTCCGATCAATGACCGGTTGCTTTTGTTCACTCGAATTCTAATCTTAGGACGAACAAGCTTTTCTATGTACAATGTGTTTGCTCAAAAGAAAAACAAACGATCAGAAAAAGAAAGCTGATCAAGAAAGAATAAACCCTCAGAAAAAAGAGAACTGAGGAAACAAAAACGAACAGTCAGAAAAAAGAAAGCTGAAAAGAGGGACTTGCACTCCAAAACACGTTCAAGATGCATTAAAGCAAGGTTTAGTGATCACCAGGTAAAGATTCTTTCGCACCAAAAGTCAAGACATCAGTAGAGAACCAAAGATTTGCACTGAGAATACCACTCAGACCCAAAAGTTGGGGCATTCTCTTCACCACCCACACACCCTAATCTTGGGAAAGTCTGTTCAATGCCCATCCCATGTCACTCCAGTTGTCAATGTCATTCCAAAGTGGGGCAAGTGCATTCCCATTCCTTCACCTCATTCATTCCCATAAAAACCTCACCGGAGCAATCTCTCAACTCACTATCCTAAACAAGACCTTGTCATTCTGATTGGGGCAGCTTTGTCCTTGTTATGACTGGGGCAACATCAAATTCTGTGGGTTGAAGCAAAATCCCTTTCATTCCAGCTTTCATCCCAAGAGCCGAAGCGTTCCCAATTCATCATCTTCTACACCCCTAGTTGTTGTCACCACTAGACAGGGGCAAATTATTCACTCGTCAAAGACCTGAATTGGGGCAATCTTGTATCTCTTGGTCCCTCATAAGCTTCGACAATAACCCTGTCTGTCATTCCTTCACTTGCCATAAATGTCCATGCCCTAAACCAATTCCAAGTTAACTGACTCATTCATTCACATTTGCACTCCTATGCATGCTTACTAGATAATGCTTCAAAGGAGAGAACACAAGTTGTTTACGTGATATCTAAAATTCAGTCATCATGGAAAGAAAGAGAAAACAAGTGAGTTTGTTTGTAAATAAAAACCTTGAGAACACCCGAGTTTGAATCAAATTCAATTTTTCAACAGAATGGTCAATAATCATCTCAATTCCTTGCATTCGAAGTCTCGCATCTCATCATCACAAAAACTGTTTACCTCATGCATCTAGGCATTATAGCATATGCATCAAAGCATTACATTTGCATCTTCACATTTTGTGCATTCATCACATAATAAAAAGAAAAAAACGTTCCACATCAGTCGCACCATATTAATACTTGCATTTCATAGAAGAAAATAGTAAAGAAGAAAAAGCAGAAATCTTTTCATTGCATTGGCATCATATTCGCACTTCGTAAAAAAGGAAAAGAACAAAATCATTGCATCATTAGAGCATTACATTTTGCATCAGATATTTCACAGAAAAAGCAAAGAAAGCAAAAAGAAAATAAAGAAAAGACAAAAGCATTCCATGTCATTCATCATTTCACAAAGCATTCCTTTGTCATTCAATCATCAAACGTTAAAGCAGTGCATATGCATCATATTAACATTAGCATTTCCATAAAAGAAAAAAGAACAAGAATCATTGCATCAAACATCAGAGCATTGCATCTTATTAATGTTTGCATTTCATAGAAGAAGCAAAAAGAAACAAACAGAGGTTAGAACAGGAGCATTTCATTCATCAAAGCATCAATCACCACATACATTTGCATTCAAACATCAAAACAATACAGTTGCATCACATCAATACTTGCATCTCATAGCAGAAAAGAAAGCTAGAACATTCCATGTCATTCATCATTTCATGTTATTCATCATTTTATAGCAATATTCCCATTTCATAAAAAAAAAAAAAGGGGGAAGAGAAAGTTTTCCTTTGCATGTCATTCCATTAAAATACATGAGTTTTTCACCAAAGCTTTGCATTCGCATACCCATGATTCTTAAAAGAGCAAAAAGAGAAGCCAAAAGAGAAGAGCCAAGAGAGCAACAAAAAGAAAAGAAAAGAAAGAAAAAGAAAAAAGAGAAGCTAGAGAAAGAGAAAAAGACATATAAGAACAGGAGAAAATCATGCATTCATAAGCAAAAGAAAAAGAAAATCATGCATTGCGTACAGACAAGAGAAGAAAAGGAAAATCATTGCATTCATCAAGCATATAAGAACAGTAGAAGATCATGCATTCATCCGACATAGACAAAGGAAATAAGAAACTCATCATTCATCATAAAAAATAAAAAAAAAATAAAAAAGAAAGAAAATTCGGATTTCTCCAAATGGACAAAATTGGTATAATTTCTGAATTCTTTATTTCTATTTTACCTTCGAAATATGTCTCGCGCAATTCATATTTTTTGGTAAAATCCAAATAAAGAGGGGCAGGTTGTAACGCCCCAGAAATAATTCGGGTGTACATTTAATTAATTAATTAAGTGGAGTTTGGTGGAGTGTATTAAAACAATAATGGGGTAATTAATTAATTAAGAGGTGGTGTGTTAAGTAAAGAAGGGAGTGGAGTTTAGTAAATAAAAGAGGGAGTGGTGGAAGTAATTTAAAGTGGTGCAAATAGGAGTCTAGGGTAAAAATAAAATAAAGAAAAGGAGTGAAAGGGAGAGATGGGCCGGGTGTGCTGAGGCGTGGGATTGATGGCTGAGGATAATAAAACATGAATAAGGAGAAGTATTGCAAAAACAGAGAGGGAGAGAAAACGCGAATTGAGAAGAAAGAAGGGAATACGAAGAAGAATTCGGAATCAGAGAGAAAGAGAAACAGAAACGCGAAGGAGAAGAGAAGAAGGAAGCGCAGCTGAGAGAAAGAAAGGAAAGGAAATCGCGAATAGGGAGAAAGAAGAAAAAAGGCCAGCCGCGTGAAGAGAAGAAAGAAACAGGAAGGGAAGGGAGAAGCTTGCCACTTGAGTGATTTTGGTGTTGTTGGAGTCCTTCAATTCAAGGTTAGGGGGCTCTCCTTTCTTAATTAATAACCTATTGGATTAGTAATTATAGTAGTTAGGTCGTAGAGATGAATTGTGAATCGGATTGTTATACGGTGATGATTGTGAATTGAATTGTTATACTGTGATGATTGTGAATTGAAATGGTGGGGATAATGAATTAAATTGGAATTCGAGAATAAGCTACGGCTACTGTTGGAATGGTATTGGATTTGGTTAAATTGTGAGGTAGTGTTAAGGTATATATATTGATGAAATAAATTAATTTGGGGATTGTAGAGATTAGGCTACTGTTGGTGTTGTAATTGGATTGGTTAAATTATGGATGTTATGTTAATATATATATATATATGTGGTGAAATGAATTAAATGGAAAATTGGGGGTAGGCTACGGCTACTGTTGGTGATATAATGGGAATGGTTAAATTGAGAATGTGGTGTTTATATATATATATATATATATATATATATATATATATATATATATATATATATGTGTTGATGAATTGAATTGATTTGGAATTGTGGAGATATGTTAAATGTTGGTGAGCTGAATATTTGTTAAATGTTGGTGAGCTGAATATTTGTTAAATGTTGGTGAGCTGAATATTTGTTAAATGTTGGTGAGCTGAATATTTGTTAGATGTTGGTGAGCTGAATATTTGTTAAATGTTGGTGAGCTGAATATTTGTTAAATGTTGGTGAGCTGAATATTTGTTAAATGTTGGTGAGCTGAATATTTGTTAGATGTTGGTGAGCAGAATACTTGTTAAATATTTGGTGAACTGAATTAATTATTGGTGAGCTGAATTACTTATTGGTGAGCTAAATAATTACTGGTGAGCTGAATTGAGGTTGGTGAGTGTGATAACCGTGGCTATGGTGTTTTTGTGCGTGTATGTTGCATGGTCCTAGAGTCACATTATCATGTGCATATTTTGGTGAGCAGAGGCTTCGGCCTAGTTATTTTGGTGAGCAGAGGCTTCGGCCTATCTTGGTGAGTGCCCTCAAGGCAAGTTTTTGGTGTTGATGGATCCACATGCATATGTCTAGGAGTCGGGCCGCATCACATGCATTGCATATACCTTCGGTGTTGTCTGTGATTGATATAAACTAATGGTGTGCTATCTCAGCTGTGTATTGGTGTTGTTAGCTGCTTGATCTATATGTTGTTGATCCTATATGTTATTACTTACGAAATGAGACTCACCCTACTGCTTTTTATGTTGCTTCTCATGTCGGCAACGTGCAGGTGTCAACGAGCGAAGGTGATCTAGTACCTTCTATCTAGTGGGTCGAGTCAGCTCTGATACGTAGCACCAGGGGGGCGTTAGTTTACTATTTCATTTAAATTGATGTTGAACTCTATTTTTTCGGTGATGTAATTTGATATTGCCAGATTTGGTGATTATTCCGCTACGATGTTTTTATACTTATATATAAATTTTGGGGATATGATACGTTGGTGTTTTAAATGTGGCACCCTCTCGTGGTTGCATTAAAACGTTTTTTTTTGCGAACTCTGATTTTTTTTTTAAATTAACTAAATAATAGTTATTAGTAAAGGGGGTGTTACAAGTTGGTATCAGAGCAGTTCGGTCTGTCCGGCCGGTAGTCGAGTCGTCGTGTTGAGTAACAGTGAGTTTGTTACTCGTTTCTGAATTCTATTTTCTGTTGCAGTGCTAGAATGGCCAGACGGAACGATGCTGCACTTGCTGCTGCCTTGCAGGCTATAGCCGGGGCGATGGGTAATATACCTGGTGTTGTTAATGACGGGGCGCGCAATTTGGCTACATTCCAGAGAGAGAACCCACCCACCTTTAAGGGTCGGTACAATCCGGATGGAGCGTTGTCATGGCTGAAGGAGATAGAGCGGGTCTTTCGTGTCATGGAGTGTACTCCAGCTCAGAAAGTGAAGTTTGGGACTCATATGTTAACGGAGGAAGCTGAAGACTGGTGGATGGGAATGTTGCGAAGGCTAAGTGATACTGGTGAGGAAGTGACCTGGGAGGTTTTCACAAGAGAGTTCAAGAGAAAGTACTACCCTGAGGATGTGCGAGCCAAGAAAGAAGTGGAGTTTTTAGAGCTGAAGCAGGGAGACAAGACTGTGGCTGATTATGCCGCCAAGTTTGAGGAGCTGGCCCAATTTTGTCCTTATTATGCTAATGATGCCAATTCTGAATTTTCAAAATGTGTCAAGTTCGAGAGTGGTCTACGTCCTGATATAAAGAAAGCAATTGGATATCAAGAAGTTCGGGTCTTCGCTAGATTGGTTGATAAGTGTAGGATTTTCGAGGAGGATAGTAATGCTGCTTACAAGATTGTAAAGGAGAAGAGGAGTGCTCAGTATCGTGAGAAGCCCTACGATGTTTCTGGAGGTAAGGGCAAAGGGAAAGCTGATGATTCAGGCAAGAAGTCAAGTGGGGGAGAGGCCCCTGCGAATGTTGTGTGCTACAAGTGTGGGAAGCCCGGTCATAAGAGCTTTGGTTGTCCAGATAACAAATGCTTTAAATGTGGTAAGGGAGGCCACATAGCTGCCCAGTGTGAGAAGAAAGAGGTCGTCTGCTACAGCTGCGGAGAGGTGGGGCATATTAGTACCAATTGCTCCAAGCCAAAGAAGGAGGGGTCTAGTGGGAGGGTGTTTGTTTTAGCAGGTGCTGAGTCTGCGGAGGAGTGATGATAGTATCAGAGGTACGTATTCCGTTAAGGGTACTCCGCTAGAATCTACTGTTATATCGATGCTACTTGTTGTTTTGTTATTGTTGCATGCGGTGAGTGTTTAAGTGCTGTGATAACTGTTGTAACTGTAATGTGTTGCCTGGTGTGTTTCTCTGTGTCCCTTGTCGACCTTCGACAGAGACTTGTTGTGAATCCCTGTTGTTTGCCGTTGGGTGAGTTAATCGTAATCTTGAGTATGAACTGGTTAGAACATAACCATGTTCCTAGTAGTTGAATTTTCGAGGACGAAAATATTCTAAGTGGGGGAGAGTTGTAACGCCCCAGAAATAATTCGGGTGTACATTTAATTAATTAATTAAGTGGAGTTTGGTGGAGTGTATTAAAACAATAATGGGGTAATTAATTAATTAAGAGGTGGTGTGTTAAGTAAAGAAGGGAGTGGAGTTTAGTAAATAAAAGAGGGAGTGGTGGAAGTAATTTAAAGTGGTGCAAATAGGAGTCTAGGGTAAAAATAAAATAAAGAAAAGGAGTGAAAGGGAGAGATGGGCCGGGTGTGCTGAGGCGTGGGATTGATGGCTGAGGATAATAAAACATGAATAAGGAGAAGTATTGCAAAAACAGAGAGGGAGAGAAAACGCGAATTGAGAAGAAAGAAGGGAATACGAAGAAGAATTCGGAATCAGAGAGAAAGAGAAACAGAAACGCGAAGGAGAAGAGAAGAAGGAAGCGCAGCTGAGAGAAAGAAAGGAAAGGAAATCGCGAATAGGGAGAAAGAAGAAAAAAGGCCAGCCGCGTGAAGAGAAGAAAGAAACAGGAAGGGAAGGGAGAAGCTTGCCACTTGAGTGATTTTGGTGTTGTTGGAGTCCTTCAATTCAAGGTTAGGGGGCTCTCCTTTCTTAATTAATAACCTATTGGATTAGTAATTATAGTAGTTAGGTCGTAGAGATGAATTGTGAATCGGATTGTTATACGGTGATGATTGTGAATTGAATTGTTATACTGTGATGATTGTGAATTGAAATGGTGGGGATAATGAATTAAATTGGAATTCGAGAATAAGCTACGGCTACTGTTGGAATGGTATTGGATTTGGTTAAATTGTGAGGTAGTGTTAAGGTATATATATTGATGAAATAAATTAATTTGGGGATTGTAGAGATTAGGCTACTGTTGGTGTTGTAATTGGATTGGTTAAATTATGGATGTTATGTTAATATATATATATATATGTGGTGAAATGAATTAAATGGAAAATTGGGGGTAGGCTACGGCTACTGTTGGTGATATAATGGGAATGGTTAAATTGAGAATGTGGTGTTTATATATATATATATATATATATATATATATATATATGTGTGTTGATGAATTGAATTGATTTGGAATTGTGGAGATATGTTAAATGTTGGTGAGCTGAATATTTGTTAAATGTTGGTGAGCTGAATATTTGTTAAATGTTGGTGAGCTGAATATTTGTTAAATGTTGGTGAGCTGAATATTTGTTAGATGTTGGTGAGCTGAATATTTGTTAAATGTTGGTGAGCTGAATATTTGTTAAATGTTGGTGAGCTGAATATTTGTTAAATGTTGGTGAGCTGAATATTTGTTAGATGTTGGTGAGCAGAATACTTGTTAAATATTTGGTGAACTGAATTAATTATTGGTGAGCTGAATTACTTATTGGTGAGCTAAATAATTACTGGTGAGCTGAATTGAGGTTGGTGAGTGTGATAACCGTGGCTATGGTGTTTTTGTGCGTGTATGTTGCATGGTCCTAGAGTCACATTATCATGTGCATATTTTGGTGAGCAGAGGCTTCGGCCTAGTTATTTTGGTGAGCAGAGGCTTCGACCTATCTTGGTGAGTGCCCTCAAGGCAAGTTTTTGGTGTTGATGGATCCACATGCATATGTCTAGGAGTCGGGCCGCATCACATGCAATGCATATACCTTCGGTGTTGTCTGTGATTGATATAAACTAATGGTGTGCTATCTCAGCTGTGTATTGGTGTTGTTAGCTGCTTGATCTATATGTTGTTGATCCTATATGTTATTACTTACGAAATGAGACTCACCCTACTGCTTTTTATGTTGCTTCTCATGTCGGCAACGTGCAGGTGTCAACGAGCGAAGGTGATCTAGTACCTTCTATCTAGTGGGTCGAGTCAGCTCTGATACGTAGCACCAGGGGGGCGTTAGTTTACTATTTCATTTAAATTGATGTTGAACTCTATTTTTTCGGTGATGTAATTTGATATTGCCAGATTTGGTGATTATTCCGCTACGATGTTTTTATACTTATATATAAATTTTGGGGATATGATACGTTGGTGTTTTAAATGTGGCACCCTCTCGTGGTTGCATTAAAACGTTTTTTTTGCGAACTCTGATTTTTTTTTTTAAATTAACTAAATAATAGTTATTAGTAAAGGGGGTGTTACAACAATTGGTAGTGGGAAGGGGGTTTAACTTGCACTTATGCCTCAGGTGCAAGGTTCGATTCCCACGGAAGGCAAAAATTCTACAAGAGGGGTAGAGAAGACCGTGAGGTAACAGTGGGACCGGGGTGGCCGCTGCGGTGGACCTGGGCTGTTACATAAAAAGGCGCCTTTTTATGTAACAGCCCAGGTCCACCGCAGCGGCCACCCCGGTCCCACTGTTACCTCACGGTCTTCTCTACCCCTCTTGTAGAGTTTTTGCCTTCCGTGGGAATCGAACCTTGCACCTGAGGCATAAGTGCAAGTTAAACCCCCTTCCCACTACCAATTGAGCGCGCTCAATTGGTAGTGGGAAGGGGGTTTAACTTGCACTTATGCCTCAGGTGCAAGGTTCGATTCCCACGGAAGGCAAAAACTCTACAAGAGGGGTAGAGAAGACCGTGAGGTAACAATGGGACCGGGGTGGCCGCTGCGGTGGACCTAGGCTGTTACACAGGTGTCATACCCCAATTTTGTCCGGCTTAGGTCCAAACCCTAATTTTCCACACAAAAATAAATTATGCATTGCATTTTGGGTCTTAGAAACCATTCCAAAGTTTTTGAAATCATTTTTAGGGTTAGAATGCACTTTTTGGGAAATTAGGGTTTTTAGGGTCAAAAAGGGCATTTTGGTCATTTCTCACAAAAGGGCTTATAAAAATAATTTTGCATGAAAATATTTTTATAACCTCATGCATGCAAGATAAAATAGGGCAAGCACATGTGTTATGAAAATATTTTTATGCATATAATATATTCTTGACGAATAAGGAAGGTATCCATACTTTCAGGAAAGCAAATAATCGATTACCTTCTTGTTTCATTCAAGCAAATAATCGATTACACTCTCTATGAAAACAAGCAAATAATCGATTATTCCCTTTCCCTTTTGAAGCACATAATCGATTATTACAATTTAAGGAAGATATCCATACTTTCAGGAAAGCAAATAATCGATTACCTTCTTGTTTCATTCAAGCAAATAATCGATTACACTCTCTATGAAAACAAGCAAATAATCGATTATTCCCTTTCCCTTTGGAAGCACATAATCGATTATTACAATTTAAGGAAGGTATCCATACTTTCAGGAAAGCAAATAATCGATTACCTTCTTGTTTCATTAAAGCACCTAATCGATTACTCACCTGAAAACAATTGAGCCAATAATCGATTATCCATCTCAAGTGATTTGAGCAACTAATCGATTACCTAGTTTCCTAAAATAGATCAAATCTGATTTCCTATAAATAGGACGCTCATTTTTCATTTCAACACACGGATTTTCACCACAATTTCACAACTCCTCTCTGCTGCTCAGACACAGATTTTCACGAGATCAGAGAAAAAACCCATTTTTCTCGAAATCTCTCACATTTTAGAAAAACTCTTCTACGCTTTATTTTTTCGCTCTATTCGTTCCGTTGGTCCGTCTGAGCTGATCTTCTGCAAGAGTTAGTTGGAGTTGCGTTCTTCAAGTGGTAGTATCTGCCTTCATCAGAGGTATTTCTGTCTTTATATTTGTTAATATTTAATCATTGTGATCCATGCCAAAATTGCCCTATGTGATTTAACTTAGTTATAGTGTCATTGTTGATGATGAACCACATGATTCCCACTTATGCCTAGTGCATCATGTTCTGAGTGGTGAAGATGGTCTCAGATGATTCAACCCTTTTAGTTTATATGATGATTGGCAATGTGATTCACACTTGTGCACTTGTGCACTTAATCTTAAGTGTGAGGATTGACCAAAGTGATTCAACATTCTTTGATACTTTGGTCGCTAAATAATTTGCTTGCCTATGCTGGCCAATGATCATGATTGAGGCAACTTTTTTGCTTGAGCTTACAGCGTCATCGTCTACTCTCATATAGAATATCATCAATACTTAGATAGGTCCATTCCTTACATTGCATCTTCCACTAGATGTGCATTTAGATTCCCCTTGCGTTTTGTAGAAATATTTGAGTATGGTTCTCGCCTAGCATCTTCCACTAGATGTGCATTTAGGTTCAATCTTGCCTACTCTTGTATTTTTGCTTGATGCCCAATTCAAGTTCCCTCCTTGCCTATCTATGCGTTGTGATCTACTATGTGTAGTTTAGACTTGATTTCTGTTGGCGAATTCAAATATTGTTGCTTAATGATTTGATTCCACTGATTGTGTTATGCTTGAATCCACCAATTCTTTCTCGCATTCATTGTTTTCATTTCTAAACGACCTGGCACAAAAACGGTTACTAGTGGCAATCCATCACAACCTTTGATTGGTTTGATTGCCATGAAAGCCTCAATTTCAAAAGAATTTTCGTAAGCATAAAGCAAGCTACTAGTGATAATCCATCACAACCTTTGTTGGTTTGATTATCATGAACGCGTCCAATTTCAAAAAGCATTTGTCTAGGTATCAAAGAATCAAAAGCAACTTATTAGCGGTGGTCCATCATAACCTTTGTTAGTTTGATCATCATGAAAACTTTCATTTTCTAAAACCTCATCAAAAATATTTTCATTTTTAAGGCTCGTTAGAACTACGTCGCTTTGATTCCCATTTGGGATACGTAGGAGCGAGTCACATTCTCGTCAAGCGCAACCATAAAAATTTTAGCATTTGCATAACGAAAAGAAAGGAGTTATTTCCGTAACAAAAAAGAATCACTTTCGCAAACCAAGATCATTTTCAGAACAAAAACCTTTTTCCTTTCTAAAATCATTTTCAACCCATCGTCGCTAGTGGTTAATCAGAACCCTTGTTCGTCTAGCCATTGGTAGCGATGTCCTTTTCCCCAAAGAATAACAAGCGATGATCACTCATAACCTTTGTTAGCTTGATAAAACGGGTTGCTACTAATAGTCAATCAGAACATTTGTTCGTCTGACTAGTGGTATTGACTCTCCTTTTCTAGAGTACTTAGCGGTGATTACCCATAACCTTGGTTAGTTTAATCATTCACTAAATGCTCGTCCTATTTCTAAAACTCACTAAAAAAGATAAAAAAAACAAAAACTTTTCAAAAGACACAGAAGAACTACGTAGCTTTGAGTTCTCCATCACACCGGGAGATACGTAGGAGCGGGCCATGTCCCGTCAAGCGTTTTTTCTAAAAAACCATTTTTCCCCTTTTTTTCATAATAAATAAAGATTTTCATTAAGAATTTCTCAATAAGAAGTAGAGAGGCAAAATTAAGTATTTTCAAGTCAACACACTAAAACCACACATTTAATTAAAGGTTCCCTCTCAGTAGAGAAGGCGTGTGGGCTGCTAACACCTTCCCCGCGCGTAACCGACCCCCGAACCCTATTCTCTTGTTTCGCAAGACCAATCGCTTTCAAAAAAAGGTTTTCCTAATATTTTCCTTAATAAATATTGGTGGCGGCTTAATTGTCTTAGAAAAGTTGTGAACGAGGAAGGTTCTCCCTCGGGGACTTTTTCGGGCGCAACACCATGTTTGCAATGCCCTTACTAAGGCATACAATTCCTTTTCATAAGTTGAGTAATTTAGGGCAACCCCTTATAATTTCTCACTAAAATAAGCAATTGGATGACCTTCTTGCATCAAAACAGCCCCAATTCCAACATTGGAAGCATCACATTCAATTTTCAAAGATTTTGGAAAATTAGGCAATGCTAGCTAGAATTGGTGCTTGGGTGAGCTTTTCTTTAAGGATAGAAAAAGCTTGTTCTTGTTTCTCACCCCACTTAAAACCAATTTCTTTTTTAACAATTTCGTTAAGAGGTGCATCAATAGTACTAAAATCTTTGACAAATCTCCTATAGAAACTTGCTAAACCATGAAAACTTCTTACCTCAGTCATACTTTTGGGAGTTGGCCACTCTTGGATTGCCTTCACCTTTGCTTCAACCACATGCACTCCTTGAGAGCTTATGACAAAACCTAGAAAAATAACTTGATTCGTGCAAAAAACACATTTTTCCAAGTTTGCATATAAACTTTCTTTTCTTACCACATTTAAAACAACCCTTAGATAAATGCAATGGTCATCTAAATTTTTGCTATCTATCAAGATATCATCAAAATATACAACAACAAATTTTCTCAAAAATTCCCTCAAAACATGGTTCATTAATCTCATGAAAGTGCTGGGTGCATTAGTTAATCCAAAAGGCATAACTAACCACTCATATAAACCATATTTAGTTTTGAAAGCAGTTTTCCACTCATCCCCTTCCCTTATCCTAATTTGATGATATCCACTTTTCAAATCAATTTTGGAAACTAAACATGCACCAAACAATTCATCAAGCAAGTCATCTAACCTAGGTATTGGATGCCTATACTTGACAGTGATATTATTAACAGCCCTACAATCAATGCACATTCTCCAACTACCATCTTTCTTATGAACTAAAATAACAGGGACAACACATGGACTTAAACTTTCTCTTACCCAACCTCTACTTACCAACTCAGCCACTTATTTTTGTATCTCTTGTGTTTGTTGCAGATTACTTCGATAGATTGGCCTATTAGGCAAAGCGGCCCCTGGGACGACATCAATATGGTGCTCAATCCCTCTCAAAGGTGGCAGCCCACTTGGTACTTCATTAGGAAATAATTCCTCAAATTCCTACAAAAGAGAATTTATGCAACTAGGTATTTCCTCAGTGTTAGGTAAATTTTCAAACAAAGCCACCTCTTTGCTAAAACGCAAATATAGGGGCTGACTTGCAAAAATAACATTTTTAACCTTCCCTTTTGTAGCCATCAAACTTTCTTTCTTTTTTTCATCAATATTTTTTTTGTCACTCCTTTTTCTCTCTTTTTCTTTGGCGATCTTTTCTTCTTTTTCTTTTTCACATTTTTCTCTCAATATTTTTTGATCAACTCTCACCTCACTTGGACTCAAAGGAGCCAATACAATACGTTTTCCATGATGAACAAAAGAGTACTTGTTGGTACGCCCTTCATGATTGACATTTTTATCAAATTGCCAAGGCCTTCCCAACAAGAGGTGGCTAGCTTCCATAGGAACTACATCACAAACAGCCACATCCTCATACATACCAATTGAAAAAGAAATTTCTACTAACTTATCAACAATTATTTTAATATCATTGACAAGCCATTGAAGTTTATACGGTTTGGGATGTGGTTTAGTTTCTAATTGAAGTTTAGAAACTAACCTTGTGCTAGCAACATTGGTACAACTCCCACCATCAATAATAAGGGAATATAAAGACACATCACATATTCAGTTCCTTCTACATTTGCCTTCAATCTCTTTTGGTAGGACATTGAGATGCCATGTGTCCTAAACCTTGGTTATGAATTGGACTAAACTTTCTTGGACTCTCTTTGCCCTTGACCTAGTCATTGGACCTCATAAACTTATCTTGGTGTTCCATGTCCTCATCAGAGAATATAAAGACACATCACATATTCAGTTCCTTCTACATTTGCCTTCAATCTCTTATATAAATCCTACCTTCACGTACCCCCTTCCTTTCATATATGCCCCATACTCTTCTTTATTGTGGGCCTTGTGCTGATTTGCTCTTATTTGGACTTGTCCTAGATAATAGGCGCATTACAATCCATTAGAGTTGTAATGGGTTGGTGAACTCCCAATCGAAGATGAGGGTAAAGCATTCGAGTATACCCGCTTGTTAGAGGTATGCCTAAATTTTTTATCCAAAAAGCCCAAAATGAGAGGCTTGAGTCAAGGCCTAAACTCAATGATTTAAGGGTTTTTTTTTTGTACCCCCATCATCTCCCTAGCTACCCCCATCGACCCTGCGAAAAGACGCAATTGCCCTTAACAAGATTTAAAAATCCCGAACGTATCCTGATTTCATTTTTTTTTTTGGAAATCGGATTTAGGTAAATCCGATTTCCACTAAAAAATTTAAAAAATTTAAATCGGATTTATTTAAGATGGGTAGATCCGCTTTTAAAAATAACAAATCGGATTTACCTTAAGTGGGGGTAAATCCGATTTGTTATTTTTAAAAGCGGATCTACCCCATCATATAAGGTACATCCGCTTTTAAAAATAATCAAAGCGGATTTACCTTATGTGGGGGTAAATCCGCTTTGTTAACCTAATTAAGAAATAAATAAATCAGTTAAAATTTTAGAAACAAATTTCGACCATCTTTTGGTTCTGTTTAGTGTGGTGTTCGTTAACACGTGACGATATTGTACGTCGGGAGAATAATTTAGGCTAAAAAATCAGTTTTCGGGCAACCTACTCAAATTGTAATGAAACCACATTCTTTAAATCCGAAAAATATCAAGGATCAATACTCCTGAAGAAGGGACTTCTTTCAGGACTGGGGACCTCAAAATCCCAAATTCCATCGTTTACTATTTTTTATTAATTTTTTTAATTTTTCATAATCTCCAAAAAATCTGAAAAATTTGCATAACCTTATTTTGGTTTTATTAGATTTTTAGTGGTGTTTTTATAATTTTTGGATTAGTTTTGGCTGTTTAACGGATTTTTAGTAGCATTTTATAACCTTTTTTAAAAAATTAAATAAAAACAATTTTTTTTAATAACAAAATCGGATTTACCTTAGGTGGGATAAATCCGATTTTCTTTTTTTTAGGGAAATCGAATTTACCTTAGGTGGGATAAATCCGATTTTCTCTTTTTTTAGGGAAATCGGATTTATGTGCCCACCAGATAAATCCGATTTCCAAAATAACAAAGCGGATTTACCTTCAGCTAAGGTAAATCCGCTTTGTTATTTTTGAAATCGGATTTACCTATTGGGAACCCCCATCTGAGGTAAATCCGACTTTAAAAATAACAAAGCGAATTTATCTCAAATGGAGGTAAATCCGAGCGAACTGAAAATTGGGCAGGGGTATTTTCGGGTTTCACTTTTATGTGGGGGTAGCTAGGGAGATGATGGGGGTACAAAAAAAAAACCCCATGATTTAAAAGAAGAGAAGGCCTCTAAGGTATAACTCAAACCCCTTCCTTCCACCCTAAGGTATGTTCTTGGTCCCAATTCTTAAAAAAAGATGCTTGCGTTTTAGTCCTCTAAAGCTAGTCAAGGATACTAGAATAATTTGGTTGTCATTGGAACAAATAAATCATTGAAAAGAATTTATCTCCCCCCTTTCTCTCCTCTCATTTTATCTCTCTCACTCTTTTCCTCTCTCGGCTCTCTCCCCCCTTTCTCTGATTTTTAAAAAGTTGATATTTACTATTTTTTCCTTTAAAGCTAGTGTGTGATACTAGGATAATCTGAACGTCATATGAACTAATAAAGAATTGTATACCTTAGCATAATGGGATGTGTGCATAATTAAGAGGTTTTTGGGCAAGTTTTACTCCCAGATTTGGCTAATAAACCCCGTGACCTTAGCATCTTGATTTGCATTATCCTGACAAAATGCGCGCAAGGCTCAATGCTACTTACTCCCTTCCTTGGGATCTCCATCTATATTATTTTTCTTTTAAAGTTTTTTAATGCATTATCATCAATATGATTGAGTTGTTTAATTCCTACTCCTACGCTTTTGTCAAAAAAATTGCTTACAATATGTTTAAGAGCTACTCCCTCCATTCTACTCCCTCCTTCCTAAAATATAAGTCCATTTTGAGAATTTCATTTGTCCCAAAATATAAGTCCCATTTCTAAGTTATCTACTGTATTTATTACTTTTTGACTAAAATACCCCTAATTAATTCTTTATGCACTAGTGTGAAAATGACAATAAAAACACATTTTAGCACCTTTTGGATAACTGATGTTAAAGGTAGGTGCGGCGGCAATTTTGAAATTAAATGGAAGTTTTGAGTTTTCGCACCTACTTTTAACATCGGTTGTTTAAACAACCGATGTTAAAAGTATCTGTGTTAGACTATTAGCATCGGTTGTTTTAAACAACCGGTGTTAAAAGCGTTAGTGTTAGACTTTTAACATCGGTTGTTTAAACAACCGATGTTAAAAGTGCCTTTAGATAAAAAATTTAACTATCCTCTCGCGTTCACAAAACACGAAAGAAAGAAATCAGAGCCCTAGCTCCCTCCCCCTCTCTTCGTCATGACCTGCGATCTCCCTCTGCCTCTCTTCCTCACCTCCTCCCCCTTCCCCTCCTAGCTCGTCGTTTGTTGCCCTCTCCCTTGTCGTCTCGCCTCTCACCGTCACGCCACCTCGCCCTCGCGCGCTTCGTCTCGCTTTCTCGTCGTCGTTCACTCTCCTCGCCCTCGTGCGCACTGTCTCGTTGTCTTGCTCAGCGTCGCCGTCGTTCCCTTCTCGCTGTCGTCCTTTCTATCTTGCTGTCGCCGTTGCCTTGATTAGCATTTCTTCAGGTACCCTTCTTTCTACTTTCTATGGTTTTATTTCACGCATTTCTTCAGGTCTCCTTGATTCACACTAATTGACTTCTTTTTTTTAATTCTATTCCGATATTAAACATGGTAATTTATTGTTAGATGTCATTTCTCAGTTCATCTTTTTGGTGGAATTAATTTTGGACGCGTTTTTGCTGAACTGAATGAGCAATTGTATGTGGTGGAGCTGGATCTGCGAGGTATTCATAACTGTTTATATTTATTTGTTATCATTGTTCAAAGTTGAAAACTTTCTCAAGAAGATCATAAATCATAATGTTTTATTTATATATTTTCCCTATAGATGATGGATTTTCAATTTAGATTTCAATGTTGCTGTCCAAAGCGGTGAGTTGCAGAAACTTCTCCATGCAAGTTGATTCTACACTTCCAATAGGAATTGTGTAATGACATTCAGCTAAGAATCTGCAAGAGTTCACGTTTTTCATTTTGTTCTGTAAAAAAGTATGACTCCTGATTGGTTGAGCTCTTATTGTTGGAATTGATTTTGTAGGCTTGATTGTTATTGACAAAATTGTGAATTTCTATGTGCTCGCTCTTGGTCTTATAAACTTAGATGACTGCTCCCAGTGTGGCCCTGTTTGTTTCTTTGCTTTTATCACTTTGATTTGGTTATGGTTTGCTATTTGTTCAGATGCATGATGTATTGGTTATGATGAGTCTACATTAGTCCACAACATGAGAGTTCACAAGAGTTCAATACCAATAGTATATCTTTGGCTTGAAGGAAAGTAAGTTACACGGTGACACCCATTAGCTGACTTTGAATATAAGATTCTAACTTCCTTCTGAAAAAAGCAAGCGTTTTAAAGTATCCATTGGCAAACAATAGAAAAACTCATTATCTATTCTGTCAACAAAGAATAGAGGGTGAAACTCATTATCTTTTAGAAGTCAAGAGAAAACCAGTTGTTGAGATGGATAGAAAGAAAGAATATTGAAGTAGGAGCAAGATAGGCTTTTGCTATTTGACATAAACATGAAACATTAGTTGGAGTAAAGTCTTATGTAAGTATATGTGTCTATTTTGCAGCAAGACAAGCTTCTGCTATTTGACTCCACAAGAAGCTCTAACTGTCATGGATATTGTATTAAGGGAGCTTGCAGCCCAGAGGTTCATTTGTAATTGTTCTTTCAATATATACAGTTTTATCTTCTTATTTCTTATGCCTTTTTTTTGCATGTTTAGCTATGTATAAATTGGGAGGTTTCTCTATTCGCCAGATTTAAGGAAACCAAAAAGCTTGGTGGTGGCTTAGAATCGTGGCGTGGTTTCTACCAGAGTATAAAGCCTACATAGATGGGAATATCGCTCAATGTTGGTGAGACTTCTACCATAGTCTTCATTTTTCCCCTTTTTTGAGGTTCTTAAATACCTGCCAAGTCATTTTAATTCGTTTTTTTGTCGATGTTAAGATGCTTCTTTTCTTTCTTATAATCATGCTTTGTTTCTTCTCATTTACATTTATATCATACTTTCTTTCTGTTACTTTTTTATTAAAAATATTGGGCATATATATTGTGGCAGTTTTCATTGTTTGGTTCTTTGGTGACTCTTGTTGCATTAATGCTTGGGGCTATAACAAGTGGCAGAGTTACTGATTTCATGGGCAGGAAAGGGGTATGTATGTGCAAATTATGTATCCAATTAATGAAGATATTTTGAACTATGTTAATTGGTAATTCAATGTTAATGAGCATTAGTTTTCATGATAAATAAACAGGCTATGAGAATAAGTATCATTGAATTGAATTTTTTGGTCTGTTTTTTCACAGTGAATCAGTGGAAACACGCTGGGTCCAGATCAGTGAATGTTCAACCATCTTATGGCCGCTCCATAGCATCTGAACAATAACCTTCAGTCTGGAGTGGTAACAGTTTCTTTCTTGTTTGTAAGGTGATTTTCATATATCCTTCTTGCTCTATACATCTAAGGTGATCAGATTTTATATCAAAACATCTGTTCTAAGACCCTGTTGCTGATAAATTGATTCACACTCACTATCTATATTGATTAATTGGATCAGAAACTTTTTCCTAAGACCTTTAGTATCAAAACATGTGTTCTGCTATCATGTTCTTATATTTTTAGAGATATTCAACATGTTTTCATTTCATATGGTATATCATCATGTCCTTGAGTTCCACATCATCCATTTCAAGGCAATAGAGTAGGTCTCAAGCTGAGCTCCACTTATCCACATCATCCATTTAGGTGCCTAAAACTTGAATAAGAATTTCAAGTTTTTTGCGTTGTCCTTGTTTGATAATTGAAAAATGTTTAAACATGACTTTTGATGTTTCTTAATGCTTATTAATGTTGGTGTGAGGCTGAAGACGTCGGAAGCTAGTTTGAAATGGGGAAGGCTACTTCATGAAGTGAAGAAAACTAGAGAAACCAACCTCAAAGAAAACTGTCCTAAACCCATTAAAAATCTGAAAACCAGTATGTGATTAATATCCTCCTCTTCTGTGAAAAGTTGATATAAAGATTGATAATCTATATATTAAAAGAGCAAGAATTTCCGTTTCCTTGATGCCTATATATGTCAATTCTTGAACAAGAAACTAGACTCTACAGTTTATCTCTTTTGTGTAGTTGAGGCGTTGTCCTAGTTCTTTGATTTGTTTGGAGTTTTTATTGCCTGCTTACTTTGGTATCAACTATCATTGGATTCTTCAAGTGTGTTCATGACAGATTGGACTTGGAGAAGGCTCTCTCTCTTTGGTGCTATATCAGGTAGTGGTCTTGTGTAGGTGTTAATTTCTGATTTCTGATTGTGCTTAGAAATAATAGTTTCAGGCTTGGAGTCCCTTCTAAGATAAGTTCTTTTTATCAGCTTCAAAAGCTGGACCTTTCACTGAATGGTTTTGTAAGAATCTTTATTATGGATGCAGGCAGTGTGCTTCAGAGAGATAGAAGATGTTTAATCTTTGGAGGAGAAATTGGATGGGCCATTGTCAAAGCAAGAAAGAAGTAGGATAGGTGTGAGCAAACTTAAGTTGTTTCTGGAAGAAATGCTAGAAAAAAGGTTTAATTTATGTGTTAAAATTTGTTTTTTCTGCTGGTTTTTTTCCAATTTCATTTTTTAGATATATTTTCTATGGATAAGTCCTAAGGATGAACCTGCCAGGTATATAAATAACGTACCGTTGATCATTTCACTTCTTGAGAAGGAGTATCGGAGCGCGACGAATGGGAGACAAATGGTTGGAAGTTGCGGAAACTGTCTTGTTGTTAACTCACTAGTTACTGCTTAAACCTCATGTCATGTGGCTTTGTCTTATTTCTTTTACTGTGAATTTTATCTGTGAATTTCTTGGTTGACAGCTTGGCAAGAAGGTGAATACCAGAGAGACAGTGATTCCAGAACCAGATTACAGAATTGCAATTGTGCTACTCGGTTGTTACTGATTCTCTCTTCCTTTTTTTATAATAGTATATTATACTGATAACTGATGCTCTCAATATTTGTATTTGTCTTACTCTTAATCTTGTAAAAGCAGGTTCAGTAATGTCATGAATTGTTGTTATGACTTAAATTTTTACAATCACTCTATCAGGTATAGCTGGTGGGTTGGTTTACACTGATAATATAGTGTGTTTAGTGTTATGTTATTTTTCGCTACTCATGTGTTTCAATCTTGTACTCAATGACAACACCTGTAACACCCCGATAAATTCCAACATATAGAATCACCGAAATGCACTAAATGGCATACATCAGAGTAACTTCCTGTTATTGAAATATTGAACACAACTAAAATTTTCGATAATACATATCAAATGGTTCTCTGAACCTCATACACTTCCTGAAAATGCTTAAGTTTCAAAACTTAAGACTTGTACATAATCCTGGTGTTCAATACTCAAAACATAAAGTAGCGGAAACGATTTTTACAACGTAAACAATGAAAGTTATACAATCGGTGACATAACTAAATAAAAATACAAAGGGCTAAGCGGAAATCCAATTTCCAATAGTTCCATGAGTCGCACCAGCTAACCGTGCTTAGTCGCCTTTGCCTTTCCCTGTTTCTCTGTAAAAACCACAAATATGAAGGGTGAGATAAACATTATCTCAGTGAGTCCTATCGAGACCCCTTACTAACTCTAGCAGTTCATTATGCCTTGCTTTAAACTCGTGGCCCTAAAAGCAACCACGTGGAAATATATAAAGTTCCTGCATCCTCTATGCTCATGGCCCTCGTAAGCGACACATGCAGCATACAATCTTTTGTTCCATGTTTTTAGCATAACACCTCAGCCTACCTATTTTATAGGCACTTCTTTGACTTTGGTGAACCCATCCCGCTATTTCTAGTGGGGGAAACATTCTTGAGTCTAGGTTTTGGGGCTCATGACTTCCCCTCCCCTAGTATGCTAATCCTCTAAGGGTCGTCACCCTTTTTCCTCTTGTATTTATTATACATTATATATCCATGTACCCGCAATGGGTTGTTAGTGATTTCAGTCATGTACCGTCTATGTTTTCAGGCAAGTACCGTCTATGATTTCAGTCAAGTACCGTGTATAAATTCAGTCAAGTACCGTGTATCATTTCAGTCAAGTACCGTGTATCATTTCAGTCAAGTACCGTGTATCATTTTAGTCAAGTACAGTGTATCATTTCAGTCAAGTACCGTGTATCATTTCAGTCAAGTACCGTGTATCATTTCAGTCAAGTACCGTGTATCATTTCAGTCAAGTACCGTGTATCATCTCAGTCAAGTACCGTGTATCATTTCAGTCAAGTACCCTGTATCATTTCAGTCAAGTACCGTGTATCATTTCAGTCAAGTACCGTGTATCATTTCAGTCAAGTACCGTGTATCATCTCAGTC
Source organism: Astragalus membranaceus (assembly GCA_039519185.1). NCBI lineage: Eukaryota > Viridiplantae > Streptophyta > Magnoliopsida > Fabales > Fabaceae > Astragalus > Astragalus membranaceus. The sequence goes on along the minus strand of CM076849.1, from coordinate 140,606,854 downwards.
AAGTACCGTGTATCATTTCAGTCAAGTACCGTGTATCATTTCAGTCAAGTACCGTGTATCATTTCAGTCAAGTACCGTGTATCCTTCCACGAGGGAAGACATTTTACTGTGAATTAACATTTCTTGACTTATGTTCTCTCGCGTTCTCTAAGTACGCTTTGCCGTTACGTTCATAACACACAAGTTTCTAACAAACATGTTCAATCTCATGATATCAGCATCTTTACATTGTTGGGGAACCTCGGGGAATGGATTGGAAGGGGATTGGAATCATTCGGAATGGACTAGAGGGTGTTTTGAAACAGGAACTCAGAAGGTCACGCACGACCCGTGCATATAGGCACACGACCCGTGCGCATTTCAAAAATAAGAGGTGAAGTTTCAGAATCAAGCGCACGATCCGTGCGTCAAGGCGCACGACCCGTGCGCAGTTAAAAATACTTTTCGCGCACAGTCACAGATGGGGGCGCACGATCCGTGCGCAGAGGCACCCGATCCGTGCGTCTCCATCAGTTTTCCAGAAAACTGTATTTTCAAAGGCATTTCCGTTCCGTTCCGATTCCAATTTCCGTTCCGATCGATATCCTAACATAACAGTTAATATTCCAGACCAGCGAAAGCGTTTAAACAGTCAAACAACATATCTCATAAATCAACAATCCAATCAATTCGAGCAATTATGCGATTTACGGTTTTTCGATAAAAACGTTTTCGTTAAATTATCACAAAGCGGATTTTCCATATATCATTTCAGAAAATAACATGACTCGACAACAAAACGTCCCTAAGCGAGTATAGAACTCACCGATTTGACGACCTCGCGAGAAATCACGTCCTCACACGAAATGACCGAACCGTAACCTCTCGAACAATCCCCGTAACCACGTACTCGCACCGAACTCGTCCGATACTCGAAACTGAACTTCGGAACAGCTACCAAACAAAAATCCCAACTACTGAACTTCCTCCTTGATTACGGAATTGGCGTCTCTCGAACTTTGGCGATTCGATCCGAAATTTGAGGAACCAACATTTCCAATTCCACATCCGTTTTCCAGCATCAGCGAGCAGTTTCGTAACACGCGTATCTTGGTCAAATCGTGGCCAAAACCCTTCAAACCAGTGGCCATTGTGTAGATAATTTTATCTACTTTCTGATGGTCAAAGGTTCATACACATGCATCCAGTAACTTGGGAGATACACCAGAAACAAGGTGACTAGTCCAGGATAATGCTTGAGTCTGAATCCGAAACTTGGAGACATGATATCTCCTTAGTTTCTCCATGAAATCATACGGTTCTTGTGCCCAAAATGAAGATCTTTGTGTCTAGTTTCCAGAGGGACAATAATCACGATCATCGGAGTAGTGTACAGAAAGATATTCGTAAAATACCGAATAGGGTTCCTACTGGTTTCAAGTAGAATCTTCCTTGAGTTGGTATCTTCAATCCTAACCATCAAGGACCACAAATTTTAGCTCCAATCCGAATCCCCAGCTCTTCATAATTCGAACCCAGAACTGAATCACTTCAAACTTGTCCTCAATCAACAATTTTGGTGTTCAATCCTTCTAATACTTCTCTAAGTTGACATGCAAGGCTTGAGAAGACCATTTCTCCTACTTTGAGCTTGGAGGTTCTACAATGGTGTCTTGATGAAGAGGGAAGTGTAGTTGATGATTATGGTATCAGATTGAAGAGGAGGATGCAGGGGTCACATTGGTGTGGTTGGATGAAACATGCATGAGAAATCTCCTCTCCTTCTTTCCTTCTCCTCTCTCACGCCCTCTCCCTCTTTTCTCTCTATTCTATCTCTTTTCTTTCTCAATTCTGGTCCAGCATCTAGGAGTGAGGGAGTGAGTGTTGCTGTTTTGGTTTGGTGAGGGTGTGGGTCAGACTTGGGACCATCAAATGGGCTGAAGCAAAATAACTAGGGATTTGACCAATATGCCCTCATGTTCTAATTTTCACTTAACTCTCCATAAACTCTTCTCAATTCAATTCTAATCAATCAATACTTATACAATAATCACATTGCATATAGTTATGTTCTGTGGAGGATGGTTTAGTCGAAACTCATTAATGTGTGGAAAAGACGAAAATACCCCTGTGCTCCTATTTGCTTAAAATCCTAATTAACTCACCATATGATAATTAATCAATAATGCTTAATTAATCATCTTGACCTCTTGCTAATTTAAATAATTTAAATTAGCGAAATTGGGGATGTTACAATCACCCCAACTTTTAAAAAATTTGTCCTCAAAATTGACAAAACGTACCTCATTCGAAAAGATAGGGATATTTCACCCGCATGTTCTCCTCTACTTCCCATGTCGCTTCGTCGGGTGAAGCACCGTCCCAAAGTACCTTGACAATAGGGATTGATCTTGTCCGGAGCGTTTCCTCGCCACGTTCAATGATCATGATGGGAGTAGGCTGATAAGACAAATCCGGTCTGATGTCGACCGCTTCATAACTTAAGGGTTGATTCGGATCATGAATATACTTCCTTAACTGCGATACATGAAACACATCATGTAATCTGGACAATTCTGGAGGTAATGCAATGCGATACGCTACCAGCCCAACTCGCTCGATAATCTGGAAGGGTCCGACATACCGAGGACTGAGCTTCTTCGCTCGCAAAGCGATACCGGTCCCGATGGTTGGAGAAAGTCTCAAAAAGACATGGTCTCCTTCTTTGAATTCTAACGGCCTTCTTCTCTTATCCGCATAACTCTTTTGTCGACTCTGCGCGGCTTTCATCCTTTCTCTTATCTGACGGATATTCTCCGTAGTCTCACGGACCAAATCTAGTCCCAACAATCTCTGGTCACCTACATCCCACCAACACAATGGTGTTCTACATTTCCTCCCATACAATGCTTCATATGGAGCCATTCCGATACTAGAATGGTAACTGTTGTTGTATGAAAATTCCACCAATGGAAGATGATCCTCCCACCTGCCTCCACTATCAAGTACACAAGCCTTCAACATATCCTCCAATGTCTGGATTGTTCTCTCAGTCTGCCCGTCTGTCTGTGGATGGTAAGTGGTGCTAACACACACCGTTGTTCCCAACGCCATATTCAATGCTCTCCAAAATCGAGATGTGAACTTGGGATCTCGATCACAGATGATACTTGTAGGGATTCCATGCAACTTCACAATATTCTTGAGATACTCATCTGCTAACCTAGCAACTTTGTGATTCGAACGCACCGGAATAAAATGGGCGGACTTGGTCAAGCGATCCACCACTACCCAAATAGAATCATTTTCGGCTTGGGACCGTGGCAATCCCATGACAAAATCCATAGATATGCTTTCCCATTTCCATTCAGGTACATTCAACGGCTGTAAGTGGCCACCTGGCTTCTGGTGCTCTATCTTAACCCTTTGACAAGTCAAGCATCGAGACACAACTCTGCAATATCTACTTTCATGCCTGGCCACCAGTACAATTGCCTCAAATCTCGATACATCTTGGTAGACTCAGGATGTATTGAGAACTGACTTTTATGAGCCTCTTCTAAAACTTGCCTCTTCACATTCTCCTAATTCGGCACACAGATTCTACCATCAAAATGAATTATGCCATCACCGTCTTCGGTGTAACTCGGCAATCTCTTCTGCGCTTGCAGCTCTACATCACCTTCTTGGGTGGAGCGAATTAGATTTCTCAAAGGATTCGAAATCCGAATGTGACTCAACACCAACTTGTTCCTTCTTGACTTAACTCTCAAGTTGAGGTCTCTAAACGATTCCAACAAAGACATCTCGTGCATCATCAACTCTGCAGTATAGATAGACTTTTTGCTCAAAGCATCGGCCACAACATTAGCCCTACCAGGATGGTACTTCAATTCAAAATCATAATCTTTCAGAAATTCTACCCATCTCCTCTGCCTGTTGTCCAACTCCTTTTGGTCAAACAAATATTTAAGGCTCTTGTGGTCACTAAAGACTTCGAAATGAGACCCATACAGGTAATGTCTCCAAATCTTTAGGGCAAACACAATCGTCGCCAACTCTAAATCATGAGTTGGGTAATTCTCTTCATGCGGCTTCAACTGTCTGGAGGCATAAGCAACTACTTGTTGATTCTGCATTAGGACACATCCCAAACCCTTACCAGAGGCGTCGCAATAGGTTTGGAATCCTACGGACGGATCCGGAAGAATAAGGACTGGTGCAGAAGTCAAACAATTCTTCAATTCCGCAAAACAATCATCACAGTCCGAGTCCCAATCAAACGGCTGACCCTTGCGAGTTAACCGAGTGAGTGGAAGGACCAGCTGGGAAAATCCTTGAATGAACCTTCGATAATACCCAGCTAATCCCAGGACATTTAGCATCGGTTGTTTGAAACAACTGATGCTAATTGTCATTTTCAGACAGCAAAAACAGTGATGAAATGGACATTTAGCATCTGTTATTTGAGCAACTGATGTTAAAAGTGACATTTAGCATTGGTTATTTAGCATTGGGGGATTTAGCATTGTCGGATAACCGATGCTAAATGTCTTTTTTGCACTAGTGATGGTTAGAACTCTTGGAATACCAAAGTAATTAATTAGAGGAGAGAGGAGTGACATATAAAGGGTAAATTAGGAAAAGTAGTATAAATAGTAGACATAGTTAATGAGATTAACTAACTAAACTAATTTTCTTAATTCTTGTGAAGTGGTTAAAGGGGACTTATATTTTGAGACGGAGGGAGTATATTATATGCCATTTTGGTCATTTTAATTTTTTATAGAAAAGATAAATTATTAGTGACATTACAAAATTATCCTATATTAACGATATAGGAAAAATAATTAATATAATTGGAAGGGCATAGTTATTACAAAATGAAGAGTATGATAGGAAAAGAAAATGTAACGCGTCATTGGTATTGTAAAACGTCATATAATATGAGATAAAAAATTTTGTGGCCTAAAACGTCATATAATGAAATTATTTTATTTGAAATTTCTGATATACAAAAGTTTTAATTTTTTTTATTAATACATTAATTTTAAACCTTAACTAAGAAAGTTATTCTTTTTTCTTATAAACAAAAGAATTTTTTATTGGAAATTTAATAGTTACTACAATCCATCATATTCTCATGTCATTAATAGATGATTTTCGACGCAAAAGATTGGGAAAAATGAAAATTTTGTGTACATAAAAAATGCAAAGAAGTTTAAAAAGGGGGTCAAAAGTTCAAATCTTAAAAACTAATAGTTTTCTTCCTTGTAATTAATTACTGACTACTAACATCTGCATATAGAAAACTTTAAATATAAATCGATATCATGATAACCTTTTAATTTACATCACGACCTTGTTATAGTCAACGACCACTCCTTCAAATATTTTGTTCCTTGAAATTACAGTCAACTAATTCAGAGACCTCACTCTCTTTGTCCTCTTTCCTAAACAACTCCGCCATATCGTAAGAAAGTTATTCTTAGATTAAAAGGAAGTCTAACACCATGTTTAAGAAGAATTTACCTTTGAGCTTTCTTTTAACCTAATTGAAGACATTCTTACCTTAAAAGAAGGGAATACAATCAAATTCAATCCTGTGTTTAAAGTTAAACCAATTTACTTGAAAAAAGAAAAACAAAATTCAAAGAGTGAAATTGTAATTTTTGTTCCCCAAAACAAATGTACATCGATCTATGTTATTAATGTATAGGATCTAGAGGAGTGAAACCAAGTAGGTGTATGGTCCAATCGTACTATATAGTATAATAATATATGAATGAGTTGGGGTATGAGAAAGGGATGTGCTAAGATTAATTGTCTATTATTGGTATGGGAGAGAGGGTAGGGAATCCATGTGAATAACTGAGTTTTTTTGAGTAAATAATTGAAGTAAATTAAGAAAAATATTATTTGCCAGCTGGTTTTCTTATGTGGCGTGGGTATGTCTCTTATGTTTCTACCAAGTCCCATCTTTTTCTCCACTTTAATGTTTCTACTTGTATCTTTTTCTTGTCGACTGTTTTCTCTTCCAAATTGATATATTTAAATCTTCTAAGAAAAAGAAGTATAATCAAATGCCGTTTAATTTATTAGTTGATTTATTAAACCTCCAATGTTGTGTTTGGTAATTCGTCAATTAAGAGTTTCCAGCTATTTTCTTCCCCTGTTTTTTCATATTTTTTGTTTGGATGGCGAACTAAGAAATACCGAATGAGCGCACTAAAGAAGTGCAAAGAGGAGGTCCTGAGTTCAAACCATGGAACCAAACATTTCCCTCTCCTCCACTAAAATTGCCTATAAAAAAAAAGATTACGACTAATATTTGGTCAAAATAAAGACTATATATATAGAATTATTGAAATCTTCGGAAGATAAATTTAAATGCTTAACTAAAAAGATATCTTAAATATTATCAAATTCTTTGATGTAAATATTAAAAAAATAACAATACACTTTTTTTTGTTACCATGTTATTTGTGCGCAGTTTTCAATATAGGAGAACTTGGCTTGCCACAAGTATATATCTGATTTTGTCGGCCTATGTGGTTCTCCACTTTCGATAGTGAGTTTTGCCACACCCAATATTCAAACCCAATACATTGAAGTGGAATTCGAGTTTAGTTACCACTCGAACCGACTTTTGTTGGTATTAATAATACACTCTTTCATGAAGTAATGTTGACGATTCTCTTAATATTAATTAACCTAGCATGGATTGATCATTAAATTTTAAGAATGAAAAGAAAGGACTAGACGTACGGTCATGAGGACATACGCATTTATACGTCTAAGAAAATGTGTTAACTAGTACTAGGACATGTTGTATTTTATTGAAAATAAATAGATATTTCAAAAGTGAGAAGTCCCACATTGCTTGGCTTTGGATTCACCAAAGTCTTCATATACTAAAGCTTAATGAGAGCTAGTAAACAAGCAACTAGAAGGGACTCCCTCGCGCGCACAAGTAGGGACCAACAATTCGACAGAAGGTCTTCCTCTTTGATAGTTTCTATTCCTGCACATTTAGTTCGCAGCAGTCCTTCACACTCAACAGCATCAGTCGAAATTTTACTTCTGAAATTCGACTATAGAATTTCGACTGCAGTCAGCATCCTTCGACTACAGCCATATCAGCAATTTTTTTCGACAACAGTACACTGTACACCATGTGTGTATAGCCATTAAAAAAAACTACCATGTGTATAAGATTTACTTTGACTTCATTAACTCTCTTAGCTTATTTTGTTTCACGTTTAAGATTGCCGCATCAATTCGTGAAAATTATTTTGTGATTTCCTAATATATCCATGGTTACTTATATTGGATATGTATTGTAAAAGAATCAAAATTGGACAAATATTTTTGGCTAAAATGTCAAACAAAATGAGATGGAAGGCGTATTAGAGAAAGGTGATTAAGTGACCAAAATAAGTAATGGAAAAATTAAAATTCATCACTAATTATACCGATAAAATAGTGAGGGAATAATTAGATACATATTTCATGTTTTTTATTATTAAATTTTCTCTTTCTAATTGATTTTTCTAATGTTTTGGACTTAGTTTTTTCCTATCACAACTGTCCATCGCACACCACAAATTGGTGAGTAATTGAAATAATATTGTCAACCTTGTTACGTCTTAATTTTATCCTTTTTTTTGTTAGTTGATTCCTTGAGTGGGACATATGTGCCTAACGTGCATGTACCAATTAAATATCCAAATTGAAACTCAGCTTAATCATTGAAATATGGATCGATCATTAATTGAATGCCAGCATTAATGTTTACTGTTTGTGGGGTGCATATATAATTGATTAGCCAAAAACAAAAACCTGCTCTTAAAATTTTCATTAATTAGATTAGATGAACCTAGAATTCTTCACCAATATTAAAAGGCCTAATTTCAAATCCAATTCTATACATAATACAACATATAATAATTCGATAAATACAAGCCCCAAAAAAAGAAGATCAAATAAGAGAGCAAAGCAACTTTTTTATCCACAAAACTAATACTCACATACATTTTGGGGAAAAAAAAGCAAAAAGGTACTCATTTTACTATATTTTAATAATTCAAAGTATATTGAACCATTTTTGGTTCTCATTCATCTCCCTAATGCCAGATTCCGGCGCGCACCGGCAGTGTTGAAAAACTGAAAACTCAAACTAGCTAGTCTTCTAAGATGCTTTCCAAGTGAGGTTGCCACGCTCCGCTTTGGCTATGTCGTCGATGACGTCGTGATCCTTTCTTCTCCTTAGACTCACAAGAATCTTGCAACGATGAGAAGTGATCGTTTTTCTCATCGTTGCAATTCTTCTTCTTTATAGAGGAGAACGCTTTCTTGTTGTCGAGATCTTTACCGTTGACCCTTCCACTTACTCGTCGTTTCTTATCTGGCAACGACGTGGAAGGGATCAAGAAGTATATGCTACCTCTCTTGAGCTCAGTCTCCGGAGAGAGGATAAGAATACGACGAACAACTCCTTGAGAGCTTGGTTTGCTAAGAACATGATTTGGATTAGCTTTGAGAATTTCTCCTGCTGTGATTGAACGTGTAATCTCTTCTACACATCCATTCAAATGAACTATTCGGATCAAATCTAGAGCCCCACATGGAAGAACACAAGCCAAACAACACCTTAAGCTATTACCCATTATTGTTTGGAGTCTCAAAATGAATGAGTCTCACAAACCTTTGTTCTTTCTACCTTTGAATTTTGATGAGTTGTTTAAGAAATGGAGAATGGTTGAAAGGTGAGTTGAGTGTGTGTTTATATATATTGGCAAAGAACCGTAGGTGCACTCATAATAATGCCAATGAGAATTTAATAATAATACTGGTGAAACTTGTGGACTTGAATTGACGAAATTGCCCACCACAAAGAGTGGTTCCTATTTTTTTTTTTTGTCTTGGCTTCTCCTAGTCACATTCACATGTTATGGTGGTGGGGTCGTTCCTTCACTTCTATCATTCATTACTTATTGCCAAATAGTGAGTGATCATGAACATTGTCGAGTTGGTTAAGTATTCTACTTTTTCCTCTTTTGATTTACATTACATTTCTGCATGGAAAAAAAAGTTTTGTTGTGGAAAATTGAAATACGTATGTATGTATATAATATGCGTTTTGCCCTAACTTTGTAGATATATGTAGTCAAAGCGTTATCCATTAGGAGGAGAAACAACTAGGAAATGATTCATGAATTTGGAAATTAATCAATCATCTTATATTTATATATAGTTTTCATTTCTCCAAGTTTTTTTTAATAAGCAAGATATATTAATGAAAGTACACAAGGTACTCCAACTATTTACAAACAAAAAACTTTTGATGTTTTTCGTGCGATCTAAAGAGTTTAACCACCTATTAGAAGAAGCGTGATTACCTACCCACCGTACTAATAAGCCATATCATTTGGGAGATACTAGACTTCGTACTTTCTCTTCTTACATGTATAAATTTGTGCGGAATAATGTTAATAATGTATTATTTCCCACCCATTTATCTCTCCAAAACAAAAATTCATCTCCACCCTCAAAGATGCATGCCATTAATATTATTTGTGAATCAAAAGGGTCATTCGCGCTTTTCAAACTTGTAGTGAAAATGTTGCATCACCAAAGTGGATTTGATTTCGCATAGCATAATTATTCTCTAGAGAGAATTTTATCCTCTGGTGTGTGATACCTGTAATTAAGACAAGAGGTGGTATGTACATTCCTGTCAACAAGACATCTTCATCTTCATCAACAAGACATCTTCATTTCCATCAAGACATCACGAACATGGACGGAGAGGATTTAAGGAACCCAGTCAATTCTAATCAAGTGAAGAAGTATTATGCCTGAAAGAAATAGACGAAAAAAGAGAAAGACAAGCCAAGTAAGAGTTAGCTCGCTAGGTTGAAAACCCGAAAGGGCGGCCTAGGCAAAATCAGAGCGACCCGGTGGATTGAAAACCCGCAAAGGGCGATCCAGGCAAAAATTAGGGTCAGAAAACTTGGGCATGAAAAATAAAGAAAGGCATACAACTCCTCTGAAGACTTGGATGAGGGAGTGATCAAGGTCAAGGACATAAATGTTTAGCACTGTTCCACAGAGACGGACAGTCAGAATTTAACTTCTCTCTTTTTTCGTGTCTTTTTATAGTTTAAACTTTCAAGTGTAATAAACAATCGGCGTAACTTCTTGTGCGACCAGTTTCCACATTAATAAAGTTCAACTTTCTCATATCTGTTCACTCTTTTATTTTCTGCTTTTTTTGCTCAAAATAAACGTTTTATAATGATGGTGATGATGACTTGTAAAACATGTGCATAAATCATGGAGCATTACAATTATTGCAAAGTTACTAAAGGTCGCGGAAAAAAGTAATTCCCCAAAACCAGTTAATCATGCAAGAGAGGAAGAGAAAGCGATTGCACTCACGATTGCTTCGAGCGGCGAAGTCAAAGGCAACATGCACTCGGCCCATGAGCCCCGCAATTCCAATGGGTTCCTCAGTCTCGTGCCATGAGTGTCGCGGGTTGGCTGAACCAGTAAAAATAAGCCAAAAGAGCAAAAGAGCAAAAGAAAAAACAAACGATCAGAAAAAAGAAAGCTGATCAAAGAACAAAAGAGCAAAAAAAAAAAAAACAAACGATCAGAAGAAAGAAAGCTAATCAAAGAATGAAAAGCCAAGAAAAAACAAACAGTCAGAAAAAAGAAAGCTGACAAAAGAAACGAGGAATCAAGAATAGCATCCCATTGCATTCATCATTCCACTAAATCATCACATCGCATGCACTCACATGACATGCATTCGCATAACGGACTTTGCATAGCATGCATTCATATTCCATGCACCATGTCTTGCATCTGCTAAAGTGTGCAGGTGTCCTGGATCAGTGCAATGGCATTGATCATCAATCAGAGCAAGCTGAAGAAAGGTCCGCTAACCTGAGCAGACATCCTAGATCAGTGCAATTGCATTGATCATCAATCAGAGCAAGCTGAAGAAAGGTCCGCTAACCTGAGCAGACATCCTGGATCAGTGCAATGGTATTGATCATCAATCAAGAGAAAGCTGAAGAAAAGTCCGCTAACCTGAGCAGGCATCCTGGATCGGTGTGGAAGCATTGACCGACTAAAGGAAACCAACTGGATTTTGGAATCCCCTCTGGACCCACGTGTCCCCAGCAAGATTGACTTCACCTTGTATTCGAGCTGCAGGTAAGTCCCCCTGACCTCAATAGGTCCAGTCGAAGAGGATAGCTGTGTTAGCCTAAAACATGGCGCAGTCCTAGGGAAATATCGAGATCTAGACTTGATATAGTACCCTCCCCTGGTTGCTCGCAAGACCACCCCTTTGGAGCCCACGTGCTCCCAGGCCCAAGTGCAAGCTCGGATCATTCGCGATTCGTTAAAAGGCTTTAGGCAGCCTCCGTCGCCGGCTTAACGAGGGCCGACACCCTTTTTGCTTCCCTTTTTATTGCTTTCTTTATTGCTTTCCGCTAGCTTATTGAGGGTTGGCACCATTTAGTTTCCTGCTTACTGAGAGTTGACGATTCATCCATTGCATTCACCTCGGGCTAACACCCACTAAAAATAGAAAAAGAAAAAAGAGGAAAATTCGGGTTTCCCTAAGTAGACAAAATCGGTATAATTTCTTAATTCTTTATCTTCATTTTGCCTTGGAATATGTTTCGGCCAATTCATATTCCTCGTTAAAATTCAGATAAAGAGGGGCAGCTGTCATACCCCAATTTTGTCCGGCTTAGGTCAAAACCCAAATTTCCACAAAAAATAATAAATAAATAACTTAAAGAATGAAGAGCATCATGCATTGCATTTTGGGTCCTAGAAGTCATTCCAAGGTCTTTAAAATCATTTTTAGGGTTGGAATGCACTTTTTAGGCGAATTAGGGTTTTAGGGTCAAAAAGGGCATTTTGGTCATTTTTCGCAAAAAGATGATTTTCTCGCCAAAAATGCACATCCACAAAAGGTACATTTTTATTCTATCAAGGATAATTTTTGTACAATTTTTAGAAAGAAAACCCTAGTCAAAAATAATTAAAATGTATTTTTCCATTTTTAGTGCATAGAAAAATAAAAAAGGACCATTAAATATTCCTCAAACTCTTAAGTGATAATTTTTATTGTCATGAGTGACTAGAGAGAATATTTTATGGTGCCCAAAAACATGTGACACATTTTCATTAGTTGCATTCCCATTATTTTCCCATGCCCAAAAATTTCAAATTCAAAAAAAACTCAAAAAAAGGGGAAGTGTCCTCAATAAGACAAAAGACCAAAAAACAAGTTTTTTTTCTCTCTTCATCTCATCACATTCGAAATCCTCCCTCTCTCTCTCCCTCTCACAAAAATTCTTCCACACTCTTCCATTTTGTAATCATTATACCCTCTTTGGTAAATTACCTCACTCACTTACACTAACCCCTTCATAAGAAAACCCAAATTTCCCTCTTTGGTAACAATTCTTCTCTAAAATGCCCTTAACCCTACCTTACATAAAATATCTCTTCCAAAATAAGAAATTCATTTTTTCTTTTCTTTTTTTTCCTTCTAACTTTCGCCCCCCACTCTCTCACTCTCACATTTTGTGTTTTCTCTCCACCCTCAATCCTTGTGATAAGTGATCTCAACCCTCCATTCAAAATCAAAGCTCAATCCTAGAGCTCATCAAAATCACAAAGACTAAACTACCCTTAGACCTAGTTTCATCCTATAAATACTCCCTCATTCCCCACACCTAAGGATCCTCTCCTTTTGCTTCTCATTTGCCTCTCATTCTCCTACACAAAACCCTAGCACACCAAGAGCACCTCCTCCCCCTCTCCTTCCTCACCAAAACCGTAGCCCTTCCTCCCCTCTTCCATATATTTTCTTCAAAAATCAACCACCAAATCCTCCATTTCTTGTTAGATCACCATCTTTCCTTCCATTCTCTTCAAGAGCTAGTAATTTTTGAGCTTATCATCTCCTTCTTCATCTCCTTGTAGTTTTGAGGTAATCCTTGAAGCTTTGCACCTCATATTTAATTTTCTTGCATAATCTCTCCTCTACTCCAAACTCCTTCTTGATTGTTTCTTGCTTTGAGGATCCATTTCAAACATTTTGACAAAGACTTAGGGAGCTTTGGGTGTTTGAGATGGGTCCTTGGCCTTGAAGGAGTTATTCTTCTACTTGAATAATTTCCCTTGCATCTTTACATATTTTGCACTAGATTTCATAAATAAAGTTGTTGTTTATAGGCTTTAGTATTTCGCATATCATAAAAAAATTAGGGTTGATGAGATTTTGTTACACTTCCTTGCTTAATCATATAAATCCTTGCAAAAAATAGATCTATGTTGCTTTGTGGTAATTTTGGTGTTTTCTTTATTAAATAAAACGTGGATCTATGTTTCCTTTGGTTCACATGCTTATAGATCTAAAAATATTTCCAAGTTGATTTTGTTGTTGTTCTTTGTTTAGTGATGTTTAATCTTGTTATTAGTATTTCATTTTAGTGTTAAATGTTACTTTTGTTGTTTGATGATTTAGCAATATGATTCCCACTAGTGCCTAGTGCACCTTGACCTAAGTGGTGAAGATTGCTAGAAATGACTCAATTTAGTTTATGTGTCCATTCATTTTTGTGTCTTAGTTTGCTTGTTGTAAATTGTTGATGATAGACAAGTTGATTCCCACTAGTGCCTAGTGCACTTTGCTCAAAGTGGGAGGATTGCTCTAGGTGATTCAACTTATTTGTTGTGTTTAGTTGATCTTTGCATTTTAGTTTGCTTATTGCTCATTGTTGATGATAGGCAAGTTGATTCTCACTAGTGCCTAGTGCATTTTTCTCAAAGTGAGAGGATTGCTCTATGTGATTCAACTTGGTTTTAGTGTTTATTTAATTTTTTTTTTTACCATTTTACTTTACCATTCATTAACTTTTTACCAAAAACATAAAAATATTTTACTACTTTGGTTTTTACCACTTCATTAACTTTTTACTAAAACATAAAAAGATTTTACCACTTCCCATTTATCTCATGCATTTTTACTTTACCATCTCATTAAATAATTACCATTTACCTCATGCATTTTTACTTTACCATCTCATTAAATAATTACCATTTACCTCATGCATTTTTACTTTACCATCTCATTAAATAATTACCATTTACTTCATGCATTTTTACTTTACTTTTCACTAACTTCTTACTTAAAGTTTTACAACTTATCTACTTGCAAAAATACCCAAAACATTTTCACATTCATGCATCTTCATTCATATTTAGTTTATGTGACACTTTCATACCTCCTCATATGCTTATATCTCTTGCATCCTCTTATGCATCCTTGTATGCCATCCATTCATAAATAAAGTGCTATGCATCCATTCCTTGTACACTCATGCACTTACATGCTTACCTAATCATGCATCCTTGCTTACATATTCAATCATCTAACTTAGAATACTCTATGTTTACAATCAATTGTATTCACTTGTTCTTGATGCCGTGTAAATGTCTTGACTTGATTGTGTGCCCTCCTCTCCACTTGTATGACCTCCTAATGGAGACGTAAGTCTACATGCATGTTGTAGCATAGAGCCATTAGGGTAAATACAATCCTTCTCACACACACACAATTACTTTGAGAACTTTGTTTTGCATCTTTAATAATTGAATCATTTGATTGTATGGGCATGTTTAATCTTGGTTAAGGAATGATATGTTCATGTTTGCTTGAGTATTATTCATTCATTTGCATTTGGTTATGGATTTAGAATTGACTCGAAATGTTCTACTCCTTTTCTAAAACCCATTTCCTAAAATCATTTCAAAACAAAAAGAAACTTTTACTTTCAAAACAAAAATAAATCAATTGTCATTAAGCACCAATCGCGCCGTTGCCGATTAGGTCGTTAATGATGATGTTGTTTTCAAAAGGAGTTAGTAGCGAGACCATTCTAACCGTTGTTGTTAGGTCTTCGCAAAAGCTCTACCCCATTTTCGAAAACTTATTCATTTCTCAAAAATAAATCAATTGTCATTAAACACCAATCGCGCCGTTGCCGATTAGGTCATTAATGATGATTTCATTTTCAAAAGAGTTAGTAGTGAGGCCATTCTAACCGTTGTTGTTCGGTCTTCACAAACGCTCACCCAATTGCGAAAAAACCCTTAAGCCGTTTTGAAAACCAAAAAAACGAGAACTACGTAACTTTGATCCCTCTTCTAGTGAGGGTACGTAGGAACGGGGTCCTGTCCTGCCAAGCACCCTTTTAAAAAATCTTTGTTTTGTTCCGCTTTTCAAAGATAACCAAAAATGTTCTTCTTCCCTCCTGTTTTCAATAAAACAATTCTCAAAAAAAAGGAAAGAAAAGAAGTAGAATAAACCGCTTTCAAACTCAAACTTTTATCCAAACCACACATCAAGTTAATGGTTCCCTTTCGGTAGAAAGGAGGTGCGGGGTGCTAATCCCTTCCCCGTACCTAACCGACCCCCGAACCTACATCTCTAGTTTTCAAAAGACCACCCGCCTTGTTTAAAAGACCTTTTTTCAATGTTTTGGTCTTAAAATTAAAATATTGGTGGCGGCTCCAAACTTTTTCCACGTTGTCAAACGAAAAGTCCCAATTCGGATTTTTCGGGCGCAACAGCATCTAAGCATCAAAGGTCAGCAAGACTTCAAAATCTTCAAGCCCTACTCCAATTCCTTAAAGCCCTGAAAGCATTCTTTCATCTGGGTCGTGCCTGTTTGTGACAAGGCTCACAAAACGGTTGGGTCTCTTGATACTCAGGGTCGAGTGACCGGTCATAAATTCCCTATTGCATGGACGTACGCGCATTATCGCTGTACCCCAATCACATGCAGGACCAGATGTCGACTTGGTGAGGACGATCTGGAAACCCTAAGATTGCTTGAGAACATGGCCTCTTGGATGGATGAGGAATTGATCAAGTGCTACCAGTTGACTCGGACTCGGGGCGACAACGAATTCAAAGTCGTTCTTGGTGCGAGTCGTTCTCATTTTTTCATGTTTTTACCTTTGCGCTCTTGGCGGGGATGAATTCAAATTTTTTCTGATCGTTCTTCTTTTTGCTTGTAGGTGAAATGGCCGATATGGGATATGAAGAACTTATGAGGAAAGCCAGGAGGGGAAAGAAACCCCCAACCGCCACTTCAGCGACTGCTGATGTTCCTTCCCCGTGGGACGGGGAAACGACCACAGGTGCAGATCGAGGAGGTGATTCGCTTTCCCCCGTGCCTGGCTCTGGGAAGAAGAGGGATCGCCATCAGCACGCTGCTGGAACCAGTGGAAAAGACGCTGAGATCGACCCCCCGCACAAGAAGACCAAGGCAGCGAAGGAGGTTCAGAGGAGGTCGGCCTCTAACTTAGACCTGGACGAGATCTCTGAGGCGGATTTCGACCGCTTTCGTCAAGACCCTCTCCTCTTCATGACTGAAGTGGCCAAGGCTGGTTCACGCCTGATTTCAAAAATCAAACAAGGGGAAGCGGATCCGATCGCAGGTAAACGCCTTCTCGCTCAACATTTGTGGTTGGAGGGTGATAATTTAGATAAAACTGATAAGCTAAATCGTGCTTATGAATATATGAGTTGGGGGGAGTTGGAATCCCTAAAGAAGAAGTATCAAGAATCTGAGGCCGCTCTCAAGCCTACTGCTGATGCTCTTACAGAGACAAAGAAGTCGCTCTCCGCCATGACCAAAGAGTGGGACGAGGCCCAGAGCGGAATGAGGCTTTGGAGGAATGTGACCGGGTGGTCGAGTCTACACTGGCCATCTGTAAAGAGCGTTTTAATGAAGCTTTGGCCCAAGTTCAGTACGTCTATCCCGACCTCGAGATCAACCCTGTTATAATCAATCATGCTCACTCTCTCAACGATGGTCGCATAGTATATCCCGTGGAGAGGGATGAGCAAGGGAAGATCATAAGGGAGGAGTCTGTGGTGTATGAACGTCCCCTGTGATTTTGTAATCTTGGTTTACTTTTTCTGTATTTGGGCGACCTCGTGGTCGTTCTTTTCGTTGTAATATGTACTTCTATTTGATCACCGTTTGCCTCATCTTTATTCTATCTTCGATTTATGATCGTTCTTTTGTTTCTCTTTAAATCGTATTATTCGCAAGGGCGAGTAGTCCCCCTAGGTGGTTCTACCGGATTTCTATCCGGATTTAACCCGTCCTTAGGGGTGCGGCTATTCTTCGACGACACTCGGTGTCATCCACGGGCAATTTACCAGATTTCTATCCGGATTGAACTTCACCCCTAGAGGTTCGACCATCTTTAAGGCCGCCTCGTTTGTAGCTTGGTTCGACCAAGTATGTTATTCCGAACGAGCAGTTTACCAAACTCGGTTTAGTTTTATCTTGCCACGTAAGTCGCTGGTGTAGCCGACCCATATCGTTTTAGGTTTATCGAACCTAGGGCGGGAAAATATACTTCAACATAAAAAATAGAAAAATGCCTCGTTTTATATATGACCATGTTTAAGATTGTTTTGGCCATTTTACATAATTCATTCCTCAATGTGACATTCTTTTTCCAATTATATGAAGTATCTTCTCAAGTTCATCGCGTTCCAAGTTCTTGGAATAGGCCCTCTATTCATTGTTTCAAGTTGGTAGGCTCTCTTCCCCGTCTTCGAGACGACCCTATAAGGGCCCTCCCAATTGCGGGCGAGCTTCCCTTGAGAAGCATTCTTCTGACCGATGCTGGCTCTTCGGAGGACGATCTGTCCTAGTGCAAAATCTCTTGGGACGACCTTGGCGTTGTGCCTCGTGGCCATCGCTTGTTTGATCAACGCTTGCTTAGGGCGGCCTGTGAACGGAGTTCTTCGATTAAATCTAGTTCTTCTCTGATTTCCTCCTCATTTTCTTGGAGCGGCTTGGGGTTTGTTGTTCTCCAGCTCAGTTCCCCGATCTAGATCGGGATAACCGCGTCCGTGCCATATACTAATTTGAAAGGAGACTCGCCTGTGGTAGAGTGGGGGGTTGTTCTATACGCCCATAATACGTGTGGGAGCTCTTGTGCCCACTTTCCTTTTGCCTCATCTAACCGCCTCCTCAGCCCGCGCAAGATCACTCTGTTGGCGGCCTCCGTCTGACCGTTGGTCTGGGGGTGCTCAACTGAGATGAAGAGCTGCTTCACTCCTAGATCGGTCACGTACTCTTGAAAGTTTTTATCTGTAAACTGGGTACCGTTATCCGAGACCAGTACTTCATGAATCCCGAAACGGGTGAAGATGTTTTTCTTGAAAAACATCAGACAGTTCCTGGACGTGATGGTAGCCAGAGGTTCGGCTTCCACCCACTTGGTGAAATAATCCACCGCAACAATCAAGTATTTGAATTTCCGAGGAGCGACTGCAAACGGACCCAAGAGATCGTTCCCCCACCATGCAAACGGCCATGGTGCGGTCATGCTCTTTAGTTTGACCGGGGGAGCAACATGAATGTCTGTGTGTCGCTGGCACGTATCACATTTCTTTACTAGCTTTTTCGCGTGGTCCTCCATTGTGGGCCAGTAGTATCCCGCTCTTAATGCTTTTTTTGCTAAAGCTCGAGCTCCAAGGTGGTTTCCACATATCCCCTCATGTATCTCCCTTAAGACATAACTAGCCTCTTCTGGGGGGAGACATTTCAAGAGCGGTAAGGAGAATCCTCTTCGAAACAGCTTCCCCTCAATCACCGAGTAAGATGCTGCTCGCCTACGTATCAAGGCAACTTTTTTACGGTCGCCTGGTTCTACTCCATCTCTAATGTATCTGATGATGGGCTCGATCCAACAATCTTCTGGATCGACCATGCAAATATCCGAAGGCAAAGCGGTGTCTAGTCGTACACTAGGTTGAAGTAGGACTTTTTGAAGGACGTTTCTGTGGTTTCCAGGGTTTTTCGTGCTGGCCAACTTTGATAATATGTCCTCCCTAACATTTTCTGATCGAGGGACGTGTTTCACTACTCCGTATTCAAAATGTCTGAGTAGTTCTCTCACTCTTGCCAGATACCTTTGCAAGATTACGTCCTTGGCATCTGAACACTTCTTTGATTTGGGATATAGCCAGGAGTGAGTCTGAGTGCAGCTCTACTCTCTTTACGTTGAACCCGCGGGCGACCATTCAAACTATGTCTCCTTCTTGAGCGGTTTAAAAAGTGGAAGCGACTTGTTTGCTGCTTAGGCAATTAATCGTGAAAGGGCGGCTACCATCCCGTTTAATTTCTATATTTCTTTTTTGGTAGTGGGTGGCCTCATTTCAGTCACAGCTCAGCATTTATCTGGGTTGGCCTCAATTCCTCTTTTCGTTAGGTAGAAGCCTAAAAATTTGCCCGCCCTTACTCCAAACGTGCATTTCTCAGGGTTTAGCCTGAGCGAGTTCTTACGGGCTTCCGCAAATACTTCTTCCAAGTCGGCCACATGGTCAGTATCTACTTTACTCTTGAAGATCATGTCATCTAGGTAGACTTCCACTACCCTGCCTATTTGCGCTTGGAAAACTTTATTCATCATTCGTTGATAGGTCGCTCTTGCATGTTTCAGCCCAAAGGGCATAACTTGATAGCAGTAGTTTCCTTTTCCCGTCATAAATGCTATCTTCTCTTGGTCAGGTGGGTACATGGCGATCTGGTTATATCCCGAGTATGCATCTAAAAATGATAGTAGTCGGAACCCGCTGGCATTGTCTACCAATCGATCCACACTTGGGACTGGGAAAGCATCTTTAGGACATGCGCGATTGAGGTTGGTGTAATCTACACACATGCGCCAATTCCCATTGGCTTTCTTGACTAGAATCACGTTAGATAACCATGTGGTATATTTGATCTCTTTGATGAAGCCTGCCTCGATCAAGTCTTCGACGGCCTTTACGGCAGCTTGTGCCTTTTCCTCTTTCTGAGCGCGCCTCCGTTGAGCAACCCACCTGGCTGAAGGGTCGACAGCCAAGTGGTGGCAGGCTACCTCGGGCAGGATCCCCAGCATATCGGCCGCGCTCCAGGCGAACAAGTCGGAATGGTTTCTCAGACATTGGACAAGTTGTTTTCGTACTTCTTCCGGGAGATCGTTCTCGATCTTTACTATTTTCTAGGATCGTTCCCCAGCTGGATTTGAGTGAATTCTCCATCAGGCTCTGGTCTCTTAATTCTCTTCTTCAGCTCTCTGATCAGGAGGTCGTCTTTCTCCTTCCCCACGCTATCAGGATCGTAACGAGCATCCAAGTCGGTCATGTTGACTTCGTTTCCTCCTTCTCTAGGGTTATTCGCTCCTTTCGTTTCTCGTTCCCCCTGCTCCTTCAAATTCATATAGAGCGTCCTCTTTGCTGAGAGGAGGTCGTCTTGGAGGGTGACCACTTCTCCTTCATCGGAGTAGAATTTCATCTCAAGATGGAGAGTAGAGGGAACTGCTTCAAGTCGTCCCATGGTTGGTCGACCAATTATACATTGATAAACCGATCTTATCGGGAGCACTAGGAAGTCGATTTTTACTGTTCTACACAATGGTTTTTCCATCTAGCAAGTCGTTGTCCTCAAAGGATATGGGCGGTCTCTTTGTGAGAACCTTGGGAATGGATGTATAAGCGACGCTCATAATTTCTTTCCATCTTCTTTTCATGGACTTGTTAGTTTCCCTTTCATTACCAGGGCATCCCCTGGTAATCACCATAGCGATTTGGCGCCCTTTAGATTTTGGTAGTACCTCATCTTCATCTTCCTCCTTCTCTCTTGTTTTGGACTTTTCGTTGAACACTGTCTTCTCCTTTCGAGGAGAGCAAGTTACTGGCTTATCATCTCGTTCATCTGTTTGTCCCTTCTTAACGTATTGAGTAAGCTTTCCCTTTCTGATCAGGTCTTCTATATCATCCTTCAAGGCCATACAGTTGTTGGTGTCGTGCCCGGTACTGCGGTGATAGCGGCAGTATTTACGGAACGGGCGCTGTCCTTCTTTAAGGACCATTGGTTCCGGTCTCCTCATATTTTTGAATTCTGTATTTGCACATTCATTTAGAATCTGGGCATAGGACGTGTTCAGCTTAGTGCGGTCTGAGAACTTTCTGGATTTGAAGTCCCTTAAGGGACCTCCTAGATCCCTTCTCGATCTCTAGTCACGCTCTCATTGGTTTTCTTTAATCGTTCCCCCCGCGAGGGCTTGCGTTTCCATTGCCCTCTCTTCATAGTTCACGAATCTCTGAGATCTGTGGAGGAAAGTTTCCAAATCGGGCGGTTTGTGCACGCCCACTTCAATTTCGAACAAAGTGCCTGTACGAAGTCCTTCCCGGAGGAACCACGGTCTCATGTCGCCCTCCGGTCCTCCTACGTTGGCAGCCTCTTTGTTAAACCTCTCTACATAATCGCGGAGTGTCTCACCAGTTTCCTACCTGATTGCTTTCAAGATTGCGTGTGACTTGGGTTTCACCCTCGAAGATGTAAAACGGGCGGAAAAAACCCTAGCGAGTTGTTCCCAAGATGAGATGGTGTTCGGCCTCAGTTCCGTGAACCATTCTAAGGTTGGCCCCTCCAAGGTTAGGGGAAATATCTTGCACTTAACTGGCCCGTACGCTCCCCGTTATTGCATCATCAAATCAAAGTATCTCAGGTGGGCATCTGGATCTGTGACGCAGTTGTACATTCTTAAGTCCGACGGGGGTTTTTCCAGGGTACGAGGGACGGGATACTCGTCATTGTCTCGGGTAAAGGGTCCCATCCACATACCAATCCTTTCTCTGCGAGGTCTGTCCTCAAAGCGTCGGCCTCGAAGACCATGTCGCTCTAGAGAGCTTCCGTAGCAGTTCCGTCGTTCTGGTGACCGATTCTCGTAATGAGAACGGGGCATACCGGTCAGATGACCTGCTTCTCAACCGAGCGGGCGACCCAGACGAGTCGTATGAAGATTCTTGGTAAGAGGACTCTTCTGGCCAATAAGTAGGATCGGCCGAGGAGGGCGTTGTTCTATGTGGCGTCAAAGCCCCTCATTGATTCCTTCGTCGAGGTGGGGACCGGTGGACGAGATGCCTTCTTGGAGGTGACCTATGTCGCCTAGATGGATTCCTTCTTTCGGGTGTGATGTTCGCCCGCCCTAAAGTCACTTGAGTCAGTATTTTCAAAATCTGCTGTACCGCGTTGGTTGGTAGTACGATGTTTGCCTGAGTGGCCGGTCCAGAGGGTGTGCCTTGAACAGTGTTCTCAGGGGTAATCGGAACACCCTCTGGGGTCGGTTGTGGTTGGTCAGGGGTACCAACCACACTTTGCAAGAGCGGGTTCCTCTGGCGGGGTGGTCTGCCTCGCGGAGCCATAGGAACGGAGGACGGATAACGCCTGAAGTGGCTCTCCCACTTGGTCGCCAATGAACTGAGGTGCTCGACCTCGAGCGGGTACGAATAGTCGAGTCCGGAGTCCAACTGCGTGAGTTGTTGGGGTGAGTGATATCTGGTCGCACGCAGAGTTCTGCCCGGGTTGTACCTGCAATGACACTCCGACGCCCAAGTCAGTGGAGTAAGAGTTTAAGCAGAGTAACAGTATGGGTTGAGATTATTTCTACCTGTTTAGTGGGAGCAATCACTCTTTATATAGTATAAGAGGGGAGGTGCTGGCCATCAGATCAGTATGGTCGATCTCGACCGTTTGATCAAGCGAGCCACCACGAGAGTAGATCTGAACCGTTGATCTCAGTGGATCGAAGGCCCAGTCATTACTTCTCCATTTTGGTAATGGGCCGGTCCTGGCCAGTTCAGCATCAGATTGGGACCAAGGCCCAGTCCAGAACAGTAACCGATTTAAAGACGGAAAAATCGGTCGCTAAACGAGTTAGGGACCAATTTTTCAAATTCGTCCCCAAATCGGTGGCTAAAAAATGATGGCTAAAATAGTTAGCGGTCAATTTTGCAAAGTCGCTAAAACCAATCACTAGATAACATAATTTCTGGCAATGTGCAACATGATGAACAACAAGGTCGAGCGGTTCCACCCGTTGAATCTGGAACCAGACAAAAAATCGGCCAACAATTGGGAACTGAACAAAAAATCAGATTTCAATCTTTTTCTTAAAAAAAATGGTTTATCATGTTGATTTTTGGTACATGAGATATTTTTTATCTTCTTGCATAGTAATATTATTATGAGAGTCTTACATTGCAGTAGTTATGGTTATTGAATATTATTATAATGTTATTATGTCGTACTTATAACATTTTATGTGAAATTTTTTTTTCTAAAAAATAAAAAAAATTGAGAAAACTTATTGAAGTCATAACATTTATTTTTGCATGAACTTATGTGTTATGCTCTTTAAGACATATTTGATTTGATTTTATGTTTAGCTTTAAGTAATTACTAGGATATATTGTTATGTTGTTAAACTTAAGTTAATACTAATCTAACTTTTGTGATTTGAAAATTATGAATGAAATGGGTTTTTTTTGTTGTTTTTATCCCTTATATATTGTAATAAAAATATTAAATAATCTATTTAATTAATTCCGGTCTGACTCCCAATTCAACTTGTTCGACCCTAAGAACCTTGAGCCGCTGCCACTGTGTAACATCCCCTAATTAGCTAATTAGATTAATTAAATTAGCAAGAGGTTAAGTTGATTAGTTGCATTAATTATGTGATGTTTGGAATGAATAAATTATAGTTGCGCATAATTGACATATTATGTTAAGTTAGTGAGTCAAGGGATTAGTGTGGTGTTAAGAGTAAATTAAGAGAATATTAGAGAGTAGAGGTATTTTGGTCCTTGCAACCCCTTTTATTGAAAGCCAGCTGAACCCACCACAACACCACTTCATTTTTAAAGTTTCAGCAAAAGAAAGGATAGAAGAGAGGGAGCTTGAGAGAGAGGGAGAGAGCTCGAGAGAGAGAGAGTAGAGAAGGAAGGGAAGAGATCCTACCTCTATTGTTCATGCATGTGTAATCTAAAACTACCATCTTCCATCATTTTTCTTCTTCTTTCCATTGATCTAATTTTCTGAACAAACATCCAACTCCTCTCCCAAAACACCATTTTCAAACCTTCAAGCTCCAAGCATGGAAATGGAGATATAACCCTTGCATGTCCTTGCTAGAGTCCATCATTTAGTATCAAGGCTCACCTCCAAGCCACAAATTGCTGTTTGAAGTTATTGGGTAGCTAGGATTCGGAGTCAGCTGCTGTCCACGCGATTTGGAGTAGCTGAGTTCGTTGTTGAAGCGAATTCGAGGAGAGTTCGTGGTTTTTAGAGCGGTTGAGTTCTCGGAGTCTCAGTGTTTGCGTGATTTTCATCACTTCGGGTGAGTTCTATAACTCGCTTAGGGAACGTGTGTAATTTCGGAGTCTCCATCTTTTAGCAAACCGCTTTTCTAGAAACAGTGACTTTTAGTAACAAGCTATGTTTTGATTGTTGAAATGTGCTGAATTGAATGGTATATGTCTGCTGTATTATGCTACTATAATGTACGTGTTCATGTTTGGGTCTCGGTCGGAAGGGAAATGGGAAATGGAATGGAATGGTTTAACTAATGAAAAGTATGTTTCCTGGAAAACTGATGGAAACGCACGGATCGTGTGCCTCTGAGCACGGGTCGTGCGCCTCCATCTGTTACTACAAGGACTGGATTTTTAAAATACGCACGGATCGTGTGCCTAGTCGCACGGGTCGTGCGTATGTTTCTGAAACTTCTACAATTTCGTGGAATAACGCCCGGATCGTGCGCTTAGTCGTACGGGTCGTGCGTATCCTTCTGGAAATCTTTTGCGAATTGCTCAACAACGCACGGGTCGTGCGCCTACACGCACGGGTCGTGTGAGACTTTCTGACCTTCAAATTCAAAGTACCTTTTTATCCATTCCAAATGATTCCAATCCCCTTCTAATCTATTCCACATGGTTCCCCCAACAATGTAAAGATTGATATCATGGAATTAATCATGTTTGATAGAGAACTTGTGTGTTGTGAATGTGATAAAAACCGTACTTAGAGAACGCGTGAGAACACAAGTCAAGAAACGTTAACGGACCTTGAGTCCAATCATGTTAAGATAACGAACTTTAAGTTCATCATGTCATGTAAGCTAATTGATTGTAAGTCTATAAAGACATAAAAACTCTCAATTCATGTAAACACAAATCAAGTTACTTTCCCTCAGGGAAAGGTAGATGGTATACCTTGTGTATATCGAGGATGACGATCCTCCAGTTATTAGCATACCTAGTGGAGGGGAGTCATGAATCCAAAGCTAGGACCCTAGCATTATTCGGATAGAATTTCGAATTGGGGTTTCCGTAGATATTGGGCAATCAAGATTGTCTAGCATTATATCTCGGGTTGTGCTAAGTTCATGTTAAAATATGATCCGTAGTCGCTTATCAGGGCTACATCATGAAAAATCAGAGATGTAACGAGTAGTCGCTTATTAGGGCTACAAGTTACGAGAAAACATCATGTATTCACGTGGTCGCTTATTAGGGCCACGAGTTCAGATTCAAGTATAACAAACCGTTAGAGTTGGTCAGGGGTCTCGATAGGACTCACTGAGATAATGTTTATCTCACCCTTCATATTTGTGATTTTTACAGAGAAACAGGGGAAGGCAAAGGCAACAAAGCACGGTTAGCTGGTGTGACTCGAGGAGTCCGGAAGTCTATGTTTCATGTTTTAGGCCCTTGCCCTTCTGTAGTATTTTGTTATCGGTTGTATAACTATCATGTATAAGTTATAAAATCGTTTCCGCAACTTTATGTTTTGAGTATTGAACACTAGGATTATGTACAAGTCTTAAGTTTTTGAAACTTAAGCATTTTAAGGAAGTTTATGAGGTTCAGAGAACCGTTTGATATGTATTATCTTCAGTTTTAGATGTGTTCAATATTTCAATAACAGGAAGTTACTCTGAGGTATGCCATTTAGTGCATTTCGGTGATTCTATATGTTAGAATTTATCGGGGTGTTACACACTGGCGATTCAATGTCGTATCCGATTTTAATTAGCTTTGATAAAAAGGCTAAAGCAACATTCAATAACCTTTCCTCAACATTAATCCCATAGAGTTTCCTTTTAAAAGCAATATATCAATTGAGAATACATTTGAATAAATGATGTTACACGTGTCATTTTATTATGCGTTTGTTATTTATTGCATTTTTTTGGTCTCACATTTTTGTGTAAGGAATAAATTAATTGCATTTATATTAAGAAATTCAGCAAATAATGATATTTAAAAATCAAAAATGGAAAAAATTATCATTACACTATTTGCAATTTAATGTGTTTATCAAATTATTATCTTTTTCTCATCAAAAAGCATAATTTAAATAGTCAAGACATAAAATTTTAAGAAGCCATTTCATTCATCAAATGAAAAATGATATTTTTTCCTGACTCAAAACAAAAAATGATAGTATTAAACATTGTGAATTGACAACGTCTAATACTTTGTCAAAAAAAATGCTTTACATAATCAATCGAATATACTATTTAATTTTAAACTTATTAATTAATTTATTTCTCATAATTATGATCCATAGATTTTGATAAATAATGCATCAGTTTCTCTATGACTTCTAGAATGAATTAATGAGCTTTGAATTGTACTTATAGAAAAGAAAAAATGTCAAATAAAATGGCTTGAATTAGACGGAAATCTGTGTTTCATTTAAGTAAACAAATGAAAATTAATTTGTACTATATACAACAAATGGTTGGTTTCGTGAATTTTGCGAATGACGTGGACCTCCCTTTTAAAAAAAAACTACTTAAAAATAATAAATAAAAATTAAAGAAAATAGACACAGATTTTAGAGATGCACCGTCAAGGACGCGAAGCAATTCTCCCATGCTCGCTATCGAAAATGATCACCATCCTGCACATGTACAAGGCGCGACCACCCCACACTACGCCATTTCGTTTTCACCATACTAAATATTCCCTTGGTCGGCAAGGCCAACACGGAGGCTGAATCTATTGCCGACGAGGTAGCCGTCGTCATTGATTGTTGTGGAGAACGTGAAATAGGTTTGATGGAGATCAAATACCCAGTGCTGCCAATATTGATTCAGTGAGCGCGGATATTGAAGATGAAGGATGGGCCAAAACATTTTGAAATCATCTAAATTGCATACTTGTATCGAATAGAGAAACCGGAATGAAAACGTTAGCCACGTCATTCGCAATGCATTCGCTATGCTTATTCTCGCGAGATATAGCATTTTCCTAATTTGTAATCTATACTAATAAAAATTGAGAATGAATCTCAAATAATTCTTTTCTCCGTGTCATTCTCACAATGATTTCATATTAACTCCAATATTAGGTGTAGCATGATTTTGTACTATTTTGTTATTGTTGGTCGAATCAATGGGTTTATTGGGAATCATTGATGGTAAAAATCTTGCAAGCTATCTGAATCTATATGATGAGTTCATTGATTTTTTGTGTGCGAAATGCAAACATGACATACAAAACTTCATGTCACGGTACTCAATTTACATTCATTTTAATTTTTTAAATACGATATTATAAATTTGTTTTATTCACAACTAATATACCATTGTTCACTTATTAGATATCGTCTTTAAGTGAATGTCGATCATACAGGTTCTGCTACATTTGTTCTTATAGAATCGATGGCATAATACCTTTTTGGCAAGACGTGTGTTGATTTCATTGATTCGTTGGATATCAGGCTAATAGCAATATTTTCAACACATATTGTT
The DNA here is from genome assembly GCA_039519185.1 of Astragalus membranaceus. Taxonomy (NCBI): domain Eukaryota; kingdom Viridiplantae; phylum Streptophyta; class Magnoliopsida; order Fabales; family Fabaceae; genus Astragalus; species Astragalus membranaceus. The sequence continues at coordinate 140,579,155 of CM076849.1, read as the reverse complement.
CATAAGAAACCGACTTTTATATTTTTCTATCGGTGTCTATCATATTGAAAAAATATATAATATTGTATTTTTTATTATTTATTTATTTGGTTATTGTATTTGTTCAATGTCCCGTGGGATAAGGAAAACATCCCACAAACATACTTGGATTATTCAGCCAAAGTTATTTTTTAAGGTTTAATGCCTCAACAGTCATTCATTTTCCACTAAAATGAAATGTCGTTTTACAAGTATATGCACAGATAATGACTTAATTGCCCAATTTCAATACAAAATTAATTATAGAGGTAAATTTTTTATTCATTACAATCTAAAATTTTCATTTTCAGTTTTTCTAAACAACACATTATTACAATTTTTTGATTTTGTGAATTGTTTTCTATCCACACAATAGGACTATATATATTATCGTGATCATTTATCTTGCACTTATGCTGCTCCAGCAATCATTGTTGGTGAACCTCATGCGTGATTACTAATAAACATTTTGTTTTTACGTATAAATGCCACCTAACAACTAACTTGTTTTGATTTATTTCATTTCAGGATGACAATTACTGAGCCAAATATTCCTCAATGAAAATGAAGAGATTTCTAGCATTGCAAAAATTATTGTAGATAATGCGAGGACCATCAAAAGATTCGCAACACCACAAATGTTATTGAAGACAGTGCAATTAACTACTATATAGAAATTATTTACATTCAAAATAGTTATTGATTTTCAGTGCCTTATTATGTTTTATAAAATTATATGAATTATTATTGTTGTAAAAAAAATTATATGAATTATTAAATTTTCCAATTCCATGTAATGTTCTTTTTTTTCGAGAATATAATGTTACCCAATATCTATTAACGTTGTTTTCAATTATACTTAATTCTGTATAGCTATACGTATTTTTAATTTCTTGGTAAAATTAATCGAAATAAACAAATATTGTCAATTAATTTTTTATCAAGAACAAGAAAATTTCAATTCAAATAACTCATTTATCAATATTAGCTGATTATTAAAGGTTCTTTAATTTTATTATTGAGAATTGACATAATATAGCATATTTGAGAATATTTTCTAAATTTATAAATACACGCATTAATCACTATTTATTTATTTTGATACTATAAATCTATATAATTAACAATTGAGAATAAATCTCGATAAATGTAATTACACGTGTTATCTTATTATGTATTTGCTAATTAATTTGATTTTTCGGGTCTGACAGTAATGCGTTTCGGTTTAGACCAACATGGGAATTCCTATAGGCTTTTGCTGCTTGTGTGCTACCATCTTGAATTCAGGAATCATTCAGGCATGATTCATTTGAAATTCAATAGTAATTTGATGTAGTACAATTTTTTCTTCTTCTTTTGTATAACGCTACCACATGTCAATCAATTTTAATCATGTGTTGATTTGTTCAACATTTGTCTTTGATATTTCGGGAAAATAGAATACATGCATTTATTAAGAAATAACCGGTCTACATATTTGATAAAGAACTAGATGAATGAGATGTTTACTATATGTCAAAATCCAGCATTGTTCCTAATCTTGGAGAGTATAGATCAACTAAACATAAATTTTTAGGTTATACCAATTGCACTATACAACATTTCATACCTTTTTTTTTAGTTTATAACCTAAATCTAGAGCTTTTAGGTAACTCTAGAGCCTTGATGATACTACCTCCCAAAAGATTTAACAGAGCTCATTGGAAAGACTGCATTGTTCAAAATTCACTGTGATTGACAGGCTGAAAGTGAATTTCAACACACATTTTATGTTAAGAACATGTTTAATAATGATGTTTCGCTGAAATTTTTTGTTATAAATGCAATGCAATAAAAGTTAGCAATATTAATAAAAATATGAATATAATATTAACTTATTTTCTTTAATAATAGTGGGTCGTTAAATTGTTAATGATGACATATTTTAGAGTGTCAAAAAGTCCAAATATTTGCACATGCTAATGCGAATGACATTGAAATTATCAAAGAATAATGTTCTAGAGTAGCACAGGTAATTTCTATCTAAACTTTTGTAGAACAATTCCTCCCCATAGTTTTATAAACCATAAACATTAGCTAACCATTTATATAATAATTTCATTGATATGACCTAATGTCCAAGTATTTTGATTTTGAACTTGAAATACTATCCACTATTCCACCGCCACCAAAGATGTTTATTGAGAAGAGTAGGTCCATTTGAAAGTTACTAATTTTTATTAGCTAAGACAAGTGAACCGGACTCTTCTCTAGGCGATCGGTCCTCTTGTTGAAATGAGTCTATTTGTGTTGGTGCTGTCTTGGGGGCTTGGTGCCAGGTATTGAGGTCGTTCCTGTATGAAGGCTGGTCGCGCGCAGAGCTCCCTCGGTGTGTACCTGCGATGGCACTCCAACGCCCAAGTCAGTGGGGTGATTTAGTATAGTAATATTGGTCAAAAACGTACCTTTCATATGATGTCAGAGACTCTATATATAGTACTTGGGGCGCTGTGGGCGATCGTTGGATCTGCGAGAATTCCTCTCCGCCGTAGATCTTCCCATCGTGGGCATAGGGTGGCGTTGGTCGGTTTTGGGCCGCTCGCATAGGCCCAATCTTCTTAACGGGTTGCGACCCGATCCAAAGTGGCGTATGACGTTGGTTACTTACTGGGCCGTCCGCGCCGGTCCAGTATTCATTATGGGCTGCGGCCCAATCCAGAACAGTTGCCCCCCAGGCCGAAGTCATTCAGTAGGACGGGTTCAGGCCTAAGAGTCTTATCTCTTTTGGTGAGGCAGGCTGCCTCTACTTTGGTCGCCTGCTCTGAGACGACCTGATCGTGTGCCCGTTTCGGTAGAGCATGCTCGCGCCGTCTAGCGACGTGGTATTCTAACAGTCATGATGTTCTGAAAGGACAAGCGTGACGCTTCGATGGGACTGTCATCATACTTCACGCTTCCCAAAAAAGGGGGCGCTTGATGATGACAGTTCAATTTTCGAGGAAGATCATCAATCTAGAAGGGGAAGGGACGTGCCCCTCCGCGTTCTGGCTCTTCCTCCCTATAAATATGGGGCACCCCTTATGCCAATTTGTTCACTTTCCGAATTTTCTGCTCTGAGGGCGACTTCTTTTCTCCGACGAGCGATCTATTTTCTGGCTACTCTGGCATGGTGTTTCCCGATTAGCGACTTCAAACTCCGGCGCGACCTAACTTCCGATCGCCTTATTCTGGTGATTCATAGTGCGACGAAATTGTCTCCCGCTCCTGGTATGTAGCTTTCTTTTTGGGCTTTAGTAATTTAAATCGCCTTTCTTACCTTATTAACATGGGTGAGGAGGGGGTGTCAGACCCGGGGTCGATCATGTCGCCCCTTTCCGTAGGTCATCTTCGATGGTCTGACTTTCATGCTCCCTTCTTGCAGGTTTTCTCTCGTCATGGCGCGGACGAAGCTAACCTCCCAAGTAACCGGCAGCCCGCCAGTTTCTTCAACCGACCCATCCTCCAGTTCCCGGACGTCTACAGATAGGACGACTTCAGAGGGTGGACTCACTTCTACGCCCCCGGCTGAGGCATCAGATGTCGCGATGCCCGCTCGCCCCGTATTCTTCCAAGAAGGGGAAAGTCAGGATCCACCTTCCACGTCCTCGGCTCATTCGGAGCGGGTAATCCAGCCAGACGCCGGGAGAGGGGAAGCCGATTGGAGAGGCGCTCTAGGAGAGGATCGCTCTTGGATCTCGTTGGCCGTGCTAGGCCGGGTACCGTCACTATTCAAACCTGGGGATGAGGTGTTATCGTTTTTTGCCGGGCTGGTTGGCGCACCGGATCAGGTGTGGGCGGTCGAAGGCCCTACTTCAACGGAAAATGTGGCTATGATCCCGGCCACCTTAAAATTCACCATGTATGCCACTGTCCTTCGCGACGTGGGGATTCGGCCGCCATTTACATGCTTTCAACGCAGTATTCTTCGTTATCTTGGGGTTGCACCCTCGCAGCTGCACCCTAACTCGTGGGCCTTTGTCAAGGTGTTTGAGCAGTTATTGAGAGTAATGGGGCGAGGGTGCAATTGGGAGACGTTCTTCAAAATTTTTGAGACAAGCAGGCGACCAGAGCCGGGCAGCAATCAGAATCGGTGGGAGCATTTGAGTCTTAAGGCTTAGTCGGACTACAAGATTTTCAAACCTTTTTCTGACTCGCTCAAACCCTGGAAGTCTTCTTTTCTATGGGTGGTCCCCGTTTGCGAAGCATCCCAGCGGATGGTGGGGACGATTGACCCCCGTGGGCGAGTAACAAGCATGAAATATCCCATAGTGTGGATGTACGCTCATTTTCGCCGCATGCCCGCCACGTAAAGAACTCGTTGCCAACTTGGCGAAGAAAATACTGAGACTCTGAGACTGCTTGAGAGTTTGGCCTCTTGGATGGAGGGGGGTTTGATCAAGTGTCACCAATTGGTGAAAACGACCGATGATAACGGTTTCAAGGTCGCTCTTGGTATGGGTAGTCGTACCCCTTCCTTTTTTTTAATCGTGTTCTTACCTTTTTTGCAGGTGAAATGGCCGGTCTAGGTTTTGCTGAGTTGATGAAGCAAGCTAAGAAAGGGAGGAGGCCCCAGACCGGCCCGTCCACCCCTGCTGTTACTCTTTCCCCAGTTCCCGAGGGTACCGTGGCTGCTGAAGGTGGCGAGATCTGCACGCCCGTTGCTGGGACGAAAAGGGGTCGTCCCCTTCCAACTGTCGATCTGACCCAGGATGACCCTGCTCATAAAAAGTCCAGGGCCCATAAAGGACCTCAGAAGAGCTCCGCCTCGGCGGTCGATCTGGACTAAATGACCGATGAGGGCATGATAAGCGGATTTCGTGAAGACCCCCTACTGTTTGCGGCCGAGGTGGTCAAGGCTGGGTCGCGCCTGGTTGCAAAGTTGAAACACGGAGAAATGGAGCGGACCAAAGGTAATATTCTCCTCGCCCAAAATTTATGGTTGGAGAGTGATAACTTAGACAAAACCGACAAGCTTAGCCGTGCTTATGTTTATATCTCAGAAGTTCGGGAGGAGTTGGAAGCCACCAAGAAGAAACTGAAACATTCAAAGGCCGCTCTTCAGCCTACAGTCAGTGCCATTGATGAAACAAGGAAGTCGCTCTCCGTCGTCACCAAAGAGCGGGACAATGCCCAGGTCGCTTTAGCTGACGCTGAGAGGAAGTGGCAGCTTGAGGTGGGGAAGGTTAACGATTTGTCTGAACAGATGAGCGGGTTGAATCTGGAAGCCGCTGAAATGAGGTCGACTATTGAAGCCTTGAAGAAAGAGCGGGAAGAGGCCTCTGCTCAATATGACCGGCTCGTTCAATCCACTGTTTCAATTTGCCAGGGACGGTTTGATGAGGCTCTGGCTCAGGTGTTGTGCGTCTACCCGGACCTTGTGCTTGACCCAAGCGTTATCAACTTTTCCCATTCTTATGTGGATGGTCGGATCGTCCAGCCCGCTGAAGAGGACGAGGAAGGAAACGTCGTAGTGGAGGAAGTGGTTGTTTTTTATCGTTCCCTTTAGAATTTTTGTAATATGTTCCAAGTATTTGACATTCGTGTTTGGGCGGCTTTCGAGTCGCCCCATTGTTGTAATATGTACTATGCCTTTGGCTTTAAAATCGTTATTTTATTCGTTTTGTTCAATTCGTTTAGCCTTTGGGCAGTTTACTGGACATCGTATCTAGATTTAACTCGCCCTTGGGGGTGCGACTCTCGATTGTGATCGCTTCGTTTCTTTTAATTCGTGTTTTTAGCCTTCGGGCAGTTTACTAGGGTTCTTCCCCAGATTTAAGTCGCCCTTGGGGTTGCGACTATCGATTAGATCGCTTCGTATTACTTAGATCGACTAAGTACCTCTGAGCCCGCTCAATGGTTTATCAAACTCGGTTTGATTTTAACCCGCCTGGCGTTTAACGGATCTGTATGGAAAACATAAAAGGATGAGACAACATATAAAAATATTCCATCTACGGTGATGGCCGGGCGGGCCTCAATAAAAACCCAGTGGGAAAAGAGTGTCCCGCCCGGTGTACTTACTTTATTCAATTCAACAAGTGTCAGAGTTACAATTGAGATTCAGGCAAAATGTTAAACAAAGTATCGCCTGAGGTTGGCCGCGTTCCATCTTCTTGGCACCACCCCGCCTCCCATGGTTTGAAGTTGGTAGGCGCCCTTCCCCGTCTTCGAGACGACTCGGTAGGGGCCTTCCTAGTTTGGAGCGAGTTTACCTTGAGCTGCGAACTTCTGTCCTATCGTCGCTCTTCTGAGGACAAGCTGGCCGATGGTGAATTCTCGAGGAATGACCTTTGAGTTGTATCTCGTCGCCATACCTTGTTTCACAAGTGCTTCTTTCAACGACGCTTTGGTGCGGAGTTCTTCAACCAAGTCGAGCTCCTCCCTGAGTCCCTGATCGTTCTCATCGGAGTTTTTGGGATTTGCAGTTCTCCAACTGAGCTCTCCAATTTCAACCGGGATAAGTGCTTCCACCCCGTATACCAACTTGAATGGGGTTTCGCCTGTGGTGGAGTGCGGGGTGGTCCGGTATGCCCATAGTACAAAGGGGAGTTCTTCTGCCCACTTACCTTTGGACTCGTCCAGCCTTCTTTTCAGCCCGCACAGGATCACTCGGTTGGCGGCCTCTGCCTGTCCGTTGGTCTGTGGGTGCTCGACCGACGTAAAGCGCTGCTTGATTCCCAGTTCTGACATGTATTCTTGGAAGTTTTTATCCATGAACTGGGTGCCGTTGTCTGAGACCACGACCTCAGGGACTCCAAATCGAACTAGTATACTTTTCTTGAAGAACTTCAAGCAGTTTTTGGAGGTAATGGTCGCTAAGGGCTCGGCCTCCACCCACATGGTGAAGTAGTCCACCGCCACTATTAAGTACTTAAGCTATCCTGGGGCTACTGAGAACGGGCCCAGAAGGTCGATTCCCCACCACGCGAACAGCCAAGGAGCGGTAATGGAGTTTAGTTCGACCGGGGGGGCGATGTGTACATCCGCGTGCTTCTGGCACTTATCACATTTTTTGACTAGCTCGTTGGCATCACCCTCCATTGTCGGCCAATAGTATCCCGCTCGAAGTGCTTTCTTGGCTAGTGCATGTGCCCCTAGGTGATTCCCACATATCCCTTCGTGGATTTCCTTCAACACATAATTGGCCTCTTGCGGTGTCAGACACTTTAGTAATGGTGTTGAGAGTCCTCGGCGAAACAGTTTGCCTTCAATTACCGAATATGACAATGCCCGCCTTCGCGTGAGAGCAGACTTTTTTGGGTCGTCCTCCTCTTCCCCCAACACGATGTACTTTAGGATGGGATCGATCCATGTCTCGCCCTGACCGATCGTGGAGACATCCGTGATTGGGACTGTTTCTAGTCGGACGCTGGGTTGAGGGAGTATCTTCTGGATTACGCTTCTGTGGTTCCCAGGGGTCTTTGTACTCGCCAGTTTCGAAAGCACGTCCGCCCTTCCATTTTCTGATCTAGGGATGTGTCGTACTTCTGCACTTTTGAACTGGTCGAGCAGTTCTCGTACCTTAGCGAGGTACCTCCGTAAAACTTCATCTTTGGCATCATACGCCTCTCTAATCTGGGACACCACTAACAGGGAGTCAGAACGGAGCTAGACCCGTTGTGCTTTGAATTCCCTAGCGAGCATAAGTCCTGATAGCCCCGCAAGTGCACGGGTCGTATCGCGTAATAAAAGAGTATCGGTCCACAGGGAGAGCCTAAGTGAATACCAATTTAATTTTTCAAAGTTGATTAACTGAAAAGAAAGTGTTTTTTGGAAAGAAGGAATATTTTAGCAAAGTCTACTCACTCATGATCATTGTAGACAAAAGAGGAGAAAAGGAAATAAAAGAAGAAAACATAAAGTTAAATAGCGAGAAATAAAAGAAAGCGGTAAAGTGCAAAATTATAAATAGCGGAATTGTAAATGACAAGAAAGTAAATTGCTTGAAAAGTAAATTGCCAGTAATTTACTTGACTTGCCAGTAATTTACTTGACTTGCCAGTAGTTTACTTGACTTGGAAATTTAAAGGGCAAAAAAGTAAATAACAAGGAAAATAAAAGAGCGAAAAAGTAAAGAGCGAAAAGTAAAGAGCGAGAAATTAAATAGCAATGAAAGTAAATGACTTGAAAAATAAAAGGGCAAGAAAGTAAATAGCAGGGAAAATAAAAGAGCGAAAAAGTAAAGAGCGAAAAGTAAAGAGCGAGAATTTAAATAGCAATGAAAGTAAATGACTTGGAAAATAAATAGCAAGAATTTAAAGGGCAAGAAAGTAAATAAACAAGAATCTTAAAAAGCATGAAGAGTAAATTGAAGTCATGAATAATTAGAGAGCCTTTGTCATTGATTTTCTAACAAAATTCAAGCTTAGTTACAAGTGAGGATCAAGCCTCTATTTATAGGAAAATATGAGGGGCAAAATGGTCCAAAAGAGGAAAAAGTGGCAAATCAAGTTGGCCAAGGTAGTCATCAAAAAGCCATCCTCAAGTGGGCAAAAATATCCAATTTTGACTGCACAGTCGAAATCTGGATAGCAGATGCAGTCGAAGTCGAAATCTGGAAGACAGATGCAGTCGAAGTCGAAATCTGGAAGACAGGTGCAGTCGAAATCTGGAAGACAGATGCAGTCGAAGTCGAAATCTGGGAGACAGATGCAGTCGAAGTCGAAATCTGGAAGACAGATGCAGTCGAAGTCGAAATCTGGAAGACAGGTGCAGTCGAGGTCGAAATCTGGAAGACAGATGCAGTCGAAGTCGAAATCTGGAAGACAGGTGCAGTCGACGTCGAAATCTGGAAGACAGATGCAGTCGAAGTCGAAATCTGGATGATGCAGTCGAATTCTGGGAGATCCAGTCGAATTCTGACCTGCTGAGACATAAGCAGTCGAAATTGCTTCAAAATAAAACCTGAAGGTAAAAAGTAAACATTTGTAGTAAAATACATCAAAAATATAATTAAAATACTAAAAAGACTTAATAAAATAACTATTAAAAAGACTCTAAAAATAGACTTATCAAACTCCCCTATGCTTGAACCTTTGCTTGTCCTCAAGCAAAAACTGTGTAAATTTTTAGGCCAATTCTGAAGGAAAATTATTTTCATATCGAAACCTTAAGTGAACTGTGGGGCAATTCTAACACTTTGTTTGAGAGCTACTATTTTGGGCTTCTTGTGGAATTGAGAGACAACTTTAAAGTATCAGTACTCTAGAGAGGATATCAATGTCATCATAGAACCGGTTCCCCAACATTCTTAAGCTTGGGTCCTCCATTTACTAAGACCGGGTCTCAAAGGAGGGTCTTTATACGTTGGGTATTCAAGCATTTTTCTTTTCTTTTTGATTTTATATGTAACCATTTATTTTGACATTTAAAATGCACTAACTTTTGCATTTTTGAATTGGTTTTGCATATATACATATATAAATTTCTTTTTTTTTTTTTTTGAATACCCCAACTCAGACGTTTTTCTCCAGTAACCGCGCATCTAGTAAATGTCACCAAGAGAACCTGGTTACTAGTTTCTTTTCGGTCCCTCTAATCGTATTAATAACTGAAAACAATCTCAATAGTGTGTGTGAAAAAGCCCTAGAAGTAGAAATCGAACCATGATACAATTTTGTTGTTCCCAACCAGTCCACCTAGATGATTGCTAATGAAAAATTGAAAAATTATTTTTGTCCAGAAAAGGCTTATCTAAAACATGCTTAAGGTTCACAAAGTTCGTGATGGAGGGAGCAGATACAACTCAAAGTACAAAAAGATAAGAACTCGGCAAAGCAATAAATACATTTCTAATAAAAGTAATAAAATACCCCCCCATGCTTGGACTAGGCATTGTCCTCAATGATTTTTCAAATAAAACAAAAGGGGTTAGGAGAGCTCACCTGGCTGTCTGGTTCAGGATACTCGGCCCTGAGGTATTTTATTTTTTAAACAAATCGAAAAATACATTAAGCCGTGGGTTGCCTCCCACGCAGCGCTCGTTTATGGTCATTAGCTTGACCTTTTCCCTTTATAAAGTTATTCCTGGGTCCCATCGCTTGAAGCATAGAGACCAAGTGACATATGAAGAATGAAAGCATATTCCTAGATCCCATGGCTTGTAAAATGGAAGTTGTGTAAGCAATAAGATCTTTTTTACAATTCCCCCCAGATCAAATGTTATTTTTTCCACAAAGGAAGGTGAAAAGTAAGATAAAGGAGATGGTTTGTATGGTGGTGGGGGGTGTATGGTTCTTCTCTTTCCTTTTCTGGTTCCTTCTCTTTTTCTTTCTCTTCTTGCTCACGCGGTGAATTATGTTTTTCACTCACAATTTTTTCTTGGTTTGCTCTTGGTTCCTCTAATTGTTTTTCGCTTCTAAGGGTGACAGCATATATTTGGCCATTTAGATTTTGTTCAGGCTGTCCGGGAAATACCCCCGAAGATTTAGAGGATGAAGCCACCTGTGTTGCTACTTGAGTTATTTGATTTTCAAGCATCTTACTGTGAGTGGCAATAGAGTCGATTTTTGATTCTAATTTGATAAGTGTGTCATTCAAATAACCAGTTTGATTTTTGAATTCTTCATTTTGTTTTGTTTGAGATGACACAAATTTTTCCATCAAAAATTCCAAGTTCGACTTTTGCGGGTTGTTTTGTGGGTTGTTAAAAACGCTTTGATTTTGAAAGACAGGAGGTGGTCTAGGTGCTGGATTGGGTGGAGGATTTTTATAAGAAAAATTTGGATGATTTCTCCACCCAGAATTATAAGTATTTGAAAACGGATCTTCTTTTTGAGCATAGTTTACACGCTCATTTCCAGTACTAGATGCCTCAAGCTGGCATTTAGCTCTAATATGGCCAACAACCCCACATAATTCACATGGTGGAGTAGTAGGAGAAAAAGTTTGTGAAACGGCACTTACATTTAATTTTTCAAATTTTTGAAAAAGTGCGTCCACTTTTGAGGCAAGATGATCAACAGCGGATATTTCATACTTACCTGGCTCTTTTGATGATGCTGGTTTATCTGCTATGGCTCGCTTACTTGCCCATTGACAATGGTTTTGAGCCATATCTTCAATGAGTGCATAAGCTTCAGTAAAATTTTTGTTCATCAAAGCTCCACCTGCAGCTGCATCAACAGTCATTCTAGTTGCATATTGTAATCCATTATAAAATGTATGAACAACGAGCCATTTCTCTAGTCCATGATGGGGGCATAGCCTTAACATTTCTTTGAAACATTCCCAAGCATCATAAAGAGATTCCCCGTCGTTTTGAGAAAATCGAGTAATTTGACTTCTCATTTGAGCTGTTTTACTTGGGGGGAAGAACCTAGTAAGAAAGGCTTGTTTTAATTGGCCCCAGCTGGTAATGGATTCCGAAGGCAAAGAATGTAGCCATGCTCTTGCTCTATCCCTTAATGAAAAAGGGAAGAGCTTTAGTCTTATGGCATCTTGAGGTACCCCGTTTAATTTGAGAGTTCCACAGTATTCCAAAAAAATTGAAATATGAAGATTTGGGTCCTCCGTGGGAGAACCAGAAAATTGGTTTTGTTGAACCATTGAAAGCAGAGATGATTTGAGTTCAAAATTATTTGCTTCCACATTTGGATGTACAATGGCAGCCGATGGCTCTGCTGAAGGTGTTGCGTACTCTTTGAGAGCACGATTTTCATTAGCCGCCATTTGGTTATCAGGAATTTCTCTCCTCCTTCTATGTAAGAACCTTTCAATTTCGGGAATTTGTTGAACAGTTTCACCGAAACTTCTGGTTCTTCGCATTCGAGGGACAAGAGAAGAAAAAGTAAAAATAAAGAAAATAAAATTTTAGTCTAACCGGTTTCGAAAAATTTAATTAATATCACTGCCTCCCCGGAAACGACGCCAAAAACTTGATAGCCCCGCAAGTGCACGGGTCGTATCGCGTAATAAAAGAGTATCGGTCCACAGGGAGAGCCTAAGTGAATACCAATTTAATTTTTCAAAGTTGATTAACTGAAAAGAAAGTGTTTTTTGGAAAGAAGGAATATTTTAGCAAAGTCTACTCACTCATGATCATTGTAGACAAAAGAGGAGAAAAGGAAATAAAAGAAGAAAACATAAAGTTAAATAGCGAGAAATAAAAGAAAGCGGTAAAGTGCAAAATTATAAATAGCGGAATTGTAAATGACAAGAAAGTAAATTGCTTGAAAAGTAAATTGCCAGTAATTTACTTGACTTGCCAGTAATTTACTTGACTTGCCAGTAGTTTACTTGACTTGGAAATTTAAAGGGCAAAAAAGTAAATAACAAGGAAAATAAAAGAGCGAAAAAGTAAAGAGCGAAAAGTAAAGAGCGAGAAATTAAATAGCAATGAAAGTAAATGACTTGAAAAATAAAAGGGCAAGAAAGTAAATAGCAGGGAAAATAAAAGAGCGAAAAAGTAAAGAGCGAAAAGTAAAGAGCGAGAAAGTAAAGAGCGAGAATTTAAATAGCAATGAAAGTAAATGACTTGGAAAATAAATAGCAAGAATTTAAAGGGCAAGAAAGTAAATAAACAAGAATCTTAAAAAGCATGAAGAGTAAATTGAAGTCATGAATAATTAGAGAGCCTTTGTCATTGATTTTCTAACAAAATTCAAGCTTAGTTACAAGTGAGGATCAAGCCTCTATTTATAGGAAAATATGAGGGGCAAAATGGTCCAAAAGAGGAAAAAGTGGCAAATCAAGTTGGCCAAGGTAGTCATCAAAAAGCCATCCTCAAGTGGGCAAAAATATCCAATTTTGACTGCACAGTCGAAATCTGGATAGCAGATGCAGTCGAAGTCGAAATCTGGAAGACAGATGCAGTCGAAGTCGAAATCTGGAAGACAGGTGCAGTCGAAATCTGGAAGACAGATGCAGTCGAAGTCGAAATCTGGGAGACAGATGCAGTCGAAGTCGAAATCTGGAAGACAGATGCAGTCGAAGTCGAAATCTGGAAGACAGGTGCAGTCGAGGTCGAAATCTGGAAGACAGATGCAGTCGAAGTCGAAATCTGGAAGACAGGTGCAGTCGAAGTCGAAATCTGGAAGACAGATGCAGTCGAAGTCGAAATCTGGATGATGCAGTCGAATTCTGGGAGATCCAGTCGAATTCTGACCTGCTGAGACATAAGCAGTCGAAATTGCTTCAAAATAAAACCTGAAGGTAAAAAGGAAACATTTGTAGTAAAATACATCAAAAATATAATTAAAATACTAAAAAGACTTAATAAAATAACTATTAAAAAGACTCTAAAAATAGACTTATCAAGTCCTGCAATGCACGCTTCGTATTCTGCCTGGTTATTTGACGTAGAAAAGGAAAATGTCAACGACACCTCTACGGCCGTTCCTTTTGGGCTTTCTAGAATCAAACCAGCCCCGCTCCCTTTACAGTTTGACGAGCCGTCGACATACAGCGTCCAGGTCGGTTCAGGCCCTTCTTCCTGGACCGGGGTCATCTCGGCTATGAAGTCTGCCAGGATGTGTGCCTTTGTGGTCGTTCTTGTTTCATATTTCACGCCGAACTCTGAGAGTTCTACTGCCCACTTGATCATCCTTCCTGCTAAGTCGGGTCGATGCAGGATCTGTCGAACTGGCTGATCCGTTCTGAGGACGATTTGGTGAGCCACAAAATACGATCTGTCTTCGAGCGGCCACGATTAGTGCCAGGGCTAGCTTCTCGATCCTTTGGTACCTGAGTTCTGGTCCCTGGAGTGCTTTGCTCACAAAATATACGAGATTCTGTTTCTCCCCGTCTTCCCGTACCAGCACGGCTGCTAGGGCTTCATCACTGATGGAGAGATACAGGTACAACGTTTCCCTGGGCTCTGGGGTGGTCAAAATGGGTGGTTGCAACAGAACCTTTTTCAACTGATCTAGAGCTTGGTCGCATTCGGCCGACAATTCAAACTTCGCCTCCTTCTTAAGTAATTTGAAAAGTGGGAGAGACTTGCTGGCCGCTTTTGAAATGAATCGCGATAGCGCGGCTATCATCCCGTTCAGCTTCTGAATCTCTCTTTTACTGGTGGGCGACTTCATTTCTGTCACGGCCCTGCACTTATGTGGATTCGCCTCAATCCCCCGCTCTGTCAAATAGAACCCCAAAAACTTGCCCGCCCTGACTCCGAACGTGCACTTCTCAGGATTTAGCTTCAGCGAGTTCTTGCGGGCTTTCATAAATATCTCTCTCAGGTCGGCCACATGATCAATGTCTTGTTTGCTTTTGATGATCATATCGTCTAAGTACACTTCGACCGTTCTGCCAATCTGTGATTGGAAAGCCCTGCTCATCATTCTCTGGTAGGTTGCCCCGGCATTCTTCAATCCGAAAGGCATGACTAAGTAACAGTAGTTCCCCCTTGCCGTCATGAAGGCCGTCTTTTCCTGGTCGGGCGGGTGTATTGAGATCTGGTTATAACCCGAGTAAGCGTCTAAAAACGAGAGTAACTTAAACCCGTTTGCGCTGTCAACTAACCGGTCTACGCTTGGTACTGGAAACGCGTCTTTAGGGCATGCCCGGTTAAGATCAGTATAGTCGACGCACATGCGCCATTTCCCGTTGGCCTTTTTGACCAGAACCACGTTGGATAGCCATGTCGTGTACTTTATTTCTTTGATGAACCCGGCTTCCAGCAAATCATCGACTGCCTTACTGGCGGCGTGTCCTTTCTCGTCACCCTGTACCCTCCTTCTTTGGGCGACCCATTTCGCAGTGGGATTAACGGCCAGGTGGTGACAAGCTACCTCTGGTGGGACGCCTGACATGTCCGCAGCACTCCACGCGAAGACATCAGCGTGTTCTTTCAAGCATTGGATTAACTGATCTCGTACCTCTGTGGGAAGGTCGCTTCCCACCGATACCGTCTTCTCTGGGTCGCTCCCCAGTTGTACTTGGGCGAGCTCCCCGTGCGGCTCTGGTCTTTTAATTCTTTTCTTGAGCTCTCGGGTTAGGTCATCATCTCCTTCTTCAGGCTCACTTTCCGGGACGTAGCGGGCATCCAGATCAGCCACATTGACTTGACTCCCGCCCTTATTCACGGGGTTCGTCTTTCTCGTTTCATGCTCTCCTTGTTCCTTCATGCTCATGAAGTGGCATCGTCGAGCGGCTTGTAGATCCGCGGGGACGGTGACCACATCATTGCTGTCCGAATAGAATTTCATCTTTAGATGGACGGTCGAGGTCACGGCCTCTAGCTTTCCCAAAGTGGGACGACCGATGATACATTGGTATACCGACTTGCATGGTAACACCAAAAAATTTACTTTTACAGTTCTGCATTTGGGTTTCTCCCCGCTGTCGTCCCCGAAGGTTACCATAAGTTCCATCATCCCAAGGAGTGTTGTGGATGATCCATTGAAACCTATCAGGTCAGATCCCCGATAGGCCGTCAGCTCGCCCCTGGGTATTCTCAAGACGTCGAGGAGGTCTTCAAAGATGATACCAGCCGAGCTCCCCTGGTCGACCATGATTCTTCTGACCTCGACATTAGCCATTACTGCGGTGACGATTAGTGGTACATACTTATTTGGCTTCCTGTCAAGCAAATCATCATCGCCGAATGCCAAAGGCGGCCTTTTTGAGGGGCGACCGGTCGTGGAGGTCGAGGCGACGTTCATTATTTCTTTCCAGCGCCTTTTCGATGACTTATTCATTTCTCCTCCTTCTAAAGGGCACCCTCCAGTAATCACCATCGCAACCGCGCGTCCCCGTGACCTCCTGTGGTCGTTTCTTTCCTCGTTGTATTCATCCTCGTCTTCTTTCGAGCCTTTCCCAACTTCATTTACGATCGCCTTACCCTTTCGAGGAGACCGATCTCTGTCCTTCTCTTCGGGTTTATCTGTTGGCCCTTTCTTCACGTACTGGGTTAGTTTTCCCTTTCTAATCAGTTCCTCGATGTCGTTTTTCAGGGCCATGCAATTGTTGGTGTCATGCCTGTTACTTCTATGATAACGGCAGTACCTGCGAGACGGGCGTTGTCCTTCTTTAAGGACGAGTGGATCGGGCCTCTTTATATCTTTAAACTCCGTGTTCGCGCACTCGGCCAAGATCTGGGAGTACGAGGTATTGAGTTTGGTCCGGTTGGAGAATTTCTTCTGCCTGAATTCCCTGGATGGTCCTTCTCTCTCTCCTCTATCCCTCCTGGAGTCCTGTACCCGGTTTGAGTGGAGATCCTTCGCCTGTCCTGCGACAGCGTGGGTTGCCATCGCTCTTTCCTCACAGTTCATAAACCTCTGCGATCGGCGTAGGAAAGTTTCTAGGTCTGGTGGCTTGTTCACACCAACTTCTATCTCAAATAAACTACCAGTTCGGAGGCCGTCCCGGAGGAACCACATGCGCATATCGTCCTCCAGCCCTCGGACATTTGAGGCTTCTCTGTTGAAGCGCTCAACATACTCACGGAGGGGTTCATCCGGGCCTTGCCTAATCGCCTTCAAGATAGCATGTGATTTAGGCTTCACCCTTGATGCGGTGAAGCGGGCACTAAAAACTCGAGCCAATTGCTCCCAGGACGAGATACTGTTGGGCCTTAATTCGGTGAACCACTCCAGAGCGGGTCCCTCTAGGGTCAAAGGAAAGATTTTGCATTTAACCGGCCCGTCCGCCCGCCTATACTTCATTACCAAGTCAAAATACCGTAGGTGGGCGTCGGGGTCCTTTACCCCGTTGTACATCCTGAGATCAGAGGGCGGCTTCTCCAGCACTCGCGGAATAGGGTTCTCGTCGATTCCACGGGTGAAGGGTCCCAGGCCGTTATTTCCCGTCCTCCTACGAGATGGTCGGTCCTTGGGGTAGTGACCCCGATGACCATGTCGTAGAGGAGGCGAATCATATCTACGAGGCCTTGGAGGAGGCGCGTCCCAATAGGGGCGAGGGAACCTTTCCTGCGATCGGCTTCTGGACCGAGTTAGTGACCCAGACGAGTCATATGAAGATTCTTGGTAGGACTCTTCCTCGGGCCAGTATGTAGGGTCGGTCGAGGAGAGGGGGGTCCGGGGTCGCGGCTGGACCATTCCTCGCCTTCTTGGGGGCGATCGGTGTACTAGTTGCCTCCTCGGGGGAGATCTATGTCTTCTGGAGGGAATGCCTCTCGGTCTCGATGATTCGTCGTCGCGGCGACGTTGTTCTGGCGCGGTGTATGCTCTCCCAGAGGCGGGTTGGTCGGCGATGTTTCCGTTTCTAGCTCTCAACAACTCGCGCAATTCCTGCAGTATCTCGTTTGGCAGCATGATGCTTGTTTGGCCGGGAGGAGCCCCTTGTGCACTGAACGCAGTATCACCTACGTCGGCGGCGTCGCCCTCCGGTGTCTGTTGTCGCTGGGGAGTTGCGGCCATGTTTCGTGGATGCGGGGCGCCGCGTGGTCTGCCCCGCGGAGCCATGTCTATCAGGGTGGGGATGTTCGCTCTCCCACTGTGGTCGCCAATGAACCGGACTCTTCTTTGAGCGATCGGTCCTCTTGTTGAAATGAGTCTATTTGTGCTGGTGCTGTCTTGGGGGCTTGGTGCCAGGTATTGAGGTCGTTCCTGTATGAAGGCTGGTCGCGCGCAGAGCTCCCTCGGGGTGTACCTGCGATGGCACTCCAACGCCCAAGTCAGTGGGGTGATTTAGTATAGTAATATTGGTCAAAAACGTACCTTTCATATGATGTCAGAGACTCTATATATAGTACTTGGGGCATTGTGGGGGATCGTTGGATCTGCGAGAATTCCTCTCCGCCGTAGATCTTCCCATCGTGGGCATAGGGTGGCGTTGGTCGGTTTTGGGCCGTTCGCCAATCTTCTTAACGGGTTGCGACCCGATCCAAAGTGTCGTATGACGCTGGTTACTTACTGGGCCGTCCGCGCCGGTCCAGTATTCATTATGGGCTGCGGCCCAATCCAGAACAACAAGAGTATCATGAAACAAATTGATAATTATTTAGTATCCTATGAATTGAGAACTTAATTTGTTGGCTCTTTTGGTAATCCTTCATCATTGTATGGGTGCTACGAGAATCCATTTATTATTATGTCGTGTACTTTAATAAAAAAAATTATGGAGAAACACCAAGTCAAGATGATGTATTGATATTTGGGAGACTTCTATGATACTCATTGACTTTTGATGGGTATGATACCTGTAGACAAAATTAGTACAATATTTAAATTTATTTTAAAATACTTAAATATAAAAAAAATGATATGTCATTGAGTGATTCGAGGTTGAGTCATACCCAACAAAACTCAATGGATATTGAAGTGTTTACCAAAGATTTGTGGTTGTCAAACTATATTCCTTTTATAATAATGTGATACATATAAAATGATAACCAGAATCAATAATTTATTAAAAAATAATAAGAAGTCCATGGAATGGAGAAAAAGAAGTAATTGATAGATCTAAAATTTGGAACCAAAATATCGTAAACAAAAATGAGCAATCGCAGTTA
The DNA here is from genome assembly GCA_039519185.1 of Astragalus membranaceus. Taxonomy (NCBI): domain Eukaryota; kingdom Viridiplantae; phylum Streptophyta; class Magnoliopsida; order Fabales; family Fabaceae; genus Astragalus; species Astragalus membranaceus. Next base: position 140,560,704 of record CM076849.1, on the reverse strand, counting down.
AAACATTTTTGTTTGAATAGACTTAGTAAATTTTTAAATGCCTCCGTAAACTCAATGGATATCGAAGTGTTTACCTAAGATTTGTGGTTGTCAAACTATGTTCCTTTTAAAATAGTGTGATACATATAAAATGATAACCAGAATCAATATTTTATTAAAAAATAATAAGAAGTCCCCGGAATGGAGAAAAAGAAGTAATTGATAGATCTAAAATTTGGAACCAAAATATCATAAACAAAAATGAGCAATCGCAATTAAAACATTTTTGTTTGAATAGACTTAGTAAATTTTTAAATGCCCCCGTAAAAATTAGGTGCAGCCCCCATTATTTTTTGAAAAAATTATCTTCATGGGACGACACTTATATTTTTAATAGGAGAAAACGGGAATTTACTAAGTCAATTTGTTGACTAATGGTGTAAAACATTTTACATCAATAGTACAAACCAAGTAATCTCAATTATTTACCTTTTTGCCAAAACACTTTTTTGAATATATAAATGAGAACTTCATGACATATATAAACAAGAATTAATCTCATCACCTCATAATATTTTCATGACATATATAAACGAGAATCTCATGACCTATATAAACGATTAATCTCATCGCCTCATAAGATTTTCATGACATATATAAACGAGAATTTGATACTATGCGTTTGGTATCATTATTCATTAAGTATTCATGATAATATGTTATTTAAACATTTAGTTGGTTGTTTTGTAAAAAAAAAAACTTTCAGTTGTTACTTTCGTTCAACAACACTTATTTTTTCTTTTATTTCATCTAACTATATTATATAATTGGCGCTTATTGACTACTATTTATTGATAACTTAGATAAACATTTTTCTAATATATTATTTTAAGTTCCATTTTTTGTATAGAAATTTAAATAATTATTTTAATTAATTTAATAAACTACTAATTCAATTTGATATAATTTTTTATGTTGTATATGTTATATATTTAATATATAAAATACATGCCAAATATGGTGACCACTTTCCTTTATATTATTGTCTCATATCTCCTCATAAGATTTTCATCCATATATAAACGAGAATTTTATGCTAAACATAAAGTATTAGTATTTCCATTTTTGTTATTTTTTTAAAACAAACATATATAATTAAACATGTTTGATTTCGTTATGCATTAAGTATTTAAGATAACGTGTTATTTAAATTTTTAATTTGTTATATTCGTTCAACAACTTTTAACTATTATTTTTTTTATATAATTGGTTGAATATCTTATTTTTATGCAAATCGAGTATACTCTACGCGCAACTGCATACATAATTGGCCGAATATCTATTAATAATTCAGGTAAGCATTTTTGTATTAAATTATTTTAATTTTCAAATTTATGTTAATAAATTTAAAAAACTATTTAAACTTTAATTTAATAAACTACTAATTTTATTTGATATAAAAATAAGGTATATAAATTTAATATATATTTAGAATTGCACGGGTTCTATTCTACTTCAGTTTGAAACATGAAACCGGTTTAAAGCTCCTCATAATGGTCTTGTTTAATTGTCAACGTGTTTTCCTAAGTGCCTTCACCCACTAAGATGATGTCATTTGCTAGAGGATATGAAAGTGCAATGTGATTTGAACTGAACATATTACTGTTGGATCTTGGTAATCCTCACCTTAGATTATCTTTTAATCTTAGCCTTAGATTAATTGTTTAATCCAACAGCTAGGATTAACTAAGCTGTTAGATAAGTTTGTTACAAACTAAGTAACTAATAGTTTGTTCCTAACAAACTGATTTAGTTAAGTTTGTTATTGATAACAAACTTAACCCAAAACCTGTATATATATAGTCTATCATGTATAGAATTGTAACACAGTTAAACTATTTTACATTTTCAATAAAAATTTACAAGTCTTTCGTTTTATACCCCTAGAGTTTCTGTTCTCTTTTTCTTCTGCATCTTTCTCTGTCCAGTTTTCTGAGTTCTTTGTGTTGCAGCTTCAACAAGCAGTTGAAGTAAATCCTCACAAACAAAGAGAAACACAAAACAGAATTAGTATTAGAAGTTTCAGTGACTGAAACAAACGCAGAAAAGAAAAACAGAGTAAGGGTGAGAAAGTACCTGTGTTCTCAAGGTGAGAACTGAAACTGTGGAACCATCTTCAAGGCGTGAAGATCCAAAACCCAGAAACAAAAAATACAAGATCCTTGTGTGTGGATGCAAGATTCATCAAGATCGCACCAGAAACAGCAAAAGGCGGTGATTGAGTCTTACAGTGCCAAGATTTGGTACATGTAAGAAGAGGAATACACAGAAAGTCAAATTTGAAACTAGGGTTTCAAATCAGAAGTGAATAAGAAGAAATCAGAGGAGAAAAAACTTCATACCTTGATCGTTGAACGTGACTGAAGCTTTGATTGGAGTTCCTGGGTTGATCTCACCAAGAAATCAGCGCGAAATCAAAACCCTAGCAAGGCAGCGCTGGGTTTCTCAGAGAAAGAGAGAGAGAAACGGCGTGGATCAAGAAGAGAGAGAGAGGAGAGTCTTGATTTTCTGATCAGCGTTTTAGGGTTTTCCTCTTATAGTCCAGGTCGTGAAGATCCGTGGACATATCCACTGAAAACGGGTCCGGGCGCGCACTAACCGGTTCCCATTATTTGTTTGAAGCAGCAGAACCAGTTGGGTGTTGGGCTGGGCCTGTATTGGTTTTTTTAATTCTTTCACCCCATCTGTTTCTTTATACAACCTACAGAGAAAAAAAAAGAAATTGGTCAAAATTCAACATGGTATCAATGAGCTAGTTACAATCCAGGGAAAACAGGAAAAATTTCTAACACTATCTCTATATCCTCTTTAAGAAGTTTCTTTTAAGGTTCTTTTGATTTTCTTTTACTTGCACAATCAGATTGTGCAGTTTTGTGTGTTCTAACAGCTTTAGTGTTTAAAGTTTCAGTTTGTAAGATGACAAGCACATGTTTAAACACACAAGTCCCTAAATTGGATGGGAAAAACTATGACAGATGGTGCATTCAGATGAAGACAGTTCTTGGCTGTCATGGGGTCTTAAGAATAGTCAAAGATGGCCTTAAGCCATTGGGTGAAAATCCTACTCCTGCCCAAACTAACACCTTCAATGAAAATGAGCAAAAGGACTTCGAAGCTATGTATCTCATTCATCAAGGATGTGATGAAACCAACTTTGATAGGATAAGGAACCTAGAGACTTCTAAGGCTGCCTGGGATGCCTTAGAGCAATACTACACAGGGGCTGCTCCTATCAAAGAAGAGAAGTTGCAGGCTCTAAGAGCTCAATATGAAACACTAAGGATGAAGGAAGGGAGTGTATTTCTGACTTCTTTATAAGGTTAAAGAAGATCACTAATACTATGACAATGTATGGGGAAACTCTTACAGAAAAGGTGATCTGTAAGAAAGTCCTAAGGTCCTTGACTAAGAAGTTTGGCTGGGTAGTCAACAGTATTGAAGATACAACTCTACCAGATGACTTTAAAGTGGAGGAGCTTCAAGCAAAGCTTTAAGCAAAGGAGCTAAGGATCAATCTGCTAGAAGGTGAAGAAGAAGATGGCCAAGCACTATTCACCAAAGCTAAGGGTAAGAAAGGAGCCACAGACAGCAGCCAATCAGGTAAGCCTAATTGGTCTAAAGGTAAGGCAGGTAAATCTAACCCTAAATCTGATTTCAATAAGGGAAATAGCAATGCATCTAAAGGCAAAGATAAGTCTAAAGTGAAATGCTACAGATGCCATAAGTATGGGCACTATGCTACTGAGTCCCCTACTAGAAAGGACTCTTAGTCCAAAGAAATTGAAAGTGAAGCCAATGTGGCTAGAGAAGATTCAGATTTTGGATCTGATCCTGTAGCTTTTAGCATGATAATAGATGACTTAGAAGAAACAGAAACTAAGGAAGTCTTTGTATGTTCAAAGGCTAAAACAGAAACTAATGAAGTTTCTGTGTGTTTTGTGACTGAACCTAAAATAGGGACTAAGGAAGTCTCTGTGATACCTAAAACTGAACTAGAAGCAAAATCTAAGGAGGTTTCTGTAAGTTGTGAAACTGTGAGTTTAAATTCTGTGCTTTTTGACTATGTGAATTCAGAATATGTATGTTTTAAATTTGTGAATTTAGAAAATACCAATTCTGAAACTAAACTAGGAACAGAAATTAAGGAAATTTCTGTGACTACTAAAACTGAACCTAGGATAAGAAAATAATGTGAATATGCTGTTTGTGCTATTTCAACTAATATTGGCAGGAGTTTTGAAGGAATGTGGCCCTTGAACTATGGCTGTTCAAGCCACATAACTAGTCAGAAAGAATGGATGATTGACACTTATCCTAGAAGGAAATTTGGCATTAAAAAAGCTAAACCTATTACAGCTGCTGGTGTAAGGAACTTAAGGTTCAAAAGGGAAGTTGGACAGGTAATATCTACTAAAAATATTTCCTATGTTCCATGCACTACTTGTTTGATAGGTAAACTGTTTATGAAAAGGCTGAAATCTGAGATTTAGGATTTAATTCAGATTGGATATTCATCTACTACATATGGGCCACTTAATGTGTTTTCATTAGGTGCCAACAAAATTGTTTTAACTTGTGTAGATGAATATGCAAAGCTTTGGATCTATTTGATAAAAACCAAAGGATGAGCTTTGGTATGTTTTAAACTGTTTCAGGGTGAAACTGAACTACTTGGAAGCTGCCCTAAGGAGGAAAGCAGCACTAAAGACCCTATGATGAGGAAACATGACACTAAGGAAGCTGTACAGGAGCAAACAAATGGAATTTCTCATTATAAGGAATCTGCCACACTACATTCTGACCCTATTGGTCAAATTCTGATTAAGGGACAAAGACTGACAGGTTGTGAACTTGTCACAATTGACAAAGTGAATGAATGAAAACTCATACACTATGCAATGAGGACAGATTCAGAACTATGTGATTGCTATGAAGCTCTTGGAAGAGAAGGGCTGAGAAGGGCTACAATTGAGGAGTTAAACTCCACTAATGAAGACTTAGGGACTCTATGGGATGTCTATGGACTTGAGTTCTTAATGATACCTAAAAGTTCTACTTTACAACATATAACAAGGATTGACAAGGCAGATTTGCAGTTCTGCCAGCAACATTGCAGAATGATCTCTGGGTTTCAAAGCTGCCACTCAAGCAGCTTGGCTAGAAGCACTGAACCACTGCTCAACTAAGGAGTAGATGGCTGATTTTTTACTAAAGGCTCTAAAATGTAAGGTTTTAACTACAGCTTAGGAGACAGCTAGGTTGAACACTAAAATCTGGGGGCTTGTCCCAGATCATCACTGATTAATGCCTAACAGGGGGTTGTCCTGATTTAGTTCCTGTCTCTAAGCTCTAAGATAATCTAAGTTTTAGGATTAAGGGAGGATGTTGGATTTTGGTAATCCTCACCTTAGATTATCTTTTAATCTTAGCCTTAGATTAATTGTTTAATCCAACAGCTAGGATTAACTAAGCTGTTAGATAAGTTTGTTACAAACTAATTAGTAACTAATAGTTTGTTCCTAACAAACTGATTTAGTTAAGTTTGTTATTGATAACAAACTTAACCCAAAACCTATATATATATATAGTCTATCAAGTATAGAATTGTAACACAGTTCAACTATTTTACATTTTCAATAAAAATTTACAAGTCTTTCGTTTTATACCCTAGAGTTTCTGTTCTCTTCTTCTTCTGCATCTTTCTCTGTCCAGTTTTCTGAGTTCTTTGTGTTGCAGCTTCAACAAGCGGTTGAAGCAAATCCTCACAAACAAAGAGAAACACAAAACATAATTAGTATTAGAAGTTTCAGTGACTGAAACAAACGCAGAAAAGAAAAACAGAGAGAGTAAGGGTGAGAAACTACCTGTGTTCTCAAGGTGAGAACTGAAACTGTGGAACCATCTTCAAGGCGTGAAGATCCAAAACCCAGAAACAACAAATACAAGATCCTTGTGCGTGGATGCAAGATTCATCAAGATCGCACCAGAAATAGCAAAAGGCGGTGATTGAGTCTTACAGTGCCAAGATTTGGTACATGTAAGAAGAGGAATACACAGAAAGTCAAATTTGAAACTAGGGTTTCAAATCAGAAGTGAATAAAAAGACATCATAGGAGAAAAAAATTCATACCTTGATCGTTGAACGTGACTGAAGCTTCGATTGGAGTTCCTGGGTTGATCTCACCAAGAAATCAGCGCGAAATCAAAGCCCTAGCAAGGCAGCGCTGGGTTTCTCAGAGAAAGAGAGAGAGAAACAGCGTGGATCAAGAAGAGAGAGAGGAGAGTCTTGATTTTCTGATCAGCGTGTTAGGGGTTTCCTCTTATAGTCCGGGTCGTGAAGATCCGCGGACATATCCACTGAAAACGGGTCCGGGCGCGCAATAACCGGTTCCCATTATTTGTTTGAAGCAGCAGGACCAGTTGGGTGTTGGGCTGGGCATGTATTGGTTTTTTTAATTCTTTCACCCCATCTGTTTCTTTATACAACCTACAGAACAAAAATGAAATTGGTCAAAATTCAACAATTACTTGCTCCTAGGTGACAAAAACAAGAATGGTGGTGCTACAGGGTTTCCTTGCCCAAGGTCCTTCACGAAGTCTTTCGTGGAGCTCCTACACTAATATTGAGCTTGAACAATTACAAGCGGAATCAACATGTATTCTAAGGACTCCCAATTGATTCAGTCATTGGCCTTTTCGAAATCTACTTTTCGAAGTATACAATTTTTGTTTCTTTTTTTTAAAAAATGTAAAATTTCATTTTGAACCACTACTATGTCCATTATTTGTCTACCTCGAAGAAAAGTAGTTCTAAATTTTGAAATAACCTTTCCCAAAACTTCAACCCGGTAGCAAGAAACTTGGATATAGTTTTGTAAAACATATAATTAAGCAAATGGGAATGTATTACAATAAGTTCAGGATGATACATTTTGGGAATTAAGGCTAAAGAGGATGCACTGATTTCCTCGGTATGCTCATTGTTGTTTCGAATTAAGGCTACAATGTCGTCTTTAAAAATATTCTGACATTATTTAACAAATTTGAAATTGTAGCCATCGGGATTGGGACTTTGTTCCCAACGCAATTCGAATTTGTTTCTCTAATCTCCTCCTCCGAGAACGAGGAAGACAAAAAACTCATCGTCTGCAACTAAAAGTCACTTAAAACTGATTCCATCTAGGTTCAGCTATTTGTTTCAGCCTCTGTAAATTTCTGCTAAAGAAACCTTTTAACCTCTTGTTTAATCTCCTCCACATTCTAGCCATAGGCCATATTTGTGTAATGTCTCTTAGTTGTGTAGCCATCAGGATTGCGTCTGTTGTTCCCATTCTTGTACGTCCTTAATTTAGGGGGCGTTTGGGATGGTTTTGGGTTTTTGGTTTTGAAAGTCAATATCGAAACCAAAACATGTTCGTGTAAAATGGGGTTGAGTTGATTTTTTCCATAATTTCAAAACTGTTTTCAATCAAAACTCAAAACCATAAAAATAGGTTTTATAATTTTTGTTTCTATTTTTGTTTCATCCACCACTGATCATCAATATATCTAACCACCACCAACTACCACTCCGACCACTGCCAACCACCACTAACCACCACTCTGACCACCCCCAACAACCACTCTGGTCACCGTCAACAACCATTTTGATCACCATCAACCACCACTCTGACCACCATCCACCACCGTCAACCACCACTTTGACCACCACCAACAACCACTCTGACATTGTCAACCATCACTTTTACCACCACTATGACCATCACTACCAATCTGACCACCACCAATTACCACTCTGACAGGCGATGTCGATAACTACTACTTTCACCCTTTTTTATTAGAATTATTACTAAACATATAAATTATAGGTTTAAATACGTTTTTACACCCTGCAAATAGGGGGTGTTTTGCTTTTACCCCCTGCAAATTTTTTTTTTAAAAAAACACCTTGCAAAATTCATTTTTTTGCTTTCAGTCCTTCTGTTAGCCAACGTTACAAAAACGTCTATGTGGCTAACAGATATTTGAGTTGGTTTTTTTTTCTTTTCTAATTTTTTTATTGCCAAATGGAAATGCCACGTCAATGTCAAGTCCAGATTCCCATTCTTCCTCTTCTTCCATCGCTCTCTTCTTCCTCTTCTTCCTAAAAACTCTCTTCTTCCATCTTCTTCCTCTTCTTCTATCCCTACAAATGCAACCCAGGTCGCATCTTCTTCCTCTAGCCACCTTCAAGATAACAATGAACAGCCAGAAAAAGGAAAACCCAGATCAGATCGCATCTTCTTCCTCTTGCCTCCTTCAAGATAACAATGAACATCTAGATCACATCCTCTTCTTCCTTTTGCCTCTTTCAAGATAACAGTAGAAATCCCTAAAAATCATTAAATCAAAAATCAAAAATCGCATCCTCTTCTCTCAGAAATCGAATCAGAAATCGTAACCTTTTCTGTCTCTCAGTTTTCGCATCGCAATCTCAATGTGGCCAATCGAAATCTCGGTTCGTCGAAATCTCTGTTCCTCTTCCCGTTCGTTGGAATCTCACCATGATGTTCCTCTTCCTCTTATGCTCACTCTAGTGCTGTTTTTCTTGGAAAGAGAGAGCATGTTTTTGGGAAGAAGTTTTAAGGTATTCAGTAACCAAGTTTTAATTGTCAAAAGAAAACCAGCAATCAACCAAACTAACACACTGTCAACAAGTAAGTCAGTAACAATAGACAACAAGATTAAACGCAGTTGTTCCATCAACCCACAAAGCCTCATACAAGAGCATAGTTAGGACGTTTTCAACAAGTAAGTCAGTAACAATTTAAGGTTATTATTAAGCATTAGTGTAACACAAACTTCATCTACTGTTATCTTTAGAAATTGACTTTTACTTGTTACTTTTCTCATTTAAATGTTATTCGATGAAGCTTCTCACAAGATTTTAATTTTGATTGATTCATTTGGAAGAAGAGACTGGAATCTGATCTGGGTTTAGGATTTGACATTGAAGATTTGGAAGACTGGAATCTGATTTGGAAGAAGAGAGTGAGAGGAAGAAGAGGAATCTCAGTTTGATATTTTTAATTTTAGTTTTTAGGATTTTAGAAGAGTAAGAGAGAGAGAGAGGAAGAAGATGGAAGAAGAGAGCGATGGAAGAAGAGGAAGAAGAGAGTGAGAGGAAGAAGAATCTGGACTTTTGGCATTTCCATTTGGCAATAAAAAAATTAGAAAAGAAAAAAAAAGCCAACTCAGATATCTGTTAGCCACATAGACGTTTTTGTAACGTCTGGCTAACAGAAGGACTGAAAGCAAAAAAGTGAATTTTGCAAGGTGTTTTTTTAAAAAAAAATTTTGCAGGGGGTAAAAGCAAAACACCCCCTATTTGCAGGTGTAAAAACGTATTTAAACCTAAATTATATAGTTGTAATATTTAATTTTTTTTCAAACCTAATGTTATATATTGTTTTAATTAAGATAAGTTTATGATGAATATTTATTCATATATTTATGTTTGAAAGTGATTTTGATTTTTGAAAATTTCTTAACTGAAAACTGAATTTGGTTTAAAACTCAAAACAGAAACTAGTTTTGGGTTATGAAAATTTGAAAAGAGAAAACAGAAAACCACCCCGAACGGAGCCTTAGCACTAGTGGAAAAAAGACATTTAGCGTCGGTTAAATTGGAAATTTAGCATCGGTTATCGCCCGACGCTAAATCGCCCGATGCTAAATGTCATACATTTAGCATCGGTTATTTAACCGACGCTAAATGTCACATTTAGCATCGGGTGTTCAGATAACCGATGCTAAATGTCCATTTCATCATTGTTTTTGCTGTCTGAAAATGACATTTAGCATCGGTTATTTGAAACAACCGATGCTAAATGTCCTGAAAAATGACTTTTAGCATTGGGTGTTTGAAACAACCGATGCTAAATGTCCTGAAAGTGACATTTAGCATCGGTTATTTGAAACAACCGATGCTAAATGTCACTGAAAGTGACATTTATTTAGCATCGGTTGTTCCAAATAACCGATGCTAAAAGTCATTTTTGATAAAAAAAATGACATTTAGCATCGGTTGTTTCAAACAACCGATGCTAAATGTCATTTTCTTGATAAAAAAGACATTAAAGACATTTAGCATCGCTTGTTTGAAACAAGCGATGCTAAATGTCTAGTTTCTTTAATTATGGTACTAATTTGACTTCAGATTCTCCTATGCAGTGTAACTGCTTTAAGTTTACATTGACCATTCTTTTCATAATAAAATATCAGAAGTGTGAAAAGCTAACAATCGAGACTTCACTCATCCATTCAAGTAGATATTTAATATTGAGAATAAGAAGCATACAGACTACAGTCTTAGCAGAGGGCTGATGAAAAACATATAAAATTGGACTCACAACATCCACTAACATTGGCCTATAATTAAATGAAAGTAACACCTATTCCAAAAGAAAATTACACCTTTTACAATAATTACAGAGCTATTAGTGGTTGCATTCATTAGCACAGACAAGACTTGCATCTCACCATTGGCAATAGAGAAATGAGTTGGAGATACTTTAACTGATACTCCAAAAGGTGCACTCCAACCAACACTGTAAGTTTCATTTGGCATAGGGCTGAAGATCACTAACAACTGCAGTATCTGGAACCTGAACCATCAAAATAAACAATGAATCAACTAACATGTCTTCATTGAAACATTAACAAGGCAACAGTGACTATACCTGTTGTCAAATAAACAATAAAAAATAACTTTTCATAGAAACATTAACAAGGCAACAGTGACTATACCTGTTGTCCAGAATAACCTGTTGGGGCAAAATGGCACCATTTGCTGACTAGTAACTGATTCTAATCTCTCCCTTGCCATTTGCAGGAATGAAGTCACTGTAGGATCAACCTCTGGTTTAGACTGAATTGTGCAAATATCCTTAAGTTCTCCAACAGTAATGTTTCCAGCATTTGGCCCATGTAACCATCGAAGTATAAAATCACAATTGCACAATTCATCCCCATCTTTAAAAGAATGCTCCATTACTTGCACCTATAAAAACAGACACAATTTCACAAGCAAATACACATTTGATAGGAAAAAATTCAACAAACAATGTCAAATTAACAAACTTATTTTCACCAAAGTAAACAAACAACCATCAGCTCTCTACTCTTTGAACTTACTACCAAGAAGGACCATCATAGTTTCCATTTCCAATCTATAAAATAAAAAAAGAAGACCAAATCAGAGTCAAAGCCTTTGTCAATTTCCAATTTAAGCCACACAGGAGAAAGTTCCAAACTTAAAATACTAGTTTTAGATCTAGTTGTTTCTACCTGGATAATGTTTCACCCAAGCATAATTCTCCTTGAGGGGCAAACATAATTGAAGTAAATGATGCTGCAGCAGCAGGATGCCTCGTGGTTTCGATTATGCGAGAAAAAACATTATCTACATTTGTTGAATGATCTGCATAAACCTGATTAAGTATCTCAGCTATACTTTTAGGATCACTGATTTTCTCCCACCTAAAGGAAACAAGTTAATAAGAACCGGGTTAATGGAAGAGATGTGATTGAATACTTCACAACTGTCAACAAAGTCTGTATAATAGAAATGTACAAATTCAAAAGTTCATAACTAAAATATTGAAAACATGTCAGCAACAAAGACAGAAATAAAGCAATGAATACAAATAAAGCCATACTTACAACAACTCTGTAAGTCTCTTTATGTTTGGAGCAGGTAAAGGAAATGTTCCAGACCAGGGAAATATATTAATTTATTTCTCCTCAAATGCCAATCAATGTAACATCATAATTTTCTATTAGGGTGGCAATATCACCAAAGACAAGACTAGAATAATACAAACTTGCTAAATTTTGACAAAAATAATACAAGCCATATAATTAGTCTATAAACTTTCAATAACATTCTTCTTTCAGTATCAACCATCAAGTAAGAAATGATAAAGTAGCTTACAATGAAAACATAAGACAAGTTACCAATTGAAACTATAGCGACAAAAAGAACAATGAACAAACAAAGTAGATATAACTTTTCAGAAACATTAACAAGGCAACAGTGACTATACCTGTTGTCCAGAATAACCTGTTGGGGCAGTATGGCACCATTTGCTGACTAGTAACTGATTCTAATCTCTCCCTTGCCATTTGCAGGAATGAAGTCACTGTAGGATCAACCTCTGGTTTAGACTGAATTGTGCAAATATCCTTAAGTTCTCCAACAGTAATGTTTCCAGCATTTGGCCCATGTAACCATCGAAGTATAAAATCACAATTGCACAATTCATCCCCATCTTTAAAAGAATGCCCCATTACTTGCACCTATAAAAACAGACACAATTTCACAAGCAAATACACATTTGAGAGGAAAAAATTCAACAAAGAATGTCAAATTAACAAACCTATTTTCACCAAAGTAAACAAACAGCCATCAGCTCTCTACTCTTTGAACTTACTACCAAGAAGGACCATCATAGTTTCCATTTCCAATCTATAAAATAAAAAAAGAAGACCAAATCAGAGTCAAAGCCTTTGTCAATTTCCAATTTATCATGCTACTGTTTTTCTTCGCTTTATACCCAAACCATATAATTTCAACATTCTCTAACTATAAGCAAATTTAAGTAACTAAATAAATACCTCAAATACTTGTGAAGAATTTATCAACTATGATGTGAACAATTAGATTATACTTTCAGTTTGGTAAGAGATACAGTTCATAAAAAAGAAGTGTGTTAGATAATAGTTTCAAATTCTAGATACATGGTCTATCCTTTTGCATCTTAATGACTAGAGTACTTCAGACATATGATCATAGATAGCAAGAGTGCATGATTGAAAAGAATGTTGTAAAAGAATATTTTCTATACATATAAATCACATACTCAGTAGTCAAGATTATCATTTTATCAAAAACCGCTTTTCTTTTCCTCGAAAACTGAGCACGCTCTCTTGCAGATGGTGTAGAAAGAGAGACAGAGTCTGGTGTAGCACCACCTGCCAAAGAGAAATTGAAGTAAGAAAAACAAATAAGTAGGAGAATTAACTAACTACATGCAACAAATAAACAACACTAATTAGTTATAGTTGCCTTAGAAATGTCAAGATGGACTAAAATTGAAATTGATCTTTTATAATATTACTCATTAAGCTTGAGCTGTTACCACACACCAAATTTTATCAAACACAAAAAATAATAACAATAAAAATAGTAGTATGAAAAAGCAAGTAATGTACTTCTGCTGAAAGTGATTCAATAGCCTCTTCCCCGGGATCTTGTTTGTCCCATGGGATTCCTTTTCCATCCACAGAAAGATCAGAGACAAGATCATAAGCTTCCAGAGGTTGTGGTTCTTGCTTTTCAATGCTGTCAGTTAACCAAGCCTCCCTAACCACAGGTATTCCCCTTCCCCTATAAGATAGGTACATAGTTGCTTAGACATTTATTGTGTTATGATGGCACAAATATCAGAATATAATTAAAAGATAGAAGTGTGTCATACCCTAATTTTGTCCGGCTAATTTAAAGTTTACTAGAAAATCTAAATTATTGTGTGTCGTTCCCAGTCGCGTATATGCGTGTTACTTCTCATTGGTGCGCGTGTGCTATTGTTAGTAATGTACACATTTTTGTCCCACACGCGTTTGCGTCTCATCGTGTACGTATGTTTATCGTCGTTGTTGTCAGTTTAATTTTGTTATAAAAATCTAATAAAAATCAGTTTGTGAATAAATGTTTTTATAATCAGTTTTTTTTACCAAGTCAGCTTTTAGTAAACATGTATAGACAAAATAAATAGATATTGGAGAAAACCATAAATAGAGCTGTCTTTATTGTTACATCCATGTACATAAATAAAAATAATACAAGATATAAATCAGAATTAATTAAATAAGAAAAATAAATAATAAAGTGTCATTAGCTTGCTTGTATTTAGAGTCAAATCCCACTGTAGCTGTATTGACTTCTTCCCTTTTAGCCAAAGTTAAACATAGACTTACAAGCAACCCATTACTCCACGCCACTGCTTGCTGATGGCTTTCAGCAGTGTACATTCCTCCTCACTGTTACACGCCACCCCCATCTGCCCCAGCCTCTCCTTTTCACTTTCACAACTTGGCCACATCAGTTTGGTGCCTGCTCCACGCCATCCTCTTCAAACAAGCAATCACATGTCACACAACACAGCAGTCACGGATAAATGTCATTATTTTCATTTCATAGCTTAAAAGCAACAACAATAAAAAACCAAAAAACCCAAATGGCTTCTGGATCTTCCTCTTCAAAATCTCCCCCTCTAATTTCTCCTGGCCACTCCCCACAATTCACTCCCATTCAAGAGGAGCATGAATTTGATGAGTATGGTAAAAACAGAAGCAGAAGAACAACTCCAAGAAGTGCTACTTCAGCTCTCACTCCAAATCAACAACCCTCACCAGCCCAAAATTCATCACTTTGTCCTCACAAAAAATTCAGAAAAGAAAAATAGGGAGAGAGGACCACCACACCTAAGCCTCTCGCACCACCGTAATAGTCACCACCTACGACCACCATCTAAACCACCCAAATGACCACCACAGCCGCCGCCACGGCCTTCCCTCCGGCGCAACCTCCGCCTAACCCCCCCTCCTTCGCCGTTCGTTTCCCCTCTTCTCCAACAACAGCCACGAACCAACCACTACCGTCACCACCAAGTGACGCCATCCACCCTCTCGCTGTCGTGTCCCCTCTCTCTCCCTCCATCCGTCGCGAACTGTCACTCTTCCTCCTCCCTCTTCGTCGCGTTTTCTCTCTTTTCTCCCTTGTTCACAATTTTTTTTTTCTCTCTCTCCTCTCAGTGATAGATGTGCGGCGCTGTTGAAGGTAAAGGAGAGAAGGATTAGGTTTAGTTCTTATTTTTGGTCAATAGTTTAGGTTTAGTTTGAGTTGGGCCATCTGATATAAGCTTGGGCCATGTTTTGATTTTTATTAACAGATTCATGTTCACACACCCCAATTTTAATTATGCACACCCACGCAGGCCAGTTAATAAAAACAGACTGGACTACTATTCACACCCCCTTATTTCAAAATACAACCCCTGATGCTTTATGCACCCCATTTTTACATGTACGCCCCTTTTCCATTCCTTTTATATTTTGCTACAAAACAAAATTTTTCCACAAATCTACATTTTCCTATAAAATAAATAAACTTCTTTTTTGTCAAGAATAGAGGATTAAGTCGACATTACGGTCAGATTAAATTGCATTTTAAGGCGAATAAGCTGTACGGCTCACGAGCCTTAAAACCTCTATAAACAAAAACATATTTTTCTACTCAAGAACTACGTGCGATTTGATTCTCTACCAGGAGATACGTAGGAGCGGAGGGCGGCCGACCTCTGTCAATTGCATTAATAAAAAACCCTTTTTTAGTTTTTTTTTCTTTCTAAACATTTTTCTTCCTTAGTTCTCAACAAAAATACAAAACAATTATTTTCATTAAGTATTTATTTATTTTTTTTTTTTTAATTCATTTCATAACAAAAGGGAAATAAATTTTTTTTTCAAAGTTAATATGTTTTGCGCAACTAATCAGAGGTAACCTTTTTAGAAAGGATGCTGTGGGGCGCTAATACCTTCCCCACGCATAATCGACTCCCGAACCCAAAATCTGGTTTTTAAGACCATTTTCATTTTCAAATGGATTTTTCAA